>OU452290.1:14477505-15678005 GCA_911728535.1 Pammene fasciana
GTGGCGTTAGTCTGTAAATAGTGCTTATATTTTAAGGCTAACGAAACAACGTAGGACCCGGTGAATAAGCTGACTTTTTTAGCTGATTGTCACAAAACTTTGGGTAGGTTACAGTGGCGGAGCGTCTATAAAACTCGATTCCCACCGGCTTCCCTTATTTTCAACTGGTTGAGTACTTTTAGGACAGATCATGGGGAAAAGGAAGGCCAAATTTAGCCCCGGCTTCCCTTAGAATTATTTTGACGCACCGCCACTGGTAGGTTAGGTAGTATGATAAAAATAACTTAGTTCCATGTAGAACAACTACATAAATGTTATCGCAACCTATTACTGAATACCGATTCAATTTCACCGTTGCTGGTTTATTTGTAATAAACCATAAACAACGTAAATTAGGGTCGGTATTGATAATTGGATTGAGTTAAAACGCCCTAATGAAGTTAAGGGATTAAAACGTTAAAACGGAAGGGGAATAATATTTCAACAGCGGCTGCGTTGAAGCGGGCACTATGGGTGGAACCACACTGGTCAGCATCGATTCGCATTTTATGTATGGAAAATTGCTATTTTGTATGAAGCTGCGTCCGCATCAATTCACCCTTCCGCGTCGATTGAGCTCCAGCGTTAAATGCGTATAGTGTAGCCATCCGATTAGCATGCTGAAGCAGGTTAACGCATGAGAACGGTTGCTGACGCGTGCGATAGCGTGCTTGCGCAGGAGAACAGCTGCGTACGCGTGAGAAAGGCTGCTTACGCACCAGACGTCAGGAATTTTCCTGACATGTCAGGAATTTTGGACAAATAGAGAAAATTGTATATACTGTAAACTTTTATTTGAATAAAAAAAAATATTATGTAAAAATGTAGTTTTACGAGCATAGAACTTTTTAGTTGCTGGTGTAGCCATAAAAATACGGCTTTTCATGAACAAGAGATTTCTCTCGTCATGATTGTTCCTTAGGAGTCTTAGGACCCAAGGAAGGATTTGAGAAGTGGAGCCACCAAGATTTTTGATGTAAATTTTTAGGGGGGCAGGCTCTCAACTTTATCTTGATATCAACATCAGTTAAGCTACTTGGCCAAGTTTGGTATCGTCATATGAATCGGTATCATTCTGATACCGATCAAAAACATGTAAAACAAACATATAGTATCGGGACTTTTTGATTAGGTTTTTAGTAGTCGTAATAGTAAAACACTTACAAAGGCGAACATATCCCTTTAAGGGATTTCTTCCAGTTAACCTTTGAGCAATTGAGAGAGAATAGTTTACAAACACCCCCCCCCCCCCCCCCCCGCTGCAACGTAATAAAATAAAACAAGCTCGTGTCAGGAATTTTGACCCAAAATCAGGAATTTTGTCAGGCCTTTTGAAATTTGTATCTGGTCACCCTACTTACGCATGCGTTCAGCTGCTTACGCGCCGACGCTGTCAGTAAATTGATCCAAAACCTGGGTCGTTCTCTTTTTCAGCGATAATTCGATGAAAATTTAGGTTTTTCAAGTGTCATTCATTAAAATTAAATTGAAACAAAAACTACAATAAGTTCTTTAAAATAGTTAACAAGGCGGTAACGATCCGAGTTTGTCTGTGCAGTGGTTTATATTATAAGAATACATTTTTGCAGGGTGGTCCTTTTTTGGCTATGACAGCGTTAATAAGTTTTACCAGTGTGTCAGGCATTTTGTGAATAAATGTTTTTTTTTTTATTAGCAAAAGGAATTGAGAGAAATATAAAAAAGCGCTGGTTGCCTGACGGTAAGACATCTAACTGACTTTCAATCTGGAGATCCGTTTCAGAACTTATGTACAAACAAAATATCATTCCATATTCATCAGTTGCTCTTCGGTGAAGGAAAACTGTATAAAAAAAATCCAACTCGGAAAAAACATATGGGCACAGCATAGGGATGAAGCGAACAGTCATTGACGCTAAAAATAGATAATGACCCACCTACCATTCGATGGCATGCTTAAGCAGCTGAAAGCGTGCGATCGCACCCTTTAGCAGGTGAACGCGTGCGATCGCAGGTGAAAGCATGCGATCGCACCCTTTAGCAGCTGAAAGCACGCTTTGACTTGCGATGCGTATAGTGTGTATAAAATTATCCAGCTAAATGCGAATCGATGCTGATAGGTGTGGTTCCACCCTATAATTCCATCTTTCTACATATATGGTGCAGAAACATGGATTTTGAAAAACAGATAAAATGATCAACGATTTTGTGATGTGATGGAGAAAGGTACATAAAATAGAAACCCATGGACCTGTACAGGTCGAAAGAAGCATCATAATAGGATTAGGCGAGAGTATAATACCTACAGTGGCCATCAAATACATCGAAGCGGCCCGGTATTGTCGGTATTGTTGTTGTAATCCGATATCTGTGACCACCTTGGCCGCTCCGATATATCTGATGGCGACTATACTAAAGGATACGAAGTAAACAAACTCAATGACTAAGTATTAGATTAGAAGCTATCTGTATCATACGACAGCAATTCCACAATAGAACAATAGTTAATAAATTTTATGACTGCATAAATATCCTACTTGTGCGTCATACAGGTACGTTAGCGGCAATTAGCCCTTCAGAGGCAAATTTGAATGACGTGTCCAGTCTTACCCCATCATCCATAAACGTCTACTAAAGTTAAGAGGCCTCTGAAAAACGTTTGTCCCTTTTCGTCCAACCTATACGAGGGAAAGGGACAAGCGTTTATCAGCGATCTCTTAACTTTAGTGGCTGAGGATTAGAACTTAAAAGAGTAGATATCGAAATATTGTGGATTAGCGACGTCTAGACCAGTGGTCGTCCTATCCACTCGTCTTTAGATTGCAACTGACGCAGGGTGACATGTATAGGTTTTATTTCAAACAACACGAGTTCAAAATTAAATTTCAAGTTTCAAAGATATAAAACTCCCACTAAGGCCGTGTCCTATGTGGGCGAATTGAAGCGTCTAATTCGCGCGAAAATATCAAACAAACTGTCACGTCGCTTCGTTTTGCGCCGCGCCGCTTCGCGTTCACGTGTTGTTGCGCACCACGATTTTTGTCGTGCGATAATTTTCTCGCAGAAATGCAACGTAAGGGTTTATATGTCAATGCGCACACATCGTGGTGGGCACTTAGCCTGAAGACAAAAGCACCTCAAGAAAAGAATGTGAGACTCCCTGAATCTAATAAAGTTATATGTTGAATTACCTGGTCAGCCACGATGAAGTTCGGGTCAAAAATCTCAAGTCATAGTTTCATGCCATTTCTTTGCATGTCTATGACATGAACATATATGACAGTGGCCCTGACCCTACCGTGGCGCGACCTATATTGCGTAGCATGGTCGTAGCCTTAGATGTAGTGTAGGGACGCCTGGCCGGACTCAGGCGGGCTGTCGATCGCTGTTCGCGTTCATTCAGCCCATGGTGGTCGTAGCCTTACTTGTTCCATCTAGTCTAGAACTAAGTAAACTATAGATTTACCTGGTTAGCTGCGATGAAGTCTGGATCGTAGATCGCAGGCCGCGGTTTCATGGCCGCCATTTGCTTCCGCAACTTCTGCTGCAGGTCGTAGTCTATGACCTTGGCCCTGACCATAGACTCGGCCAGGTTGAGAGGGCTGATGTCCCAGCCGTCGATAGCTAAAAAAGAATAAAGAGATATACAAGATGTCTGGGTACCTATACTTAGATGCTTGATGTATTTTTTTTTTGTTTTAAGTTGGAAAAATATGAAAATAATCTAAATTTCGTTGGAGACATATTTGACTAATAATGTTCGAAAACATCTGGGCTATCATCCTGTAACAATTTTGCACCTTAGCTTCCAAATACCCTGTTTTTTTTAAATGAATTTCAATACTTATTGGAGTAATTAGGTTCTATTGATGCCTTACAGTGCACTACAGAAAGTGTTAGGTGTTTTAGTGCAGTATCATAACATTCTTGATCCTAAACAGTCCCTTTAAAATACTTTAAATCAATGGATTAAAGTAGGCGCAAAACGCAATAATTCACATCAACAAGACTTGGTAACAGGAAGTAGTACTGTAAACATGGCTTAAGCAAATTAGGGAGATAAGCCGTACTTTTGGTATTTCCAAGAACTTTATTAGGTAGGTATTAGACTATCGCGTAAGTAAACTTGGGTCAATTTTTTTCGTAAAAAATAAATTTATGGAATGAAACATTGAAAATAAAAGTAATGTCATTATATAACTTCATAAAAGTATTTTTTAAGTTTTTTTTAAGTTTTTTTTTTTTGTATTTGATTTTAATGTAATTTTGAATGGGTTGATACCTGAATAAATAAAAATTTTTTTTTTTTTTTTTTTAAAAGTACTAGATTTATTTTATAACCTAAACCATAACTATTTTAACTAAATAAATATATGCCTGCAAATGCATATTTCAGATACTTTTAGTTCATTCTAACCTTAGAGCTTTAAACCAATCGGAGTAGCCTTTGACAGGCGTTCCCTTCTGCCGAATGAATATGACCAGTGGTCATATTCGTTGTATGGACTGACGTTTATTTGACGTGGCTATTTTGACGTTTCGCATACATTTGACGTTCCCCTCCCCAACAAACAGCAGACTTTTTTCGATAGAAATGAGAGCGCGTCTCACATCCGGTTGGTTTAATAATCAAAGATTCTAACCTACCTATATTGCACAATATTTATCAATAAATATGTTTTTTTAAGTCAGAATTAAAAAGCTTAAAATTTACCAAAACAAAAATCAGGAAACATTTTTTTATAAATATAAATTACAAAATTACGGCCAAGGCCTTTAATACTAATCACTTACCCAAGTCATCAGGGTTCACCATAGGCAGCAGATGTGACATGGGAACATACACGTCATGACCTTTCTCGTCCATGCCCAGTCTCACTGTTGACGCCTGTGTGATCGAGCCCAACCTAAAAAAGAATGCTTCAGTACAAACATTTATTAAGGTGGGTGGCTATGGTATGGTGGGGTAAGACAAACATAGTTTAATTTCCCAGTTTAATACAACCGTCTGACTTATCCCAGTGTTTTTCTTACCCCACCTTACCTTAATATAAAAATTATAGTATAAAGGGTCGTAAGTCTCAAGCAAGCGATCACACAGAAAGATGATTAATGACATTTTCAAGTAAAAGGCATATCATTGTCGGCTGTAATAGAGTTTAGTTCTAAATTAATCTTATGGCCAATACCTTATTGACAATCAACAATGATGTACAATAGCTCACCGAAGGAAGCCCACTAACTACTCGATAGGGGAAATAATTCGTGTATAGCTGAATTTTGGTGAAGTTGTAGATAAAGGTGTCTTACACAACATACTAAAAGTACCCATGGATAGGGGCGCCGCTAACAGGGTGAGGGGGGTGTAAAGGTCCCTTTTTTTGGCTTTTCGTAAATAACTCAGTAGCGGTGGCTCATACGAAAAAATGTTCTTCTCCTTAATTAATCCTCAAATAATTTTCTACAAAAAAGGTTCTTTACACTTTTTTGCTGGGATCAATGTATAATGAGATTTCGAGGAAATATGATCACTTTTTGAAATTTTCGGAGCTATTATTTACGAAACTATAAGTTTTGTCTAAAAATTGTTTTAGAAAACCCATATTTATATTAAAAGACCTATCCAACGACACCCCACACATTAGGAGTGGATTAAAAAACAGAATTTATCTCCCACTTCATGTGTTCGGGAGGTACCCTAAAAAATTGTATTTTTTCAGATTTTGTTTTAAAACTTTGTCTGCGTGTTCAAAACACATACTCATACGAAGTTTAACTATTCTAGTACTAACCATACACATATTCAGTTTTCCTTCGTTTAATCGGCTAACAACTGACTGACTGATTGATGTGTGGTATGACTTGCAATTCACAATTTATTTTTATAGAGGTTACATCTGAGGACTGCTAAAAGTTATGTATTATGAAATTATTTATAAATTATACTATAAGAAAAAGTGTATTATTTAAATTGTTTGTGGAAAAAATATTATTGATAAGTAATCAGCAATGCCGCAATCAGTGTTATGTCAAGCCCATGCCTTCTGAGCTTCATATTACCATGTTATAAAGATGCAATGCTTGCAAATTAATCCGATTCATTCAAACCAAGACCACAAATTCTTATTAGACTTTAGACTTCAATAAAACCTTACCAATTAGACTGCATAGTTCCGTTCTTCGTGTTCCAAGACAGCTGGTGTTTGTTGGCCAGCACCGCAGCGGTGAATGTGGAGCCGTTGTTGCCGCCCCATCCCACCAGCATAAGGCCCAGTTTGCCAACTTTGCGGCCCGTGCGGAGGCATAGTGATGCTTTGTAAGGCTTTGCCTGGTAAAAAAAATTGCCATAGTATACTAAAATTTTTTTTTATATAACAACATTAACAAACAAGCATACGGGCCACCTGATGGTAAGCAGCTACTGTAGCCTAAGGACGCCTGCAACTCTAGAGATGTCACATGCGCGTTGCCGACCCTTTTATATAAAGGGAGGATTCACTGTAGATACAATAGTAGTATAAATACTATGTTTAATATAATAATTTAACTAAAAACTTACTTTGAATTACCACGGTAAATCAACCTCTAGAACGTTCTCAGCTTTGAATATAGAACGTTCTCGCTCAAGAATGTTTCCCAAAACGGAGAACGTTCTCGAGAAACTACGATTCTAGATGTAAACTCTCTAATATTCAATTATGCGAGTAATTAAACTCGGGACTACTCATGACACTCATGTGCATATCACCGGCCATAAATAAATACAGACTAGCTAGGTACGCATTCCACGGCCAAGGCCATACACCTATTAGCATCGAACTAGGAAAATATCCCGATCAATACACCCGCCGGCTGTACCGGCAAACAGGGAAAAACACTCACCACGAGATCGTCGCCGGTCTTCGTCACCAAAGTCTCTTCATACTCGTAGTCAGCCAAAATATAATCATCCGTGTATTTTACATTAGGACTGGAAACCAGCAAATTCGAAGATCTTTCCATGACGAATGGGAAAACGCTACTGCTATTATTTATATTAATCCGATTTTTGTTTACTTTTAAGATTCCACTTTCTTACGTTAAGTGTGATCAGTTTTTTTAATTTGTATGCAGTTTTAGTTTAAATCGCGTTTAAAATAGAATTCCACTTAGTGAGACATCCGCCCACAGCAATGAACGAAATGAAACTAACCACAGACCACAGACAAGACAGACAACAATGCGAAGTATGACAACTGACAACCTGTCAGATAGAGCAAGTGAATGACAGGTACCTTGTCTATGACTATGGCAGATAATCGATTCGATAGATTTTTTTACGTCGCGTGACTATCGATATATATTTATGACAGAATTAAAATTAAATTAAGTAATGTCAACCGTTAACATTAACTAGCTCTCCGCTACGTGTTAATTTGCATAACAAATGTCGTTTTATTGATCAAAGACAAGACATCATTTTATAAATGATTATCCTTAATCTTAACCAACTTTAATAACAACAGAAAAAGACGCAAGTACTTCCTTATAATTATAAAAATAACGACTACTCTGCTGCTAAAAAGAGTTACAAGAAGTTCATGTTTTAAACTTTGTAGTTGAAGTACCTAGTACGTTAGTACCTACAAGTAAAATGCCCTATCGTGTAATTACCAATACTTGTATGTGTGTAGTTTACTTTGTTGTGTGCTTCCTTTTTCTTGTCGATGTGTGGGGTATCTTAGTACATTGTATAGTTACGTGGGTACCTTGTCTTTATATAAATACACTAGTTTTTTGTTGTGTTACAAAACGAGAGCCTGACCAGAGAGGATCGATGATATTTCCATTTTAGTTGAATTTTATATTGAATTAAATGTACACGTATAGTATATGCAATTGTTCGACATAGCATGAAATAATATTTATATTTCCATAAAAACATTCACACGGCAGGAATGTTGTATGCACAAACTGCATTATCACTTAGCACCTTTAAAATTCTCCTCCCCCACGTCTACAAACACCAAGGCAAATAGCTACGTATATTTTGTAACATAAATAATTTAATATTCATGCAACCGCTCATGCGCCCTTCTCTTTCAACTCGAAAGATATAAATAATATAATATAACTTCAGACCGACTACATACTCATACATCTTTATACAGTAATAAAACATTGCTCATTCGAATGGATCTATAATATAAACGAATGGTTGGAATCTAATAAAAAGAAGAATAACAATCCGCCTATTCTCAAGTCTTTACATGTGTGCGCGCTGTGAAAAGAGATTGAAGTACTTTTTTTACACACATACTTCCCACTAACGATGTAATTTAAGGAAGGGGCCCAAGTTGGGTTGAAATGTACACAAATGAGTAAAAATAGTAAAATGTTATTTTATCCTAAAATAAAGTCTACACATTTTAAACAAAATTGGTTAATAAATATCTCATGGTGCATTGTTTTACCGGTACTGTAATAATTCAAGGCAATGCAATTTGTTTTTTTTTTTACTTTTTTCCAAGACGATACATTCATTTCAATACATACTTGCATCCAGAAACAAGATTTTATTTCAAGATCAAAGTATGATTAATATTCCGTCTTGGAATGTGTGCGTGTAGTCTCCAAAATTAAAGTTGTGTATATTAATTACGGTATAATAAAGCATGCGGGGGGCGAGGGGGCGCGCCGCGCTCTCATATTCCGTATATTGATTGTGTGCGAGGGGGCCGGGGCAAGGAGGGGGCCACGGCGTGCCCCACTCTGTTATTTTACGACACGGCTTTCTGTGTAACATAATTTTATTTAATTTTGTGAAATGTGTCGGTGTTATTTGTGAAAAATCGGGAAGTCGGAAGTGTGATATCGAGGTAAGACACCGGTAACGTGTTGATTTGTGTCAAAAAATCCGTACATGTGAATAAAATATAAAAGATATTTTATATAGCTATAAATTCCCTCGGCGGCGCGTACCTACAGTATATTACACTGTCATACCGCGTACGTATAGTGTTTTTTTACGGGCATCGTTCTAAAAATAAGTTGTAATAATTATAATTTTATGTAGCGGTCGCAGCAGAGTCGGTTTACTGTCGATTTATTCATCATACGCTGGTGGGAATAATCGAGCGGTGTGGTGATTTGTCGGTGTCGTGATTGGAGTGTTTGTGGTGTCCAGATGCAGGGGCTGGTGAGCGACAAGACGTTCCACCTCAAGTGGAACAACCACCTGCAGAACTTGAGCCAGCTCTTCACGACCATCTACTCGTCGTCGGCGCTGGCCGATGTGACCCTCTCGTGCCGGGATGGCACGCTCAAGGCCCACAAGCTCGTTCTGTCCGCCTGCAGCCCTTATTTTGAACAAATCTTCAGGTAACCACACTTTTAATATTCCATATTTAAAATTTACAAACGGAAAATACCATGTTCATTTTAAAATTCAATCTATTTCATTTGCTCATAATGACATCATTATTTTTTGCAGACAGTAGTTACGTTTTGCCACTAGCATGCCAATTAAATATAATTTTGTGAACTCATTCTAATCTTTCAAGATGTTTTAGTCATTTATTTTTACATCATATTTATTTTTAGAAATATGTCTTGAAGATTTTAGTTACATAAATGTTTGAATATCTGTATGAATGTAATTGTCACTTATCTAGTGATAAGAAATAAAATAATTATTTTGACTGAGTAATATTGTGATAAATTATATGATAATATTTAATTTGGTTCGGCACATAAGAAAAACAACTTTATTTTGTTGATTCATTTTATACCTACATTTTCCTTATTGAATTATTCATTTTAAAAAATCACCATGCATAGGGCAGTGTAATAACATGTAGCTTTTTTTTAGGGACAATCCATGCCAGCATCCAATTGTCATCCTCAAAGGCATCCCATTCTCGGAGATCAACCTGCTGGTGGAGTTCATGTACAAAGGATCGGTGGACGTCCAAGAGTTGGACCTACAGTCCCTCATGCACACCGCATCTGAGCTAGAGATTAGAGGGTTAGCATATGAGGCTCGAGACAATGCTGCGCAGCTCTTGAATGTCAACTTGGAGTACCCTACGTACTCGCAGACTCAAGTGTCGCAGCCTCAACCGCAGGCGTTCACCCAGGCCCGCACGGATGTTGAACGGCTGAAACAGGTAAGATCTTTTTTCTTTCTTTTTCCACAATCTTTTCCCTTGATAGAAATCATAATATAGGTATCAAGATTTTATTTCATACCCTATAAAAGATATTAATTTTTTTCTTTAAATGACCTTACAGTGTTTTGAGTCATCGATCATCAAGGAACAATAAGGACTGTTCCTTTTGATTAAATACATGTCGGATAGTATTGACTGATTTTTTTTATCTTTACTACACTAACATCAAATATACTAATAGTGATAGTGATGTCCTTTTGACGATGTAATGATATTTCACAATAAGTTAAACCCTTACTTATGTTAAAATGTAGGTAGGTAACATTTTCAATTCTAATTTAAGTGCTTATTTTATTATTTACTTTATAGACGAGAGCTGAATAATAGCTAAATATAATTCTTAATCACAAATTACCACACTGAAATGTTTCCTTAACCTTGGCCTTGATAATCTGCAATATTTTTTTATGTAGGTAGGTATTTTAACAACACAGGTTTAATCTTAAAACAAAGTATGACGACTTGAAGGTCATATTTAATTAATATTTATTGTAGTTACGAAGTTACTACTTTTAACTAATTAATTTATAATGACTTTGTGGCCATGTTAAAAGGGGCTTAACTTTTTAATGCTACTTCCTGAATAAATTGTCTAAATTTCTACTTAACATTTAAGAAGTTGGTTATTTAAAATTTGTTAGTTTATCTTCCTTGATATTTTTTTATTATTTTTCTTAGGCAAGGATTTTTTACAATATGATTATAAATTATTTAGTATTACTATTACTAGGGTAGTATTTTTTTTTATTCGATTTGTATAGGCACATTAATAATAATTTGGATTTATTTTTGCATGCAACTTAGTTTTTTCTTGGAATTTGCATATGTATACTGATTATAGATAATAGTAAGTATATTATTTATGTAATAGTATGACAAAATACAGATGCATAATACAGTATCAATAAAGTAGGTATTAAATGTCACAGGATATTAAAAAAAACATGATAAGAAATTTTATAAAAATAAAATAAAAATAATGTTTTTCAAATATTGTGCACTTATTGTAATTATCATTAATAATTATTAAATAATGCTAAATAACATGAAAGTTATTTATTTATACAAATACAATTAACTAATTACTATTTTACACTTTTTCTTATAAAAAAAAACTATTCGAATAATTAAATAACAGTAATATGGCCAGGTTAATTAAAATTTGCATTTAATTATAGTAATGCAGTCAAAGTAAATTACTATTTTGTTAATTAGGTGACTTAAGTTTTAATTATAATACATATTATAATTAAAAATTTGTAGTTTTAAATTTTAAATATACTAATAAATTTAACTTCATATTTGATCAGGAAATACTTAATAGTAAAACAATGCTTATGTTACGGCTAGTGATATTTTGTAAATCTATAAGCAATCATAATAATTATGACTAGTCGCCGAACCAGCGGAATGTTGTAAAAAAGGGAAGTGCCATCACAAAAAAAGGTTACCAACTCAAGTAGCAAATGACTAGTTTTGGTCAAGTCTCCGTGTTTTCTTTTTATGATTGTTTTTTTAATAATGATTACCTAAAAGTTACATTAGTTTCTCTAACTGTAAACAGTTATGGAAACAAAAATTACCAACAAATAATATAGAAACAACCGGCGATTATACAAAATGTGATAATTTCCATATTAAAAATTTAAGGAAGAAAATGTACAAAGGTAGTACATTCAACCGGGAAAACCTTTTACGTACGCCATAGGTATTATAATTAAATAGCGACACGATCTGATTGTGAACGCGTCAGACGTTGAAGTTGGATTGTTCGAATATGGGTGAGATTTTATAGGGTAACGATAGACGTACCTAACTTTTATGGGGTCATGAATATCCATAAGGAAAGGGTAATGTCCCTACTTTGATGTAGGTACTTATCAAGTATTATTTTGATGAAATAAAATATTAGTCACGCCTCCATTACCTATGTTTACTTTGATTTTCGTCACGCGGTGAATCATTCAAAGAGGCTTTTGGAAAGATACCATTATGTTCACAACTTATTTACAAATATAAAAAAATGGGACGAATTAAAAAAAAACCTCCTATTGGTGCATTTTAAGCCTTCAAATCTTTGGAGTAGGTTTAAACCTTTTAACACAACATACTCCATTTCATTATTTTGTTTTTGTCATTTTATCGTAATTCAATAAATAGCCGCTAATAATATACTCCATAAAATCTATTAAATAAAATGTGTAATACTCGCGACACATTTACGATATTTATACATTTGAATTGCAGATCTCGCGTTATAGCAATATTTATACGATGATATAAATAAAATAAATATGAAATTACGTCCAGTTTATTTAAAATAATGCTGGAGTTCGTAAAATGGGTCCGGAGTTTATGTTACTAGAAACACGCCCTGGTTATAAATAGACTCCTGCCGTGGAATTAAGCTGTTTAACACTAAAAATGGAAACGATAAAATCTACTGTAGTTAACACTAACACGTAGAATGGAAGATTTTTTCTACAGTTTTGTTTAAAATGTATTTGCGAGATTCAATGGGTTGAAGAAAAAAACTCTATTATATGAATGTTCTTGTTAATCTTGCTACAAACTCTAAACATCACAATAAAAATAAAAAGCCCTAAAAATCCTATCTTAAATACGAAAGCTTCTCTGTTAATTTTCGTGTCTAAATTAAGTACTAAACCGATTTTAAGTAAATTCGATATGTACAAAACTAAAATCTTAAGGACTTCATAAATGTCTGATAAATGATTAATGATTATGGAATTGTCCATAATGGCACATGGGTTAATGATTATGCCGTTTGGCATTAAGTTCACCATTTGTACAATTTCTTTTGTTTTGTGCAATAAAAATTAAATAAATAAATAGGTTGTCGATAAACTCTATAAAAACCATGAGTCACTCCATCAGTTAACCATTTTCTCTGTTTCAACTATTTATTTTCGTTCAACTGTCTAGGTATTTAGTCACATTTTTTAAATAACACACATGTGTTATTTATCGCATTATTTCCTAGAAAATATTCTAGTACCTTCCTATGTAGTTATGAATAATAAGCAACATCCATTCTGCTGTAAACAGTCATACCTACGACAGGTAGATTACATACATTAGCTAGTTATAAGAATATAATGGTTTTATATAACATGCCCAAGTCCTCGAGTGCTATTTTCAAGTATATACATGCAAATTAGATAAGTACATAACGTTTTGCATCATTTATAAAATAAGCAGGTATCGAGTTAAAATGTTAAATATGAGTATTTATCAACCAATACCTGTTTTATTTAAAAATGCCTTATTGAAAAGGTCTTCATTAAAAGGGCAAACTTTTTAATTAATTATGAATGGCCTTGTGTCGGAAATAAAGTTCGCTTGCGATCTTATGCTTGCTGGAGATATAAAATATAAACCTTGATTTCTAAACAAAACGGGATTTGAAATGTTTTAATTACATTACATATGAGGTGCCTGGGGCGATGTAAATAAACTAAGAACTAGGTATGTTACTTTGAAAACAAAATAAAAAATAAAAATAAAATTACTCTTAAATTGCTAACAAATACAGGTTTTGTTACCTCAAAATTGGGTAAATAAACAATTTTTCGAATGGTAGGAATAAAAAAGGATTTTTTTAGCAACCTAGCGAGCGCTAATTGCTATTTTGCTCGACTGCACGGTATAATATAAATAAAATAAAATAAAAATAAAAAGCCTTTTATTTCCTAGTAGTTTATATTATTTTTAGAAATGTATTTATTTGTTAGTTACTTTATATTTAATGTAAAACTATTTTTTTTGACTATTTATATTGGAACCTCTTAGGTGAAGGCCTCTTCCAAAGATATCCACCTTTCTCGGTCTTGAGCCGTATGTTGCCAGTTTGGACCAGCTATCTTCTTTATATCTTTCTCCCTTTTCGGCGCTTGCCGTCTGGGCCTTTCCACATTGTGACTGTTTTTGTCCATGGTATAATATTCGACAATAAATCAATATACCTAACGCATATTATATGTTTAATCACGATGAAGTATTATCTAAGAACATACGTAGATAAAACGTCATACATTTTTGAGAATACATCGCTAAGGTGGGCACAACATGACTAATATATTGCACAATGGCGTTCAGTTGATGTATTGATTAACTCAATAAGTATATTATATTGTTACTGGTCGTTCAGTAAGGCGCGTAGGTTAAAGTGATTTAATACTAGCGACAACATTTAGAATTACTTTAAAGAGAAAGCTGCTTTGAAATTAGTTAGTCCTGTTTACAATTGGTTAAGTTCTTTGTATTATATGCAACTTCTGTATAAATATGCACACAATTCCCCTCCGCCTGTCATCACATAAGAGAAGGCCAGGCCTGGGTCAACGAAAAGATTTGCAAATAACACATATTTTTAAAGGAAAAAATCATATAATAATATTTTTGCAAAGCAGTTACGTCATTACTTAAAAAACTGCGGGCTGTAATTTTTACTGGGTTTTTATATTGGAGACAAACAATTTGCGGAAGTATCGCTTAATTAAGAGACCGGTAACGATTTGATTTAAAAAAATCGCTAATAATGAAATTACGCTAGATAGTTTGAAGTCTTTTTATTGCAACAAAGAATTTTTTGTCTAAGTATATTTATTAATATTGAATACCCGAACACTCAATTCTTACTTCGCAATTTTGTCGCTTGATTTTTAATGATTATTTTTATGGCCCCTAATATGTTTTATATTATCTGATTAAAGCATGAAATGGAGTTTCGGCTTTTTTTGGGAAATACCCTAATAGTTGTAATCATCATCATCATCATCATCTCAGCCATAAGACGTCCACTGCTGAACATAGGCCTCCCCTTTGGAAAGAGGGGTTGTAATACTTGTAATACCTTCCCAAAAATATCACCTAAAAAAATATTAAATTGCTTTAGCTAAACATAAACATGCTCTCCCTTAACAACTATAGATGAAAATCTAGTATAACTTAATTTTAATAAATATAAACCTTACCTTTTTCTCATCGAACAAACAAAAATCGCGAAATAGGTGTCAGATTAGGGTGAATTATTTATAAATGAAACATAAAATAAAAAAAGTGTTTTAAAAAGTATACCAACCAACAGAAGTTTGGTTAGTTACTGCAAAATAGTATCATAAAGTTGAGCGAAATCGAAAAAAAAAGTTTACCGGACTTTTAACACCTATAAAAACACAATAAATTAAGAACCTTCTTTGTTGGAGTCTGGTACAATGGTACAAACAATGAATCTTGCCGGAGGTTCTAGACAATTAAACAAGTGAAAGGTGAAAGAACCGGTGCAATTATTTACACCTTCGACATTTGAACTTAGAACAACTATAACCTAATGATTAGGTGACAGACAGTTCGTGCAATAATTTGTACGAAATTATACAGATTAGACACCCATGTACCGGCTAAAAGACGTAGGCCTGTGAATAAAGTTTACAATTACCTACGGTCAGTACGTGTTAACTTTTTATAACTAAGTCTGAATATTTTTGACAGCTCAAATAGTAATCTCTTGTTCCTATTGTGTACTTTCCTTGAAGGTCCTACCTAGAAACTCTTCACTTCATACTAATTGTGACGCAACCTCGCAGGCTGCCTACATGTTTTAAAACAAATAGTCCAATCATGCCGCTTAGTTAGGTACTTACGTACTTACCTAAGCCTTTTGAAATGATGTCATATATAATGAACCTATAATTTTTTATAGATAGGTGATGTTACGTTTTTAGGTTCGATTTTTTTATTACATTAATTTGAGGAAATGTGCGTGTTAAAAACCTTTTTATTTGCTAAGGCTGTCAAGGACGGTTAAATCTAATTAGACGGCGAGGTTGTTTTTTGTTTAATTTAAATGATGTTAGTACTTTTTACACAAATTTTGTTTTGGCCAAATGTATATAACCGTACAAGGCGGGAAGAAGTTGACAAGTCGCAGCGAAAAGTTGATGAATTTTGAACTTAAAAAAAAGCTCATAAGGTTCAAATTTCTTCAAATTTACATCTGGAGTTATCAACTTCTTCCCGCCTTGTACTTATTTAATTGTTTAGGTATTAGCGACTATAATTAGATAAATAGATGTCACACCTTTTGCTGTTTAACTATAGAAGTTTTTTTTGTTCCATCGTGGGTGCAAGCATGTATTTTTTCTTAGCGACAAATTGACACTTACTACACAATAAAAAAAACATAAAAAAACTTTAAACACCTAATTAAAATAAAATTTAAACCTAATAAAAATATATGCGCAGGATTATAATAGCAAAACAAACGTTGTCATGCTCCAATCTCCAATCACGTACTCCTATTTGTAGTAGCCCTTTGAATGGTTTTATAGAGTTTTTATTGTGCCGCTGCGCTGATCGTAGCTAGGCCTTATACTTATTTAATGATTATACTAACTACACGTGACGTCATTGGAGGCGGTTCTTTTAAAATCCGCTGTCCAAAGTAATGTCAATTTAAAATTATTCTTAAATTCAATAGACCCGCCTGTCAGAAAAACATGTTTGTTGTTGGGGGGCTTTTTGACAGCTGACATCTGTCAATTAATTTAAATAAATTAAAAAGTATTTATTTTTACTTTTAACAATATTGTGTGACGTAAGTGCTGGAAGACGAATAAATCAATGTTTTAATTAACCAAGTCGATTTTTTATGAAGGAGACATAATAACAATCGTGCTTTGTGGACGAGTTTAGTGGAAGGGACCACTTTGTTGATTTAAAAGGACACTTTAATCTTTCACTAATAGATAGTAGATATGGCGGCATAGTTTTAGAAAGTACTATTTAGTAACTCCATATCGACAAAGTGGTCCCTTTTTTCTTGGACTGACACATTTGGCGAGGATATATAAGGTTGCTTTTATTTTTTCTTATTAATCATTCATATATGTTAATTTGCAAAAAAAAAACTGAATTTAAATTACCATATTCGTAATTCAAACATTTATACTGTAGGCACATGGCTTATTATCGCGATATTTTAAACAAATTGTAAAATACAAGATAAATATGTTATTTAGATAAGTCCGCGTTCTGATATTTCAAATTTAAAAATATTAATAACAAGTATGCTGAGCCTCAACTGAAGCTATACGTTTTCAATACAATCGCTTTTCACTATAATCTCTTAACAATTCTTTGAACGCACCAAACCAGCGGCTGCTAGTACCTACTAGATAAGTAAATTTCTTTAATACTTTATTTAAGCAATATCACGTTTTTAATGTTTGCGATTACGTCATATTAAACTCGTACTATGTAATTTGAAAGTGTTTTTATGTCTCGTTAAATTCAATTCACTCGATCGATATACTTAATACCAGCCAGTTGGCGAGGCGCGTCGTTTATTTCAATTTGCTGCACTTAGAGTTCTGCATTTAAATTGCATATGGAGTATACATAAAACGATGAAGCAAATAAATACGGAGTAATTTATAAATGAACGAACGCAGATCCGTTGCCCGCATAGAATTTCAACTGGGGTATTTTTGACGTTTTCAAGTCAAATGTACATACATATTGTCGGTCGTCAATAAGGAGTTATACTGCTATGAAAATTAATGAAAAAATAAACTATTAACAACCGACTATGATCTACCTTGAATTTGAAAACCGTGACATTTTTTACAACAGCTCTCGTAATTTTAAATAATATTAAATAGGTACAGTTAGAATTTACATTGTTTCTAACTCAGACGCAGTTCTATTTTATGTGTCTAGAGTCTAGACAAGACCGAATTAGATTAAATGCGATAGTCTAAATCAAAAGGTACCATTTGGCGGAGCGCGCTTACGATTTTATTGATTCAATTCAATATTAGATTTGTACAACGTACAACGTAAGCGCCTTCCGCCAAATGGTACCTTTTCTATGAGAGTATCACACATATTATACTAAACATTAATATGTCAAGAACTCAAGCGAACGAGCGGTTCAAACGCGTAATTTTAGACATGACTATAATTTTATAAACCTCGTTTTGATAACCCGATCTAGGGGACCCGTTCGAGTGATGCGATTTTCTTTTATAATTTAATTAATTGAGGTTTAATTCTTAGAAATAAGTAATAGTTATAAATATATGTTACATTCGTACGCTCTACAAAGCTATGAATTAAGTATGACTCTATGCTATGTTAATAAAATAACGTAGATTCTGTCTCAAAATAAACAACTCAACATCTCTAAAGGTAGAGAACTTAAACTTACATGAGATAAAATATGGATGAGTAAGCTTACAGTCAACGCCTGAAATATGTACACACTTTTGAACCTTATTACAATGGAGTAAGATGCGAAAGTGTACACATATTTATGGCTTTGACGGTACATAAGGCTGAATATGTATGAGGGGAAGAAGGCCCGGGAAAATAAATGAACAGCCTAGCATGCGGTTTACCACCTACGACAAACGTTTTGTCTCTCGCGCTATATTAAATACTACTCTTGCTAGGGTTCGAAATTATCAAGATAATTATGAACGATGATAATTATCGCGATATTTATCAGATAATTATCCCCGGTATGGATTTTTTCTGTTCCATCAACTATTAATGTTGAACAGATTTTCACGCGTTTAATTTTTTGTGCATTCCACAAGAAATATGGGTTATTATCGAATCGATAATTATCATACATACAAATCACGATAACTGTCATTGATAATTATCCTTTCGAACCCTGACTTGCTTGCCGAGGGCATTGATTTATTATGTATTCTACTAGATGTGACATCTAGAACAAATTTTGCATGTTTGGCGGATGACAGCTGCGACTGAATCAAAGAGTACTAAAGACTTGTAGTGATTTTCACTTTGATTATTAAACCAACCGGATGCGAGAAGCGCTCTCATTTCTAACGGAAAAAGTCTGCCGTTTTTTGCGGGGGAGGGGAACGTCAAATGTATGCGAAACGTCAAAATAGCCACGTCAAATAAACGTCAGTCCATACAATGAGTATGACCACTGGTCATACTCATTCGGCAGAGGGGAATGCCTGTCAATGGCTACTCCCCTTGGTTTAAAGCTCTAAGGATTTTCACTAGAACTTTTATGACATAAAATTTCTTAGGGATGTCATCTCCGGTTACTCAATGGCTGAGGGCACAACAAACACAATACAGCAAACGTCAATTTTTGACATCGCTAATCTTAAGGAAACCGGCGAGACGAATGAGAGACGTCTATCGCTATCACGCGATAACGGCTTCCATCATATGCCCCATAGTTATAATCATTTTTAGCAAGAGTTCTTGGAATTATATATTCATTACTGTTGTAATTGATTTTCGTGTTTGTTCGTCATAAAGTATCTAAATAAATACGGTTCGGAGAATTTAAGGGTGGGGTTACCGCTCGACGATGTGCCGTTAAATGTTAAGTTTATTAATAGATTGTTCAGTAAATGATAATACAATTTTGACTAAATTTTATCTTCTTACGTTTCGTTCGTTATAAAATCTGGATATAGGTATACGTCAGGATTTATGGACCGTGATTCTATATGCTAGAGATTCAGGCAGAATTTTTTGAACAAAAGTAGGTACCTACTTATAATAACATTTAATACTCTCATATTTAGTCGTTTACAGCAGATAGACTAAATATATAAATTATTGAAAAACTGTATGTAAATGTATAAAATTAAATAGTTATAAAACTTATAAATTAAAATAGTTATAGTTATAAACAACGAAGTGTTTTATCTACTATGATAAAATAATAAAATATATTAATTATAAAATCACGACCACAATATACATACGTTCTACGAGTTACCAAATATTTATTTATTTAATCTTTATTGCACAAAAGAAAACATTATCGTACAAAAGGCGGATAGTACCATAATCATAAGGCATTTTCTACCAATACCGTAGTTAACAATACCTTTTCTCCTCAGATCCATATGTACCAGCAATCCATGATGCGTTCAGAAGAGATCCGTCGCCGCCGCCGCGACGACACCCCTGGGACGCACACAGCGGTCAACAACATACTCGCCGCGGCTGCCAGGGAGATGGAAGAGGCGCGCCACGCGAGAGGCAACGAGAGGGTTGTGGCGAGCATACAGACCGAGCTGGAACATGGTGAGTGACAACCCTAATACAACACACAGCGGTCAACAACATACTCGCCGCGGTCGCCAGGGAGATGGAAGAGGCGCGCCACGCGAGAGGCAACGAGAGGGTTGTGGCGAGCATACAGACCGAGCTAGAACATGGTGAATGGCAACCCTAATACAACACACACAGCGGTCAACAACATACTCGCCGCGGCCGCCAGGGAGATGGAAGAGGCGCGCCACGCGAGAGGCAACGAGAGGGTTGTGGCGAGCATACAGACCGAGCTGGAACATGGTGAGTGACAACCCTAATACAACACACAGTGGTCAACAACATACTCGCCGCGGCTGCCAGGGAGATGGAAGAGGCGCGCCACGCGAGAGGCAACGAGAGGGTTGTGGCGAGCATACAGACCGAGCTGGAACATGGTGAGTGACAACCCTAATACAACACACAGCGGTCAACAACATACTCGCCGCGGTCGCCAGGGAGATGGAAGAGGCGCGCCACGCGAGAGGCAACGAGAGGGTTGTGGTGAGCATACAGACCGAGCTAGAACATGGTGAATGGCAACCCTAATACAACACACACAGCGGTCAACAACATACTCGCCGCGGCCGCCAGGGAGATGGAAGAGGCGCGCCACGCGAGAGGCAACGAGAGGGTTGTGGCGAGCATACAGACCGAGCTGGAACATGGGAGTGGCAACCCTAATACAACTAAATACCTATGTTTCAATTTAGGTGTGGTAAAAAGCCGAGAAAAGTTGTAGAAGGGGCCCTAGGCGCTTTTGTGACACTATTTTATTTTTATTTTTAAATGAGTTGAACAGTAAATAACACTAAATAAATATATTTAAACATAAATAAAACCTAATCTTAAACAAAATCATAATAAACTTACCCCGCGCAGCATGGTGCCGTAGATGATGGCAGCATTTCTCCGCTGTATCGCAATAGTAAAACGTTGGGCGAGCACGCTGCCAGCCCTACGGTACGGTCGTCGGCTGTGTCCACTACAATTTTAACTAATTTTCGAATACACTAACGTCCACATTTTTCTAACATCCCCTCTCTCCCCCCAGCCGCAGCGACGTCTACCCCCGACAAGCAGCAGCAAGATGATGACAGGCCTAAGAAGCGCACCTCCATCCTGTCGCCTGATGACGACAAACTCCGCGCCAAGAAGAAGATGACCGTCCGCTTCCAAGACGACAAGACTGACGAACGCCCTAACAAGGTTAATTCGCCCGGTGAGTTGTGTCAAAGGTTTATTATTTAAATATCTTGTCGTCTTATGACGACAGACTGTGCGCCAATAAGATAGCTTCCTGACAACACTGACGAACGTCCTAACAAGGTTAATTCACCTGGTGGGTTGTGTCAAAGGTTTATTATATGATATCTTATCATCTTATGACGACAACTACGCGCTGAGGAGGTGGTCGTTTGCTTTCAAGACTGACGAACGCCCAAACAAGGTTAATTCGCCTGGTGAGTTGTGTCGAAGGTTTATTATTAGTTACAAAACGAAAGTGTCTTGTCGCCTTATGACGACAAACTACGCGCTGAGAAGGTCGTCTGCTTTTAAGACTGATGAACGTCCTAACAAGGTTAATTCGCCTGGTGAGTTGTGTCAATAGTAGTTTATGTACTGTAGGGGTCCTTAAAACACGAGTGTGGTTTTATGAAACGAACGAAGTGAGTTTCATAATAAGATCACACGGGTGTTTTAAGGCCTAATTACGTACAGTTGCATACACTGCTTTATCTACACACAGATTATAAACCCGAAATGATGATTGAATGACTGCCATTGCACGGAGTGCACGCCATCGCCATGGCCAACTCGATTGTGCCGGCGGTCGGTGGGGCGCGTGCCGGCGGGTCGGAGCATCCCGGATTTTCATAATGATATAGAATTTTTGTTTATTATTTGATAATAATAACATCGTTACAGATAAGACATTTGTTCTAACTTCTAACGAAACAATCTATTTTTATGGTGGTTATAACGTGCGGTTTTTGAACGCATCATGGAGGGTTTATGATATGGTTGTAGATAAAGGTTTATTATATGATATCTTGTCATATATCTTATGACGACAACTACGCGCTGAGAAGGAGGTCGTCTGCTTTCAAGACTGACGAACTCCCTAACAAGGTTAATTCGCCTGGTGAGTTGTGTCGAAGGTTTATTATTACCAGAGCTCAGATTTTTCACGGCAAAACAAAACACTAGCGTAATTTAGCCAGTGCTTGAAATATTATTTTATCGACACCTATCGAGTCTTACTAGAGTATATGACAGGTATTGCCTCAGTACATTTTTTCTTTTTTTATTCGATGGTACACCTAAAATATTACCCGAACTGATAATGAATTCTATAAATTTGCTCCCTTGACGTCAACTGAAGTTGAACGTACATTTAGTGTACATAAATGGATTTATAGTGATAAACGCAACTGTTTACTCCCAGAGAATGTTGAAAAGATAATGATCATCTACTCCTATCACTATTACCCAAATAAAATGTCTTGTGCTGCTGTGTGTAATGACGTAGATTTTGAAGAAGAAATTGCGTCTGTTTCTAATATATAGTAACTTTATACAAATGTTTTTATTAGTTTTATTACATATTAATTTTATTTGGTGACTTTTATTTCTTCTAGTTCTGAATTATCGATATCGATAAAATAATATTTCAAGCACTGGCTAAATTACGCTAGTGTTTTGTTTTGCCGTGAAAAATCCGAGCTCTGATTATTACAAAACGAAAGTGTCTTGTCGCCTTATGACGACAAACTACGCGCCGACAACTGGCCGTTTCCTTTTAAGACTGATGAACGCCCTAACAAGGTTAATTCGCCTGATGGGTTGAACCAAAAGTTTACTTACTTATTAAAAAAATTACTACCGCTAATAAGAAGGCACCTACTTTGCTTGGAAGACGACTGGCAAGGGTCTTAACATGATAATTCGTCGCGTGAGTTGTGTCCAAAGTTTATTATTTAAAAAAGAAAGTTTGTATCTTGTTATAAAAAAATCTTCGTCGTATAAAAAATGGCATAAATATTAAAAAATAAAATAAATTCCAAAACCTAAAATAACATATAGTGTGGTGTAATATAAGATCGGAGATGTGTGAACAACGTGTAAATAAATTACATTAAATATTTGCTTTTGACGTAAGTATGTTAAATGTACGAATAAACAACATGGGCATTATTTAACGTAGGTATCGATTTTTTGATGATATTCATTTCGAGGAAAATATTCTCAAGGTAGAACATTAAAAAAAAAACTCACAACATCAATAAAATGCGACTTAATGGGTTTATGCGAGATTTTTAGAATGTAATAAGTAATTCAAGAGCATTAACTTTCGTTCTGCCATTTTGCACATTATTGGCATTAAAATATTAAAATAATTTCGACAGAAAAATAAATTAACGGACGTTAAGTGGCCCGCCCGCAATAAAACCGTTGAAATATATTTTATTGGAATAAAAATATATTTTAAAGTTTTTATGCTTCTTATGCATATTTATGAGGGTCCCGTCCCGAGGCTTGGTAAAAATCCGATACCTGTGGATAAAAATATTGGTTTTCAAGTCTTAGCAATATTCACACACTGTAGACCACCATGAATTTTCTTCAAAAGTCGGACTCTTGGCTATTAGAGACGTTTAAAACTTGGAGTCTGGACTTTAGTGTCGGGCAACACCGCTTTTCATAATTATACCTCGTGTGAAACTAAGCTGATCAAGCTCACAGATCGGTTCTCGGAAGCCGCCCATGACCCGCTCTTTTGGGGTAGTCAGCCACTGCTTTATCTCGCGGCTAAGAGTTATAAATTTATTCTAACCTTGTTCAAGTCCTTCTGTCAGTCATTTTACACTAGCGGCCTGTGGGTTAGTTACACTCAGAGAGCTTTCAACGCCTTACGAGTTCTCTATAATAACATGTTTAGGGTTCTGATGGGACTCCCTAGATTCTGCAGCGCGTCTGGCATGTTTGCCGATGCCCACGTTGATGATTTTCATGCAGTAATGCGAAAAACAATTATATCAATCAGAAGCAGAATCCAGGGTAGTTCCAATGGCATCCTAAATATGTTATCTGAAAAGTCCGACTGTCTTTTGCAAAGACACAGGATGGCACTAATAAACCCCAGCTCTGGGGATGTTTATTATATGAATTAAGTAGTCCTTAGTAGTTAAGACTAACCTAGTATCACAGATAACCTCAAACACTAGATAGGTAACAAAGACAACTCGAGGTCACCACACATCTGTGCTCCCGTACTAATTTTGTATGAGAGCGCGACCGCTTATTTCAGTTGAGTTAACGTTTACGACCATTACTCATGTGAATTAAAAATATCCACAAAACTCAAGTTACAGGGGTGAACCTGGATTGTTATACTACAAATTGGTATAGAATGCTATTGAGATGTGCTCTTCGAATCGTAGAAATTTACGAATAAAATTGCGCTGATGTGTGGTGACCTCGTGCTCCCTGTAAAAGCTTAATGATGAGGTGTCTGTTTAGTCTGTGCCTAGTATATAAGGATCTAATTATATGTTACTAACACAACTGTGGACCATTGGTTGTCTAAAATAAATAAATAAAATAGTATAAAACAATGTCGCTTCCTGCTGTCTGTCCCTATGTATGCTTAGATCTTTAAAACTACGCAACGGATTTAGATGCTGTTTTTTTATAGATAGAGTGATTCAAGAGGAAGGTTTATATGTATAATTGCACCCGTGTGTAGCCGGGGCGGGTCGCTAGTAGCCACATATAAACTGAGTTCATGCACAAAGTCCGAAGAATCGTAGAGGAGGAGGTCACCGCGGCGACGTAAACCTTCACACTTCCTCATCTATAAATTCTCTGTCTCTCAAGCTGTTTTGATATGCCTTCTTGAAGAACTACGCATTATTGTATATAGTATCTTTAATGTATTTGTAGTACTGTTTTGAAAAAATAAGTCCCGCCGAGTTTCTTGCCGGTAATAAGTAATACTTCTCGGGTCAGAGGTGTAGGGTTAGAACCGGTGGTAGTTTCTTTTCTCTCTGACGTTCATAAGTGCATTGTAATGTGCCTAAATTGAAGAATAAATATCTTTTATCTTTTTTTTATCTTTATCTTTATCTCTCTCTCTTTCTCTCTCTTTCTCTCTCTCTCTCTCTCTCTCTCTCTCTCTCATACTTCATGCGTGATTATGATGCATTAATTTAGAATCAAAGTAGGTACAGTAGTAGTATAGTTACCATGCTAACAAATAAAGTTAGGAGCCTCGTTTTAACAGTTCATTTATAATCTATTTAATCTATTCTTGGCGAAGATCGAAGCGATTTAAAGGTCAATCTATTTTTAAACCGAGAAAAGGTAAGGCAGAATTGCCCCTGGCAATTTCCAACAGTCACCGACTTTATATTTAAAATTTCATTTTACAATCTATCGCATTCTTCTTTACTATTAACTTTTAAGGTAGCTGTTTTAATGTTTGACTCCCATATGGATCATATCAAACCGTTAAGTTATATTCATGATTTGTGGTAGCAAATTAAATACAAAATATTCAAAGCAGACTTTACTAATTTTGACTTGTATATTTTACAGTAAAAAAAAATCCGTTTATTTATTTTGTCAGTGCTTATATTTTCAGTAAAATATAAGTAATTTAATTAAATTACATTCTTTAATAATAATTTGGCATAATGTCAAATGTCATTTTCTATAGAAAATCAATTGTCCGGCAGCCATATTTGTTTACCTTATTGTGCTTTTCTATTGAGACTGAATTTAGTCATTTTGTAAGTTAACTCTATAAAAATCTTTCAACTTTACCATCTTAACATATATCCCACTTTTACACCATACGATTTATCATCTATCTTTGATTAATTATCGAAGCGTGACACACATCTGTTTTATATTTAATTTTGTAAACAAGAGGCCTACAGACAATCAATTATGTCTCATTTAAACAAAGACTCACTGACGATTTATTTCAATTCTGATTTTACAATTGAGTATGTAGGTACACTATTATCGAACTCGCGGAGCGTAAGCGAAGTTAGTTCTTACAAACAACTCCAGACCGAACTGTCACCTGGCTACTGGGACGTCTCGGCATTTGGATGGCTTTTTGATTTCGATAGTTTGTCTGACGATAACTTTAGTTACGTTTTTCTGATCTTTATGTAATTTCTTGGGGCTGTAGCAGAAATACATAAAATTTGTAAGTTCGTATATGAGCAGGATCGATCAAGTAGTTATGGAGCTAGAAGGAGAAAAAAAATCCTCCGAAGGGTCTTGTTATATTGGTCAACTCGTTTGCAAGTAAATCGCGAGTTCTCAGTTCGAGTCGGACTACAAGTATTATAATATAGCTGTGCAGAGAGGTAACGCCGCCAGCGTAATGGGAACCATGCCGCAGGTGAACGTTAGACGGGGTATTCTTTTTGTAGTTGGGATTTTTATAAGCAGGTTTATATTCAACCGACTTCAAGATTTCGAAGGAGGAGGTTACCAATTCGTCTATATTCACCGATTATTCGAAAACGGCTGAACCGATTTGGATTTTTTTTTGTTTGAAAGAATATACTTCACAGTTAGTCCCATTGTCACCAGGTCAAGATCTGATGATGGGATCCTGGAGAAATCGAGGGAACTCTTCAACTATTATAGTCACCTACGCGTGATATCACGTCCAAAATATAACCGAGTGCGCTCACGGAAATTACGCTCTGGCGTCAGTGGCCCCAATTTCTGTTCGGTCCTTGGCGGTCAAAGGGCTAACCCACTACGTGTGGTTTTATGAAACAAGCCGCAGGCGAGTTTCATAATATGGTCACACGAATGTGTAAAGGCCTAATTTCGTACAGTTGCATTGCATATAATACTTTATCTACACACACATTATAAATCCTACATGATGTGTTCGGAAACCATTAGAAGACTGCCATTGCACCGCCATGGTCAACTTGATTGTGCCGGCGGTTGAGCGCATGACCGCGATCGAGTAGGAAGCCGGGTTTTCATTAGTATTACGTTACAGTAGGTAATGAATTTTCATACGTTTTTACCAAACTGTCACAGAAAATACACTGCTGTTACAGTACTGGTTGCAATAATGGAGGTAATTACTTACCGTTTTCGAACGCAGAATAGAGGATTTATGATATGGGTGTAGATAAAAACAATAATAACTTTCTCATATTCATTCGTTTGCTTTACCAAATTTTCACAGTTAAAATAAAGCTGTCCGTAAAGGACGTAAAGTAAATGAAGTTTAAACAAATAAACCTAACAATGTGGGTGATTGTGTTCTCAAGAAATTACGCTAAATTATATTGTCTCGGGCGGCATTGTTGCTCAAATTGATGGTTGCGTCGGCAGGAAATGTATTATTTTATGTAAGAGTTTAATCCTAGTATTTGCGCTTTTGCGAAACTGCGGTGATATACAGTCAGCAGCAGAAGTATCTAAGCGGGTAGGGTGTTCAAAATGACCTACACACGCTCTTATTCTCTTAACAATAAAGTCGTGTCCAGCTCATTTTGAACACCGTACCCGCTTAGTAATTAGTTACTTTTGCTGCTCACTGTATATAACGGAGGGTTTACTCGTACTGTTTGACTACGGGAATTTCAAAGGTTTAGGAATTCTGACTAAATTAACGAATTGTTTGAACGATTTTCGAGGCTATTGATGCTTAACTGTGGGAAAAGAATCTATTGGTCACAGTTCCAAACAATCTCCGAGCAGTTTTTGTACTGGAGTCATTTCGCCATCTTCTTAGGGTGGGTTGCACCACGCACAATTTACAGACTCATCAACGTTAAATATGCCGACGGAGCTGTCATCCCATAGAAAACTGTCAAACTTTTCATACAAGATTTTTTTTACGATTACGTTTACGTTCACAGACAGTTTGGTGCAACCGGCCCTTAGTCTGTCACTTATTTGGATTTTAACGATATAAAATAAAAATAAAATTTTATGTTTTTTTTAAGTGGTGCATTCCACTGTAACTAAAGTTACAAAATTTAATTTTCCAATCGAAACTTGATGTTTGTCGGTTTTTTTTAGTTTTGGTCGAAAGTTGCAAAATAAAATAAAAACGACGGCACTTTTGCACAGTATATAATTATTATATGACTTGGAACCACCATGTCAGCGAATAATTTAAGTTATTTGTCTTGTTTACTTAACATATTACCTACACAGTCCCGAGAATGTTTACAATTAGTCGCCGGCGACAAACGATTGTTTATTCATGTTCGTTTAAATAATTAAGAAGAACATCTAACCGCTAGAACATCCACAGTTGCTGTATTTAATTGTATCACGAGGGTATGCATAATATAATGTATGAACCTGCTTGCGTACCTACATACCTAATGCCGTTTAAACTGAAGCCACCCTTCACCTATACATTATTATTATAATAAATGCAATAAGGTGGAATGTTTGTTTGAAAAACTACTGCACAGGATTTCACTTCATTATTTCGACAAAAACTGAACTTAATCGCGTACATTTTGTTATTTTTCCTGACGTTTCGAGCGTGGCGTAAGCATGTTTGCTTACGACACGCTAATAATAAATAAATAAATAAAATCATTTATTTCGAGTATCTAGTAGACTCATATTTATGGTTAGTAAATACTTACATCTATGTTAGTATCTTCATAACAACAAATAATATTATATACATATTTATAACTTTTGTGTCATGTTTCTAGAAGTAGCTAATGTAATGGTGAAAGACCTGAAACGCTCGGAGTAACTGACTGGCGTGAAGTTACGCAGAATAAGGCAGCGGGGAGTTCCCTTGTGTCAGAGGCCAAGATATTTTTAGGTCACTGAGCCAGTGAAGTAGCAGAGTTAAGTAGTAGTATAATAAATGTACTAAATACATATTTTCATTTCGCCAGGCGCAGCGTCGAACCAGGAGGATCCCAAGCCTGGCGGCATCAAGGTAGTGCAGCTATCCGCCCTGCAGAAACCCACCAACAACGACCACGAGGACTCAGATGGTGAGTTTGCCACTACCAGATAGATTACTAGACTACTATTACTAGGCTTGTTTATTTTTATAAACGGTCTACCCCACTTTACGTAGCTACCCACATGCATGATTATGATAAATACAACAGTCACGTTACCTACAGCCTTGGCCAGAAGTGTTGAGCACCAATGCGATTTTCATACAAAACTCGAAAGTTTATTCCGTCGTTTCCATCTTTTTTGAGGTTATTGTATCAATTAATTCAAACTAATTGGCATGTTTTGTTGATGTAAGTAGTAACTGCATAGAATATTTGCAATGTGTCGCACCGACTTAAATTTACATTTTTGGTACCTTCTGTTTTCATATTTTGTAGGTACCTTGAATGAAGTGAACTTTTCTATATTTATAAATAAAATAAAATATTTGCCGTTACCGTTACATTGTTACGATGAACATCAAAGTTGTAAACAAACAACGTTACGCTCAATACTACTGGCCAAGGCTGGATACCAAATTACAGAACAAGGAAATGCCCACAATTTGACAGTCTGTACAAGGTTTTCTTCCTACCGTTAGCCATATTGAACAAGTTGATTAGGTAGGCTATACAATAGAGTAACTTACGTAGAGCAGCACTGCCTAAGAACTTTTTGAAGCTGAAGTCAATTGCGCCCTCTGTCCGAAAGCCCCCTAAAGATACCGAAAATGTAAGAGGAAATGTCACCTGCACAGCTACTCCACCTAGTAACAAATAGCGTACTAGTAGTACACTAGGCACACTTAGGCTGTGCTGCTCTACTATATAAATTACTCTATGGCTATACTGAACAACTTTTTCTATGGGACAAATCCCGAAAATACAAAATTATTGCGAAAACTGGTTCCGAGTCTGTGGCCTCTCCATAGAAAACGTGTTGGATGAAGTGACTACAGATACGTGTCTGCTTGTGTCTGTTTCTGTCTCACGACAGTTTAAATTTCATACGTCAAATTTTACAGAAAAACCCAAGAACATGGACGATGACGAGGAAACGGATTCCAGCGGTTCCGTATCGGACTCCAACGCCAACGAGTGCGAGGAGGGGCGCCGCCCTCACGTATGCGACGTTTGCGATCTCAGGTTAGATTACCATTGCTATTATTTTCAACCGACTTCAACATTTCGAAGGAGGTTCTCAATTCGTTTGGGTTTCTTTTGTATGAATTTCATTGATTACTCGAAGAGGGCTTAACCGATTTTGGAGCCTGAAGACGGTTATTTTTTTGCTTAAAATGATGGTGTATTATCGAATAAGCGGAGCGTAATCGAAGCGAGTTCTTACAAACAACTTCTGACTACTGGGACCTCTCGGCATTTCGAATATTTCGATGGCATTTTGAGAGTTTGTTCGACAATAACTTTCGTGACGATTTTCTTATCTTTATGAAATTTGTTGGGGTTGTAGCAGAGATACATAAAATTTGAGAGTTCGTTTATGAACTAGATCGATCAAGGAGTTTTGGATATAGAAGGCAAAAAAAATCTTGATATAGGTCTTGTTATATTGATCAACTCGTTTGAAAGTAAATCGCGAGTTGTCCGTTTGAGGCGTACTATAGATGAATTATCGAGAGCGTGGAATTGCATAATGTAGTAGTATTGTTTGTGTACAGGCATTCTATATTTGAATCCGCACACAAAGAGGCACAACACGGTACAACCACTACATATGCAATTCCACGCTCTCGATAATTCAACTAGGTATACTAAGTAACCGTGGTATCTGGTTGCCAGATTCCAGCGATCTTCCCACCTGTCCCGGCACCGGCTCACGCACACGGGCGAGCGGCCCTTCACGTGCGGCGGCTGCGGCCGCTCCTTCGCGCGCTCCGACAAGCTGCGCGTGCACACCAAGATCTGCGAGCGGGTACGTAGTGCGTACACTACACCTACACCTACACCTACCAGTACATGCACTACTACTGCACGACAAACAAACACTTTAGCACCAATAGGTCACCCAGTGACGCCAATTGTGGCTCGGTGAATACCGGTATCAGGTCTCATAAAACAGGTTCATGCATGTGACACATGTCTAGGCGTACAAACACATATTATTGTTGCCTGACAGCCTGCGTTTTAAGATGTATCTGGCGTGAACAGTTGCTTTACATTCTTCGACGAGTTGCAAGTCCATGTTGAGTGCTTTGTCTCTTTCTTTAGGATGAATAGAGATAGACGTGAAGCAATTTTCATCGCATCACGTTTCCCAGAAACGGTTTATAATCGTTTTTGGAGTTTAGCATAGATTTATCCCCTTATTCATAAACGACCACTAAACTTAAGAGATCGCTGATAATCGTTTGTCCCTTTCCGTCCAACCTATATGAGGGAAAGGGACAAACGATTATCAGATGCCTCTTAACTTTAGTAGACGTTTATGAATAAGGGAGTTGGTTCATGAATTTCAGAATCGCCAATCAATGATTCCAGTTAAACAAACAAAGTTGCGTTTAATCTAATCGTATCGGGAAGTTTGTATCAACTTCTTCGACACAGATGTCACTCTTACTCATGCTCACATTTCCACTTCCAGGAAGACCCAACAGTCGACATGGCCAACGAATCAACCACGACGAAGCGCGAGAACAACTCGGAGGTGATGTCGGGCATGGTGCGCACCACGCACCGCGAGTCCGGCCACCTCGTGTTCACGCCCAGCGGCGACGTCATGCTGCCGCCGCGCACCAACCCCGTCGTGCTCAACAGGTATCTATACTGTAACAACTCGGAGGTGATGTCGGGCATGGTGCGCACCACGCACCGCGAGTCCGGCCACCTCGTGTTCACGCCCAGCGGCGACGTCATGCTGCCGCCGCGCACCAACCCCGTCGTGCTCAACAGGTATCTATACTGTAACAACTCGGAGGTGATGTCGGGCATGGTGCGCACCACGCACCGCGAGTCCGGCCACCTCGTGTTCACGCCCAGCGGCGACGTCATGCTGCCGCCGCGCACCAACCCCGTCGTGCTCAACAGGTATCTATACTGTAACAACTCGGAGGTGATGTCGGGCATGGTGCGCACCACGCACCGCGAGTCCGGCCACCTCGTGTTCACGCCCAGCGGCGACGTCATGCTGCCGCCGCGCACCAACCCCGTCGTGCTCAACAGGTAGCTCTACTGTAACAACTCGGAGGTGATGTCGGGCATGGTGCGCACCACGCACCGCGAGTCCGGCCACCTCGTGTTCACGCCCAGCGGCGACGTCATGCTGCCGCCGCGCACCAACCCCGTCGTGCTCAACAGGTATCTATACTGTAACAACTCGGAGGTGATGTCGGGCATGGTGCGCACCACGCACCGCGAGTCCGGCCACCTCGTGTTCACGCCCAGCGGCGACGTCATGCTGCCGCCGCGCACCAACCCCGTCGTGCTCAACAGGTATCTATACTGTAACAACTCGGAGGTGATGTCGGGCATGGTGCGCACCACGCACCGCGAGTCCGGCCACCTCGTGTTCACGCCCAGCGGCGACGTCATGCTGCCGCCGCGCACCAACCCCGTCGTGCTCAACAGGTATCTATACTGTAACAACTCGGAGGTGATGTCGGGCATGGTGCGCACCACGCACCGCGAGTCCGGCCACCTCGTGTTCACGCCCAGCGGCGACGTCATGCTGCCGCCGCGCACCAACCCCGTCGTGCTCAACAGGTATCTATACTGTAACAACTCGGAGGTGATGTCGGGCATGGTGCGCACCACGCACCGCGAGTCCGGCCACCTCGTGTTCACGCCCAGCGGCGACGTCATGCTGCCGCCGCGCACCAACCCCGTCGTGCTCAACAGGTATCTATACTGTAACAATAAGCGGTTCCTATAACCTCAACATGCTTAAGCCACCCTATCCTATGAGGGTTTTCAGAATTCCATTGGCGGCACTGTGACTGTGATATGAGAGGTCTTTTTGACAGCTGTTGTCTGCCTTTCCACTGAGGCATGTCTCCTCTCACATGCGGAAATCAACCAATAACATCATCGGCCGCTCAAACTTGCCTCCGCGGTAAGGCAGCTGATTGGTTAATTCCCGCACGTCTCTGTTTATGCTGCTGCTCAATGGAAAAGCATCGGTAGTTCTTATTCAAAGATGTTCACGTTTGCAACTTACTTTCTTGTAATAAGGTACAAAAGTGTAGATAAACGTATCTTTGACGTCGACTGTACTGTGGTCTACTAATATTATAAGGGCGAAAAAACCCCGTTTATCTGTTGTCTTTCCGTTTAAACCGCTCAACTTATTTAAATTAAATTAGATATACTCAAAGCCTCGGGGAAGAACATAATTTAGGACAGTTTTTACGGCACATCATAATAAATACTTCGTTTTTTAGTATAGTTCAAATAAAACAACAGATTTTTTTACAAATTTGTATTTAAAATAGTAGTTTATGTAACTGTTACGTAATAGGGGTCCTTAAAACACGAGTGTGGTTTTATGAAACGAACGAAGTGAGTTTCATAATAAGATCACACGAGTGTTTTAAGGCCTAATTACGTACAGTTGCATACACTGCTTTATCTACACACATATTATAGACCCGAAATGATGATTGAATGACTGCAATTGCACAGATTGCACGCCATCGCCATGGCAACTCGATTGTGTCGGCGGTCGGGCGGCGCATGCCCGCACCCGGATTTTCATAATGATATCGAATTTTTGCTTATTATTTGATAATAATAACATCGTTACAGATAACACATTTGTTCTAACTACTAAGAAGACGTTCGAAATTTGAACGTAATTAAGGTATCGGTTACCGATACTCAAATGTAAACATTAAGATGCAGCCACAGATACTTATATCTAAATATAGGGCGTTTGCTCATCGATCCTGACCATAAAATAGACATATTAGGGTATGGGTGTAGATAAAGTGATCTTAATATATGGACCAGTCTCGTGATAGGGCACTTCGTCGATTTACATGAAGACTTCATTCTTTCACTAATAGATAGTGTATATTGTAGTTTTACGAAGTACTAACAAATCTAAATCGACAAAGTGGCACCTTAATCCCTAGACTGGCACATGAATGAAATCAAATATAAGTATCGGAAGTTCTAACAGCACCCTGGACCCCGTGAAGAACGAGATCCAGCAGGGGGACCTCGTGGACCCCCCGCGCCGAGGCCGAGGCCGGCCGCGCAAGACGCCGCTGCCGCTCACGCCCAAGATCAAGAAGAGGAGAGGCCGCCCGCCCAAGACTTCCCTCGGTGAGTACTCACAGAGGAAGTAGCTTAGGTACCCTGGACCCTGTGGAGAATGAGATCCAGCAGGGGGACCTCGTGGACCCCCCGCGCCGACGCCGAGGCCGGCCGCGCAAGACTTCAGTTCTCACAGGCTATAGTTAAGTAATAGCAAGATTAGCAAGTACCTGAACTCGAGGGTTTTTGAGTACCCTAAAACTGGTGAAGAACGAGATCCAATTAGGATATTTGGTATTGAGCCACCGTGTTGAGGTTGAAAGGAGGAAGAGTATTTTTTTCCGGCTTTGGTGCGGTAGATCGCCTAACCTGAGGGTGTAAATTGTGATTGTTCGAGCAGTAGCGACCGGCAACAAGACTACGACAAATAAAACTGCTGCAGCATTATGGAACTCGAGGAGCGTAAGCGAAGTGAGTTCTTACAAACAACTCCAGACCGAACTGTCACCTGGCTACTGGCTTTGGCTGGCTTTTCGATTCTATAGTTTGTCCGACGATAAGTTTAGTAACGTTTTTCTGATCTTTATGAAATTTATTGGGGTTGTAGCAGAGGTACGCAAAATTTGTAAGTTCGTATATGAGCAGGATCGATCAAGTGGTTATGGAGCTAGAAGGAGAAAAAAAATCCTCCTTAGGGTCATGTTATATTGTTCAACTCGTTTGCAAGTAAATCGCGAGTTCTCAGTTCGAGGCGGACTACTAGTATATATTAAAACTTCGTCAAATGGTTGTGTTGTATGAGCGGGGTATGAGGTGCTTGCGTTATCCGCATGCATCGCTTTTTCCGTGGGTTTTGTTGGGGTTGTGTTTTGTTTGTCTGCGCGGGCGCGGAGCGTCGGTGGGGCCCTGTGTCTACGGCTAGGGTCTCCTATTTTATGCTATAATACGCGACGTCTGGTGTCAGCGTTTTTGAACAAAAAAGACGCTAACGTCGACGTGTGAAAGTGACTATAACAGTACTTCTCTATAGTAAGCATTGTGACGCAGACGCTGTGAGCGGCCGATAGCGTTTATAGGAGATCCTAGCCTTAATACTGGCGTCCCGCTTCGCTCACGAAAAACGTCAGTTTGACGGAGTCTTTAAATTTATTCTCACTTTTAACTTCAGTAGTTATTCTTTAGTAATAACCTGAACAGAACGTGCGTTAACATGGTCAGTTCGGTTTTACTGATGCTGCATCTGCCTGCAGATCTTGAGGGCTGCGTGCTGACGGGCGGCACGGTGCTGGGCGGGGTGGCGGGGGTGGCGGGGGTGGGGGGCGTGGGGAGCGTGGGGGGCGCGGGGAGCCTGGCGCACGTGGGGGCGCTGCCCGCGAGCCAGCAGCTGCTGCTGAAGCGGCGCCGCGGCCGCCCGCCCAAGAACTACCTGCTGCCCGGCCGCACTGGTAAGTGCTCGTGCTAACCTCCCTAGCCTCAGTAGCCTCCACTCAACACGACAGGGATCGTATTCTGTACCTGGGACATCGCGTAAATATCGCGAGCTTGTCTGTACCGATGTTAAAAATAAATAGTTGTTTTACATCAGTAAGAAGAGTAGGAATGTTCTAGTAACAGAGTCATACACCTTTTTTATTTTTACACTTTCGACTATTTAAAATCAGTAAAGTTAGCAATCCAGAAATGCCCTACATATTGGCGATACAAAAAATACCAATATTATATGTCATTACAATAATAAAAAAATAAGTTTTAATAAATAGTAGTTGATTTGACTTGTCAGTAACATAACCCAGTGTTATGAATTATTTTAGATAGGTAACGTTGTAATTTACTTGATCTGGCGCCTTAGCATGACATGCGTTGTCGCGCGCGACTCCATACTTCGAGTCGCGCCTGAAGTATGAAGAGTCGCGCCGTAACGTAAGTCATGCTAGACGTACTGGTTAAAGTAATAGTAGATTTAAAATTCTGGAAAGTCTCAGGTACAATATGTTTAAAAAAATAGCTTAAATCATATAAGTTAAGTTTCAACAGACTGCTTAGTGAAATAAAAATTATGTAGATTTGTTTAAATTTAATCAATAGGAACTTTTATTTGATTTATGTTGTAAGAAGAATTTACTGTTTTTTTTTGGTTTAAATAGCTTTCGTTTATAAGAATACTCATTGTATTTGATAGGCACTTAAAGTACTGTTTAATTTTCGTAAAAAGAAAATGTTTATTTTTGATTCTGTTTTGTTTTATTTATTTTTTATTAGTAATATTTAGAACACAGTGAATATTAAACATGTGAATGTTATGAACAGTAGGTTCACTTTTAAATAAATACATATTTCAACTTAAGCATTCACATCGTGACGTATGACCTGCTCAAACAAATTAAGACCAGAACACGTGCAAGCCATCGTCACGGAACAAAAGATTGAACAAAAACCGCTCGAAACCAAATCTAAAGCGGTGAATCATTAGTTTTTACACGATGACTAATGCCCGGTTCCAATATCCTTTAAACGTTCCGTTCTGCCTACGAAGAGCACAGATTTCAACGAAGCGCATCGTAAAAGTGTTTCTATAATATACGCACTGATGACACTTTCTACCTGCTGTCGGCAACGGCCAGACGTGGGGGATAGTGGGTGGAGCCTGTAGCATTTTGTATGAAGATCACTGTTTTTGGTGTTTCTATAATATTTGGTAACCATTCAAGCTAACCAGGCGTCGCACTTTCGGCTACCCCCCGATTTTGGCCGGTTTTATGTTCGTATATGGGGTTATTTAATGGTTTGATGGATTATTTAGTTGTATTTCTAAGGTAATATAGGATATCATAGTAAAATACACTACACACTGTATTTATTCTCGAAAAATATGAAGAAATAAGTAAACAAATAACTTTAGTTCGTAACTAATGGCTTTAATAGAAGCGTTCATTTGTGTAGAATAGAATACTGGCCGAGTTTCATTGCTCTTGAGTTGGTATGTTACTTGGCTTTAGACTTTAGGTATTAATACTTCATAACGATTTTTTTTCAATCAATACTAAATAGCGGGTTTGTCAAAATGTTAGGCAACGTAATAATAAAACAAAAAAGTTTAGATGCTTGAGTTTTAACGCTAAACATGTGCAAAATTTTGTGCGAATTGCAAAAATGACTCTTCTGTACAGTGCGTATAGGTCGGTTTATGGGCACATGTGATACGCGCTTGCGCCTTTTTACTAATAGGCAGTACAATGGGACACCCCCCGTCGTGAGGGTCAACTTTACGAACAGGAGTACGTTGCAGTTAGCCTGCATAAAAATATTGTGAAACACCAAAACGAAAAGTGACAACAACGACTGGTATTTTTTGACTCTAACGTTTCGTGCATTATAGGAACCGGGCATAAGTCTATTATCTAGTTCATATTACGGACTTCCCACTTGTGTGCGTGTGTGTGTTAAAGGCATGTGTGCGTTTTTGCCTTTTGCATTATGCTTTTGTTTCGCTTCGGCACACTATCTTCAATGTGTGTTGGGTCTTAGAATTTACGATTTATTATGTTTTGCATATTTATTTTGCGTTGTTGGCGTCCTTTATTTTAAATATATTTTATCACTTATCTATTGGCAAGTAATACCGTATTTTTTTTAATGTATACTATAATGTAATTTGTAATGTGTCTATTTGATGGTATACTGATATTTAGTCATATTTCCTAGGATTTTACTCGTCGATCGATAAGAGCAATGTGTGCAAGTATTAAAGTTCCCACAGCTTCATACTCATACATATTTTAATGATTTATCGAACAGGCGTGTCCACGCCTAAAGCACCGCCTCGCGAGGAAATTGTCGCCCGAGGCAGGTCGGCTAGTGTGGACGTGCTTTGGCCGAGGCAAACGCATGATTCAGGTGAGGCACGTCCACACGAGCCGAGCTGCCACGCGCGGCAATTTCCTCGCGAGGCGGTGGGTCAGGTGTGGACACAATAACATACTGCCTTTTCCTTAAATAAAACTTATACAAGGTTAAAAGTGGGTCGAAAAACTCAGAATTAATTTGATGATAATTTGTAAAAAATCTGGTATATCTATTCCAAATTGTGCAAATCTAATGAGCAGTCTATCTCCCTAGGTACCGACTTACCGATGCAGTACAACCTAGCGATGGACTTAAATAAGATTTGTTAGTATCTACACGTTTTAGCATGGCCTGGCTAACACATGCTTGCATACTTACAATACAGCGCTGTTGATAAACAAGTCGTTTAACAAATATGTGTCCCATGGTGTTAGGAATAAAGTTGACATTTTATAAAAGAACGAAACTTAATCCTTTGTATGCCGGAACGTGGATTCGCATACGATAAAACTATTATAAAAAATATTCGCGGCATACGAGAGGTTATGTCCAAACAAGAGATTTGAAAAATATCAGCTTTAATTTTTATCTTACCTAAATATTAGATGCATTTTATATTTCTTAAAGTTTAAGATCACTTCAAATTGGTTTGATTTTAAAATACTGAACTGTTCAGTATAGTATTTTGACATGATTTCAAACAAAACCGATACGTAGGTACGTTTTATTTTTAAAATTTCTTGGATACATGCAGTTGTCTCTTGACTTATTTTCAAAGTGATCAATCAAAGAGCACATAACACTTTGAACTCTAAACAGGACTTACATGTTTCAGTAAAACTACTGTTACTAATCGAGTTATTTACCTTCAAACAATTTAATAAAAAAATCGATGACGACTCTCTTTATGATAGCTTTATGGGGTAATGTGGTATTAATCGGTATTTCTAACAAACTGTATTGAATTAACACTTAACACTATTCCACCCTGTATAAAAAGCCTGCATAACGGTAAGTATTTGCATTAACCTTTATCCGCTTTGCTATGTGATTGTTCACTATATGCAATAACTGTACTACGGTTGGCTTATATAAAGGTTGCATCAATGTAAGCAATAACTGATCAATTTCTATTTCTCCAAAATCCATACATATTGGTCCGTTTATACAAGGTGTAACTAAATGTGTCAGAGGGCAACTATCAGATCCCGTGATGCTAATTAATGTTAATCACTGATCTATTTGGCAAATCCACCCTGTATTGCCCGTGACTAAATGTCAAAAGGCTGTTTGCATAGACCACATTTGTGACGTTTTCAAGTAAAAGGTACATAATTGTCGGTTGTTAACCTTTTCGACGCCATGTCAAACGCGAAACCTACCACTCAGACGCCACGACATCAAAATGTCAAAAATGAAGTTAAACTTTATGCGTGTGCACATGTAGGTCTATTTTGGTATGTGGTCGGTGACCGATATATCGGTCTTTGGCGTTGGACCTATGGTGCCGATATATACGTCTTTGGCGTGGAAAAGGTTAATAGAGTTTATTTCTAAATACCACCTTATTGGCGACCGACAATAATGTACAGTCGCCATCAGATATATCGGAGCGGCCAAGGTGGTCACAAATATCTGAACAACGCCTCTATTGTCAAGGCGATAAAGTGCATGTTCAGATATTTTTGAGTACCGTGGCCGCTCCGATATATTTGATGGCGACTGTACCTATACTAGAAAATTTTAAAAGTTGTGAATCTTTTCATTACTGTAGTTTTGTGGAGCGCTGTAAATAATTAAATTTGTAAACTTGTGTTCTTAATAAATAAATAATAATTTAAAAAAACATTTACTAAATTCTTCTGTTTGACATATCCTTTACTATGGCAACCGGAGTACAGTAATTGTATTAGTAGATAGGCAATGTAGTATATAAATTTGCCAACAAAAACTAAAAGCAACTTTCTTCCAGACGGCCGCCCCAACGAAAACTACAACGCTACCAACCTGCCCTTCGGAGACTTCTCATACCTGACCGAGATGATGTACAACCCAGCCCTCGCCGCCTACGGGTACGGAGTCACCAGCGTCGACCCTGACCGCAATGTCGACCAGGACCAGAGCAACGTCACAGAAACCTCACACGAGCGCACTATAGACGTATCAGACTCCTCATCAGACGAAGAAGACTCAAGAGTCGAACCCGAAGAGAACGTTCCACCGGTCGGCGTCGAAACACAAATAATGACCGTCGGGGACTGCCAGATAGTGAAACTCCCGCCTAACAACGACGAGCCTAAGGAAGACAAGTTGGAACAGGTCCAGGATAATTCCACCATCGTCCCGGCATCGACGCCCAGCTCGGTCACCATTACCCCGATAACTACGGTCGGCGACTGCACTATAAGGCCGGTAGAGAATAACACTTAAGTGCTTATGCTACTGAGTGGTGGAAATGGGTGCGAAATACCTGTTTACATTGCTTTGACGGAGAAGAGTTAATATAGACTGCTAATCAACTCTGTAGGTCACTTAGACTTGTCATAGTTCAAAATTCTGTGATAGTCGTACATACGAAGTATCCGTTTACGATTGCCAGTTGCAAGTGTCCATAGGCTATGGTAACTCCTTACCAACGGGCCGGCCGTATGCTTGTTTGCCACCGTCGTGGTATAAGAAATAAAAAAAGAGAATTGAAACTCGCCGAGTTTACAGTTGAATTATCGAGAGCGTGGAATTGCATATGTAGTGGTTGTACCGTGTTGTGCCTCTTAGTGTGCGGATTCAAATATAGAATGCCTGTACACAAACAATACTACTACATATGCAATTCCACGCTCTCGACAATTCATCTATACTAGAATACTATGCGAGCTAAAGTGACGCCTGATACTGCATTTGAGTTCTTAGGCGACTTTCACACTGCTGCGGTTTCCGCATGCGCCGCTGGTGCACGAGCGAGATAGCGCTCCGCATGTGTATAGCGTTGTCACGCTTGCACACCGTCACCGCATGCGGTTGCGGCGCCAGTGTGATAATCGCCTAACAGTCGTTATATATTAACCCTTCTCTGTTTTAATGTACGCTTAATTCAGCTGTAATATCAGCGGGGTGGCTTATTGCGGTGGCGCCATGGCGGCCTCTATGCGTCTCTGTCTTTTGTGGCTAGTAAGAGAGAGACAACCGGCTAGTGTGATTAAAGTGGTGATCTAAAGAATTGGGCAACATGTAATCAAAGTAATCACTATTTGACACGTAATCTCAAAGCGGGCAAATATTTTTGGGAAGTAATTGTGTAAATTGCTGATCTGAAAAGTGGTTAACAGGTCTTCACATGAGTTGGATACGAATATAATGATAGTCTTACTTTGCTATGACTATCAAAACGGTATCGGTTCTATAAAAAAAAAATTAAATTTCTCCACGCTGGTAAAGAAGGTAAAGAGGAGCAAAATTATACAAACCTTGTGGCCGAAAAAATTAAATAAAAATGTTATACTAAGTTTACTAACTTGTCCGAAAAAAAGGTATACCAAGTTTACATACTTGCCCACTTCTTCGATCGCCATTTTACATAGAATTTTCGTCTGCAAGTCTTCCCACATCACAATATGTACGACTTAATTCCTCTGGCGCCGCCGGAATGACGAAAAACAATGACTGTCGTAATCTGCATTTAGATTGGTGGTAAAATAATTTATTTTCCTGAAATTAAAATAATTACGCCATAAGCTTTACATGATTAACCATGATACTCAGAATTGGCCGTTGACGTGAACAAGTCACAATCTAGCAATGTTCTACATGACGATTATGATTGTGCCTCTAGCCTTGGGTCATAAAACTTATAAAGCCAAACCAGAATTGACAGTAACAGTGGAAGAAATAAACTATACTCATCCCTTTTTTCGGGTGATAATACAAGCGCAAGAAAAAGTATGATACATTCAGTCTATGCTCTAAGTGAGTAACTCGCTGGCCAAACTATATTTACAGTTGTGAGGTGTGTAACATTTTTTTTTTCTTATAATAAATGATTTTTATTCGGTATTTAGATTTACAGTTTTGTCCAAACTATTGTCTGGCTAACCAAAAAGCGCAGTAAAAGTAATAAGCTATTATCGTCCCTTTGTTGGGGTCATAATACAAGCGTAAGAAAGAGAGAGTATGATTCATTCAGTCTACGCTCTAAGTGAGTAACTCCCAGGCCAAACTATATTTACAGTTTTGTCCAAACTATAGTCTGGCTTGCCATAAACTGCAGTAAAATTAAGTAATAAGCTATACTCCTCCCGTTTTTATTGGTGAGACTAGCTTAAGAAAAAGACAGTATGATTATCTCTGACTACGCTTTAAGTGAGACAAACTCTGGCCAAACTATGAGCGCTTTAATTTTTTACACTAACCTGACATGACAATAGTCATCGGGGCAATTTGGCACTAAGATTGTCACTTGACAATTCGATTTGTGAAATAGGGCCAGTTTTTTAACATAATCTGAATCCTATTCTTATCTGCTTTCAGGAATAACAATGGTATTTAAATAAAGAGTATTCAAATAAATTAAATATGTACAAGTTTTATGACTCAGGGCTCACTAACTGTACTAAGCTGTTAAAAGTACATGGGATACATAGTTTTAGGATTAGTTGTAGAAAAATGAGTTAATATGATAAATGCATTATTTTTCTAAATTAAATACAGTACTCACATCACAAAAACCAGCTCTGATCAAGTGTTCTTAAATTCATAAGTATTAAGATAATAGAAGTTTAATATTAGACTGTTTGCTTACTGAACGCAACATAACATCAACCTTACAGCATGCATACACCATAAGGTTTACATTTTAAAAACACATGTTCAGAAAGAAAACAGTAGAAAAGTAGATCTACCTCGATCCATGTCACTTTAGAATCTTAACAGTTATATACCCACCGCAATAATTATATATAAGTACCTATACATGGCTAATGAATATTCATGTAGAACATTGTATACAAGCAAAGTTATGTACAGAATATTTTGCGAATATCTACATAGAGGCAGCGTATTTACTACATATGTTATAGAAGTATATACCCGAAGTTTATATACAATATGTGCACGAATGTTGCCTTGGATTTCTTTTCTAACATGGGCAGCCATGTTTCTTCCATATACTTATGTCAGTACTGAAAGGCTATCTTACCATTTATTGTGGTAGTATTAAGTAATACCTTTTTAAATCATTCTCATAAAACTGTTTCTAACATGGAGCAAATAAAACCTGGACTAACAATGTCTATACCCCCTACCGCCATCTATCTCGTTACTAACGCAGCAGGTCTCCTTTCACCGATTTTATCGTGTCAAAATAACTTTCGTTACAATAGACGGAACGGTAAACGATACCGTAAACAAATGCATAAATTGAATTTTGGAGGAACGCATATAAACATTGCAGTGCAGGTAGTATTTAGTCTATGATTTCCAATCATCTTACATAATATTTACCAGATAATTACGGTATTAAAGACTATACCGATGTACGTGACTTTTAGCTTACGTTATTTCCCAATGAGGGCTTTTGGATTAACTATAGTTAGTCCGTAGCGTTTCTAGTATCTCTTATTTGACTAAGATGACGGCGTCTGCCTTCCCTACGCTGTATCAAGCTCTGTGAATACTAGTACTGTAGTTGTAGTGTCTTAGATAAAACTTATTCTAAATATTAACTCAACAACACCACACGAACAAGTGATACGATGTTAAGTCTAGCTGGAGTCCTATTTGACTCTACCAAGTTACAGAACGTGGCTATCGTTGCTTTTGTGAGGAACATAGTCGCCTTTTTGAGTCAACTTTGTCAAGTCAAATTGGGTCCTAATACATTATTGTATGGATATTGTAATAACATATATTTCTTTAATCATTTTGCCTGTAAAAGCAATGAGTAACGTATCGTAGTCTATAATGATATATACGCAATATACATAGTGTAATAACCGACATGACAGCTAGCGCCTGCTGTCAAACAGCCAGGCGACTTATTTTGGAATAGAACAAAGTACCGTAGTACCTTACTTTGATGTGCGGATCGTGGAATCATAAGTACGCTTTATATCTGTCAACGTGTTCGCATTAAATGTCGATGTCTTAAAAGTATTATAACTCACTACTTTGGATTTTCGATCATTATTTTCATAACTGTACAGTAGAATAGTTCCTAACGTGTAATCGAAGCAAAATTATAACCCTTGAACTAGAGTAGATGAGTAAATTTATTTGAAATCAATTACGTTTTAGTTTTAAGACTTAATTTTTATAATCGATCAAATTATTGTAATTTTAGTACCTAATTTACAATTAGTGATATGTCGAATTGTTTAGGATCGTTCGCCGATGCATTAAGTTTACGGAAGACTGCTCTGATGTTTTCTATTAAAGTTAGTTCTCGCTTCTACAGTTGACTGATTTACTGAAATCGTTTATTGATTGGCCTTCGAGAGGCATTTAACAAGAGTCTCAGACGGCAAGCTAAACTTATCGAGATCATTTAATATAGGAATCTGTATTTTTATAATAAAGCTTAGGTAACATTTTTATTTATTGTCATCTTCGCAATTAACGTATCCCATGCCATAGTGTACTGACGTCTGAAATTCGTATTAGCTATTAAAAACGGCCTTATTGGCGAATTTGTGTTATCGTTAAGTTTAAAATGTTGGAAGGCTGCTGTGTGCACTTCATTAGTGCAATTGTCATGATAAAATGTGTCAACATATTTTCCTATATTTTAATCACTAACTTGACAATTGTCATCTGACTAATGAGTAATGACTCGCGGAAGTGTCAACGCAGAAATGTACGGGAAATTGTCAAATGTCAAGGTGGCAAAGTTTCATCGGTGAATAGCATGATCGATAGACATTGTCATGACAATGGTCACCTTTATGGCCACAGGCGGCGAGCTTCAAGCGTTGCAAATCGCATAGACGCATTTATACTGCGTGTATTTAATGTTTGCGAGCATTGGCAAAAATAGAGATACACACGAAATGCAGCTTTATCTATTGTTTGAAATATAGATATCTTGGATGGAAACTGGCAGGTTAAGGTCAACAATCGTATCTCTACTTTTGCCAATGTGACATTTTTATCTCAATATTGTTTAGTTGCTAACGTATGATTATTTTTTACGTTTATTTGTATTGATGAAACTTATGAGAACGCTTGCTAATGAATATTAAGTATACGTTTGAGCCCCATTCGTTTGTCGCATACAAGTTCTTTTTTGGAATGTGTGTAATTTATTCATTAGTAAGTTTATGTTTAGTTACTAATATTTTAATGTTTAGTGTAGTAATTGAATCACAAGTGAAATCATGTTAAGAGTTTATTTACGATCAAAATTATATAACCGTTGGGGTCTCTACTTGGTAGTAAAATCATAGACTAACGTAAACAATCTGAATACGCTGATAGCCGCGTTGACGTCAAATCACGTGATTGAAAACAACGCTAAGCGATCGATTTATTAAATCATCGTGTGTTGGAAGATTGCTTTGGTTTTGTCACAATAAATGTGTTGTGAATGTAATTCACAAAAAAATACAAAATTCGCCATTTACGTATCTATAGATTTTAACCGGAAAATTGTTTAGTTAAAATACATTATTTAGCGCTGTATTTCATATACAATTACTCTGTTCTCCGCTGAAGGGATAAGGATGTCAAAAATACTTAAAATGGACCATCTTGTAGAGACCCCTCGCCCGTCCAGGCATGCAAGCGGTTAGTTCTATAAGTTAGCTCCTTAATCAACTGGGCGAAGCTATTAGTTATACGTTGAATGATTATATTCCTGTATGTGAAATGTTTACATTTTACGTTGTGATCATATGAGTGCAAAATTATTTTGTTTAGTTGGTTCGTCAATTAGGGGCAGCAGACTTGTGTGGTTCTGCATAGTCCAAGAGCAGTATTTTTTAGATTTAATCTTTATTATATGAACCTCTTTTTATTATTTTAACAATTATGAAATTCAATCGTTAGTTACTTTCTAACAATGAAATATTTAATAAATAAATTACAAAATTAATTAGCGGAGTTTTAATGATATGTACTACTTTTATGATAATAATGGTGGTATTTTATTTACGTATGATTGAAATATTATCTACTTTAACCCTTAGATCGCCAAGCGTCGGACGAAAATATCGTGCCGCCAGCGCGCGCGAGCGTGCAAGGCCAACCGGTTATACTATTTTGGACGTGATATCACGTGGTGGCGCTGAAGGCACGACTTTCCGTGCGCGAGATTTGATGTCTTTGGCGGTCAAAGTGTATAATGTTACTAAATAAAATAAGATTTAAAAGTATCTACAACATATCAAAATCAAATAACGGCTAATGTCATTATATTATGCATAAACACTTTACAAAGCTACTTCTCATGCTGATTGCACTGTAATTTTCTACATTTGTAAATGGAGGAACAAATAAAAATCAAACTTCCTTACCACAGTATATTTATTTCATATAAATATAGATTTTTTGGATAACCACACTTTGTATTAGAAGTACACTATACTAATTATTATAATACCGTAACATGCATCTAAGTACCCGGGGGTGGAGGGGGGCCGTTCATCCACTGCGGCTGGTTCCCGCAGAAGTTGGCTCCGAATATGGGTACTGCGTGGCGGAATGGGGGCATCATAGGAGGCATTGGGGGCATTCTAGGTGAGCCCCCAAACTGAAAAGCGTTGGGCATGAAAGGGGGTGGCGTGGCCGGGTTAAACGGGGGTGGGAATGGAGGAACCCCCTGGGCGAATGGGGGCACGAAGTCTGTGGGGGGTGCGCGGTCGGCGGGCCAGGGCCGCGCGAAGCGGGGAGGGTTGGGGTTGCGGCGCGACGCGAAGGGGTTGCGGCCGCGGCTCGGGCCGCTGCCGAAACGGCTGCTCGATTCTGAAGGTCTTTGGTTCCTGAAAAATATGGTTTGGCATGAGATTCACTACAGTAATACCGCCAAGCATCGTACGGAAAAATCGTACCCTCAGCGCCAGCGCGCAAGGAAAACCGGTTATATTTTGGACGTGATATCACGTGCTGGTGCTAAGGGCACGACTTTCCATGCGCGTGAATTGACGTCTTTGGCGGTCAAAGGGTTAAATACTCATGGCATGAATGTCATTTTACAATAAACATTTGCTGTCTTGTAAATGTACACTTCACGTTTTTCAGGCCGCATCAGAATTATTAAAAAATCTCAAATATACTTATTCCAAATTTACATTTCAAGGTCACTTTACGATCCAAAGTAATTTGAAACAAATCAAATCTCTAAGGTTGAAATTCAAGTGACGCTTATGTGGCCGATAAATCAAACTATACCTAGAAAAAGTTTGTGGTATTGTAGACCTTATCTCAAAGCAGCAAGGTTCACAAATATGTAACGGTACCTGGGTTTGCGTTTCGACGTCTCGCCATCAGAGTCTTCTGGCTTCTGTTTCTCCTTGCCGGCCTTCTTAGCTCTGCGCTCCTCCTCGTCGTCGGAGAACTCCACTTGGTGGGGCGGAGGCTCCACATCGTTTAGCCAGGAGGCGTCTGAGCCTTTTACTCTGAAAAGGATACTTAGATATTAGTTACTAATATTTAAAATTCAATGTACAGTCGACCAAGAAAGTGATCTACCAGTTTTGACAAGTTTCTGTGAGATCTAACGATCGCTAAGGTTGACATTTCTAACGGAGTTTAAAACATGCACGACCTCATTGTCTCATGACATTCAAACGAACCTCAACCGTAGGCTTGAGAGCGGGTTGAGTTGCATTACCAATTTATGAATGAATTTACTGATAAATTGGCCATGCAATTCTGAACCATATAGTACATAATACAGGCTGTCCTTGTCCTTTACGAAATAACCAGCAAGGCCAAAGCCGCCCAACTCTCCATCCAAAATATTCTACTAGAATGAGAGACGGGATTTCGACGTAATGTCATTTTACAAACGACGGTTTTGATCCAAATAATGAGTGAGAATAGTGCGCTTTTAACCTTTTCGACGCCATGTCAAACGCAAAACCTACCACTCAGACGCCACGACATCTAAATGTCAAAAATGAAGTTAAACTTTATGCGTGTGCATGTAGGTCTATTTTGCTCTGTGGTCGGTGACCGATATATCGGTCTTTGGCGTTGGACCTGCGGTGCCGATATATACGTCTTTGGCGTGGAAAAGGTTAAATCAGTGAACCACACTGACTTCGCTGCATAATATAATGCATGACTGAAGTCACTGTCAGTTTTATTGCCCACTGCAGCCACTGCTGACCAACAACCGTTCAGAAATTATCCATTCAAGTCATTGGCTGGTGGTGGCATACATAGTCCACGCTGCACGAGTCTAATTTTACAGTAATACCGCAAATTGATGTACAGTTTAGCCATTTGGCACACGCATACTAGAGGTCAAAACAAAAATGTTCATCCGCAGTTCTTAAAAAAAATTCCCTAGATACGATATGGCTTGTTTTTTTTTGGTACTGTATATCAAAAATGATACTAGATATGCTCATATCTAAACTCAAGAAAGCAATTTTGAAAATAATTTCATTAAGTATTTATTTTTTATTTTTCAATATTACAAAATAACGCAGTACAAAATGTACTGAAGTAGAGTTATCTGGGGGAGCCCAAACTTGGTATGTTTTGAAAGTTATTTTTGTTTTAATAAAAAAAAATGGCTGAAATATAATGATCTGGTATATTATTAGAACCGCCTCTATTAGCCCTTTCATATGATACCACACACGATAGGTTTTTGAAAAAAAAATTTTTTTCCCATGCAATAAAAATGATGAATCAGCACCTCCTAAGGGAAATTTTGTTTTGACCTCTAGTATGCGTGTGCCAAACGGCTAAACTGTACATCGATTTGCGTTTTCTTTTTGTATACAAGGCGCACTAATAGTGCCCAGCCTACCACCTCGCGTGCATTAAAATATTTTGACTCGCTGCCACTGGTAGGTCCATACCAACTGTTCGTAACCTTGCGAGTTATACTCACTTCATGAGCTCCGCGAGGAACACGTAGCTGGTGTGCTGGCTGGCCGGCGCGATGAACACGTCGGCGCCCGCCTGCACGCCGCGCTCGCGCACGTGATCTTGCGAGTTGAAGCGCACGCAGTAGTGTGGCTCTGTTACCTGCGATAAAAAAAGAGATGGCAGGATGACACTTGGGTGCATGGAAGAAACGCAAAATTGGGAGGCAAGGAGAACCAAGGGAGGGGCCTTTGTCCCGTAGTGGGACAGTGAAATAGGCTAGATAAGGTATCAGCAATACTACCGTGATCAAAACTTAGGACCAGGACGACGCCAGTAATAACGACCAATCTTAAATTAGTATAAGTTGCGTCTGCATAAGAAATACTGTCATACGCAACAAGAATAATTTTAGTACATGTTTCGTTTTACAATCCAGTTAGGTGTCAAGAAACACATGGCGCTGTACAGTCGCCATCATATATATATCGGAGCGCCCAAGGTACCCAAAAATATCTGAACATGCACTTTATCGCCTTGACAATTAAGGTTGTTCAGATATTGGTGACCACCTTGGCCGCTCTACGACTACTTCAGCTTAAAATTATCTTATTAATCCTTTGTATTATGTATTCCTTTCCTTTCTTTGTATATTCGTTAGGCACTGGTCCCACCGCGAGCTAGTAAGCTATGAGCTATCGGCTATAAACACTAACAAAAGATAAGCACTCCCGTGTAAATAAAAGAGACACGGCGATGTCAGTGCCTTATGATAGCAACGAGAACGACTTGCCATAACCCTAGGCCTAGTTAGAATAGAACACCAACACCAGAAGACAATGACTGACGGTCTTCCAAAGCAGTGGCGTTGAAAAGGTCACCGTGATAACCTGGCGTATCCAAGGGCTCTGTATCTGGGAGGATTTCCCAGAACGACAAAAACGAGGTCACGCGCCGATTTCCGACTATCGATTTGCGAATTTTAATTTAAGAACGGTTGAGTCCATCGGCCGTGTCTATACAGCTGTTTTGGTGTAAGTAAAGTAATATAAAGGTAGTGTAAACATAAGGACTAACCAAACTGCGGTGTCGCCATAATGATAGTTTTTTTTGTTTAGTATGCTAGTTTTAAGTTTATATCAGGTATGTTTGGGCCACTCGTTGCCTGAAAATAAAATTATTTCATTTCATATTACTGCGACCTTAGCTGACACACTGCCGTGTCTAGATTGGTAAATTACCGCATCTATTTTCTTATCTTTCCACCTAAGTAAGTACGTTACAATGTTACTGCTATTTTTGAGGAATCCTTGAGCATAAAGGAATTGTAGTTTTATAACATTAACCTATAACAAATGCGTAAAAAATTATATGACCTTCATAATTTTTTTCAATAACCGGCCTCCCTCGCCTGCTTTAACATAATTCCAAAGGAAAAGCAACACAAACGAGTCAATAAAAGGCATATTGTATGTCAAGGTCACGGGCTAAGTCAGCAGACATTGCATGCTGAAACTGTTTGCTCCATAAATAAATTAAACGGCAGTTACCCACGAGGGTATCGTATTCACGAAAAAACTTACAATAGATTTAGTCCGTGAAAAAGGAATTAATTTGAACATTTGAGCCATGAGGCAGTAGAAAAACATTTTATATCAATTAATATTATCTATTTATAGGTATTTTAAAGGTAAGGAAGTAAAAATGGGACACCCAGGGGCTGATCGCATGCCCATAACACTTGGTCTAGATATGATTTTGGGGGATAAACAGTAATTATTCGTATATAGGTTATCAGTGGCCTATTTAACATAGATACAAGTGACAATTTACAATCGGAAGTCTCTTTCTAACCCAATGTATTAGAAAAAGACTACCGCTTGTAAATTGTCAATTGTAGCTTTATTAAATGTGACGTCCCACGGGTGAAAGTACCTTATGGCGGTTGGCGCTTACGTTGCGAAGCATCGCATTAGTATTGCAGCGTCGTTATAAATAGCGTAAGTCTCAACCACCATAAGGTACCTTTTCTCGTGGAATGTCACAAATAAGCCACTGGTATTCATTGTAGTACGGGCGGCGGCCGTAGGATCTGCTACGTAACGTGATACAAAGATAAGCCCTATGGCACATGTTCTTAAAAGTGATGCTGAGTTCCGAAATAATAATTTAAAAAATTAGAGTTGGCCGAAAGTACAAAAAAGTACCACTTCCGGTTTTAAAAATGGATGGTACTTACCTACGGCGTTAAATACTAAGATGATTTTTGTGGCAACAAATAGGAATTTGTATTTAGGTACAGAAAAACCCAGTCTGCCAGTTTCTGCATGGCCGGAATTGCCCGGCAGACTGGTTCAAATGTGACGTAAATTTAAATTCGCTACTTTTAAACTAGTCTGCCGGGCACTTCCGGTGATGCAGGAACTGGCAGACTGGGTTTTTTGGTACCTAAAAATCTTGTTATTTGTTATTGTTATCTTTCTATCCAATGACATAGCTAAATACCATTCATTTTTTACACCGGAAGTGGTACTTTTTCGTGCTTTCGGCCAATTCTAATTTTTTTTACTATTTTTTCGGAAATCAGCATCACTTTTAAGAACATGTGCCATAGGGCTTATCTTTGTATCATTTAACGTAGCACATCCTACGGCCGCCGCCCGTACTATTGTTTGGTTCAAAGAAAAACTCGTTCCAAGCCTTAACATACATCACTAGTATCATCATTGTTCTCTCAGTGGCGGCGAGTCAAAAAAATTCTTAGGCAAGCCGGAGCTTAAAATGGCTTAAAATTTCTTCATCAGCTCAAGGAAAACTACTCAGGTCCCTCAAAATTAAGAAAGCCGACGGGAATCGTGTTCTACGGACCCGCTGCCACTACCTCTTCAAAATTCAATTATGCAAAATACTACGCGCTCAAAGAAATTTAGGCATAAAAATAAAACTGTTTAAGATACAGTAGCGATACTAGGCGTCGGCGAAGGCATCATGCCTCTACCCTTAACAGTTTTTTTTTTTAAGTTATCATCCTGGGTTTCCTAGAGGCGCGTGACTGTTACATGAAAACAAAGAGGGCTCCCCAACACGTCGCTAACGGCCTAACTCTAACAGCTCATGGCTCCTCTACATGATGGGCCATCATAGGGATGCATCTATGCGTTAGAGGGAGCTAACGATATTGCGATCTCGTTCTGTTGTATAGCTGCGTCCCTATGGCCCATCATGTAGAGGCAGCCGCACGTTTTGCTGGCGTCGACGACTGAAAAATCACTCACCGGTCCGAAGACATCGAACACTTTGCCGAGGGCTTTCGCGCCGTTATCCAGGAACAGAACGCTGTCCAGGTCCAACGCAGGGGTCTCAGGAAACGCCCGCACTATAACTGAACAACAAAACATCTCTTTAGCACCACTCATTGTCAGTAAGAAATGTGGTTTGTACCACAGGCAAGCTAAAGCCCTTGTTACACCTACCGAGTAGAGTGGCGAGTCAGTTCTCTCGACCGAGTACTCGCAAGGTCTAAACACATCGCCGAGTACTCAGCCGAGCCATTTTACTCTCTCAGCCGAGTGGTATTTTGCTGTCTCGCCACTATACTCGTTAGGTGTAACCAGGCTTTAAGACCTTTGCACATCTCCGCGGGGGAATATGGCGGTACCGCGCTACACCTGAGCAAATCAACAGCAATTCAGGCGGCGCGGTTCTGCAGTTTAGTTTTTTACTCTTGATTGAAGCAGCACTGAGCATGAGTGAGCGCAACAAAGACAAGCTTAGACCTTGGTCTGTGCCGTCTGTTTGGTCGTGGTTGGGTCATACCAACGCAGGAAAAAGTTTTTGCATTTCTTCCCGTAAGTTAAGGATACCGAAGGATAAAATATTAGTATTGACTTGCTATACCTAGCCTAAAACCAGTTTCTGCATGTACAAATACTAATATTTAAGGGCGGTGTGGTTTATGGTAAAGACGACTTACAGCCGCCATTAAATATATCGGAGCTGCCAAAGTACTCAAAAATATCTGAACATGCACTTTATCGCCTTGAAAATAGAGGCGTTGTTCAGTGTTTGTGACCACCTTGGCCGCTCCGATATATATGTACGAGGGAAGTCTGATAAATTCTCAGCCTAAGGCATTTGGTGAAACAATAGCTTAAAATTAATATTTTTCCTTTAGAATATAGTATTTTCACAGCAAAATGCACTGGATAGTTTTAGAATAGAATAGAATAGAAAAAACTTTATTTAACATCACAGACAGTACAGTAGGTACAATACAATAAATGTTAAATTAAAAAAACAAATTGAACTTAAATACTAATAAAACAAACAATATCATTAATGTGATGCTAAAAAGGGGCTCGACTCAGCATAAAGCTGCAGTACATGTACTGCAGCGCTGGTTTTCAGTCGGACCCTGATATATTATATGTTAATGAGTAGAATATATGGTACGAGTATATTCAACATGTAACAAAACAATAATTTATGAAGGAGTAGATGTGCATGTGTTGGTATTGTGTATAACATTGTGTTTAATAATAGTAGAATCTGGGGTATTAGTGAAAAACAGGGACCCGCCCGGTATCCCCTTCGAGGGTTTTTAGCGGGGTTTTTCGTAAGGGTTTGCTAACCAAAGCCGTTGCTCCTTAAAACCCGTTCATTTGGGTTTTTAAGCGCTTTAAATAAGGCTAAGCACTATTACTTTACCACTACCCGATACGTTTTCGAAGCGCTATAAAAAGCCTTTACGAAAGGGTATTTGAAGGGGTTTTTGTAAGGCTGCTGAATTTACACTATCATTCAAATAGTAATACGGGTACTCAGTTGACTAAAGGCTAACCGGTATATTTTTAAGCGCTTAAAATTATAGCGCTATTGAAGGGGTTTTTCAACGATTAAGCGACTTTTCTCCTTATCCTTAAGTAAATATGAGCAATATTTCGAAATTATGTATTTTATACGATAAGATGTTTAGTTAAGTATTATGAGTAGGTATAATGAGGTTCGTCGCCGGCCTTTAAAGGGCAGATTTTGAATTTAGTTTAGTTGCTGACTTGCTTGAAGAAAGAAATACCTACGTAATTATTTCGTAATTCGTCGGCGGGCGTGGGTTGGCGTGAATATTAGGTACCGTAAAACGGGGAAAATAGGAATCGCGGGGTAAATTGGAATAAAAGTCTGCTTTTCTAAACTGGTCTGTTAGTTCCATTACAACCAGACAGGAGGTGAACTTATTAATTTCTAAATGAACATGGTATTTTTTGCTACTGACTACACTAAGCATTTAAATCAGCCAATGCCGTTTCAGTAAGAAAAACACATTTAAAGTTAGGGTAGTCGTCAACACGTGTGCATAGTGCGTTTTAACTTCAAGTTTTAGGTAAGTAATATTGTGAAAAGTGTTAAAATTTGTGCAATATCAATCATAATAGTGTATTTTGGTTTAGTTAAATAAAAAAGTAAGTAAATAATTTTAATATTTCATTACAAATCTTAGTTTTTCTATAACCACTTGTTTTTAGGTTAATTTTGGGATAATAGGAACGGTGAAGGGGGAAATTGGCACGTCAACAGGTATAATTGGAACAACGTGGGGGTTATTTGGTTTGTTAATGGGGGAAATTGGCATTACCTAATAGGGTTGTCAAAAATTAAAAATATTTAATTCAATAAAAATATGGTCTCACGAAGCATTTTTAATTTAGTACCTATTGTAATGATTTTTTTTAGACTAGTTTAAAAATCACCTGATGATGATGATGGTGATTATGATGGTACCTATCTATATATCTATATCTTTGAATAGATTGAGTGACAACCCTAGTGAAAATTCCAATTAACCTCACTTTCGAACCTATTTACCCCGTCAGGGGTAAATTGGAATCCGACCGGGTTTTTGTTAAATATATCAAAATATGGTAATAAGTCGGGAATCTAAGGCTACTCACCATCTAAAAGAGCTTACCATACATCTTTATGTAGTACTATAAAATACTCTATGACTTACGGAAGATGGTTAAAATTCTAGTTGAAAGTGAACATTGGACCTATTTACCCCGTTTTACGGTACGTAGTACAGTTATTGATTTGAAATTGATAAGAGATAACTCCGATCCGGGCACCGTGCTGGTAGCGTAAGAAATGGCAAAATACGTCAACTTACACCAAAACATAAACAAACTGAGATACGGGTCAAAACGTCACAACACTCACACGAGTGTTCTGATCAATTCAAAAATAAACCTTATTGCGGCGCAATAAAGTAATTTCAACTGCAAGCGGCAGGCGGCTTGGCGGCATTTCTCAAAGAATCAAAGCAGTGTGCCGCGAACCTGCCAGATCGATTTCAAAATATTGCTCATATTTCGATGGAGAGTTGGGACCGGTATCACAAGTTGGAGCTCATGCTGAACCCTGGGAGACCCTACTAGATCTCGGGTTTGACGCAACATAAACTCATGCTGTTTGGGCTCATTCGACTTGTATTGATGAGGAGTTGGGACCGGTATCCAGATGGAGCTCATGCTGAACCCTGGGGGACCCTAGGGGATCTCGGGTTTGGTGCAACATAAACTCATGCTGTTTGGGCTCATTCGACTTGTATTGATGAGGAGTTGGGACCGGTATCCCAAGATGGAGCTCATGCTGAACCCTGGGGGACCCTAGGGGATCTCGGGTTTGGTGCAACATAAACTCATGCTGTTTGAGCTCATTCGACTTGTACTGATGAGGAGTTGGGACCGGTATCACAAGATGCAGCTCATGCTGAACCTTGGGGGACCCTACTGGATCTCGGGTTTGGCGCAACATAAACTCATGCTGTTTGGGCTCATTCGACTTGTACTGATGAGGAGTTGGGACCGGTATCACAAGATGGAGCTCATGCTGAACCCTGAGGGACCCTACTGGATCTTGGGTTTGGCGCAACTTAAACTCATGCTGTTTGGGCTCATTCGACTTGAACTGATGAGGAGTTGGGACCGGTATCACATGATGGAGCTCATGCTGAACCCCGGGGGACCCTACTGGATCTCGGGTTTGGCGCAATATACACTCATGCTGTTTGGGCTCATTCGACTTGTACTGATGAGGAGTTGGGACCGGTATCACAAGATGGAGCTCATGCTGAACCCTGGGGGACCCTACTGGATCTCGGGTTTGGCGCAACATAAACTCATGCTGTTTGGGCTCATTCGACTTGTACTGATGAAGAGTTGGGACCGGTATCACAAGATGGAGCTCATGCTGAACCCTGGGGGACCCTAGGGGATCTCAGGTTTGGCGCAACATAAACTCATGCTGTTTGGGCTCATTGGACTTGTCCTGATGAGGAGTTGGAACCGGTATCACAAGATGGAGCTCATGCTGAACCCCGGGGGACCCTACTGGATCTCGAGTTTGGCGCAATGTAAACTCATGCTGTTTGGGCTCATTCGACTTGTATTGATGAAGAGTTGGGACCGGTATCACAAGATGGAGCTCATGCTGAACCCTGGGGACCCTACTGGATCTCGGGTTTGGCGCAACACAAACTCATGCTGTTTGGGCTCATTGGACTTGTCCTGATGAGGAGTTGGAACCGGTATCACAAGATGGAGCTCTTGCTGAACCCTAGGGGACCCTATTGGATCTCGGATTTGGCGCAACATAAACTCATGCTGTTTGGGCTCATCCGACTTGCATTGATGAAGAGTTGGAACCGGTATCACAAGATGGAGCTCATGCTGAACCCTGGGGGACCCTAGGGGATCTCAGGTTTGGCGCAAAATAAACTCATGCTGTTTGGGCTCATTGGACTTGTACTGATGAGGAGTTGGGACCGAAATCACAAAATGGAGCTCATGCTGAACCCTGGGGGACCCTACTGGATCTCGGGTTTGGCGCAACATGAACTCATGCTGTTAGGGCTCATTCGACTTGTATTGATCAGAATCAGAATCAGAAATATTTATTCGACTTGTACTGCATGAGTTTGTGTTGCGCTAAACCAGAGATCCAATAGGGTCCCCCAGGGTCCAGCATGAGCTCCATCTTGTGATACCTGTACCAACTCCTCATCAGTACAAGTCGAATGAGCCCAAACAGCATGAGTTTGTGTTGCGCCAAACCCGAGATCCAGTAGGGTCCCTCAGGGTTTAGCATGAGCTCCATCATCTTGTGATACCGGTCCCAACTCCTCATCAGTACAAGTCAAATGAGCCCAAACAGCATGAGTTTGTGTTGCACCAAACCCGAGATCCAGTAGGGTCCCTCAGGGTTTAGTATGAGCTCCATCATCTTGTGATACCGGTCCCAACTCCTCATCAGTACAAGTCGAAATAGCCCAAACAGCATGAGTTTGTGTTGCGCCAAACCCGAGATCCAGTAGGGTCCCATCAGGGTTTAGCATGAGCTCCATCATCTTGTGATACTGGTCCCAACTCCTCATCAGTACAAGTCGAATGAGCCCAAACAGCATGAGTTTGTGTTGCGCCAAACCCGAGATCCAGTAGGGTCCCTCAGGGTTTAGCATGAGCTCCATCATCTTGTGATACCGGTCCCAACTCCTCATCAGTACAAGTCAAATGAGCCCAAACAGCATGAGTTTGTGTTGCGCCAAACCCGAGATCCAGTAGAGTCCTCAGGGTTCAGCATGAGCTCCATCTTGTGATATCGGTACCAACTCCTCATCAGTACCAGTCGAATGAGCTCAAACAGCATGAGTTTGTGTTGCGCCAAACCCGAGATCCAGTAGGGTCCCCCAGGGTTCAGCATGAGCTCCATCTTGTGATACCGGTACCAACTCCTCATCAGTACAAGTCGAATGAGCCCAAACAGCATGAGTTTGTGTTGCGCCAAACCCGAGATCCAGTAGAGTCCCCCAGGGTTCAGCATTAGCTCCATCTTGTGATACCGGTACCAACTCCTCATCAGTACAAGTCGAATGAGCCCAAACAGCATGAGTTTTTGTTGCGCCAAACCCGAGATCCAGTAGGGTCCCCCAGGGTTCAGCATGAGCTCCATCTTGTGATACCGGTACCAACTCCTCATCAGTACAAGTCGAATGAGCCCAAACAGCATGAGTTTTTGTTGCGCCAAACCCGAGATCCAGTAGGGTCCCCCAGGGTTCAGCATGAGCTCCATCTTGTGATACCGGTACCAACTCCTCATCAGTACAAGTCGAATGAGCCCAAACAGCATGAGTTTTTGTTGCGCCAAACCCGAGATCCAGTAGGGTCCCCCAGGGTTCAGCATGAGCTCCATCTTGTGATACCGGTACCAACTCCTCATCAGTACAAGTCGAATGAGCCCAAACAGCATGAGTTTTTGTTGCGCCAAACCCGAGATCCAGTAGGGTCCCCCAGGGTTCAGCATGAGCTCCATCTTGTGATACCGGTACCAACTCCTCATCAGTACAAGTCGAATGAGCCCAAACAGCATGAGTTTTTGTTGCGCCAAACCCGAGATCCAGTAGGGTCCCCCAGGGTTCAGCATTAGCTCCATCTTGTGATACCGGTACCAACTCCTCATCAACTATTAATTAATTTTTTTTTTTTGAAATCCGCCTATATTATAATTAGATTAATTAGTGTTGACATTAGTATAAACAATGTTAGATATTCGATGACATGCAATAGAAACAATGCTGCCAGCATCTACGGCACCATGCCGCGGGGGGACTGGTTATTTTAGTATAATATATTTATTTAAGATTAGTTTTTATTTATACTTAAGTTTATTGTTTACTGTTATATTAATATATGAAATAAACTCATTACAGAAAATTATAAATCAGACAAATAAATGATTTAAGTCATGTAGTTCAAAAGCAATACGATACATTTAATGATAACAATATACCTCACACCATAACACAATAATGGAAATAAGCAACCATGTTTAAATCGAGAGGCAACAATGACTTTTGCATTTTAATTGCACTTTCGCACTTCGAGATGACTTGTTTTAAATATTTAAACTTAACTAATACTAAAACCTAAAACATACTAACAAATAAAAAATGGGCTCCAGATCAGTACCACTCGGTAGGGTGCCCAGAAGGCATTTTAAATTCATTTGTGTTCAAGTGCCTGAAGGGTAAAAGAGTGTCGTTAAATTTTGACGTTAAAATGTACTTAGTGCACGTTAGAGTAGTTAACTAGGGCGGTACTTAGAGCTTATTTGACTATGCCACAGTAAAAGTATGAAACAGTTTAATGAATTGACGCGAACCATCTAATCATCAACTTTTTGTGTACCTTGTTGTACATGTTGCTGTAATTGTCTACCTAATTTCAATTTCACTCTCATTCACTCAAAGGTTAACTGGAAGAGATCCCTTAAAGGGATAAGTTCGCCTTTGTACTTTACATCTTTTGTTTACTGTATTTATCTACTGTGTTATGTACAATAAAGTGTTTATAGAAACAACATATTGTACGCCAAACACTGGCTGATAGTGACGCACTATATGTAACTGTATATCATTTCCTATACTCACTTTCGTACAATAAATTATTTGTATTTGTATTTGTATCAGTAGTATCAGTACAAGTCGAATGAGCCCAAACAGCATGAGTTTCGTAACTTTTAAGCGGTATTTTGTAACATCACTGTTGAGTTTGCAGCTTATACAGGATGACTTCTGGGTAACAAACTAAAACTCTTTTTTTACATGTGTTTAGTTATCAATATTATTTTACATGATAACACTGTCATATAATAGTATTTGCTCAAATTGATTAGATTCCTTTTTCATATTTAAAAAAATATAGAAGTCAGACTGCAGTAATCAAATCGTATACAGTGTATTTCTATATTAATCAAATACAATACATTTATCATTACTGGTCGTAAATAATAATAATTAACTAACGGCCAAAATCATTACATTAGTTTTAAATCAAACTTGTATTAAAATCAAATGAAGGGGTAAATTCAGCAGTCTTATAAAAACCCCTTCAAAAACCCTTTCGGAACGGCTTTTTTTAAGCGCTTCATAAATGCATCTGATAGTCGTTAGGTAACTGCTTAGCCGTATTAAAACCGCTTGTTTTAAGCGCTTAACTTGATTGGATTGGATATTGGATAGGGTTACCCTTACGAAAGTAGCGGTATCTCGGTAACGGCGGTGACGGTAACCTCTTCATATGGCTAAGCAAGCTAAACGGGGTATCATTTCGAAAGGTAAGCAAGTTGTTTGGGCTATTCAATGAACGGCTAAGCCGATCAACGGCTTTTTTCTGGGAAGGGGTGGTCGGGTCCCTGGTGAAAAATTAAATTTATACATATAAGTAGTCAAATAGGTACTATATATTATGCTTTACTGGTCTAGAATTAGAGATAAGAAGGTTTTGCTCGGCCGCCAAGAGGTAAGGCGTTTTGAATTTGTAAGAGATGTACCTTTAGTCGCTTTTTAAAACTGTTGTTTAGCACGCCGTATTTCAATAACGCAAAAAAAAAAGATTTCAATGTGCCTAAAAAAAAGCCCGACCCGATTTTATTTTTTGGCAGAAATTTTTGCACATTAGCTTTTTTTTAATTTAAAGAATATAAATTGTTAGACCTTAAACCCAGTATAAAATGTAGTTAAGAAATTGATCTCAATCTAAATTATCGCGTCTTTATTTAACCCGTCAAGCGAAGCGATTCAAGTTCATTTGCGGCAGCCACCATGCAATTTTTTTTTCTACATGAAAATATCAAAATTGATTTTTCGTGACTAGTCCTAAATAATCTATGACTCATGCTATAACTGCATTATTTTTAAATTTTGCTAGACTATAAGATTTTTTTTATGTTTATCTACTTAATCACCCTAATGAGACCTCTGGGCGGAAACAATAATTACAACGCTTATGTCCTTTTCGAATTAAGCAAGTTTGATAAAACAAGTTACTTGTCTGAAAGCTGAGAAACTGGAGAATATTAATCTACCAAACAAAATTTTCTAAAGGCTATGTTTCGTTTGTGAGGCGAGATTAAATTATCAAAATAATTCAAACATAAATATGGAGCACTCGATTTCGAAAGACCTGATGATATTAACCGTCCATATTAAAATAACATAATAGGTTTTTGTCGAAATGGCAATCATAAATCATGTTGAGAAGAGTTTCTTATTGCGTGCTATTCGTTTTATTTGAAGTATTCTTTCACTTAATGCCTAGGCTGAGGACTTATCAGACTTCCCTCGTATATGATGACGACTGTACAAACTACATCCATGTATGACCCATGTACAGTTCCAAAGTTACCTACAATTTGCAATCACACGCTAATTTTTGCCGACGCAGTAGGGTCAGCAGCAAAAGTAGCGCTCTCATTCTCTTAACAATAAAGTCGTGTCCATCTCATTTTGAACATCCTACCAGCTTAGCTACTTTTGCTGCTGACTATACAAGAAAGAAACATCTACTATAGACTTAAGAAACCATTATCGTGATTCATAACGATCATATTCATATATCAATGGGGTTGGCAACTGTCAACGGTTTGGCCAGATGGATGGGATTTGGCTTAAACACTAGCCCATCCAGGTCAGAAAATTCCAAAAAAAAAACAAGAATTTGACACAATTGGTAGGACTGACAGGTACCAGCTATGCTGGCGCCACCTGTAAAAACTTTCGACCGGCCAACCCCATTGCTCAATTCTCATGTCCTCATTTAAGTATATAATGAGGCGATAAGTACATGTGTCAATTTGGTGGACATGCGACGCGCTTATAATTCAAGGTCAGCGAATGTAGGCCACTTCCACATCGCACAGGCATCCGGGAGATTCCTAAAACTCAGGAGTAACTCTTAGCTTAGATAAAATTAGCCAACCCATTGTATTTATGGAGAAATGCTCATGCTATAAATACTTTTTTATATTTTATATTATACCCAGACAAATGGACAAGCTTTACTTTAAACAATACAAAATAAATTTATATTCCACGAGGTTAATAAAAAAGTTAACACCCATGCGAGATCGCGCCTTTGGAGAAACTAGCATAACGATTAAATTATGCAATAACCTATTGAGTATAGCTGAATCTGTGTCAATGATTATATTATTACAAATAATAATAATATTACATCCAAAATTCCTAAACCAGGTTCAGATAACGATAACCGCGCGAAGCTGATTGAACATACCTATACCAGTGGCGCAGCGTCCATAGAACTCCACTCCCATCGGCTTCCCTTAATTTCAGCTGGTTGAGTGAGTACTTTTACAACAGCTCAGTGAGAAAAGGAAGGCCAAAATAGCACTAGCTTTTTTTAGAATTATTTAGACCCGCCACCACTGACCTTATACTACATACACATCCATACTATATGTTCGCTGGTCTGCCGTGGTTGATGCCTCAAGTGTAACACTCACCTAATCTATCAACAATGCTCGCTATGGTGCCGATCTTGGTCATCTCCTGTGCCGGCAGGCTGATGGCTAGATCCTCGATGGGTGGTAGATCGTCCAGCCCAAGCTCGCCTTGCACGCGCGGAGGCTCTGCCTTCTCCGCCCGAGCGGTTTCTGTCTCGTCACTGGTATAAAAAAAAGTATCAGTCACTACCTATTAAGGGCCTATGTGCACTGCGTTTTTCATTCCACGGAGGAGTTTGTATACATCTGTAGTAGGGATGTCACGAATATTCGCATTCGTATAATGCGAATATTCGCATCATTTTTAACATTCGTATCAACATTCGCATTCGCATGAAATGATGCGAATATTTTTCGAATGCGAATGTGGGCAGAACGCATCCTGTTTTGACCGCGATGACCCGGCCGATGGTCATATGCGTGCTCATACACAGGAAGTGAAAAGACGGTATCAATCGTCTGCTTTTGATCAATAATATAGGAGTCCTTCACATATCATGTTCTGTATTAATGAACTATGGAAGCATAAAAATGATAAGCAAGATTAACTTTTTTGAATCTACTCCGTAACATTCGTACCTATTCACATTCGCATTTGGACATTCGCATCCTGAATATTCGCATTCGCGAATGTGAGAAAAACGACATTCGTGACATCCCTGGTCTGTAGCTATACAAACGCGCGTCAACATCGCGTCTATATGGAGAATGTAGGTGTTCAAAGGTCTACAAGCAGCTTCTAACTTGTATGTGTGTCGATACAGATGTGCGTGAACATGAAAATAAAAATATTTATAGAACTCGATTCCTACCGGCTTGCCTATTTCTACAGCTCATGATAACTTTTTCTACAACTCATGAACATATTGTAGCCTGAATTATATCCTTCACTACCAGAATAAAGATTGTGATATAATAATGTGGACTTGCCTAACATACATGATTTTGCATTCATAATTTAATCTTGGTAAGAGTTTGTTATGTTTAAACACATATAAATTTGGGATAAACCAGCTAAAAGCTGTTTGATTACATAAATGCATGTTTAATTTAGTTAGTTATGCTATTTAACATTCTTTTTTTACATAATTAGTTGTACCTATTTAACTTATATTTCAAAACAATAGTGACAAAATTATAGTCTAATACTGGTTTATACATTAATTATCTTTGTATGTAACCTTGTTAGGTTTTGACACAATTTGAGAAAATTACACCACTTTATGCAATAAAATAATGATTTGTACAACTTAACGTTATTTCATTATTTATCTGTTACTGTTACATTTCTTTTTTAATTTATTTATCAAATTTAAAAATGTTATTAATGTTATAGGCTTGTGCAAGATCTACGTTAAGTTAAGGACACCATGTTTTAAATAGCCACATTAATAACTACAAAATGTTAAGACTTAAAAGCATAGGAGCAAGATATATATAAATTACTACAATTAAATACTAAAATTAAATAAAAATCTATATTATAATAACTTTCTATAAATGGTAATTTACTGATTTATAATTTTTAATAGGTTGACATTTCCTAGAAATCCAACAAAACTTGAACATCTTTACACCCTTCAATTCTAATAGATTATGAATATGGATTGTGTATTTAACCATCAACATGTTATTTATGTTAATGTACAATTGTCTACTTGCAAGTACACAAAACAAACTAATAAAATTAAACTGCGTAATTATTACGCAAACCTACCTGCTAGACAACTCTTCAAGGATGTCCTTCACTGAGTCCACATCACTGTCGCTCGAATCACTTGACGAATCTGAGTCAGAATCACTGTCCTCACGGTATTCCGTCACTTCATATTCCACCACACCACTCTCCGAACTGTCTATGATCATGTGCCTGGACTTCTCCACCTCCTCGCGCGCTGAAGGGCGCGACAGCGGACCATGAGCGCAAGCATTTATAATGTTATTCTTCAACACCATTTCACTTAGTTCAGCTGCATCTGAATCGTTCGTGTTATTAGATCGAGTCTCTGTGTCGTCCGAATCAGAATCCGAGGTGCCATATTCCGCTATTAAACTTAACGACACATTTTTGTTATTGCTTTCATTGAGATTTTCCATTGTGACGACTCGTGCGTGAATCCGCGTGCACTAAATAAAATCTTCTACTCAGTCTAAACAATATTCAACTAACTGTTTTACACTATTGTAATAGGAACTACTGTTAACTAATTCTATATTAAATGTTCTTCAATAGAAACTAAAAAATATTCTACAGAAAAACAGGAAAATGCACGAAAATGGTGTTTAACGAAGTGGCTGAAGTGACAATTCACGTTTTTAAAAAGTCAAGGTAGCTGTGTTGCCCTGTGCAAAATAACAGATACTGTTTGAGTTAAATTTAAAACCGTTGATAAAAATAAAATTGAATCTTATAATTTTAAATTAAAATTAATCATTATAATTACTAGTAGTTCTGTGAACCGTAGACTTCGGAGCATTTCCCCCCTTTTTCCCCCCTTTCACCCTCCCTCGAAACTTTTTTTTACAACAACCTCTGAGGAAGTGTGGGCTTGACCTTTTACCCGAAAATGATTGAAATCCGTCCATAAATAACGCGACAGCAAACTTCCCCCCTTTTCCCCCCAATCAAAAAAATGGCTCGACAATTTTTGGCAAATAAATCAAGGAACGTACATGCCAAGTTTCATCGAAATCGGATGAAAAACGCGACCTTTAGACAGACACTGACCAACCAACCAACCAATACACACACATCAATCTGCCAAATCGTCCTACCAGTGAAAACGGAGACGTTCGTCGCCTCGCTACGCTCGGCTCCACAGTCAATGAAATGGATTCTATTATTACTTTTAGTTCACAGGGTCTCTATTATCCTTTGTCTAGACACACCAAAAAAGTTATTTTGAGCTTTATCAAATCTTTCGGAAATCTTTTTAAATATTTGCACATGGGACATGTAGCGAGAACAAGTGCAGGAACGGGCTATTACTAGTATTTCAGTCATTTTTGTAATTATGTACTAAAATTACAAGAAAATTTAAAATTATGCTGGATCAAGCTAATAGGGATGATGACACATGTTGAATTAGGCAATGAAATTTAGTTGATAGGATGCAAAATGATCAAAATATACAAATAAAGTAAACATTAAAAAAATCTATTGAAATGGTGCAAAGATATCGGGCTTCAAAATTTCAATTTTTTTCGAATTTTGAAAGTACAAAATTTAAAAAAAACCAATGATACTATTCGATTTCAAACATTTTACTGTGAAATAAATTGTATGGCAACCATATACATAAACGCAATATTTCACTGTAAAAATAGCAATTTCATAATTTTTCCATACTTTAAACAGGGCAACTATGAAGCCATGACGTCACGGATTTATATCATTTTGTTAGGAGCGTTTTGAGAAACAAAAGCAAATCACAGACTTTAAGTCTCTTTTCTGTCTTTTATGTTGATTTAAGGCAATTGGCCCCATATAGACATTTGATCCTCACAACAAAACGAATCGAATGATACCACGCATGAAAAAAATTCATCTAGCCTATTGGGGCAGATCCAACGAGTCCAGCAATCTATTTAATTGCATACCCTAGAAATGATGTAGAAGTTAAACGGGTATTAGACCTTACAATTTGCAGGGCCCAATCTGTTGTGTACCCTGCCTCTCCCTAACCCTCCTTCAGCTCCCTACGAGCCCAGCTTGGGCCCTGCAATTTGTAAGGTCTAATACCGGCTTTACTTAAGCAGGATATGGTACGGTTTTCTATTGTCTTTGCAAGGAACTTTTTAACATTCTCGGTTTACATGTTATTTGTGCAAAAAACACCATCGTCCACTTCATGCGTTTTTCATGTCTAAGTATGTAGTTCACTACTTCACTACACTACTTTAAAAATATAAATTAAACCAGACAATCCTGTTACAACGTTTATTTCCCTTAATGAGTATCGCTTTCTTCCACTTTGTTCTTCTTCTTTCTGGGCGGATGCGGTAATTTGTAGTGTACGGTCCGCACGTGCAAGTTCATGCTGGTCGAGTATTTGAACTTCTTGCCGCACATTGAACACTCGTATGGAGTTACACCAGTATGCACCTGTGAACAAAAAGTATTCGTGTATATGGCAGGAAGTTGACAAGTCGGGACGAAAACTTGAAGAAATTTGAACTTAAACTAGAATCACATAAGGTTCAAATTTCTTCAATTTTATATCTCGACTTCTCGAGTTGTCAACTTTTTCCCGCCTAGTACGGAATTATTATGTCACTTCATTCTTTGCTCTTCGAATCAGATAAAAGAAATATTAAATAGATGTAGGCAGTCTTTGACTTTTTTTATATGTCTTATCTGTAACGATGTTATTATTATCAAAAATATCAAATAATAAGCAAAAATTCGATATCATTATGAAAATCCGGGTGGGCCCCGCCCGCCGGCACGCGCCTCCCGACCGCCGGCACAATCGAGTTGGCCATGGTGCAATCCGTGCAATGGCAGTCATTCAATCATCATTTCGGGTTTATAATATGTGTGTAGATAAAGCAGTGTATGCAACTGTACGTAATTAGGCCTTAAAACACTCGTGTGATCTTATTATGAAACTCACTTCGTTCGTTTCATAAAACCACACTCGTGTTTTAAGGACCCCTATTACGTAACAGTTACATAAATTACTATTAAAGACTTCGGATAAAACCAACGGACATACCCTTTCATGCCGGTTGAGATTAGCCCTCTGCTTGAAGGCGCGGGGGCAGCGCGTGCAGCGGTGCGGGCGCGCGGGCCGGTGCGCGGCGGCGTGGCGCGCCAGCGCGTACTTGTCGTACAGCACGCGCGGGCACGCCGGCGCCGGGCACGCCACGGACGGCGCGCCGTGCCGGACCACGTGTAGCGCTAGCTTTGTTGAGTTCTAGAGGAATCACAAAAAATGTAAGGTAGTTGTTCCATCTAAGCCTCCTCTCCTGACATCCTGGGCGAAATACTTAAGGCATAAAAAAATCAAAAACAAAGATTCCGGCGAATTGAGAACCTCTTTCGAAATCTTGAAGTCGGTTGAAAAGTGGCCCTATGAGTATGGCCCACTGAGCAAGCCGGTGCTTATTTGGATTGCTTTCACCGTGAGTGGTAGCAAGACTACCAAGACTAGCAAGTGCTAGTCTCTTAAAATTTGGTTGTTGACATATCAAATTTTATCACGCGACTGTCGTAGCCCTTTGCAGGGTCGCCATGTGGAACGAAAAGTAGGATAACAACCGACTTGGGGGTGCACCCCCAAAATTGCATTGCAATACAAGAACGTTGACACTTTCTTGTTTTTTATCGAACTCGCGGAGCGTAAGCGAAGTGAGTTCTTACAAACAACTCCAGACCGAACTGTCACCTGGCTAATGGGACGTCTCGGCATTTGGTTTGGATGGCTTTTTGATTTCGATAGTTTGTCCGACGATAACTTTAGTAACGTTTTTCTTATCTTTATGAAACTTCTTGGGGCTGTAGCAGAGATACATAAAATTTGCAAGTTCGCATATGAGCAAGATCGATCAAGTGGTTAGGGAGCTAGAAGGAGAAAAAAATTTAGGGTCTTGTTATATTGGTCAACTCGTTTGCAAGTAAATCGCGAGTTCTCAATTCGAGGCGGACTACTAGTATAAACGAATTACCTGGAAACCTTTCCCACAAGTATCACAAATGGCTGTAACGACAGGTCGGTAGGCGGCGCGCTGCGCGGGGTGTGTCACGCGAACGTGGCGCCAATGCTCGGCACGATTGGACACCACCGTCTCGCACTGCAATAACCAATACAATATTACAACCACCATCCAATGTGACAGTGAGTTTGTACAGTTTTGTATAGGATTACAGACTTTTCTCATCTAAATATTATTGTGTAACGAAAATTGCCGAACATTCATAATACACTTTCGTTACACAAGGGATTATTAAATTAAATTGTTGAGTCTTAAACTATTTATGTACATTATCGTACTCACGTGGTCACACTTCGTCGGGTAAGAATCGCCTGGCAGACTCCAGCTAGTTTTCTTCTTAGTCCTTCTGTGTTCTGCTCTTCTGTGCTCTATTAGCGCCTTGAGTGTCGGAAACTCTATGCCGCACTTACTGCAAGTGGTTTTGAGGCTCTGATGTTGCGGTGTTGTGTCACTAAGATACAAATTCAGTACTTATTAAGAAAATTCCGAACGTCAATGAAAAGTTTATGGATTTAAAATATATTTGATGCAATTTAAAAAATTACGCATACTTATTAAGGTCTTTAATTCGTCCGAAACTCCTTTAATTCCTTTGTGTAACGATAACTAGACGTACCTACATTGATATGGCCAGTCTTCGTTACATAATTTAAAACTCCTTATAGGTATCATTTATTTTTCTTTTCTTAGAGTTGTTTAACTATGGAAGCTAGATGGATGGAGGTTTTTACCATAGATTAGTATTTTTCCTGTGTTGCTTGGAGGTGAGTATATGGACCCGCCTCGCGCCTTCTGACTTGAAGTTAAGCTCGCACTGCTCACATCTATATTTTGGATCATCTTCGGACTCCTGTAACAAATAAGCGCATAATTTTTTTTGTTTGTTTTAGCTATAAGGGTAATCCGTTGCTTATAGTACCTAGATTTCATTATCATGACACGTTTCGTTAATGTAAAATGGAAAAAAATGTTTCAAGATTCAACGATGTCGAGCAAACCTAGGTAGGTTAGTCGAATAGAACGATTGACAACACTCGTGGGGTTCCATATGTAACGGCCCTTAAATATTTTTTTTTGTGTTAAGTAGCGTAATTAAAGGTAGATTTAGGATCCATGCTTAACTTAAAATCGAGAATATGGAACGCCACATTTAATTACTTAAGTGATCTGATAGCTATAGCATAATTTAGAGTAAAGAGAGAGGTACACTTACAGCTTCCTCTCGATGAACAGTGGCGGCGTGGAGCCGCAGTCCACGCGCGCTGACGAAGGCGCGGCCGCAGCGCGCGCAAGCATGCGCGCTAGCATGTTGCGCGCGCCGGTGCGCGCCCAGCGCCGACGCGTGCGCGGTAGAGAACGCGCACAAGGAACACTTATATATGTAGCCAGTGTGCCATTTGTGATGCTTTTTAGCTACGCCGCTGGAATTCATAACATATTAACCTTTTATAAGGCTTAAGAGCTGGTGACAGAAATTAGGAGATATTGAACCATATACGCTTTGAGGCAAAGTTCAAATAATGGTGGGAAAAATATTCCCCCTGCCTTATAAAGGCTTATAATAAACTACGCATTGGGAAGCAAACATCTGTTCCTAATTGTTGTTGTAAAAGAACTTACACATTATTGAAGACCTTGGGACATAATTTGCAGTAGAACTTCTTGCCATGCGCGCGACTGGCGTGTGAGCGAACAAGCAATTCGCTCTGGAAACGGACCTTGCACACGGGGCACTCTGCACTACCTCGGCCCTGTTAATACAATTAATATTAAAAATATTATCTTTTTTCGAGCGTATTTAATCATTTTTATTTTAATTCAGTATAAGACGATCTGCTAACGAAATGCCAATTTTTGTTTACGTTTCGAAAACTAAGGTACATATCAGAGCCAATTAGGTAACGAATGACTATTTTCGTAACACAATGGAATACAGTTTACTTATTGTTGACTAAACAATTGTTTTGTTTTCACTTACGGGAGCATGGCTCTGTGTATGCAATTTATGGCTATTCTGATGAGCAAACACTTTTGAGCATATGTGACATTTGAATGATTGTCCACTAAAATCCTTCTTCCCTTTTGTTTTGCTCCATTCTTCTATTTGTTGTTCTAACTGCAAAGAAACGATAAACCACTTATAGAACGTTAATTACATTACATAAGTTACAAATACCTAATTAATGTATTTTAAAATTAAACCGCATTGTCTAACAAATTTTATAGGATTTGCGTGGTGTTGTAAGGACAGTCGAATTAAAACTTTTTATTACCTTGTTAGAATTAACACATGCCTACACACGCAGAAAAATATAGAAACACACAAAGAAGAAAAAAAATACTGATAAACCTTCTCTGTCACTACCACTACCGTCGTAGTTACTTACCGTCAAATGAACAATGTCAAAATATTCTTGCATGTTGACTTCATCGGGCGTTAAACATTCCAGCTTACTTGCTTTGGCAGTATTTTTCATTATCTTCGGTTTAGGTAACTGCAAAAATAATTACTAATGAATTATCTACCTAAAAAATAAATTATTTGAATTAGATTAAGGCAACGCATTAACTTTAAATTAGTATTATATGCAATAAAGTTTAAAAAAAATACCTCATCAACCGTTACGTTAACGGGTTCAGGTTTAACTTCGTTATCTAAACTCAAATCTGTGGAATTACTGAATTCATCATGAATCAGATCTGATCCATCATCGTTTAAGTTTCTATCTTCAATAATATCCCCATTTGTAGCTTCAGCATATTCAGTATCTTTAATACCTTCAAGATTTATTATCATGAAATCTGTGACTTCTAATTTAGGTACACTGAAGTAATTGTCATCTGCTTTAATTTTATATTCAGCGTCATGTATATGGTTTTCCAAGTTATCGTAATGTTTGTACTCATAGATTGTTTTTGTTTCATGTATAGTTAATGATGATGACAAATTTAGTTCCTTGCGCTTCTTCAAGTTGATAAGGTTTATTGTTATCTGAAATTTTTACAATCGTATAAAAAAATAGAGACTGATCTTTGAGCACTTTATATAGTATTATAGAGACACACAAAATAAAACCTTTAGTTAGTCCACAATTTGTTTAATTCCTTTGTGTAACCAAAGTATCTCTATAAATGATAGACGATTTTTCGTAACACAAAGGAATCAACCAATTTATATAGGCACGATATGTGTCAACAAAGACGTACTATATCATGTCTATCAGGATTATCAGGGTCAATCAATTATTATATGTATGAAAAACAAAAATACCTTGCCATATTGTGCAAAAATGTCAAGTAAAGTAGCTTGCACATTAAGACTCCTTTCTAATAGATTGTAGCATTTTCTTAGATAAGCTGCACACTCATAGCAAATAAACTGTGGCAGACCTTCTATGTTGTAGTTTCCCTGAAAAATTATAACATTAAATACCCATCTTTACATCACTTTGAAAAAGATAGCTATTCCTAGGTTGTGGTTCCAGAAGTTACCCAAATAAAATTGGAATACTTTTTCATAAGCAAAATAATTAAAACTGTGTAAAAAATATAAAGCAAACTGAGGTATCTATTTTATAGCATTTTTGTATGATATTTGAAATAGAAAAAAATATAATAAATATATAGTTTGGCCAGAGTTTATTTTACTTCAAGCATAGACAGGTAGAATCATACTGTCTTTTTCTAATGCTAGTACTCTCAATACTAAAAAAGGGATGGGTATAGCATGTTACTCTGACTGTTACTGCGCTTTTTGGTTTGCCAGACTATACTTACATAATACCCTACTAAAGACTCCAAGTATAACCGGTGTACTCCATCCTGCAAGCTGTGCAGGCGCACCTCAGTGGCCAGACAAAATCTGCATGCTTCTACATCTGAAGCCTCAAAGTTGGAGTTGACCTGTGAATACAATTGTTATTAATTTTTGGTTACAATAAAATGTAATTTTTTTAATCTTACTAAATGAGTAACAACTTTTAAGTTTTTATAATTGTCAAATTTGGGTTCAGAAATTTTAATTTATTGTTACTTTTAGAGTGCTGAAAACTACTAAAATCACATTTTCCTATACACATTTGTACATTAAAAATCTATTTTAAGTGTCTTCCATTTCAATTTTTTCCTAGCCATTTTATGCAAGGTACTGAAGATACAGCAAAAGTGCACCGATAAATTGCAGCAAAATAAGTTCCTCTTTACCATGTTATCTAAAAAAACAATACTTACAGGTAAATCCTTTATAGGAACTGCATCATCCTTAATCCGAATCCTCCGGCCATCATGGTTTATCTGTTCGTAGCTAAAATGACAGCTGCAAATGCGGGCATATGCCGGTGGAGTCCAGTCTGGCCTCCCGATGGCTTTGAGCCACTTTTGTTTCATTTCAATATTTGATGGGAAGCTAAAAATTCAGGCAAAGTATAGGTTGACCGGTAATTCTACTTGTAATTATTTTATTTTTATACATATTCTAAAAACAGAATTCTCTTCTTCTACCTAGCGTTATCCCAGCTATTGCCAGGGTCCGCTTTCCTGCTCGCTTTCCAAATCAATCAATATATTGTAAGTCAATTCTTTTATTATAGTAATTATGAATATTATTAATAGGTATTATAAATCCATATTACAAAAGCCATATTATATAAGTTAAATACATATTAAGGTGAATTTGAAATCCGACTTAAGTAGGTAAGTCTTCATTCTCATACAATGTAATAGATTCATTTGTGTAACGAAATAAATGACTTTTTCTATAGGTAAGTTTCGTTAAACAAAAAATAAAATAAAATATTAATATGAAAATGAAACAGCGTAAGTTTGTATAAAAATCAAACCACATTAGTGTCATTGATTATCTTAAATATAAAGCATTATTCGTTTTTACTAGAAACAACTAGGAACCCACAAATAAATTGTGTATAATATTTACGCGTGAAACGATGTCATATTATTAGGATCTTTCTTCTTGTTACTGCTGTTATTACTACAACCTTTGACACAACAATATGCTACCATTATTAAAGAAACAAAATCAATAATCTAGGCAATAAATAATTATTTGTTTTTATTTATAAATAATCAAAACAAAACAAAGCTGTGAGAGGAGAGAGTATGTCACAAATGTCAAAGTCAAATAAATCGATAAACGTTAGGACCACGTTCAGAATTAATAAAATTGTTTTATTTTTTACTGGTCGTCGTCTATAAGTATTCAAATCAAATAACTCAATAGATTCAAATATTACGTCTATAAGTAAACCTAATGGTTTCATTCTTATTTCCTGATATTTAAAATCACGTTTCATAAGTTGTTAAGTATTTAAATGTGCATTGCTGCAATATTTCTTTATTCCATTGTGTAACGAAAGGTCAAGGTTGGGGAATGTGATCATTAATCGTCGTTTGTGTAACGGAAGTTATTGAAACAATAAAGTTATTTTTAATAGTTTTTCTACTCAATAGTTATCGGCTAAAACCTAAATAAAAAATGAAAAATTTGTTTAGCGTAACATTTATTAAAAACATACAAAATAATCTAGACTATCTACAAGTATAATTGTGTTTCTATATGTGAACACATGTAATAACCTTAGAACTACTGAACTAATAATAAAATTCTTAACGTAACGAGGACACTGCTATGCTTTAGAGCAAGATATTGCTATCTCGTTTCGTCGTATGGCTGCGTCCCTTAAACTGGTCCATAACAGTCCGTGGCGGAGAGCAGCTTAAACAGTCATTAGATATTCAATTTTATTGTTTATCTTATTCTCGTGCGATTTAAACTATTTTCCAATGACTGTTTAGGCTTTTATGTTTCGAAAAGGCATGTATACAGGCGGTTTCATTGAGTAAAAGGCACAGCCGGCAGCAGTTTGCCCTCGCAGCTGCCAAAGCCGATACGCAACTGTCCGTTGTCGCAGTACCCGCGCAGCACGACCGTATCTCCGTCTTGGAGGAACTTGCGCTCTTGCCCGTTTAACAAGCGGAGCGGCTTCGTGCCCTTCCAGGAGAGCTCCAACATGCTCCCGTAAGAGTCCGGCGTCTAAAATTTAAATAATTATTAATTAGATTTTCTGGTACAGGCAGTAATAGTTGGACCTACGTTTTATAAATATGAGGTTTCGGTGCGGATTTTTTGTTTAATAATATGTCAATGGCAAACGTACGCTCCGTATTCAAATGTGCGGCAATCATAGAGGTCTCAATCGAATCAGCGGAAAGGTACATATGGTATCTGAATATAGAGCTTCCCCAAGGATCTCGACAACGATCGGTTTTTCAAAAGTACCTAGTAGTACTCATAGTGTTGTGTCCCTCTGTCGGTGAGTAAGGTTGCCAAAGATTTCAAAGAGGACTCAGTGTTTTGACGACGACTAGGACGAGGGACCCTCTTGTTCCTTTAGCCGTCAACACAGCGAATCTTCCCTTTTGTAAAGGATCGGCAACGCACATGTGACACCTCTGTAGTTGCAGCCGTCCATAGGCTACGGTAGCTGCGTACCATGAAGTGGGCCGTATGTTTGTTTGCCACCATCGTGGTATTAAAAAAAGTATACTTGCCTCGCCACTGATGGTCCCAGATCCGAGCAAGTCTCCAGGCTTCAAGTTGCATCCAGTGATGGTCTGCTGCGCCAGTTGCTGCTTCACTGTCCAGTACATGTACTTGAAGTTTGACCGGCAAATCGTCGTGTAAGCCGAAGAGTCCTCCGCTGAAAAACAACTTAGTTATAAGCCCGGGCCCGGCAAATATTCTAAACTTGTTTGGCTAATAATGAAATTATGAATTATTTTATTGTCTCATACAAATAAGTATGATATAGGTCGCACAGGGATGACAGGGAATTATTATTAAGAGTCTTGCCGAGCTATGTATGGGGAATGAGAATTTATTACTATTTGAATTGATAACTAATCCTACATAAGATTCCGAACCGATCCGATAACTGAAACCCGTGCGCAAACCGCATCGATATGAATATCGCCTATTCGATTAATAATATCCGGATCAGGCACACTCACGTTTCAAATCCACTTCAAGTTTGATATCGAAGTTGAAGTTGTCGCTATGCTTAAGGTAGGAGAAGGGCTCTGGGTCCTGCGGGAAGTTATCGCAGATAAAAGGCCGGAGCGCCTCCAATGTCACTATCCACGGCGATATGGAAGTGCCGAGATTCTTCGAAGTGAACGGCCCAAGTGGCACGTACTCCCATTTCTGGATGTCACGAGCTGAAAATATGTTACAGATAATTTATTAAAAATTAAAAAAAAAAACTGTAAGATACCGTTTACTTTCAGGAATTAAGGTCCTTGTTTTTTAGTAATAACGGTTACACTCACGTCTCTTTAGTCACTTCGTGCGTCTATTTTCGGAGCGCCTAGGCTTCGATTGGAATGATTGGATGTAGGCTCTACGAAACATGTCGCGCGAAGCGACTATAAAGAAACACGAGTATTTGATAGCAATTAAAGAAGCAAGAACGATGGAATGAGAGAAATGTATTTAATTTTTTTGGATGACAGGAACAGCTCTGTATTTTTTTAAAACAAATAATATAGTTATTTATAGTAACAATTGTAACAAATAGTCAAGATCAGATCAATCGTTACCGCTCCAGTCGTTCATGAGTACGAAGCCGAAGATCCTATCCTCAGCCTCCTGAGCGGTGACGCGTTGACCTAGTGCAGTGGGCGGGCCTCCGACGAAGCACCCCATTTCCAACTCGAAGTCCATGAGGCGACACGGGCCAAAGTGCGGTTCGGCTCCTGTTAGATTAAGAGTTTAGTAACAATAATTTAACGTCTATTTATGCACTAAGATTAAAACAGGTAAATCTAAAGAGTTATTGTTCAGTTTCCTTAATTTTGACCTAAATCTCTGGGAAAAAGTGCTATGTATTGTGCTAGTATTAGTAGTGTAGTTAACACTCTCCTCTCGTACATCAAAGCCTCGGCTGCCTCGGTAGATTAATTCCCAATCGATTGGACTTGTTTAGCGTAAACCAGAACATTTAGGAGACTTCACAAAGTTTTATCATTTAGGGTTTTAATTTGTATACCTTCAACCGGCAACGTTTGTCCATAGGGCCTGGTTATAGGTGTCCCTGAAACCACAACAGAGCTGGCCCGTCCATGGTAACCGACGGGAAGGTATTTCCTAAAAATAAAAAAAACTGAGTTTATAATGCAATCGTAAGTGTTTTTGATTGGTTCATACAGTTCGGCCGATCAGACGTCGACGTTTTGTATGGGGAAGTCAATTTTTTTTAGGATTTTAAGGTTGGTCCCGTAGCAAAAGTTGTTCAGTATGACGTACTTAATCACATCTTACAATATGGCTAGTTACTAAACACATCCTGTATAATAAACTTACCAGTTGGGCATGAGCGCGTTCTCTTTGCTACGGAACATAATGCCCACGTTGGTCGCGTGGTGGATGGATGAATAGAAGTCCGTGTAGTCCCCGATTTCCACGGGCACGTGCATCTTTATGAACCTCATCTGGACTGTAGGCCTGCAATGAGCGAAAAATGGGTTACATACATACATACATACAATCACGCCTATATCCCAAAAGGGGTAGGCAGAGATAACGGATTTCCATATGCTACGATCAATGCAGCAAAACGGCTCTCCGTGAGCCACTTCTCGCCCCCGTGAAGAACGAGACGTGATGGGTGGCGAACCGCATCGCCGCCATGCGGATGACTATTAATTAAATAAATCACCACAGCGTTCTCACGAGCAGTAGGGATCAGAGGTTCCCCTATCTCTTATCCCTTAGTCGCCTCTTACGACACCCGCGGGAAGAGACGGGTTAGAAAATGACGACGATGGACGGAGAGGGAGACGAGGGGAAAATGGGTTAGAAGGACTATATCCTCTTAGCGTTATAGCTTGACCACAACCGCTGTACCCCTCGCGCCAAACGCGAGTGTATGGCGCGAGCGGTACAGCGGTTGTGAACAAGCTATAGTCCCGGCTTTTTACCAAGGCTCTATTGAGTGTGGGATCCGCCCGGAAACCTAATCCCTGGAATTAACGTAGGCAGGCTAGTTTTTACGAAAGCGACTGCCATCTGACCTTCCTACCCAGAAGGGAAAGTAGGCCTTGTTGGGATTAGGGCCTGTTTCCTTACGATGTTTTCCTTCACCGGTTTAGAAGGAATTTGAAGAAATCAAATCATCAAGATAGATATGTCATAGCTTCAGAGCAGACTCTATTAATTATTGCATATGGTTGTGCAATTAATATCCGCTCTGAATAAATTAAAATATTTATATACCATTAACAATATCCAAGGTATTTTTTTTATTTACGTCAAAGTAGTCCAGTTATTAGTAATAAAATAAAAGAAATTCCCTCATTGCACTCAGCACTCAGCCACTAAAGGGCTAAATGAATCTTACATTTTTGGTCCTTCGAGCCGGATAGACCTCTCCTCTCCTATATTTATATGGTTAGGGAAAAGTTATCGGGACAGCCCGGAATAGAGATATTTAACGCAAATGTACGCGAAGACTCGACCCCAGACAAACCGGGAAAAGGGTAGGCGCGGTCGGAGCCTGAAAATTGGGGGAGAGAGGGGGGGGGGGGAGGCAGTAATGCAGAAATATTTATTCCAATTTTTGAGGGGGGTATATTTATTCCAAAAAATTACTATTTGAAATGTACGATTTTGGGGAGGGGGGATCATGTCTCACGTGACACCCCGGGACCGCGCCTGGAAACGGGTAGGACAAAGAAGAAGAGTGGTTGAAACTACCGTACCGTTTGTCATTATGAGTTGTGAACAAACGTTTCTCGTTGATAATATTCTGGAGATACTGCCTCGCTTCCAGCCAGTGTGCTCTGGTGAGGCCCATGAAGGCGTTGAGGCTCTCTTGCTGAAATCAGTAAGTACACATCGTCAGGTGACAACCAAAACTCACTAATTGCCAAAAAATAAATAAACGAAAATCAACCTTGTTTTGTGACTGGTACGGTTCCTTATGGCTATTAACTTGTGGAAGTACTTAGTGAGTTTTGGTTGTCACCAGACGACATTTTAAATATATGTTGTTTAAAATAAGTTGCAAGTAGGTTTTGTACTGGAAACTTCATCTTTACCCTCCTCTTCCTATTAGGTTTCTTTAAGTTACATAAAAGTCAGCAACGCGCATGTGATACCCCTCGAAGCAAAAGGCAGTAGACTGTTGTCTCTGTTGTCTATTGTGTACTCATTTATCTTTACCGCGGTCTTTGTAGGTACACTTGTTTGCTTATTTATATTCCAGAATGTATATTCTATAAGCGTAATTTAACTAATTCTTATCTTAACTTAGGCGATTAGCAAATTGGCGTTGTAACACTTGTAACTGCATACAGCGACGGTGAGCAAGCGTGACAGCGCTATACACATGCATAGCGCTATCTCACTCGCACCGGTGCCGCATGCGGAAACCGCAGTAGTGTGAAAACAGACTTAAGGGCTGAGATGGGAAAATCGCAGTCCAACTGAATTCACCTACAATATTCAGCAATGTCATTAACATATATACAAGATAACATTTTAATTCATTACGCAATTTGCAAAACGCCGGTAAACAACTAATTAACATACAAGTTAGGTACTTTACCTTAAAAACATGTTGGTGATCTTTTAATAGTGGCCCGTCAAACCAGTGGGCGATGTGATTTAAATCTATAACAATATTCCCATAGGCAACTCCAATATGTTTCACAGTCTCCTGCAACCATAAAATGCATTAATAAACCACTATGGTAAAAAGTAAATTCGGTGCGTTCTATTTCTTGAGCATCGCGGTACTTTCAAACTTAGTCGTGTTATAGCAGACAACATAAAACAAATGAAAAACGTTTACATTCCATTTACATTCCTTACAAATACAATCAAAGAATAATAAAATGCACTTACATTTAGAGGGCCGGTAAAAACACCGTATGGCAAATTTTCTACGGGAAAATCGTTAGGTGTGTCCGTGTGTCCTTCCATTTTCAAGTTGAATTATTTGAAATCGTATGTCTGCCCTGCTATGGATACGTCGACTGTTTACACGTACCGATAGCAGTGGTGTAGGTTATAAAATGTCTATAAAGTGGGTTTGTCGGTATGGAAATAAGGTAAATAAGCCGGTTTGTAGCGACCCGGGGCTTGACTATCTACTTTTATAGGTATTAATAAGATTCTTGTCAAGGTCAACCTGGGGTGATCTTTACATTCCGGCACAAGTGTAAAATTGTAAATAAATGCGTTGCTTAGCAAAGTTAAAAGTGTAAGTAGTTAATTTCCGATTGATAAGTAAATTAAATATTCGGTTATTAATTATTTATGTTTCTCGAGTCTAGCTTGAATTCTATTGTGTTACGAATATACTATACTATGCTGTCCCTATAAATACTTACTTCCGTTACATAATGGAATGAATTATTAATTAAAATAAAATCGACAAATGTGACCTAAAGTTACATGTTATATAAGCTCTGTTACAAAAATATTATTTAAAAAATGATAATGAAGGTGAAGAACCATGAGCTTTAGATAAGAATCGTGTTATTCATAGTATCACCAAATCATCAATCTTAAACGGCTATTACATATTGCAACCTGCAGGGCCCAATCTGTCAGGTTGGAAGGTGTAATTAAAGGTAGGGCCTGTAGGGAGCTGAAGGAGGGATAGGGAGAGGCAGGGTACACAACAGATTGGGCCCTGCAGGTTGCAATGTCTAATACCGCTTTTATCAATCGAATACGGAATACGGACTTTTCTTTGGTTTGGTTCGCTTTTATTGGCCTGTCAAATCAAAACGTCAAAAAGTTAGGTTGGTTGTTGTTTATTTACAAAGTCAAAAAGAAATTCGTTTAAGTAAAAATGTTAAAAAGCTATTTGGTATTAATATATTACAATTAATTCGGAATTGGAACAAGGCACGACATTTTAGAAGCAGGACCCTTTAAAATTCAAAACATATTTACGTCACTTTTTAGAAAGTTACAGGATTTTAAGATAGATGATCAAAATCGTAATCTAGCCAGTGAAACTACGTGATATATTTATTCTTCTTGCATAAAATGAGTACCAAATTCAGAATGTTTGCAAGGGCGATGTCCTCCAGTGCGAGAGCGCCCCAAGTGTGCATAGTTGGGGCCGGCCCCGCGGGTTTTTACGCGGCGATGCGTCTAACTAAGAAACTCGCCAACGTTCACGTAGATATCCTCGAGAAACTGCCTGTGCCCTTCGGACTCATCAGGTACGGGGTCGCCCCAGACCACCCAGAGGTCAAAAACGTCATTAATCAGTTCACAAAAGTCGCCCAACAAGAAAACGTGAATTTCTATGGAAATATTACAGTTGGTAAAGATGTGATATTGCCTCAACTGCGGCAGAACTATGACGCTGTGCTGTTAACTTACGGTGCTGAAGAAGATAAGTTGCTGGGTATTCAAAACGAGGATGCAAAAAATGTGATTGCGGCAAAGAATTTTGTTGGATGGTACAATGGACATCCTAACGACAGCAACCTTCAAGTAGACTTATCCGTAGACATTGCTGCTATCTTTGGACAGGGGAATGTTGCATTAGATGTTGCTAGAATATTACTCTCACCAATAGATGAGTTAAAGAAAACTGACATAACACAACATGCACTTGACGCTTTAGCTGATTCTAAGATCAAAAACGTATATTTGATTGGACGTAGAGGTCCTTTGCAAGTTGCCTTTACAATTAAAGAGTTAAGAGAACAGCTGAAGATGAAGGATTGTAGCACAATTTGGAGAGAGAGTGACTTTGTAGGTGTTGCCGATGTGGTACCCAATCTTCCACGTCCACGTAAACGGTTGACTGAACTTATGTTAAAATCCTTAGAAGAAAACAAATTAAAGAAGGAAGATACTAACAGTAAGAGGCTATGTCCTATATTTTTACGGAGCTCCAACAAATTTATAACTGATACAGATAATGTAGTAAAGGGGATGGAGTTATTTGAAAATAAATTGTATGGTAAAGGGAAGAATGTTGAAGAGCAAAAGTGTGTTGCTACTGGTGAGAAAGAGTTAATGGACTGCGGCTTAGCTATACGAAGTATTGGATACAGGAGTGTGAGTGTTGACGAGGAGTTAGAATTACTTCCTGAAGGAATAGTAAATAATGAAAATGGGAGAATATTTGATGATAATCCTCGTCTGGCAAAGATGTATGTAGCAGGATGGCTTGGAACTGGGCCTGTTGGTGTGATACTTCACACCATGGGCAATGCCTTTCAAGTTGCTAACATGATGTGCGAAGACATTAGCAAATGCGGGAAAAGCAGAGCAAGGGGCGGGTTTGAAGAACTGAAAAGGATCTTGAGGAATGAAGTAGTAGACTGGGAAGGTTGGAAAAAGATTGATAAATATGAGATAGAACAGGGCAAGAAAGTTGGCAAACCGAGGGAGAAAATTACTAATGTTTCTAAGATGTTAGACATTGCTTATTCTTGAAAATTGTCGATGACTTTATGACTTTAAGTACGAATTTTATGAATGAATTTAAAAAAGAAACTTTAAATGTATCCCTTATAGTTTACTTTATAAATTTTATTCCACTTGTGTATGGAATAAATATTTTTGTTGAATCTTAAAGCTTATTATTTACACCCTTTGTTATTAGTAACATAGTTAGTAGTTAATTAACAAAACTTCGGCAATATCGATAATACACAATATCAAAATGATTAACATTACGCAGGAATATTACAATCTGCCTGATTTTACGATCGACTGCTTAGATAAACGTATCTAACGATATAGGTAAGTACCTAATTACTAAAATGCTTATATAAAAATTGTAGCATGTAGTCAGGCAGTCATCATCAAATATATCGGCGCGGCCAGGGTGCTCATAAATATCTGAACACGCACTTTATTGCTTTGACAATAGAGTTGTTGGCCGCTCCGATATATCTGATGGCGACTGTACAACAGTAGAGAGCATAAAACACCCCACCTATTTAGAAAGTTAAAAGACTACTTATGTTACTTATGGTGGTAACTCGTGAAAGTCGCACTTTGCTCGGGTTCGTATTTCAAAATCCTTTCTTTTTGTTCAGGTTTCAATGTAAATCCTCGTCTTAAATATGTAATTGCTCCCTTGTGATACAATAATGACTATTTTGACTTAGGTATGTTTAAGGGGCTGCGTTGGCAATCAAATGAAACTGCGGTTAAATTGCAAACATTTATTACGCACTCCACAGTCAATGTGGAATACGCTTTAACGCATATATAAGCTTACAATTAACTTAATTTATGTTTTATCTTCAAACAGATAACATTACAGCAGAAACTTGTTGAATACACCCAACGAACAGTTAGTGTCCGGAAAGAGAAGTATCGAGAATGTATGTGTTCCCTATATTTACTACGACACTTCTATTTTCGAACTAACTGATAAATAATTTTAAAGAAAAAAAGATCCGACTTCACTTAGACACCTTTCCAAAAGGAAATGCCGGAAATACTGTAATATTGAAATCACTATAGGTGTGCCTATAATATTTGAAGAGTTCCCTCGATTTCTCCAGGATCCCATCATCAGATCCTGACCTGGTTACAATGGGATCAACTGTAAAGTATAATGTTTCATACAATAATTTTAAACAAAAAAAGAACCGACTTCACTTAGGATCCGCTTTAGATTTCTTCACCATATAATAGATATACTTTCCTACTACTATTATCACCTGAAAGAAGAAATACCGCTCTATATCCAGTGACGTGTAGCCATACGATAAATAAATACTTAGGATCCGCTATTTCAAGAGGAAGTGACTGAGTTGCTGTAAAAAATAGTGAAATCACTATAGGTGTGCCTATAATAGTTGAAGAGTTCCCTCGATTTCTCCAGGATCCCATCATCAGACTCCGACTTGGTGACAATGGGACCATCTAGGGGTTATACCCGTTCGATTATAAAAAAAATTGAAAATCGGTTCATGATTCACGGAGATATCGAGTAACATACATACAAAAAAAATTCAGTCGAATTGACAACCTCCTCCTTTTTTGAAGTCGGTTAAAAAAATCCAAATCGGTCCAGCCGTCTTCGAATAATCGGTGACATACATTTAAAAAATCTCACATTTAAATTAAATACAATTTGCTTATGGAGTAGGTAAAACTAAGAACGATGTGGCAAAAATTCCATAATATAAAATAAATTTAAATTAATGATCAGTAAATTAATTTATCTACACCCATATCATAAACCCTCCATGATGCGTTCAAAAACAGCACGTTATGACCACCATAAAAAGATACTGTTTTGTTAGAAGTTAGAACAAATGTCTTATCTGTAACGATGTTATTATTATCAAATAATAAGCAAAAATTCGATATCATTATGAAAATCCGGGTGGGCCCCGCCCGCCGGCACGCGCCTCCCGACCGCCGGCACAATCGAGTTGGCCATGGCGATGCAATTTGTGAAATGGCAGCCATTTTAACAGTTTTAGAACGCGTCATTTCGGGTTTATAATATGTATGTAGATAAAGCAGTGTATGCAACTGTACGTAATTAGGCCTTAAAACACTCGTGTGATCGTATTATGAAACTCACTTCAAAAAGGATCCATTACGTAACAGTTACATAAACTACTATTAATAAACATGTTTATTAAACTTTATACCTTCAATTAGAGGATAAATTACACTTCCATTTAAAAAATTACATAAATATTTCATTTACATCTTAGTGTTATGACCTGCCATAAGTTATTATAGGTATTTAATAGATTTAAAACGGAATGGACATTGTTTTCTCCCGTTTCACTTAGATAAGCCTATTTATTTATTAACTTAAGCCTAAAGTTTTAACCATGGAACTTAGGGAAATCACCTATGTCACGAAGATCAAACTACAATTCCATCATAGGCCGCAGTTTCGTGCACACACTCACTTGTCGCGTGTAAACATGAAGAAATCGGCTTATGATATGGAATCACATTTTATTCATTATTACGTGCCTATATTTGCTAAGTCAATGGTTTAATTAAAATATACCAAAAGCAATGACACTAAAATATCTACATTTGATCAATACAATACGGTAGACGATCATGTGGCATCGTTTTCGAATCGAGTGTTTCCACCAAACATGTAGTCTGCACATTTCGCTAGCGTTAACCCTTTGACCGCCAAAGCCGTCATATCACGCGCACGGAAAGTCGTGTCGTCAGCGCCAGGACGTGATATCACGTCCAAAATAAAACCGGTTTGCCGTGCGCGCTCGCGCGCGCTGGCGCTGAGGACACGATTTTTCCGTTTGAATCTTATACGCAGTAGCTACATTCCATTATTAAATGACAGCGCCTTCACAGGACGGACACGGCATACTAAACTCGTTTGAGCGCCTTTGTGTGCACGGCACACCTGTACACGCTTCAAAATACACAGATATTTATATTTGCTTTTTATCGATGCGGTGCCAACCTGACGGATTAGACTACTAGTTACCTACCAATCGGCCGTGGCGGGGTGAGGGGCGGGGCGTAGCATGGCCATGCGGTGTGCCGTACGTTTCTAGATGCCCACGATCATTGTTGCTGGCATTTAGATATTAATTCTAATATCTGTGCAGAAGGTTTATATTCCTTTAACTCCAGCAAGAGGTGGATTTACTGTAGCCCTTACATTTGACGCATTTTCACATGCTGGATCGATTGGTAGAATATTTGCCTAATATAACTTCAATACTCATCTAATTGCTAATAATTATGTTACCATATTACAATGTGTCATTTCGGCTGATTTTAGGCACTTTAGTACATGACGAGGAAATCGTTCCTTTACAAAACAGTCATACTCTAGACCCTAAGTGCAAAGTGACCTATTATAACTTTAGAGTGTATTTTAAGTTCAGTTTCCGCAAAATTATAAGGTTCAGTTTATTTCTGGTCAGTTGGGGTAAGTTCTATAAGTAGTACTAAATCGATTAGCTCCAATTGCAGGCAGTTAACTATTAAAATAATAAGAAAACTGGAGTGTAATTTTACTTTATGTGGTCATTACAACCTATGTTAGGACCTAATGACTAATATCGAACGACAGGGACGCCGCAATACGTTAGACACATATAGAGCTAGTCAAACGTATTTAAGGTATTGCTGCATCCCTGTTGCTAGGGGCTAATTTAGTGGAGATGGAGAGTAATAACGGCTTAACCCTTTGACCGCCAAAGACGTCAAATCACGGGAACTCGTGCCCTCAGCGCCAGCACGTGATATCACGTGGTCAAAGGGTTAATGACGCCACTTCATTTCATGTAGTAAATAGACCTGCACAGTATGATTGCGTCACTTTAGTTTGGATAACTGCAACATGTTTGGACAACCCAATAATAGATGAAATGAATTGGCGCCTGATAATTACACTATACAACTACAGCTGTATGACTTGCAGTTTAACTGATATGTGACAAAATTTTACTACTCTAGTTATTCACAACAGTTAGCGAACACTTAATAGCGCCAACACTCTTTACATAATTTCACTTGTTCAAATATCCGAGGTACCTTTCTAAAAACCTAACACGAATATAACCATATGTGTTGGTGCCATGTTGGCGCCATAACATATAAGAAAACATTCATCCATTCGTTTGTTATAAAAACACACATGTAGTTAATTAAATTAATTATTGTTTAAATTAATAAATGCAAAATAATAGAACATGAAGCTGCACTTATTTTAAACTTCCCTACTTATTGTACTTAGATTTATTTATGTTACCACTGATTTTTTTGTGTTTTCTTTTCTTATAAAAATTTAGGTTATATTAGATCTTCATAAGATAACACTTCTAATACTTTTATGTTAGTAACTCTAATTAGGTTGTCAAGCGGACCCTAAGCCGGGATAAATCCTAGGAAGAAGTTAACTTGGGAAACAGTTAAGGCCGCCATTGATCTCGCAACAAATCGATCGATTGATTTCGAACCTAGACGGAAATGTATCGAAGTTGCACGTGATTTTTTTATAAGGCCTATAGAGGCCTCTATGTTTACGAGTAGGTACTGTCAGCTACAGGATTGCATGCCCAATTTATGAATGAATTCATTCATAACGTGGATATGTAATTATGCAGCGCACTGTACGTGACATTTCTATTATTTATCGTTTATTTACCCCTAAACTCCTTTGCCACGCACACACATTGATAATCCCAAAATCTATACGCTAAAATCCTTTGTACTAGGTAAAATAAAGACCGCGGGGCGGGGCTATTCTCTACTTATGTGTAGTGTTTTTGTTGGGGTTACTAGTCGCCTATTGACATAGGGTATGATAAACTTTAGCGGGTAGTAGGTAGGAATACGGGGTTGTGCCCCAACTCAAGTACACTGCGATCTTGTTGGGATTACTTGGCTAGTGATTTTTATATACAGAGCGGCCTGTAGTAGGGAACACGGGGTTGCGCCCCAAGTGTGTGATCTTTTTAGGCTTATTTATCTACACAGGGTGGCGACGGTTTGATGAAAGCTGGGTGTGATGAGCTTCAGCTTGCAGTGTTATCTGGGGTCGGAGGCCATGGGGTTGCGCTCCAAGTATATAGCGATTAGCTTGTCGTTGGGCCGTAGTTTTATCATAGTTTGTAGTAGGCGAGGATTTAGGGTTGTGCCCCAAGTCTACAATGATCTTGTTAGGGTTAGACACTTATCTACACAGGGTCGCGTCGATCTGATGCAGACTGGGGATGATGAGCTTCAGTTTGCGACAGTACTTGGGGTTTGAGGCCATGGGGTTTCGCCCCAAGTCTACAATGATCTTGTTAGGGTTAGACACTTATCTACACAGGGTCGCGTCGATCTGATGCAGACTGGGGATGATGAGCTTCAGTTTGCGACAGTACTTGGGGTTTGAGGCCATGGGGTTTCGCCCCAAGTCTACAATGATCTTGTTAGGGTTAGACACGTATCTACGCAGGGTGGCGTCGATCTGATGCAGACTGGGGATGATGACTTTCAGCTTGCGTCGATAGTTAGGGTCGGAGGCCATGGAGTTACGCCCTAAGTCTACAATGATCTTGTTAGGGTTAGACACTTATCTACACAAGGTGGCGTCGATCTGATGCAGACTGGGGATGATGAGCTTCAGCTTGCGTCGATAGTTGGGGTCGGAAGCCACGGGGTTGCGCTCCAAGTATATCGTGATCAATTTGTCGTTGGGCCGGAGTTTCTCGACGTCCGCCCAGTCGGTGACCTGGTTGTCGTTTAGCTGAAATACGAGTTAAACCTGTTGATAACTATGAGCCGACTACTACTAATTAAAAAAAAACAATCTACAGGCCCCATGGATCTAGCCACCCGTAAACTTCGCGGGGACTGGACAGAAAGAAAAACGGTTTAAGACGCAAGTATGGTATTTTTTTGTATATAAATCTTTGTGTATGTAAATACATGTAGTACTAGTAGTAGTGCAGTGCACATCACCGACTCAAAAAAAACCTTGGCACCTAATTTTATTATAAATTCGGTTCCGTAGTATTGAGTCTAAAACTCGTGAAGGTGAAGGTAGCGAATAGAATTTTGTAATAATTTAACATCAAAGTTATCGGTTTTGGACGAATTAGAATGGACTTGACGAGTTGACTGTTCAAAGAAAAATACAGTCGGCAATAATTCGGTCGCAAAAACTGGTGTTGTTATAAGCTAGCACCAATCCATTAGTTAAATATGCCATCAACAACTTGATGAAAGTAATTCTTTATAGCACAAACTAAACTTGACCTCGGCCGTTTTTATCACGTTATTCGTAACCAATTTACTCAAACAACCAGCTCTTAGTACGACAAAATCGTATGTGACTAATATTCTTACAGTGAAATAAGCCATTGTTTTATACACATGAACAATTAATTGATGGTATGAATTAGCTTGTTTCACGTCTCGTGACGCCGGGTGAGATGGGATTAAAGTAGTTCATGTTCGGACTTTGCAGTGACATTGTATTTTATTTACAGTGATTACACTGATTACAACTTTCGAGAGAAAGTTTTTGTACGAACAGCAGATTTTATAGAACATGCTCACAAAATTTCATGGGCATCGGTGAGAAATGCGACCAAAGCTGCTTTTAGCCGGTCATATTACTCAACCGGTATGGTCGGGTGTTAAATCGCCTTTCACCATAGCTGTCACGTTCTAACAAGTATGTAAGTGATTTCCGTCCGAGACGCAGGGTAGTGCGGACGTCTTGGGAATAGTTATTTGTATTTTGCTCATTTTAGTAGTTCAGTGTGTAATATTGATAGCTTATTGTGCGGTGATCTATAAACAAATGTGCAGCTTATGAAGAATTAGGGTGGGTTGCACCACACATAACTATGAACTGGTCAACGATAAATATGGCGACGAAGCTGTCATCCCATGGAAAACTGTCAAACTTTTCATACAAATTTTTTTTTACGATAATGCTGATGTTAACACACAGTTTGGTGCAACTGGCCCTTAGTCTCATAACGCGTGTAGCCGCTCTTTAGTTAGACGGGCGGTTATTCTGGCTGGCCGCCACGTGTTTGTAAAGAATAGCTATCACTTTACAAATAACAAGGCCTCTACCGAACAAAGTTGCCTATATTTTATTAAAAGTAATAAAGGTGAGATTAACGTATATACTCGACATTGGCAAAATTCCCATTGCTTAGACAAAGGGAGAAAGCCATTATATAAAAATAAAAAAAGTATGTAAGTGCGAAAGTGACGCATGACGCGATAGGCGATAAAATGGCAACCATGGGTGGCCTCCTGTAGAGGAAAACAGCCAGACATTTCGGCCTAAAGTTGATACGGAGACCTTTGCTATCATTAAATAAATAGTGATAAATAGAGAACTCACCCATAACTCCTCCAGCTCAATCATATGCGTCAAATTATCGATCGACGTGAGCCTGTTCTGAGCCAAATCCAACGTTTGCAAATTACTCAAATTCTCGAGCCCCTCAATCATTTGGATCCCATTCTCTGACAAATACAGCTGGTCCAGGTTGACCAGCGGTTCCAGGTTCTCCATTTTGGTGATGCGGTTGCTCTGGAGGACGAGGATCGAGAGCTCGGTGAAGGACTCCAGGCCCTGGATTTTGTTGATTTTGTTTTTGCCGAGGTAGAGTTGCCGGAGGTTGACTAGGCCGTCGAGGTTTTTTATTTCCTGTAGTTATTGTAAAATGTATCGGAATTCGGAAAACTTAAATAAATTTTATTTCTACAAGGTGTAACAAAAATACCGGTGATCCTTTTAAGGGCATAAATGGTATCGTATTCTAATAATGAAAAATACATGCAAGAAATTTTTTTTCGCGAAAAAAATCTTTGGTATTGTATGGAGGGTTGGCCGGCTGAGACGACGTGTCCCATACATGTCCCATACGTGTCATGTATTCTAGATCGTATTTTCTAAAATGTCCTATTAAGTCTTTTTTTTTTTGTTGTTGATACAAAGCATGTTTTTAATTTAAAAAATTACACAATGCAGTCCACTTCGGATGCTTCCAGAGAACTCCAGTGGTCTACAAACCACTGGATTAGGATAAAGTGCAGTGGCGGCGTGTCAATTTTTTTCTTAGGTAAGCCAGAGCTTAATTTGGCTTGAAATTTCTTCAAGAGCTGTACGAAAGCGGCTCAAGTGCCTGAAAATTTGTCAAGCCAACGGGAACCGTGTTCTATAGGTGTCTGAGCAATTTACCTACAGCTCATGAAGAAATTTTAAGTCAAATTCAGCCCCAGCTTGCCTGAGAAAATTTTTGACCCACTTGCACTGTTAGCTATTGTAAACTTTGTTCATCTTACCCTGATCCGATTATCTCCCAGCTCCAGCATCTCCAGCTGTGTGAGATGGTTCACATTCTTGATCTCCGTGATCTTGTTGGAGCTCAGGTAGAGCTTGGTCAGCTTGGTCAGGGTATCCAGGCCCTGGATCTCTTTGATCCGGTTGAAGGATAGATCTAGTAATCTGGAATGGTATATTTTAACACATTCATGATTAATTTTCAATGGCACAAGTGTAGCAAAAAAAAATGCTTTATTGAAATAGTAGTATTTGGTAAAATAGAAAAGATGTCGAAAATGATTGTGATGTGAATAGCCGTGCTTACACTTGACGCACCACCTCGCGAGGAAATTGCCGCGCGCGGCAGCTTAGCTAGTGTGGACGTGCCTCGGCCTAGGCAAACGCACGCGCGGCAGTGATGCCTCGGGCGAGGCACGTCCACACTATCTCGTATCAGGTGTAGACACGGCTATTAAGCTGTGTCTACACTGGGTAAGGCGTGAGGCATGTATGTTTGCAGCAGCCGTGTGTAATGTGGACGTGTTTATGCAAAGCAGCTTCAAAATACATCATAGATGCCTGTTTGTTGATAAGCCACATTCAAATATTATTATTATTATTTGTATGTCTTTGCCATATCTCGGGACCATGGGGTCCCGGACCTTTGGTAGGCCTGCGTGGGGCCGAAGCCAACAGCGCAGTCGCCCTTTAAGACAATTTAATCTAAAAGCAAGGGATACACGTGGCGGATACCATCCCCGAGCGTACAATATGATACATCCGGAGATGGTCCCCGCCAGGTGCAAAGACTATTGTAGTGCAGCACTTTCGTGCTGCGATGGGAACTAAGGTCATAGGCTATTGGTTTGAATTTTGGATGGACTGGATACTGGGTTATGGGAGGAGACTAGCGGACACCTGCCGTGACAATCAGTCTCAAAATTGTAAAAGACAGGTGGTGACTCGCCAACTCATTGAGTGGGCCCCGCAATGGCCGCACGCACGGTGCGACAACGGCGCAACACTTGAGAGTGGCTGTAAGGTTGTCGAGAGGTGAGTCTGCGGTAGCCAGTTCCCGGTGTTCCGTTCAGCAGGCCGCCGGCGTTATGACATTTTACACTTCCAACCTGGAGCATAGGTCCCGCTCTTGCGACTCCACTCTGGCCGGCCAGTTAAGGCAAGCACAGAGGCGAGGGCCAGATGGAAAGGGCCCTCTGGAATAGGGGTCCGCGGTGTCGCCACTCACCGTCAGCCCGCCACAAGCTGCCCCCGCGGGTTTATTATTATTATTTCCTCTTTATTCAATTTTTTTTCTTAGTATAGGTTTTTTACAATATTTTTATAAAAGTAAAATACAAAAAATACATCAAAAACACACAAAAACAATAAAAACATTATAAAAAACCTATCCTAGGGTGCCGCCGGCAACGGAGCGAGGCCCAGGCTGCCGGTGGTTAGGGCCGCAGAGTGAGGAACCTTCGGACTATGCGCGCCGTGTCCAGAATTACCGCCTTCTGTATCTGACCCTTGATCCAACCACAACCCCGTAGCGAAAGTCTCTCAAGATGTTGGTCGAGACTCTTCGCTATGAGACCGTTCGCAGAAACAACTATCGGCACAATGATCGCCGAATCAACCTCCCACATGGCGGTTACCTCGTGAGCTAAGTCTAGGTACTTGCTGGATTTGTCCTTCTCAGCCTTCACGAGGTTCACGTCACATGGGACGGTGATGTCGACGAGCATGGCCCGGCGTTGCGGTCGATCTATTACCACGATATCAGGCTTATTGGCTACAATAGTCCTGTCCGTGATTATAGATCGATCCCAATAGAGCGTGGCACGATCATTTTCAAGAACTGGCGCAGGTATGTACTTGTAGTACGGCACTTCGTGGGCCACAAGACCGTATAGGAGAGCAAGCTGCTGGTGTATAATCCTGGCTACGAGGTTATGTCTGTGCAAGTACTCGCCGTTAGCAAGATGAGAACAACCGGAGATGATATGTCTGAGTGACTCTCCGGGACGGCGGCATGCCCGACAAATGTCGACCGTACCGTCCTTCAGGATATATCTCCGGTAGTTATTCGTCATGATAACTTCGTCCGCAATTGCACAGGCAAAACCTTCGGTTTCTCCGAAGAGGTCCCCGAATCGTAGCCAGTTCACCGACGCGAGCAGGTCTACGTCGGGTCCCGTGAGGGCCCCGTAGAACCGCCCGTGTAGCTCCTTGCTCTTCCATACCGCCTTGCGATCCTCGGTGCTTAGCACCACAGGTTTGCGCCAGTTCTCGTTCGCCAAGGAGAGCGGCGTGAGGTTCTTATCTACTGTCACCACATCACGATGCATCCCACACTCGTTGTTAAGGAAATAATTCCTGAGATTGTACACCTCACGGTTGTGGAGATTTTTGGCGTTTAAAAAGCCGCGACCTCCACACTTCCGTGGGATGTACAATCTCATAACAGACGAGCGTGGGTGAAGCATACGGTGTGTGGTGAGCAATAGACGGACCCTCCGATCCAGGGCATCCAGCTCGGTCTGTGTCCACCTTAGTATGCCAAAGGAGTATGTGAGTAGGGGCATCACCCAGGCGTTGAAGGCGCGCACCTTGTTGCCACCTGACAAAAGACTATTGAGTACTTTTGTCAGCCGACCGAAGAAGCGCTCCTTCAACGCCTGTTTAATACCCACATCCTCAATACCCAACGACTGTGACATACCAAGGTATTTGTAGGTTTCTGATTCAGAGATAGATCTGAACGTCATTGTCTCAGAAAGTTGCAAATTTGTTGAATTTACTACTTTCCCCCGCTGTACATGCATAACCGCCAATGAAAAAGGATATCTATGGAAATGGCATATCAACGAAAGTTTTGAAGCTAGCGCAAGTAGCGCAGCTCACAACATGGCGGTTCATAGTGCTTCCAAGAAGATTTTACTGTGTAAGGTTTTGTCGATAAATCGATATCGATAGTGACCAAGGCCTCACAGGCCACAAGGCCTCACCGCAGTCAACACTTTTGTTAAATACAATTGCCAAGGCAGGGGTTACTATTTCAAGTAGGGATTTGACAACATCGACAGATACTCCCCAGAAATCGCCAGTTTTTTTAAATAGGTACTTATCAGGAGATTATTATTATTTAAATAAGATAATTCGTGTGGATTTCAAGCTGGGTAGCACAATGAAACAAGAAAATGGTAGTAGGCATTAATAATAAATCGATATCAATTTCGATAAATAGAGTACAACCCTAAAATTACCACTCAACTGACAGAAGATGACGTCATCAGCTCACAATATGGCTGATTTTTCGGCTTCATTAGGTTTTTACGTATATACTAGTCATCCCTTTTTGCTTATGAATATAGTGCTGAGTTAAAACGAGACAAACATATTGATTTTCATATGTCACGTCCCCTCTATATAGGTCTGTGATAACCGCACATTTATCAACACCAAACTCCACCTTGATAGAACTACTGAAGACTTCAGTGGTTTTCAGTAGCTCCAACAAGTCCCGGTTATTTGGAGCAAATTATTATTATTATTGTTTAATACACTAGCAGCTATAAAGCTGATGCGTGTATATCACTGCACTTGTTTATTTTAAGCATATAGTTCAATTGTTTTGTCATGCATAATGTGGACATGGCTTTGCAGCTCTTCAGTGCTTAGATACTTTTAATTTTTTTTTTACTCTGACACAAAAAGAGGATGTTTGATCACTATGTGTAAGCCTCTAATATGGTTGAATTGATTTAAATGCTATCACCTTACAAAGAGCAAGGCGTCTACGAAACAACTTGCCTATATTTTATTACAAGTAATAATCTAACTTCGCCATTGGCTAATTCCCATTGCTTTGGACAAAGGGAGAAAGCTATTTAAAAAAAAGATATATAACTTACTCCAGGTTGACGAGAGTCTCCATGTTCTCCATGACCGTGATCTGGTTGTCATACAGCTCTAACTCCACTAGTGTGGTCAGGTTGGCCAGCCCTTCTATTTTCTTTATTAGGTTCCAACGGAGGTACAATCTGCATGGAGCAAAATTATTTCATAAATTACAAGTAAAAAAAAAAGTTAAAAAATGTGAATAGTAACTCACACAATCCATTACATTCACATTAATATAATACAATTTTACAATTACAATGACACCCCCTTTGTAAAAATAGACCAATACAATACAATATTCTTTATCATTCACCAAGTCATTCACAAAAGAAGAAATTAGCTTATAATTAATAATTAATTAGAGTGGTAGAGAAAAGGCGGTCATATTGCTAAAAAGCAATCAACAGAGTCTAAAAAGAAATGCATAATATACTTTTAAGAAAAAAACTGCTACACTTTCTATGGAAACTATGTGAAACTAACTTATGTTGGTTGACACATAAGTGTCATCTATAGATAATAAGGAAAACAGAAACCTGTTTCATTTCCATGCACAATGACTCATTGAGGATCAGGAAAGATGTTGCTTTATCTGAGGCAATAATATATACATACACTAAGCTAAACACCTATTTTATCGACAAAACTTGATAATAATTACCTTTCCAACCGGCGCAAGTCTTCAAGGTTTTCAATTTTCCCAATCCTGCCATGGTTCAAGTCAAGTTCCTTCGTGAGTTCGTTTACGACGATGATTTCTTGAGTGTCCTCATCAGCTGCGGGAGGAGTCGGTGGCGGCGGCGGAGAAGCCTCCTCGCACCTCTCACCCTCTTTGTCAGGAGTTACAGCCTCACACTTAGGTTTAGGTTCAACATTATCTGGGGAAAACAATGTGTGTCTATCTATACTTCTATCAACAAACACACTGAACACACAGTGTATAAATAACAACATACCTGCCATTGTTCCCACGGTATAAGGTTTGTTTCTGGATCCGAAGGTTTATTTATGGACAAAATCGATAGTCAATACGAGAACTAATTATAAACCGGCACGATATATCCACAAGAAGTAAATTGTAATTTCCTCACAAGTCTCGCAACTGGCAAGACGTCAAATGTCGTCGTAGTAAATGTCAAAAAAAGAAGGTCAAACTATTTGAGCACTTCTCTTAACCACTGATCTCTAATTAAAATACACATGCAAGATAATGGTTTTGTAAGGATGCTAAACAATCTTTTATGGCCTCTCCAATCGACGCAATTTTGACACAAAAATCGAGCGCGTTTTCGAGACGTTGCCGTCTAGGTAGGTGCAACGAAATCAATCGATTGAACAAAAACTGCAATGTATGCAAAATCGCAGGTGACTAGTCGCTTACGTCTGTAGAGAGCCTTAGCAGTCATACGTCACTTTGACGTTTTCTATATTGCCGCGAAAACTACGTGATCGTCTATGTAATTCGTAGTAAATAAGGGTTTTTCTTTATTTAATTCTTAGTTTTTATGGGAATTATATCGCATTTAATATCATATTAATTAAAAATAATTTCAAAATACATTCAAAATGTCAGAGGTCGATGAATTAGCTGAGTTGGACGAGTTGCTACGTGCCGATTTAGCTGACGAGGATGATTCCATTCAAAAGGAAACATTACGCGAAGTGGATATCTTCCAACCGAGCTCCAGCACACAAGCTGAACCCGATGAACCAGAGAGCAAAGCTGGGAAGTCTTCCGAGGTGCACAACGGAGACACCGACTCTTCAGACGACGAGGAGAAAAGAAACTACACTGAACGCAAGTACAACGACTACGGATCGCAAGTTAAAAAAATACTCGATGACAAACAACACGAACACGTAGAGAAACAGTTGGACTTCGTAACTAGGTTACGACAAGTTAACAATGATGTTAAGTTTAATAAAAACAAAAGTAAGCCCAAAGAAATACAACAAGACATTAGACATGTGTTTTGTGCACCAGAAACAAAAACTAAAGCAGTTTCGGACATTTACACGGATCCAGTGTTTGGTATTAGGATAACTAAACCGCTTATATCAAGTGCGGCACTTCTGGATCGCATGCAAGGCAGAGAAGCTATCAATATGCTAAGAGTGAAAAGGCATGTCGAGAATGAAGACTTATCGAAAGATTGGGTCACAGCTGGTGTCATTGTCAGAAAAAGTGCTGTGAAAAAGTCACAGAAAGGCAATCAATTTATGATCTGGACTCTCAGTGACTTAAAGGATGACTTGAAAACCGTTTCAATGTTTCTGTTTCGGAAAGCATATAATGATCTCTGGAAAACTACTGAGGGCACCGTGGTTGCTGTACTGAATCCTAACGTCCTGGACCGGTCTCAAAACAGTGCTGACCAAGCTTGCCTTAGTGTTGAAACCTCAGACCGAGTCATGATACTTGGTCAATCTAAAGACTTGGGCACTTGTAAGAGCAAGAAGAAAAACGGAGAGCCATGTACTGCATTTGTAAACTTATCACAATGTGAACACTGCATTTATCATGTCAAGCAAGAATATCAAAAATATTCTAAAAGATCAGAGCTACAATCTTCAACCATGGGTAAAGGACTTGTTAACTTACAGAAAAAAGTGTTAGGCAAAGATACTGTGATTTATGGAGGTAGGGCATACACTGCTCCAACTTCTGGCAATCATAAAGTGATTAAGGATAGAGATCAGAACAGACTGATGTCTTTAAGTGACTATTACAAGTCTGAAGGAGACAAATTGATGATGAACAAAGCACCTTGTGGAGCGGGTCCCATGAAAAACAACACCACACCATTACACAGTCCCTCAGCTGTAAGGAAAAGTGATGCAGAGAGACTTAATAGATTAACTGCATCTCCAAGCAACATAACTTCTAGTTTAGCAGAAAGAGTAGCTAGTTCTCCCAAACTAGGCAAAGGATTTGGACTCAAAGGAAGCGGGACGGTAGATCTAAATATGACTTACGGGCAGAAGGCAGCTGAGCGAGCTAAAGCGAACGCATTGAGACTTATACAACAAAATGGAGGGATTGAGAAACTTGACCCAAATAACATAAGGGGCACTGAAACTGGCAAGAAAAGGGCTTTAGAGAAACTAAATGGCGATAATGAAAATGACTGCAAAAAGTCCAAACCTAATGAAGAAACTAAAACAAATGGTATAAAGTCAGAAAGATTTAAGAAAATACTAGAAGCTACTTCAGCACATCAAAATCTGATTCAAGAGCATGATGACAATGAACAGGATAAATACTTTAATAAATTAGAGAAGAAAGAAGCAATGGAAGAGAAAATGTTAAACACATTCAAATTGCCTTGCAAAGCTGTCAGGTGCATCAAATGCAAGTACACTGCATTCTCAGCTTCACAACTGTGCAAAGATGAGAGACACCCTCTCAAAGTCCTGGACTCTTTCAAGAGATTCTTCAAATGTCTGGATTGTAATAATAGGACAGTATCTCTTGAATTAATCCCGTTGAAGTCTTGTTCGAATTGTAACAGCTCTCGGTGGGAAAAGGCACCAATGTTGAGGGAGAAAAAGGTGACTTCCTTGTCGGAAGGGTTGTCTATTAGGGGTGAAGAAGAGAGCTATATAGGAGGGCAGGTTAACGCAGGAAAGAACATTAATTTGTTGGTTCCTGATAGTTAACTAGAACTAAGATTTTACCTTGTTAGGCGGATCCACACAGAACCACCAAGCGCACGCGTGGCCGCAATGCCTCGGGCGAGCACGTCCACGCTAGCCGAGCTGCCTCGCGCGGCATAGGGCGGCTGGTTCGGTGTGGCCCGCCTATTGACATTTTATAGTGTTGTTTATTTATTAGCCGTGTCCACCCCTGGCGCACCGCCTCGCGAGGAAATTGTCGCACGAGGCAGTTCGGCTTGTGTCGCGTGCCTCGGCCGAGCCAAACGCACGCGCGGCCACAATGACTCGGGCGAGGCACGTTCAGACTAGCTGAGCTGCCTCGCGCAGCAATTTCCTCGCGAGGGCGGCTCGCTCGGTGTGGGCCTGCGGGGCCCTGCCTATTGACATTTTGTAGTGTTGTTTATTTATTAAGTATTCAAAAATAAAACTATTTGTGAAAATAAAGCATAATATAATTTTATTATGAAACCTCCAGTCAATAACACTGAACCATTCCATAAAACAATTTGTTATCGATTTCATACACGACCCAGTATAATCTTGTCGAGCGGAACATTCAAGGGCTTTTAATAATTTTTACACAGCCTTTTACAATAAATTACTACAAGTTACAAAACTGATCAGTGGAGCTAACAAGAACCTTAACATTGTGTTTCTTACAATGTATTTACAAATCTTCATAATATCGGGCAGTGGTCCAATCTATATAATACACGTAAAAGTGAAATAAAATCAACAGACACCAATATCTAGCTAAATAAAACAAAAGTTCATCGGTCGCCGAAATAAATAACTACAATCACAACTTATTTAACAACTGCACACTTAACTGTTAATTTTAAAACATTATTCTATCTGACATTGAACTTACATAACAGAGATTACAGAGAAGCACAGTCCGCATTGTTTTCAGTGAGAGGGGTTGAAATTAGGCGGTTATCATACTGCTGCGGTTTCCGCATGCGACATCGGTGTGCGAACGAGATAGGGCTGTGCATGTGTATAGCGATGTCTCGTTCATCGGAGTGGGACGCGGTGCTAGTGTAAGGACCACTTTTTCTGTGCTACTTTTGCGTGTGACTACAACCGGAGCGGTACGCGGTCCTCTTTTTCTGTGATATGAGTTCAACATAAACTAAATCGACTGTCTAGTCCAAATTAAATATGAAACAGAAAATATTTAACAATATGTGATAACAGAGTATATTGTGAATAAGGATATATGTAAATCGTTACATGATCGCAAGGAAAAATTGCACTTGGTAGGCTATTAAAACGACTTGGTATAGCCATCATAGCCTAATATTTACGCCTAGCACATGGTTGACACGTCAGTATCTCGCGTGCGTACATAGTATAATACAGAAAGACCTCTGTAATGTCACGTAACGTCACGAATCATGTTGTCCCTTCTTAACGCATGACAAGTTCTTTTTCGCACTTATGCAAACGTATCGGATACGTCGTGTCAAACTCAAATTTTTTGACAGATTTACTTTGAGTTGTACCCCCCTGGTGCGAGATAGTCTATCCGTCCTTTTCTGACTGTGTCAATTAAAAAGAGACGGGTAGTCTCGCGCGCGAGATACTGTCGCATCAGTCATGTGCTAGGCGTGCTGGTCGGGTTTTTACCGCCTATAGCTGTCACGTTCTAACAAGTATGTAAGTGCGAAAGTGACGCATGACGCGATAGGCGATAAAATGACAACCATGGATGGGCTTCTGTTATACGAAATAGGCACTTTATTTGTATTATTATAAAAATAATTCAATCCAGTACATCGAGCGTAGTCTTTATAACATGAACACAATCGACTGATTGCGTTGTTATAATACATACATCATTGTCAAGCATTGACATTACAATCCACGGTAGAATTGAATTGTAATATTATAAGTAGTGAGTGACAGTTTAAGGACAATATAGATAGACTTCTTGTGTTTATTGTGAACGGTTAGTGAAATGATCTATAAACTATCAGGCTAACTTGCAGTGCCCTCACAGGGCTGTGTTGAGACATAAGTTATTTGTAAGATCTATTGTACACACAAAGCAATGTATAAATGATAACTCATATAGGGGATATTCATAAATTAAGTCATTTCAAAATGGGGGGGGGGGTCGGGGGGTCTGGACATCGGATGATGGTAGTATAACGTAGGAGGAAACGGGGCCATTCGAAGCATAATATTTGGATGATTTTAGGGGGGGGGGGGGGGGTGTCAAAAATCGATGACGTAATTTATGCACAGCCCCATATCAGCAATGACTAAAGCAATTTCTCCTCATACCGCTACTCCAACTATTGATTTAGTATGACATACTAAATGAACTCTATTCACCTACAAACAGAATTCGTTTTAGTATAACGCGGCCAGTTATTGAAGGGTGGCCAGTAATTAAAACCTCATGCTAAAATGAATTCTGTATGTAGGTGAATGGAGCTCATTTTTAGTTTGAGGTGGTCAGTTACTGGATGTTTACCCTATAATTATACGCACAACAAATCCTTGCGTTAAAAGAATTAAAATTGCGATCCAAACCATTCTCGGCTCAATTTCACTGGCAACAAAATCTGTGGCAATTGTAAATTATTGAAGTCCACACTGCTATTACTGACGCGTTTAACTTGTGGACTGACGATAGGCTTTAAACCAGTGGTTCTTATGGACCAATCAACAAAATATCTGCCATAGTAAGGGCCAGCAATTGCATGGAAGAATGACGAATAAACTTAACCACTTTTCTGATCATAAAACCGGATCACCGGTTAAGAAACACCGCTTTAAATAAATGTTGCAAGTTTACCTTCAAGCAACAATGTAAATTAAGGAGGTATGTACAGTTTAAACAAGATTTACTGCAAATATGGCTTGTGAAAATTTATTACTGGTCTTATACCGTAATAACACTGTCAGAGAAAGTACCGCACAAGTCGTTGATACTATTGTGCGGCCATTTTTTGGGTTGATTGTATCCCTAGTAGGGCTAACTGTATTATATTTTGATCGGTAAAGTTTACACTGAAAAACTATGATATATAATAATGACAGATGGGTTATGTACGCTCCAAAAGTGAAGCCCTTAAAATGAGTGAATCCAAACAATTGGCACAAGTCGCGCACCGGCAAGCGAGAGATGCGGACGTGCCAATGAGCTGCCGTCACCAGCGTGAGAAAGACACACTATAATTTTAATTTTCTGACAATGAGAGTGACAAAGATATAATGATTGTTAAAATAGATAAATATAAAGATATCATTGCTAGGTTATGAAATACTTTGGAAGTATTATGCACATTTTGTTAGAGTATCCCATCCATAGTAAATATCATTGCTGAAAAATTGTGATTTTGGCCACTGGTAAGTGTTGCAACTTATAAAATTGCAGCTTGCAACGAGCCGCGAAGCCAGGACCACTGCCCCAGGTGCATGGTAAGAGTAGAAGTGAGGGCGATCATTCCCACTCGGTGGTGGCGGGCGGCTTCGGTGTGAGGTCATATAGCACGCGGGAGATGCCCGGCACGCTCATTAGTTCTTTGCGCATTTTGTCTATCACCTGTTGGCAACAAAAATATAATTAAATCTAATTATTTAGTAAGACTATAATAACTTAGTAGTTCGTCTCGAACTGACAACTCGCGATTTCTTTGCATACGATGACCCCTGAAACACTCAAAATCAAAAAGCTACTGAAATGCCAAGATGCCCCAGTAACCGGTGGCAGTTATATTCGAAGTTGTCTGTAAGAACATCGCTCCGCTTACGCTCTGCTCGTTCGATTATTTTTGGCAGTTTTAAACCTCAGTGACAATGAAATCCTATGTGCATTAAAATATTCACAGAAATCAAGTTACAGGGGTGAACCTGGATTGTTATACTACAAATTGGTATAGAATACTATTGAGATGTGCTGTTCGAATCGTAGAAATTTACGAATAAATTTGCGCTGATGTGTGGTGACCTCGTGCTCTCTGTAAAAGCTGAATGATGAGGTGTCTGTGTAGTCTGTTACTTACATCTTGCGGCATGGCGTCGGAGCCGGGCAGCGCGGCCACGCCGGTCATGAAGTCTGACGTGACGAAGGGCCGCAGCACGACGGAGCGCTGGCACGAGGGCGCGCGCGTGGCCGCGTCGCGGTCGAAGTGTATGTAGACACCACCGGGATGCTGTGAGGATGGATGTGTACTCACGTCCTGCGGCATGGCGTCGGAGCCGGGCAGCGCGGCCACGCCGGTCATGAAGTCTGACGTGACGAAGGGCCGCAGCACGACGGAGCGCTGGCACGAGGGCGCGCGCGTGGCCGCGTCGCGGTCGAAGTGTATGTAGACACCACCGGGATGCTGTGAGGATGGATGTGTACTCACGTCCTGCGGCATGGCGTCGGAGCCGGGCAGCGCGGCCACGCCGGTCATGAAGTCTGACGTGACGAAGGGCCGCAGCACGACGGAGCGCTGGCACGAGGGCGCGCGCGTGGCCGCGTCGCGGTCGAAGTGTATAGGGATCAGCACCACCGGCATCTGCGCGATGCGGGACGCCGCGCCGCTTGACGTTAGGACCTGTGGACGGAATACTGACTGTAGCTCGGGTTTGTGAAACAAAAAAGGTCATTACAAGTCGATAAACATCGTTTTGGCGTTGCTCTGTCCCATGAGCGAGGGGATAAGTTACCATACGATTAAATAAATAAAAACATGTTTTTAAAGACAGCGGTGGCCTTCGTCGCCGCGTAGCTGGTCGCGTGCATAAAGTCTGCGGCCTTGAATCCTACATAATCACGTTGTCCAAGTGTCCAGGAAATACAATCATAATAATCAAGTGCACAAACAATATTCAATGTTATCCTACCTGTGTAGCGATGTCGTCCGCCTGACGGACGATGGAAATTACTTGCTGTGTGAGGAACGTCGCCGTGATGTCCGTCACCTGTTCTTTGATCAGCCCTCCGAATGTAGCACACCCTGAACACAACATGACAGATATCCTAGCTGTGTGGCGATGTCGTCCGCCTGACGGACGATGGAAATTACTTGCTGTGTGAGGAACGTCGCCGTGATGTCCGTCACCTGTTCTTTGATCAGCCCTCTGAATGTAGCACACCCTGAACACAACATGACATATATCCTAGCTGTGTGGCGATGTCGTCCGCCTGACGGACGATGGAAATTACTTGCTGTGTGAGGAACGTCGCCGTGATGTCCGTCACCTGTTCTTTGATCAGCCCTCCGAATGTAGCACACCCTGAACACAACATGACAGATATCCTAGCTGTGTGGCGATGTCGTCCGCCTGCCGGACGATGGAAATTACTTGCTGTGTGAGGAACGTCGCCGTGATGTCCGTCATCTGTTCTTTGATCAGCCCTCCGAATGTAGCACACCCTGAACACAACATGACAGATATCCTACCTGTGTAGCGATGTCGTCCGCCTGACGGATGGTGGAGATGACTTGCTGTGTGAGGAACGTCGGCGTGATGTCCGTCACCTGCTCTTTGATCAGCCCTCCGAATGTAGCACACCCTGAACACAGTATGACAGATATCCTACCTGTGTGGCGATGTCGTCCGCCTGGCGGATGGTGGAAATTACTTGCTGTGTGAGGAACGTCGGCGTGATGTCCGTCACCTGTTCTTTGATCAGCCCTCCGAATGCGTAGCACACCCTGAACACAAAATTCGTCGTAAAAAAATGTCTCCATTATTACGGGGTCGTTCACAAAGGATGTCACATCGATTTCGTTATTTTTGCTGGCTTTGTCTGTACTTCTTTTCTTTTTCTATAGCCCAGTAATGAAATAGATAACAATAATTTTTATACTACTATTCCAATTAAACTATTATTCTTTACTATTTGGCTAAGAAAGTAAGGCTAAACACCTGTTGACGTTGTGGCATACGCGAGGTATGATCTTGGCGAGGTAGTGCATATCCTTCCAGTCTGGCGGGTAGCGCTCCGTGGACAGCGCCACCGCGTAGCTGTACGTCCGCGCGTCACCTGCAACATACATGTATATTAATCATTTTAATAGAAAAATAACAGACTACAGTTAGGCTACACCTTAAGAAGAGCAAATGCTCGAGCTACTGTAAAAAATCTCTCTCTCTTCGTCGTTCCCTCGTGACTGAGGATCGTGACCAACTATGTCCCTCCATGTGACGCGGTCGAGAGCCATACGGGCCGCCCTCTGCATGGAGCCACACGCAGTCCGGATGGTATTACACCATTTAATGGCTATCGGCTCTCTGGGACGTTCGCCCTCCACTAGTTCCAGTATGATGCTTTTTTCGAGCTGGTGCTGGTCAGAACGCATGATATGCCCAAAGAATTTGAGGATCTTTTCGCAGCAGATGGATGAAAGGCGCTTGGAAACTTTTAGCTCACTCAATATGGACTTGTTTGTTCTCCTTGCGGTCCATGGAATTCTGAGCACTGTAAAAAATACTTGTGGGGATACAAGATTTTGACTGACCGACTGGCTGACTGTCATACTCTTCTGAAACGAAGGACTTTAAATTCCAAATTGGGCATGACCTGACAAACAGACAGTCAACTGACAATCCAACTCTGCAAATCAGACCGACGGTTCAATGCTAAAATCAATATAAGTGGGCTTTTTCAGTTGATTACTCACCCTGCACACCCACAGAGCGCAGCGGCAGCAGCGCGGCGGCGATGGCCGACTTGCTGGAGATGCGCTTGAGCTCGGTCTGCTCCGCGGCGGTGGTCGCGTTCACAACCCGCCCCAGCAGCGCGTGCGATTTCACTATCATGCTGGCGTACTCCACCATTATTTTCACTATGACCTACAACAAATCAAACATTGGAATATTTAAGGAGCATATTAAGAATAATTAAGAGCAGAAACGAATAATTTTAGGAGCGATGCTGTTGAATGAAATGCGTATTAGGTAGGTCCAGCCTCCTGAGGAAATTGCCGTCTGAAGCAACTCGGGCAGTGTAGGTGTGCCTTGGCCGAGGCCGCACGAATGCTTGCCAGTCGAGGCGCATCTACACTGTAGCTTTGTACGGCAATTTCCTCGCGAGGCTGATTGGCCTGTGTGTACCTGCTTGTCCTAGTGGTTATTATTTACAGCCAGGGAATGGAACTATTTTTGTACTAAGGATCGGATCTATATCTATTCCATCGCTGATAATAACACGTTTAGTAGTACATAGTTACTTTTATGTGTATCCACGGAACAACTGCCATGATGCTAAGCTCTATAAAGGCTTAATGAGCTAGACTAGATATCGAATAGATTGTACAGACCTGCGTCTCGGAGAAGTCTCTCTCGGCGCGCGGCTCGTCCTGGCACAGCACGCGCACGGCCAGGCCGGGGCCCGGGAACGGGTGCCGCGCCACCAGCGCCACCGGGAGCCCTAGCTCCTGCCCTAGGGCTCGGACCTACAGAATAAATAAAAAAACAATATTATAAAAAGGATTCAAAGTTATAAAGACCTTACTATGTAAAAACTCATGACATTTGGGATCTTTTTAATAATAGACAACAATTGGTATTATTGATTGGGGGTTTTACCAGTTGTTTTTAACCATCTATTGTCGCCACCGTTACATGGCTATCCTGCCATTAGGCCACGTACCAAATAAACGCGACCTGTGGCGCGAAGAGAGTTGCCAGTTCTCGTTGCCAGCGGTCAGATCACTCGGTAAGTCGCAGAGCCCTCACTAGGTCCTCACAGGTAGGTTCTTCTCTATCTTACTTATGTTTGCGTCGCTCTCACTCTAACACGAGTCACATCGCAGTATCTCACCTCGTCCTTGTGGAAGTCCTTGAGCGGCTCCACCACTCGCCCGCGGGCCCTCAGAGCCCGCACGAGGTCCGTGTCGTTGTGATGTGTCTTGATAGTTGCCGCGTTGCCTGAGGCTAAAGCTGATGCTGACTCGATCAGGTCGGGGCGGAGCGTGCCTTGACCGAGGAGAACTTGATCCTCCCTAAAAAGAGAATAAGAGATTAGTGGAATTATTTACGTTCTCGGGCAGAATAATTGTCAAAAGATGAACGTTTTTTTAACAATCTTTTCATCACACTTGCTCGTAAAAGCTGTTGTTATATGTATGCGATGCGGGCCGTAAAACCTTGATTTCGACCTAGGGCTGTAATGTAATTCTCATCTCTCTCTTGCTCAGACGAGGCGGGCTGTAAACATTTACAGCCCGCCTTGTTCGCCCGTGTCGCCCGCCCAGGCTGCCGCGCCCCGCACGCCCGGGCACTCGCGGTGCCGGAGCCCGGAGCGCGGCGGGCGCGGTCACGATACCGTACCTACACTAAACTGCCACGCGTCTTTACTCAATAAAAGTACGAAATTAGGCAGAATTTTTATTTTTTCCTCACAAGTGTGATGAAAAACATCACACACTCACACTTGTTCGTAAATTCTTGTTTACCGCCCTTGATACACAATGTACTATTTATTTAACTCAGTCTTTGTAAGTTACAGTGAAACCTGGATAACTGAATCTTCAAGGTACCCGCAAAAAATGTCACTTAAAGAGGTGTTCCACTTATTTTGTAAGCCAGGTTTGAACCGGTTCCTGACGTCCGGTTGAGCTGAAATGTAGCATACCTGTGTAACTTGGAAGACAATACAGTATTTGGGTACCACCGTGCTGGTCTTGTGCTGTATACTCACTGCAGGTTGAGGTCGCGCACGGCCTGCTCCGCGATGCGGATGAACACGTCGCCTATGATGCGGCGCTTGTCCTCGGGCGCCTGCGTGTGGCACAGCAGCGGGGTGCTCCGCGACCGGCCTCCCGCCTCGCGGACCACTGTGCTGCCTTGTCGGAACTGCCAATAAATATGCAGAATTTAATTTGAAAATGTAAAGAAGCTCACAGCGTTAAAAACAAGTTGTAAAAAAAATTACAAGTCTAATGCCTTAGGAAAAGTATGCCATAGCGACTTCTACAGGCGGGAAACATAAGAAATCTAGATTAGATCAGGTCAAATCTTCTCAATAATGGAAGGCTTTACATCTGATATCATAAAGTTATTAAATCTCTACAAAAACTATAGATACTGAAGTGATGACGAAGTCGCAAACAAGGTCTTTTGAGGGGCACAGTAAAATAAAAAGTAACCCTGGACCGCTTACGCTTGTTTTTTTGCTGAATTTAATTAATTAACAAATTATAAAACATACTAGAATTTATATTTACACTGTTAATTTTAGTAATCCAACTCATAAATCAATGCTATTCTATCCAAAAAGGTGATACTCAGTGTAAATAAGCCACAAACCTGATGAGACGCGTTGACGACGTGAAGCCTAACACCCAGCTCGCGGAGACACCTCTCCACCTTAGAGCTCTCGTTTTTACGCATGAACCCTGCGAACAAACGTATTGTTAATGCCACTTAAACCTTAGACAGAGAGCGCTAAGGCTTCTAATCACGAATTTCAATTGACCGGGCGAGTGAAACGAGAGAAGCGTCTATTTTTTAGTTTCAAGGGCAAAAATGCTTTCGTATGTTTAGTGAAGCTGTTTTTGTGTACAGGCCGATTTCTCAGTATGTTCTCGTGAAATTTTGTGAGTAGGTTCGATAGTAATATAGTTATTCTTTTGAGATACTGTAAGCGTTTTAATGAAACAAAAAAAGTATTTTTTATAATAAAGACTCGAGAAGTCTTCATTCATCGGAATTCAAATTAAAGTATCTGAAATAAATTTTAATTTGGTTGAGCCTAAATACTCTTGTGAGAAAAGATCTGTCTTTAGTAGTTGGACGCTGATGAAAATGATGGTGGTAGGTATAAAAAAAATGTGCTTTGATGGCTTCATAAGTGTGGAGAAGGTTCCCTTACCATTATCAATGTGTAGCGCGATGACCTGGTCTTCGCGCAAAGCGGTTCTAAGGAGCGCGGCGCATACTGTGGAGTCCACTCCTCCGCTCACCAATACCTGACACAAAAACACGTTTTAATTTCAATCAATATAATGGAATATGCCAAATTCATAGACAAAAAAGTCCTAAAAATATTATCAAATAACTGACGGACAATTAGAAATGGCAATTAAACAAAAAAAACTATGAAAATATAACCCATTACAATTTCGCGTAACGTCACGCCGTACACTTTTACAAAGGCGTGACGTCTTTGTAATTTTCTGCTCAATTATAAAAGTAAAAAATACGTGTCTAGTTTTTTTTAGATAACCTAAGTAACGTACTATTTTTTTACTGAGTATAATTGAAATCTACATGGGTGTAAAGCAAACTCTGTTGATGGTCAGATAATTGAGCATGATCTTGACACATACGTGTCACTACGAATCTCGCAGAGTGAACGTTCTAGAGGTTTTTGCGTAAACTTAATTCCCCACTCACCAGCTTATTCATACGCGTTTCAACAAACCTCACTTAATTATGTTACGTCTCCTTTTAACAAACATAACTGTCAAATAACAGACACAGACAGATAAGGACAAACGATTACTTAGTTAAACGTTTTATAAATAAAATGGTTAATATTAAGTACTTACAAGAACTTTGTTACTATCGCCGACTGTGTCCCGGATGTACTGCACGCAGGCTTCGCGCCGGGACCGGAGAGTGAACGAGCGAAGCGAGTCGAACAGGAAGTTTGACAGCCTCTGTATGCCTTTCGGGGTTAGGTCCACATGGGGTATAAATAAGCGGCTTAATATTAAGTACTTACAAGAACTTTGTTACTATCGCCGACTGTGTCCCGGATGTACTGCACGCAGGCTTCGCGGCGGGACCGGAGAGTGAACGAGCGGGACATGCCCGCTATGTCGAACAGGAAGTTCGACAGCATCTGTTTGCCTTTCGGGGTTAGGTCCACCTGGGGAAGAAACAAATATTCGTTTAGTGAGTTTTTCAAAAGGCAGGGTAATGGTAGGTAATCTAAGACTTTTCGCGGAGCATCACGGGATCTATCTATCTATAGCAGCCTTTAAAGCGCCCGTACCCTTCATGTAACAATCTTAAAAGCTTCGAAACAGCGTCGAATGCTTACAATCAGTAAGAATTACCTCAGGATGGAACTGGACTCCATATAAACGCATCTGCTCATTGTAAATAGCTGGGATCAGATGGTTCGACGACTGGGCGCCGACGCGGAATCAGTCTCCGACTCTTTGCACGCTGTCTCCGTGGGTTAGGACTGGCTGAAGTTTCTCCAGACGACTGTGAAGAATTACCTCAGGATGGAACTGGACTCCATATAAACGCACCTGCTCATTGTAAATAGCTGCGATCAGATGGTTCGACGACTGGGCACCGACGCGGAATCTGCCTCCGACTCTTTGCACGCTGTCTCCGTGGGTTAGGACTGGCTGAAGTTTCTCAAGACGACTGTGAAGAATTACCTCAGGATGAAACTGAACTCCATATAGACGCATCTGCTCATTGTAAATAGCTGCGATCAGATGGTTCGACGACTGGGCACCGACGCGGAATCTGTCTCCGACTCTTTGGACGCTGTCTCCGTGGGTTAACAGGACTGGTTGAAGTTTCTCCAGACGGCTGTAAAGAAAGTAAATTCAAGGTCGATCCATAGCAGATTCGTATGCGCGGTTTCAGCCTGTTCTGTATAAATGCGAACAGAAACGAGTTGGTAACGTATGGTGTTGTATAGGGCTGTCCATAAATTACGTCATCGATTTTGCTTCGAATGGCCCCGTTTCCTCCTACGTTATGCTACCATCATCAGATGTCCAGACCCCCCCCCCTATTTTGAAATGACGTAATTATGAATAGCCCCTATGTCACTGTTGACGTATCTTGCCTCGCGTCTACGCTTAGATTTACGACCACGCTTAGACAAGCTATGTATCAGACAAATAATTACATGCGTTACAACAGGCGTGTGCAAGCGCGCATATGCAGCGAGTTGTCACGGGCTGAGCACTTGGTCGTATTTATCACTAATATTGATTAAATTTTGATTTTAAGCTATCCCTTTCTTTGTTGTATATCTGATGACACTATTTAATTTAGCTTGCAGACTCGACGCAAGCGACCGTCGTTGTGAACTGCGGCACTGTGGTAAAAACAGGTTCATTCAAGTCTAATGACTTTGATCGAGTCGCTTGGATCCGCCACTCACGCCTTCGCGTGAACCTATTTTTGACAACAGCAGTGGCCTCAGTGGTCTAGTCTGTGGCTTTAGTGGCCCATTTAAACTTGACTCACTTATTACATATTCATATTTTAGTGGATAAGCAGCACTCACTTGAACAACGGGCACGTGGTTTCCACTTCGACCTCATACTGTCCATCCTCACGGGCGTCCTTGCGCAGTACGGAACCTCCAAACTCCTTATTCAGCATTTGCATGCCGTAGCAGATACCTGAGAATTATTTCTAGTTAAATGATAATTTCATTTCAATATAAGCCAGTTTTTAAGTTCCACTATTACGTCTTCTAAGCGTGCATGCTCAACTCCAGGGGCGTGGTAAATTAATTTAGGGTATAGCCCATCTACAAGGTTATAATATTAATTCTGGGGCACACTCTCAAGTTGTACCTAAGCTAACCACAATTACTCACAAACGTCTGAATAGTGTTCTGCTACGGTCTCATCGTATTTATTTCCAACCAGAGATTTACATAATATTATTAAACTAAGGGCCGGTTGCACCAAACAAACTGTTAACGTCAACGTAATCGTAAAAAAAATATAGTATGATCTTTTTTTCCTGGATGAATAATATATGAATAGTTTGACAGTTTTCTATGGGATGACAGCTCCGTCGTCATATTTAACGTTGATCAATTGGTTAGTTATGCGTGGTGCAACCTAACCTAAGTCTAACATGGTAATGTAACAATCAGATTTTGAATATGGTTGCTTCAGATTTGGGGCTTCCTGAGATGAGGATGGGGTGGTAACTGGCCTCCTGGAGGTGGTATATCGTGGTATACAACGGCTAGTCCACATATAGCTCGAGTAATTGCTTACCCAACACTGGTAATCCAATCTTGAATATATCAGCATCATATCGAGGGGCATCCTCGGCATAGACGGAGTTGGGGCCCCCTGAGATGATGACGGCGCGGTACCCGGCCTCTTTAAGGTGGTATGCTGGGGTATCTAGCGGCAAGATATCGGATTCGACGCATAGCTCGCGTACACGGCGATCTATCACCTGGACAAATGAGAAATTTTTGCTTTATAATTACATCAACAAATATAAGTATCTCTTAATTAACCTTTAGGATGCCAAGTAGGGTAAATCGCTAGTAACTGGCCACCTTATACTAATTATGAACTCTGTGCACCTATAATCATAATTCATTTTAGTATAAGGTTTTAATTACTTGTCACTTTTCAACAACAAGCCAAGTTATACTAAAATGAATTCTATCAGTAGGTAAATAGAGTTCATTTTAGTATGAGGTGGCCAGTTACTGGCGATTTACCCTAACATCTTCTTGGGTAGTTTTGAGTGCCAGAGCCTCAGCGTTCTTAACCCTTTGACCGCCAAGGATCGGGCGGAAGCGTCGTGCCCTCAGTCAGCGCCAGCATGCACGAGGCAACTCGCTTATATTTTGGACGTGATATCACAGGCTGGCGGTGAGGGCACGACTTTCCGTGCCACGTGCATTTGACGTCAATATTGATAGTATTTGGCTAAGTTTGTTTTCACTAGGATTTATATGTATTGGCGGCTGGAGTCCAATCAACGGCCTAACCGCCTGGCCACGACTTTGCGCGACCTGCTTCGGCGGCGGCGACTAGCGGATCGCGCATAATACAAAAACAGCGCGGGAAAGAAGAGATGCCACGAACTTCCGCATCGGCGACCAAGCGCGCGGATTTACTCGAGCGACCGGCGACTGCGGGCAGCGGGGTGGCGGGCGGAACGAACAAAGACAAGGCGCGCGAACGCGCGGCCACGACTCAGAGGGGTGCGACCGGTCTTAGCGGCGGCAAGGATCGGGCGGTGATTTAAAGAACAAAGTTTATTGTATTATCCGCTACTGCGAAGTACGTGGCCTGCTCGCCACCCCGCTCTAAATTCCGCACCGCAGGTCGCTTAAGACCAAAGTCGTGGCCAAGGCGTAAGAGGCGTCAAATAAGTAAACATACCTTTCCGTACTGCGAGCCCGCGTCTAGGATGGCGACTTTGTCCCTTGGGTGCGCTGCGCCGTTGGTGCCCCGGTACTGGCCCTCTGCTGTGGTTGTGTGCATCTCGCTAAACCGCCAGCAGCACTGCACAAACAACTGTTGATTAATTATCGCTTAAAGGCGATACCTTCGAGTGGCAGAATGTGAAAGTACCCCACAAGAACTGTTATGAGGGAAGTCTTTAGAAAATGTTTGTCTCCGCGGCCCAAAGTAACGATTTGTGTGTTTATTGTAGCGTTCTGTAGTCACATAAAAGATTAGGCGGGTCCACGCCGGCCGAGAAGCCTCGCGAGGAAATAAGCGCGCGAAACAACTCGGGCAGTGGAGATGCGCCTTGGCCGAGGCCGCTGGCACGTTTTCTGGCAGGTAATTTCGCCAAAAGGCGCGAAACCTTATAATGTATACGACTTTGGTTTTATTGACAGTGTGACAAGAAAATGTTTTGAACAACATGATAAATAACAAAGTGGTAACCATAAGACAATGCTAAAATCAAGTCTTAAAACTTAGATATTAGAAAATCCACCTTGCTTGAATCAGCAAGGAATAGCCAGGAAAAAAATGGAGTAGAAAACAAATGCTCCGGTATCTCTGCTATTATCTATCCAGCTGTATTTTGGAGTTGAAAAAAAAATAATTGCGTAAAGTTAGATTGTAAAAAAATCCTGTAGTCATTGCAGATACATTTCAATATTTTTCTTTAATCTCTACTTGGTAGAAATTTAGCCAGGCAACAAATGTGAAATTTTTCAAACATAAATTGTTTTTCTAAATCAAATAACAGACAGAACCTCATATAATGAATCTCATACTAATATGAGGATCATTTGTGCCATTTTCAAGTAAAAGGTACATCATTGTCGGTTGTCAATAAGGCATTACTGCTATAATAATTCATTTAAAATTAAACTCTTTTAACAACCTACAATGATGTACCTTTTGCTTGAAAACGTCACATTTATTTTTGTGCAGTTTGTGCACTTAGTCAGTCAGAAAAATCTTATTTAATATGAGTAAATACTTAAGGTTAAAATACCAAACCAGAATAATATAACCTAATATCAACAGTAGGTATCTTTAAATATAACACAGTGCTCCCCCAAACAGTAGCACAGATAACAAACCAGGGTAATGAACTTGAACTTGTTTGTCTACAACTTTTACTATTTTTGATCTGTGAGAGGCAATAAAAACAAAAATAGACATCACAATGAAAGCATCACAATAAAGAATGGGATATAAAACATCTATAGAGTCAATATTAATATGTATACATTTTTGTGTGTTATTCCTTAGTGATTATAGATTTTTGTGGTGCTAACTATACTAAGGCTTCATAAGGTATTAAGGTTAACTGGTAGAGAATGATCTGAGGCTTTAAAAAGTTCTTCTTTAAGAGACTAAATCACAAAATACCTTTAACAGAAACTGTCTAAATCCCAACATCACAAAGCACTGACACACACAAATATCCGCAAACACTAGACATCTTCATTGATCAAAACAAAAAGTAATTACAAATTCATCAAACACAAAGAGGATAGATTAAACACACCGTAGTGAAATTATCTGAATATCATTGGACAGTTTGCCTCCACTGAGCCAAGAGTGTGATATTTATAGAAAGCACCCACGTGCAGAAAATAAACACAAACATACGTAATGGACAGGAGTGACAACTGAATGATACCGTGTGACTATCTGTGTCAATAAGATTTACTTTTTTTTTAATTATGTAAATAATATAAATGTTATTAGAATTTTCGGATTATTTTGATACTCACATTTTATTAATATTACATTAATATGGACTTGACTATTTTTTATATAATTATAGTTGTTTTCCAATTGATATCCAATATAAAATTTTATAATTAGAACAAATATTTGTTTTATTTTTTATGATATTCACATCCGTATGGTTCTGGGAATCAACTTGAAAAATAATAATAGTCGAGTACTTAAAAAATAAAAATCAATAATTTATATTGCATTTGATTTTATTAATATTATAGCGCTAATATATTATGAGACAAAATATTATAAAATGTGAATTTATTTATAAAATACTGATTATTTAATCAAACAAATAGGTATCATACGAAGAGTATTCTTATAAATTTTACACTTTTAACAGTTAAATATACATAACCTTCAGCAGCAGAATACCAATTGTTTATTTGTTTGATCAACCATCAACCTCGAACAATATTGATAAGAACAATACAATTATAAATTGAAATAGTGGGAAAACTGTACCTGATTTAAAATAAGCTTGTCAGAAACTGTGGGGCCAGTGGGGTCTATGCAACCACATGTACATATGAGTTATATATTTTAAAGGTTATCACAAAAGGTGACAGAGCAATCATAAACAAAACTTGATCTAAATGATGTAATGTCAACCAAATAATCGTGCCTATCATCAACTTAACGCGCGTTAATTAGAAAAACAGCTTCCAATTAGTTAAAACAAAGAACTGCCTACCTTCCTCAGTATACAAAACATATCCAAGTACTATACACTGCACATTTGTGATTCACTTTTTTAAAGAATAAAAGATGATCGAGATGGAATGATAACAACACAGATAACATGGAGATAATACCAAGCATTTTTACAACAACGACACAAGTGCGAATCCATTCACACCGGCCGATTTTCGACTGCCATATACTGTGAACACACCTTTTGTATTTATTTACAGGCAGCGCGCGTTCAGTCGATTTCAATGTTACAACGTCGTTTAGGCAATTATAGACATTAACTAAGAAGAAAACTGCGCGTAATGCAATGAAAATGCCGTGTGAAACCGGGCTTTGACATTAGTTTCTGGGTCATAATGGGAACTAGAGTTTGGTGAATCTATAATTAAGCGCTTAAACGACATCGTAGCGGTTACACATGGTAAAGGATGTTTTTTCTGACTCACCTAAAAGATTATATTTGAGATTTCAAAAGATTATATTCATGAAAAACGCGAAAAAATGTGGTTCTCCATTCAGCACTACGAATACAAAATTTTAGTACTGATAGCAGCCGCGCGGTGGCGCAGGGCGCAAGTCACTGGTTGACAATGCGTTCAATATCTTGATTGGATTTTGTTTATTTAACCTCAAAAGATACAACAATAAAGAAATTTGTATCAATATTTAAATAAATTTTACTAAAAGTAATAAATTGCTTTTGCGTTTTCTTTCTAATAGCTCAGGTTTCAATTTTTATTTCATTATGAACGCTACCGAATTTTCGACTTGTCATCATTGCTATTCGTTCCAAGGCACGCAATTTTGTAGACATTTCAAGTTAGAAGTTATCCAATATGATTGAGAAAACTATAAATATTCATCAAATTATTTTGAAAATTGCGTATGAAGAAATATTTGTCTATTTATTCCTTTACACGCTATAATTAATCAATATAAAAAAGAGAAACAAGAAAGAAACTATCGCATGTTTTTATAAAAAATGCGTAAAATGAAATTCATCAAATGCTTTCTCAACAAATTTTGACGTTTTAAGTCATCTTCGCTTTGTAAGATTTGGGAATTTTAGAATAGACTGAAATAGATTTTGTTATTAGTTAATAATTATAATATAACTCAAAAATGCCGGACCATTTAGGGAATGATATGAGGAAAGTGAAGGATGATAAGGAAGAACCAGAAAAGGAAATAAAATGTAAGTAACATACATAAACTATTTTTTGTCGTCAGCTGCTTCAGCTGTGTTATAGTTAAATTAATAATACTATTTCTTTATTTTCCAGCACTGGACGAAGGCGACATAGCTCTATTAAAATCCTATGTAAGTTTTATTTAATAACAACTTATTATAACCTAATTTGTTTTATAGTGACTGGCACTTTTTAATATATATTTTTTATAGGGGCAAGGGCAATACACAAAGATTATCAAGGAGGTTGAAGAAGGCATCCAGACCGTGATGAAGAGGGTCAATGAACTGACTGGTATTAAGGAGTCTGACACTGGTCTAGCTCCTCCGGCGTTGTGGGATCTTGCAGCCGATAAACAGACCTTACAGAATGAACAGCCATTGCAGGTTTGTAGTTAGCCTTTGTATATTAACATTTTTAAACTTGTACTTTTAAAGTGGTCCGCCTCCAACTGAGAACTTGTGATTTATTTTCAAACAAGCTGACCCATATTACAAGACCCATGTGATGATTTTCATACCTTCATCATCTCAGCCATAAGACGTCCACTGCTGAACATAGGCCTCCCCTTTGAAGGGGGGGGTTTGCCATACGCGCCCCGCTTGGCAGGCGGGTTGGCGCACGCAGTTTTTTTTTTGTTTATTGTTGTTTAGGCTTTCGGAATTAAGATGCTGCTGCCCATCTCCAGGTATATTCCCTCAGCAGACTCCTACTGCAACCACGGGACGATATGGTGGGGGACAATTCTAAGGCCAGGCACCCCACAGCAAAAACATTTATTTTATTTATTATTTCACATCTTATAGCTCCATAACCCCTTGATCAATCCTGCTCCTATACAATATCTCAAATTATAGGTATCTGTGCTACAACCTCGACAAATTTCATAAAGATCCAAGAAAATGCTACTCAAGTTTTCATCAAATAAACTCTCAAAGCCAAAAAGCCATCGAAATGCCGAGCCATCCCAGAAGCCAGAAGTTGTTCGCTTTGCTTACGCTCTCCTTGTTCTTGTGTTGTTTTTGATAAGTTCTAGATTCTTTATTTACTTCTATAAAGATAATTTAATCATGAATATTTATTATTTGTAGGTGGCAAGATGTACAAAGATCATCAATGCAGACTCGAATGATCCCAAATACATAATAAATGTGAAACAGTTCGCCAAGTTTGTGGTGGACCTTGCGGACTCCGTTGCTCCTACAGATATTGAAGAGGGCATGAGGGTTGGGTAAGTGATGCTGATTCATGATATTTGATTTAGAAGAAGACAGTTGCCATCAGATATATCAGAGCAGCCAAAGTGTTCACAAATATCTAAATAATGCCCTTATTGTCAAGGCTATAAGGTGCAGTTTCAGATATTTTGAGTACAGTGGCTGCTCCAATAGCCAAGTTAATTCTATGGGTAAAAGCAGATTATAGGTGTCAAAGCAGCAAGGTCTTGTCTATGGTGCATTATTCTCGCAGGCGCCTCACGTTACCACGCGTAGAATGGACCAGGGATTGAATACCAGAATTATTTTCTTACAAATTGACCGGTATTCAAAGTGAAATTAACTATTTCGCTTCTAATTCTAGAGGGCATTATTTATTTACTTCCACAAACAGAAAAATGGTGCTGTTGACATTCGTATCAAGCTCAATTTATCTTGATTTGTTGGCTTTGAGATTTTAAGTAATTTAACTTGGAGAGTAAAGAAAGAAAATTGTTTTACAGCTTAGCAAGTTTCTGATACAACTCTCCGACATCAATTGTTCATTGAAAACAGCTTGACTGGTTGAGACATACTATTTTGAGTTATTACCTTGGACAACAAAAAGCATTACCAATAACCAATAATGAAAACTGTACTTTTTGTATTTTTTTTTACTACTGTAAAGACACCACACATACTTTAAGGTGTCATTCATTTATTACGTGAGACAAGTAATGGCAACTTATCGACTACCTCCCCGCCTACAGTAAAACATTGGTCCTAAATCGTCTTACGTAATAAATGAATGGTGCCCTTTCTGGTCAATAAACATCTTCTGTTTCATCAGAGTCGACCGCAACAAGTATCAGATCCACATTCCGCTGCCGCCGAAGATCGACCCGACTGTCACCATGATGCAGGTTGAGGAGAAACCGGATGTGACCTACAGCGACGTTGGCGGGTGCAAGGAGCAGATAGAGAAACTGAGGGAGGTTGTTGAGACGCCACTCTTGCATGTAAGTTTTATTTTCATCCTACGACATTACAAGATCGATCCGACTGTCACCGTGATGCAGGTTGAGGAGAAACCGGATGTGACCTACTGCGACGTTGGTGGGTGTGCACCCACCAGCACATAGAGAAACTGAGGGAGGTTGTTGAGATGCCGCTCTTGCATGTAAGTTTTTTATTTTATGTGTTTTGTGGGATTGTTTAGTTTAATTTTAGTTTGGGTTGAATTTGTAACATTCCTGAAAAGTTACCTCAAAAAACATAACGCCATCGTTTCGATCGTATTGGCCTCAACAAAATTAGGACAGATAATACATTTGGAGAAACATACTTTAATAGGTAACACAAAGATGGTATTCATCACGGCTAGTACATCTTAGGTTGTTGCGCGACTCTCCATACTTCAAGCGCGACTCGAGGTATGAAGTGACAGGCGAAAACGTAAGATATGCTAGCCTGCCTGTTGCGAATTTAAATAAGCAACTTCAATATCGCGAAAAAAATTCATATCCCATTGAAAAGATTTGTTATATTACTAGTAGTCCGCCTCGAACTGAGAACTCGCGATTTACTTGCAAACGAGTTGACCAATATAACAAGACCCCAAGGAGGATTTTTTTTCTCCTTCTAGCTCTATAGCCACTTGATCGATCCTGCTCATATACAAATTCACAAATTTTATGTATCTCTGCTACAGTCCCAAGAAATTTCATAAAGATCAGAAACACGTAACTAAAGTTATTGTTAGACAAACTATCGAAATCAAAAAGCCATCCAAATGCCGAGACGTCCCAGTAGCCAGGTGACAGTGCGGTCTGGAGTTGTTTGTAAGAACTCACTTCGCTTTCGCTCCGCAAGTTCGATTATATCAATCATACATCTTTCAGAATATTGCTAAATAATCATTTAATGAATGGCCCGAATTGCATAGACAAATGACGATTGAAATTTTACATAACTGCATTAAAAAATGTGTAATTTCTTGTTATAGCCCGAGAAATTCGTGAAGCTTGGAATCGAACCCCCAAAAGGAGTGCTGCTATTCGGCCCTCCTGGAACCGGCAAGACCCTGTGTGCTCGTGCCGTCGCTAATCGCACAGACGCCTGCTTCATCAGGGTTATCGGTAAGTCTCTGTCTATCATTAGCGTTTATCCTGTTCACTTAAGATTAGGTCTCATGCGCCGATCACATACGCGTGTGAATGACGAGCCGCATGACGAGGCGAATGGCGCGCGACTGATCAGAAATGTGTATTGCCACTCAGCTCATGTCGGGGATTTGTACGGGGAGACGATTATGTGAACAGACATTCGTGTTGGCACTCGTACGCGAATGATTGAACTCCGACGCGCATTGGGCACACGCTGGTGTGATCGCCGTATCAGGTTATAGACAGCTCACTTAAGGTTGGGTCTCAGGTTATAGCCTGACACCAACCACCACACATTGAAGAGTGTATAGATGTGCCGTGCACACATTGATCGTCATTCTCTCTTATTACAGTTTATTTTATTTATTGACAGTCCCTCTCGATCTCTCTTTAGGGGTTATCCCGCTCAGGCAGGTTTCGAGTTTTTGCCTCAGCGTGGATTGATGATAAAGTAACTCATTATTTTGGGGTGGTAGAGAGAGAGAAACATGTAGATATGATGTAAACAGATTATAAGAGTTGTGTTAATTTTTCAAGCAATTTACCAGCTTCACTACACGCATGTACAGTTGACCAAGAAAGTGGTCTACCAGTTTTGACAAAAGTTTCTGCGAGATTTAACGATCGCCAAGGTTGGCATTTCTAACGGAGTTTAAAACATGCACGACCTTGTTGTCTCATGACGTTCAAACGAACCTCAACCGTAGGGTGGTAGACCACATTTTTGGTCGACTGTACCATGGATTTGTAATGTCGTTACTGGGGAATAAAGAAAGAGTGCTATCCACAAGTTTTGGTAGTATTCTGATACAAGTCTCCTATAATAAACTTAGCAATGAATACATTTATCGTATCCAGTCTTGCGGTAAAACTACACGCTGCTATACAATAGTTATTTGTGCAACAAGAGAGGAAAGTTGGTTTTTCTTGCGAGTGTTGATTATGAGTCCCGAGTAAGCGAAAGATTCTATGTTAGAATCTTGAGCGTAGCGAGGGATCTCAAGAACATGAGATGTAAAAAAAACTTTTCTCTCCTGTGACACATACAACTTTTCAACTCAGTAGTGAGAACATATTAAAGTTAAAAAACACATTTATTTATATTCCTGAATGAAAGGCATCATCATTATGACGAAAGCTTCTAGAAACAGAATTTCACTCCCTGGAGTGACGAAAGTCGCTCTTTCGTCACTCCAGGGAGTGAGGAAAGTAGGCTTGTTCGAACTGCTGAGGTGAAAATGCTTATTTCTTACTTCGAATTCCATCATTGTTAAGTTTACTTTAAACTTTGTTCCGATATAAATAGGATCTATTCTAATGTCCAGATTCGCACAAAGTACACAATACGTAAGCCCTCTATGTTTTTATTGCGCGATTTAGAATATTAACCCATTGTGACTGCCGCCTATCAGGAGTTTGGGACAGATAAATATTACATCAATCCGACTTGCACCGTATTACGTTTAACATAGAGTCTATTTTTCAGGGTCGGAGCTCGTCCAAAAATACGTAGGCGAAGGCGCCCGTATGGTGCGTGAACTGTTCGAGATGGCGCGCAGCAAGAAGGCTTGTCTCATATTCTTTGATGAAATCGACGCCATCGGAGGGGCTAGGTGAGAGTTATAAGATGATGAGGTGAAGAAGTTCGTGTTTTGTTCAACGACAAAGGTTTATAAAAGATATTTATTGTTTAATGTAGGCACATTACAATGCACTCGTGAACGTCAGAGAGAAAAAAAAACTACCAGTTCTAACTATGGCCGGCAAGAAACGCTGTGATTCTAAGTTTGAATCTTGAGCGTAGCGAGGGATCTCAAGAACACGAGATGTAAAAAAACTTTCCTCTCGTGTGACACATACAACTTTTCACCTCAGTAGTGAGAACATATTAAAGTTAAAAAAAATCGTGTTTCTGAAAACTCTTGCGACACTCCCATTTCCCTCAATCCGAAGTGAAACACCTTTATTTGACTACCGTCAACTCCTGTTATATTGCGTACGATGCCTAACTTTGCCTATTCATATTCGTATTCTAATTATGAAAATCGAAGAAAAAAAAATTGTACGCGAAACAAAAAACCAATTTTTTTCTTACTCGCAATACGATACCAATTGTTGTTACACCCTGTCCTGTATTCATCTGTTTCGTGAAGAACATCATGTTTATCCATCCAGGCAAAGTTGAACATCGCAGGCAATGTTTAATGAGTTGACGGTAGTCTACAACTTTGCACGTTTTCATACCAAATAACAATTTATAGGTTTGACGACGGCGCCGGCGGTGACAACGAAGTCCAGAGGACCATGTTGGAGTTGATCAACCAGCTCGACGGGTTCGATCCTCGCGGAAATATCAAGGTAAAAACTTAATTATCCAGTCATTGACATTATAGTACCAGTCATTGGCACCTCTATTCGTAGGGAAGTCATTACTGCACCCGAGATGCGTTTCCACCGGAGATGAGCGAGGATGCGATGTGAGAACGCAAGCATCTCTGGTGGGAACGCAGTCTTAATAAGGTCGATTGCGAATATGTAAAATGTGATTTTTGTTATTAAAATTGAGTTAGGTTTCGATACGATAGGTAGAAACGAAACTGATGTTACGTGGCAAATCTTTTTAATCTTTAGTATTCATTTTGTAAGAAAAGGGCAAATGGCGTCAATACTGAAGAATCCATACTAATCCATACTAAAATATCTGTCTGTTACCTCTTCACGTTTTAATCGCTGAACAGATCTAGATGAAATTTGGTATGGAGGTAGTTTGAGTCCCGGGAATGGACATAGGGTTTTTTTTAAACAACGACGGTGGCAAACAAGCATACAGCCCACCTGATGGTAAGCAGCTACCGTAGCCTATGGACGATTTTTCTGTCCGACGGTGGTAAATGGGTTAAGGACACCCAACGCTATTCAAACATTCCGTAAGCTGTTTATCACAGTAGCATATCTCTCGCCTGCATTTGTTGGTCTCACCGCCGCAGTGAGGCGAGCCATGGTAGACCTTCCAGTCATACGGTAATACGTACACGTTGAAACGCCAGCAATCGTTCTTGTTTATAACTTCGCCATAGCAGTTATCGTGATTTTGACAGCATCTGTTGAAGAAAATAATTTTAAACAAAAAAAGAACCGACACCGACTTCACTTAGGATCCGCTTTTTCAAGTGGAAATGTCCGAGTTGCTGTAAAAAATACTGAAATCACTATAGGTGTGTCTATAATAGTTGGAGAGTTCCCTCGATTTCTCGATCAGATCCGGACCTGGTGACAATGGGACCAATTGTGAAGTAACAAAAAAAGAATTTTCCAAATCAAAGAAAATATAGCAAAAATAAGTTTTGTATGTAAATCTGTAACTGGCTGTATTTTCTTTGTACTACGTTTGTATGGGAACCCGAGCGTCCTGGCGACTCTTAAACGCGTTTTGCTTGTTGTGACTAATATCTACAACCTATACTTGTGGACTCGTTAAAGTTTAATAATAAGCACAAATCACCTGTCAATATTATCCACCGGGGTACCAGACCCACCAACCCCACAGTAGTTTCCGTAGCCCAACAAATCCCACGCTCTGCACTTAGTACATTCCTCGATCATGTAGTACAAGTTAAACGCGTTTCGTTTCTTGTGACTCTTGCCTTTCTCATACTGTGCTAAAGATTGGGGTATTGGATTTGGGCAAATTTTACTTGGTATGACGTTGGTACACTTAAGTGTCTGAGGGTCTCCATGTAACCTTGACGAATCTAAAATAAAGTGATAGCAGACATTGCAATACATTTTCAATCTTCAATATTATCGATATGTTAAAATAGTATTTTTAATTCAAGATAGTAATCTGACAGCTCCTGCTATTTATTAACCGACTTCAAAAAAGGAGGAGGTTCTCAATTCGACTGATTTTTTTAAATCATAATTTCTTTTATTATCATTTTTTTTGTATGTATTTTACTCGATATCTCCGTGAATCGTGAACCGATTTTCAATTTTTTTTTAATCGAACGGGTATATATACCCTAGATGGTCCCATTGTCACCAAGTCGGGGTCTGATGATGGGATCCTGGAGTAATCGAGGGAACTCTTCAACTATTATAGGCAGACCTATAGTGATTTCACTAAGTGAAGTCGGTTCTTTTTTGTTTAAAATTATTGTAAACCACTTTGTATAGCAAGAGTTATCAGATTATTGTCTTAAATTACTACCTACTAACACATTTATGGGCTGAACGCCTGAAATAAACAATAATTTAATTTAATTTAATTTAAATTAAGAGTAGTACTTTGGAGTCGTACCATTTTTTGTACGAGAATTACATCTGTAATGGCATAGACGCCTATTTTCTAGTTCCTCGTCAAACACAAAGGATTTTTTTTGGAAAAAAATGACATGCCATGGAACCAAATACTTTTATCTGGCTTTTCAAAACCATCTCACCGTTTATTATTCTCCAAAATATAATTCTGCATAGTCACGTAGACGGGCTACAGATTTTATATCACAGAGGACCACTGATTTATTTACGAAATTATTGTTTAAAGACACTATATACAATCCCACCCCACTAATATTATAAACAAAAAAGCTTACAAGTTTGGTGAGAGAGAGAGAGAGAGGCAATAAGGAGGTCTTTCTCTCCATTATTACGTTTTTTTAACCGTCGACGCAAAACAAAAATAGTGTATTTAAGTTTGACCGCTATATGTGTCTATCTGTGATCTGTGACACCTTAGCGGTAAAATGGTTGAACCGATTTAGATTCGATTTTGAAGCGAATTTTCCTAGCGAATTATAGCGAGTTTTTTTTTATCAAAGTTAGTTCAGCCGTTTCGGAGTTTAAAAAAATTACTTACATGTGACACCATAGATAACGAGCAACGTCACTAAAGTTTTGATCAGCGACATGCTGATATGGCTTCCTAGGCACTTGTGTGCTATTATCGTTAAAATATTTTAAGCCTATGTCACATAATGCGAAAATGTCACGTATAATAATCAGCACATATCTTTCTTCAATATTTCTATAGTTTCCTTATTGATGCGAGATAATACCATTTATACCTGCTTACTTTATAAAGTCCTTCATTAATATCTTACAATATAAGTCATGAATTTATAATCTATAGCACAACTCAAGTACAATGTATGTATAATTAATTTATTCATAAACAGACTTAATAGGTACACACAACGCCTCACTAGGTATACACTTTTGAACGTTATTACAGCGGAATAAGGTTCAAAAGTGTATACCTAGTGAGGCGTTGTGTGTACTACATACGTTATAAATAGTTATTGGAATTCATTCCCTTACCACTAAACATTCTATGTACCTAAACTATTTGAATCGATATGTACTGGTAGAAATGCGCCCATAGGGCATCAACTTGGAACATAATAGTTTTTTCTAAGGATAAAATTGGAGATTAAATCTATTTCAAAACATCGTGGAATAGATTATTACTAACCCGTGATGAGAATAGGATTCGACCTGACAGATTTGCCATGGGTACACGTAGGTCAATTTTAATAAGGATTGAGAGCCATCTCAATCCTATTCTAATTGCGGTTTATACTATGATTCGTAATTAGATTCCAAAAACAGAACCTCTTTCGCTTACTTTTCGCTTTTATTTCTTTGAATATGGGCAACTGATATTACTTTTTTTACATCAGAGGATTAAAATGACCATTATTACATTATATCAGGGGTATTTAAAAAAAAGAACGTTTATATACACATACATACAATTTAATTACGAATCAGAGTATAGTAATATATTAAGCGTATGAATGCGCGTACCTTTCTGCAGAAAGACGTGGCAATAGGACCATGACGCCATTCAAATTAAAAAAAATCTTCTTCTAGTTTTTGTTTTAAACGTTCGTTCTTCATCTTTTTATAAGGCACAGTTTCGAACCTGGATTGTTGAGCCAGTTGCTCCTTGCTTTTGTTAGTAATCTAGCCATGTATGTTATAAATGGCCGATGTTGCTGAATTCCGAAAAATGGCCTTATAATTCCGATTCGCGATGGTTTATGTATGCCACATACCAATTTTACTAAATTACACAAAATCCGCATAAACTACATGTAATTGAATTCCTCAGGTCCTGATGGCCACCAATCGTCCGGACACCCTGGACCCGGCGCTCATGCGGCCGGGCCGCCTGGACCGCAAGGTGGAGTTCGGGCTGCCCGACCTGGAGGGCCGCGCGCACATCTTCCGCATCCACGCGCGCTCCATGAGCGTGGAGAGGGACATCCGCTTCGACCTGCTGGCCAGGCTGTGTCCCAACTCCACAGGCGCCGAGATTAGGTAACTTAATTACCACCAGCTGGCCATACACTCTGGACCCGGCGCTCATGCGGCCGGGCCGTTTCAACCGCAAGGTGGAGTTCGGGCTGCTCGACCTGGAGAGCCGTGCGCACATCTTCCGCTTCCACGCGCGCTCCATGAGCGTGGAGAGGGACACCCGCTTCGACCTGCTGGCTAGGCTGTGCCCCAACTCCACAGGCGCCGAGATTAGGTAACTTAATTACCACCAGCTGGCCATACACTCTGGACCCGGCGCTCATGCGGCCGGGCCGTTTCAACCGCAAGGTGGAGTTCGGGCTGCTCGACCTGGAGAGCCGTGCGCACATCTTCCGCATCCACGCGCGCTCCATGAGCGTGGAGAGGGACATCCGCTTCGACCTGCTGGCTAGGCTGTGTCCCAAATCCACGGGCGCCGAGATTAGGTACGATCTTAATAGGAAAACTGGACTTGTCATACCTTCTAAGGTAGCTAAGGGTCAAACTGGTCAAAGCAAACGTCCGGTTTGCATGGCAGGTATATACGGTAACAGAATCAAGTCGCTTGAAGGCGCATTTCCACACACGGCTCACGACCGTACGTTCTAATCTAATCCGGTCGTGATAATGTTTTTGAGTATAGATGTTTTTAACGACTATCCTCATGGACTTCTGTGGCAATCTTTGTCTCTGAAAGTTAACTTGAGACCGAGTCTAACGATAAACTGTTTTTGCAGGTCGGTATGCACCGAGGCGGGAATGTTCGCCATCCGTGCGCGCCGCAAAGTAGCCACCGAGAAGGACTTCCTCGAAGCCGTCAACAAGGTCATCAAGAGCTACGCCAAGTTCTCAGCTACTCCGCGCTACATGACCTACAACTAGATTGCTTTATTTGTATTAATATAATTCTTTAAATATATCGTGTATTCTAAATATTGTTTTATTTTACCCCTTAGTCGTACCGTTGTCACTAGTACTTACGTCATGTCATAGCTATTTATGACGCCGCAAGATGGCCACCGAACGTTCCTAGAAGCAGCCAACAAGGTGATCAAGAGCTACACCAAATTCTCTGCTGCTAGTCCCAGATTGTATACAGTGTGTTTCTGTAATAGGAGCAATAAATTAAAACATAGATTCTACTCCTCAAACTACAAAACTTTTGTTCAACAACTTTTTAATAATTATCCGTCTATCTTTGGTAGGGTCCTACAGGGACGATAAATTAAAGAGGACTGTATCAAAATAGGCTGGTTTATTTCGCCTCAATTACAATGGGAATCCCGGCCAAACAATTATAAAAAAGCTAATTTTCGGTTGTTGTTGTTGCCGACGGAGTGGGTAAAGCCGAGTGTCGTACGCGGGTCGCCCGCGGCCCGCCGCGGTGACGTCGCGTTCTGCCCGCTCCCCGCACGTCTCCTCCCGTGCGTATGTCCAGTTCTCAACAATCTTCGTCTTATTTCTTATCCCAAACAACATGCGCGTTGCCAGGGCACGAAAAAAACATCTACCTACGCGTCACAGACAGCGACTATTAGTCACCTGCGGTTTTTTATCCATCTATTGATTTCGTTGCACCTACATAGACGGCAATGTTTCGAAGTCGCGAGCGAGCTTTGTGTCAAAATTGCGCCGATTGTAGAGGCCATTAACTTAAATTAAAATAAAGAGGGTAGTTTTAAAACAGATGCTAAATGATCCCATAATGTTATCAATGTTGATGTAAAAGTTTTAGTGGTAGTGTGTGACGTGTGCCATTATTAAAATAAATGAGAGTTTAATGTTGGATTGGTTGTTAGAGGTTATTAAACAAAACACTACAATGTGCCCAACAACGGTAAGTTAATCAGGTACCTACTTATTAACGCATATTAGAATTTCAATCAGTGTCAGTCAACCTAATGGTTATCATGATAGATAAGTATTCATGGCCATGTAACATTCTCTGTTTAAAAACATAATATCGGTTCAGTTATCTTAGTCTTAGTATTTAAGGGCTGGAATACCTGGGTAAGCGTCCTAACTCGACACGTTTATGTCCAATAGATGACGCCCTGCAGTCATATAAATTTCATCCTAGGGAGTCTTTGGGCCTTAGCAAAAAAATGTTGAGTGATTGATGATCACTGTTTGCTAAGAACCAGACTATTCTTAACCCTTTCACCGCTGAAGACGTCAAATCACGTGCACGGAAAGTCGTGCCCTGAGCGCCAGTGCGTGACATCACGTCCAAAACATAAGAGAGTTACCTCGCGCGCGCAGTCGCTGAGGGCACGATTTTTCCGTCCGGGGCTTGGCGGTCAAAGATTTAGCTACTTACGCTGCTGTGTAAGTATTTTGGTACCTACTTAGATCCATACATTTTGGCCTTTGATAGGAAGCATACACAGACGTGGTGGAGTTATGCGCGCTTCTTCAATGTCTGGGGTTCAGCGTGAAGTCGCTCAACATGAGCGACGGCAATATGAGCCAGGAGAACGGCGCCAGGACCGTGGTCATCAACTGCCAGGTACTTTAAAACTAATGGGGCCCACCCACTATCAGTCGGCCTGACGAAATTGGCCTGTCAGTTGTTCGGAGCTGTCAAATTTTTGTATGTAATTAATAGCAAAAGAACTTTTTGAAGCTCAAGTCAATCGCGCCATCTGCCCGAAAGCGACCTAAAGATACTCAAAATGTAAGAGGAAATGTCACCTGCACTGCTACTCCATCTAGTAACGAATAGCGTACTAGTAGTACACTAGTAGCTAGCAGCAAGTGTAACATGTTTAACTTTTTCTAACAATTTGCAGGCTTCAGGGTTGCATGTGGTGCTGGAGAGCGGCAGTTCTTCATGCTCCTGCCCTCCTGAAGCTAGCCAGCATAATAGTGAAATATGGCACGTGTCTGGCATTGCAGGGGGTCAACGGCTTGACAAGGTGAGCCTCATAGCGGCTACAGTTTAGCGCGGCGACAGTTGCCAGCAGTGGCAAGGGAGAAAGAAAGATTGGAGTATGCTATCTCCTGCTAAATTTAGTCGTCACTCACCGCTGAGAAGGAAAGCTCGATGCGTGACGGTATCTCGTTCTCACCTATAGCTAGCGCACCTTGCCGTTGCCACCTCGTGAAGTTGTGGCTAGGCCATCAAAACTATACGTAGGTACGTTCTCTAGTGGTCACTTGTTCGGCTATTTTTTCAAATTCTAGAAGTCACTCAATAGGGCAAAATAAGTTTATTAATAGGTATCACTCTTAATACAAATAACAGAATATTGCAAAATTGCCAAAATAATCGACAGCTCCTGGTAATTAAGGTAACTTTTTCAAAAGGACAGAACTGGACTTTATATCACCAGAGACTTTTTGAAGCTCAGGTCTGAAGCGCCACGAGAGCAACCTAAAGATATAAAAATAGTAGGAAAAAATGATAGTGCGTCGCAGCGTCATCTAGCGTTACTATTAAGGTACGTTACTGGTTACTAGATGTTGCTGCGACGCACTGTAATTTTTTCGTACTATTTTTATATCTTTAGGTTGCTTTCGTGCAGATGGCGCTTCAGACTTGAGCTTCAAAAAGTTCTTAGACTGTGGCTGTTTATGTTATTTATAGTCTATGATATGACCAAGCCATTGCTTGGACCGATAATCGTTTGTTTGTTTAAGTTTTGTTGAAGAACCTAATTTTTTTCCCAGGAATTCGGCTGCTCGATCCTCGGTCAGCTGCCGAAGGCGCACCGGGAGCGCTTGTCTAAGGAACTGCGCGTGATGATGCGCTGTATCAGGGAGAACAGCGACCTGGACGTCGACAAGGAGAAGGTCAACAAGTCCGCCAGCATGGTGGAGATCAAGGTGTCTCCGGAGAGGAGGTGAGTCGAAGGAATTTGAACCTTTTGCGTGCCTATTTAAGTCCATATTTGAATGGCAACACCTACCATGCAGACAACTTGTCAAATGTTTGACATAATATTCGGAACAATTCGCCTCACTGGAAGGTGGAAAAACTTGTCCCAAAGTCGGGCTAAATGTTCTTCTCCGAGTCGAACAGTCTTTAGATAAGATAACTATATTGGTATTTTGGTAGAAATTACTTAATAATATCACATACCTAGTCATATTGAAACTCGTTTTTTTATTACAATACTTCATGATACTTTTCCAGACTAAGCCTGCTAAAAGCCGAGACTCCAACCCGCTACCGATCCCTGGACACACTGACGGCGGCCAAGGAGGTCGACCAGCAGTTACCGACCCCTGGCTTGCTGCAGAAAAAACTGATTCTCACTGATACGTCCACTGATGAAGGCACAACTGATAATAAAAAGGCAAGTCAAGAGCGCGACGCACTAATAATCGTCATTTTTAATCGTCTTTGAGAAACCTACCCGTGTTTACCACGTGTTTACTCTTGAAATGTGACAGAGCTAGCTTTTAAAAGCTCCACTGCAACGCGTTATTGATTAGGCGTATCCCCATCCGACGTATAAGCCTCACGATATACCTTATTTATTTATTTATTTAAACTTTATTGCACAAAAGAAAAACTTGATGTACAAAAGGCGGACTTAATGCCATGAGGCATTCTGTACCAGTCAACCTTAAGGCAAAGCAGAGAAGTTGTGGGCGGTGCTTACTAGAGCAAGAGGTAAAGAGTTAACTAAAAGTAAACAATGGATACAATATAATACAATTTATACATATTATACAATATATATAACCAGCGCCGGCCCGAGCCCTCGATCAGGGTAGAGCGAAATCGGGTTTTGGCGCCCCTCGTCGAAGCTTTTTACCCAAAAGCGTTAGAGAAATAGGGTTAGGTCATAAATGAACGATTAAGGGACTACCCCAACTTAAGTATTTTTTCGATGTACATATGTTATAACCAATTTTCAATAAGTTTTTTTTTAAATATGATTTGGAATATAATCTAGTTAGAATAAGCTATTCCAAACCCTCTTAGAACCGTACAGCATTTTTTATAAGAATTTTTGTGCCAAAATATGCCAATTCGCCCAGAAGATGAACAAAGTGCCCTGAACGGTTTGATTCAAAAGATGAACCAGTACAAAAGCAAAATCAAGTACCCAAAAATTAATGATTTGACGCCAATAAATGAACAGTGGCCTCCTAAGGCCTATACAAGCAAAATTAGGAAATTTGATTGATTTAGCTTTGTGCAATAATTGAAGTGGTATCCTGCCTTGCTGCCGAAAATTGTATTGCCGAATTTCACTTGTTAACCAACTTTTCGCAGATGTTTCATTTGGCCGAATAACTTTTACCAAATAATTATCTCGCAACCATTTCATTTCCCAACCCCATAGTTGGGAAATGGAAATTACTTACTAGGTTGGGTTCGGTTAGGTTGGATTATGTAAAGTTGGGAAATGAAATTCGGCCAAATGAAACTTCTCCGCAAAGTTGGTTGGCAAGTGAAATTCGGCAATACTATTTTCGTCAAAAATGCAGAGCACCAAATGAAGTATACAAAGGTAAATCAAGTGTTTCAATTTAAAATGGTTTCATCTTTTTCAAATTTAATAAACACTATAATTAGGACCATGGGCCTTCAAAAATAGTATTAGCAGTGGCGGTGGGTCAAAATTTTTCTTAGGCAGCCGGAGTTTATTTTGGGTTCTCTGCCTTTTCGCCGAAAATCATATTGCCAAATTTCACTTGCCAACCAACTTTTCGCAGAAGTTTCATTTGGCCGAATTTCATTTCCCAACTTTACATAATCCAACCTAACCTAACCCAACCTAGTAGGCAAATTTCACTTCCCAACTATGGGGTTGGGAAATGAAATGGTTGCGAAATAATTATTTGGTAAAAGTTATTCGGCCAAATGAAACTTCTGCGAAAAGTTGGTTGGCAAATGAAATTCGGCAATACAATTTTCGGCGAATGGCAGGTTACCTTTATTTTAGTTTAAAATTTCTTCATGAGCTTTAGGAAAACTTGTCAGGTGCATGAAAATTAGGCAAGCAGCCGGGAAACATGTTCTATGGACGCGCCGCCACTCATAGGTAGAAGATTTCTCTAAAAATGTTCAGTTTTGAATTTGCTACCTAAAACATGAACGGATAAATTTAGTTAGTTCAAGTTTTGAGCATGATATTCATGAAATGAAGTAATAAAATTCATGCAAACTGCATGTTTTGGAATGCAGCCTAAAAGATAAACTAGTGAATTCTCGTAGTTCAAGTTTTAGGTATAGTTATAGTTCTGTTAGGTGAACAGTCCCCTTTCCATATTAAAGTAATCCCCATGATAATAGTGACATAAAAAAAAGTTTTGTTCATGTTTTAGTCATAAAATCAAGTAACAAAAAGCAATTTAAAACATAAATGGTGTATGTTTTTAATGAGAGTAAGAATTTGAAAAAACTAACACAGGCCCTAAAGTTGAACGCCATTAATCCATTGCAAGAATCACAAAATATTGGAACCATGACTTGAACAATGAATATTTCATAACGTAAGTTAAAATATGCTATTCAAAGTCATGTCAGTTTCATCATTAAAGTTTATAAATTTATACGCAATTATATCTTTTAAATTTTGAACCATTCTTAATAAGATTTCCATACAAAGGGCGATTTTGGCGAGAGTTATAGATTTGGCGAGCTCTCACGACCTCATACTTGGATTTATTATTTTAGAAGTTTAAAGTCAGTAGGTATCGGGAAAGTAATGCAGTTTTAATAAAATAAAATAAATACAATATTAAGGCCGAATGTTCATCTTCTAGGGTCCTTAAGCTTTATATTTGTTTTGCCTTCTTTACGTTTTCGGCGCCTTTATAAGCTGTAATTTTCCGCCTTTCGAGATCAAAAACAGCGATTTAAAAAAAAGATAATAAAATGTAACCCGTTTTTCGGCGCCTTTATCAGGTTTCATTTCGCGCCTTTCAAGATTAAAAGCAGTGATTAAAAAAAATAGTCCTAAAATTTCCAATTGCTTGAAAAAATTACAAAGAACGTTACGTTTTCAGCGCCTATATCAGCCTCTATTTCGCGCCTTTCAACATCAAAAGCAACGATTTAAAAAATAAATAATAGAATGCAATCATAATAAACCAAATCGCTTAGAAAAATATAAATAACGTATCTTTTTGGCGCCTTTATTTCGCGCCCTTCAAGATTAAAAGTAGCGAGTCACGTCTGATAAAACAAGTTATATACCAAAAGGTAAAGGTACCACCCGCCGTCGCACCACTCCACTCCAAACGTACATATTTTGCGCCCGCGCCACACTCCCTTTAAAACTTTTTTTCTTTTGCCATTTTGGCGCCCCCCTGCCATCCGGCGCCTAGAGCGCCCGCTCCACTCGCTCTACCCTAGGACCGGCCCTGTATATAACAACAATACACACATACATACCTTATACCACCTCGCGAGGATATTGCCGCGCGAGGCAGCTCGGCTCGGCTAGTGTGGACGTTCCGCCCCCGAGACATTGCGGCCGCGCGTGCGTTTGGCATGCCACACTAGCTGAGCTGCCTCGCGCGGTCAGTTCCTCGCGAGGCGGTGAGTCAGGTGTGGCCACGCGTATTCCAGGACACATCGGCTAGATATGGTAGCCGACCTTACACCCTGGAGCTTTTGTTATTCAGCCAATTTTTAATGTTTAAGGTAAAATGGACATAAGTAAACAAAGCGTGTGTTTATATTTTTCATTTCAGCTTATGTGTCGAAGGCAGAGCACTTACACGTTATCACCTCCAGGCAGCGTCAAAGTTCGTAACAAGACATCTAGGTAAGTCGAGAGTGTATTCTATATTATTATTACTTAAATGAGACACCTTCCTTCATTATTCTAAACCTCGACTACAAAGTAAACTTTGATAAGCCAATTTTGAGAAATATAACGGTTACGTAATAGGGGTTCTTAAAACACGTGTGTATTTTTATGAGACGAACGAAGTGAGTTTCATAATAAGATCACACGAGTGTTTTAAGGCCTAATTACGTACAGTTGCATACACTGCTTTATCTACACACATATTATAAACCCTTAAATGATGATTGAATGACTGCTATTACACGGATTGCACCGCCATCGCCATGGCCAACTCGATGGTGCCGGCGGTCGGGGGGGCACGTGCCGGCGGTCGGAGAAGCGCGTCCCCGCCCGGATTTTCATAATGAAATCGAATTTTTGGTTATTATTTGATAATAATAACATCGTTACAGATAAGACATATGTTCTAACTTCTTACGAAACAGTTTATTTTTATGGTGGTCATAACGTGCGGTTTTTGAACGCATCATGGAGGGTTTATGATATGGGTGTAGATAAGGGTCACAACACACCTAGCGGTTTTCCTCGCGGAATTAGCGGAAGTAGCGGAAATTTGTCTATGGTAGCGGAAATTTGTCTATGGTAGCAGATTTTTTGTATGGAAGCCATAGACAAATTTCCGCTACCATAGACAAATTTCTGCTACTTCCGCTATTTGTCACCCTAAAACTGTTAAAACCATCGCTAAAAAATCTGCTTTCAAATAAAAAAAATCCCATTCAATTTGATTCATTCTTTTGTTCTTCTACTGTACCACAGACAGACACGCAAACACACATAGCGGTCAAACTTATAACACCCTCACTTTTTTTAAGGGGTTACAAATGTTACAATACCTACTATTTTACTAAATCGTCAAGTGACAAGCAAAACTCACTAAATTACAAAAAAAAAAATGAAAATCAAGCTTGTTATGTTGCCAGTATGGTTCATTATGGCTATGAACTTGTGGTAGTTGTCACCTGACGAAATATTCTTCATTATAAAATAATTAACACTCTTACACTCACGGCACTTTTGTCACGTCTCGCGACATGTTTCGGGGAGCCTAGGTCTCCATCTTCAAGCACTAAAGGAGTGCTACTTGAACCGGCCCGTCGGTTAGTGCCGTGAGTGTAACCGTGTTATTTTATAATGTTAATATGTCTTACGAAAGTTTAAATTTAATAAATATTCTTACAGTCCTCTGCAACAGGCCAAAACCGTGGTTCTCGAGAATCTAATAGCAGCCGAGAAAGCAGCTGAAGGTCTCCGACAGAAGCTGGCTACCATCATCAAGCAGTTCGCTGACGAGGGCAAGGATGACTCCTCCATGTCGTCGCTGGCGCTCGATGTCTCCAAGATATCCGTGCTGAAGGTCCGTGAGTTCACATGAAATAAATGAGTAGTTTACATTTTATCAAATAAGAAGTGTACAGTCAACGCAAAAAATATGTATAAAATTTTGGACTTTATTACAAACGGGTAAGGTGCAAAAGTGTATAAATATTTTATTTAGTATTTAGGCGAGACGTTAATGATGTAAGTGTAGCCTCTAGCCCAAAGACCTATAAAAAGGCTTCCCATTCTATTGTATTTTAAATCTTCATTTGAGAGATCAGAATTCCATTAGTCTTGACAATTTTTTCTTTGTGGGCGGCAGGAGGATAGGTAGGTATGTACTATCCTCCTGCCGCTATAGACGAAATATTGGTCGCGGACCGGTAAAGCTTGCTAGCTCACTTCTTAGAGCGGTTGGCAGGTGTCCCAGACCTGCGAGTTCTAATCTCGCCTCGGTAAATGTTCTATACGACCTTTATTTCAAAAATTAGAATAACACCTTTTATTTTCAGGGCACTGAACCAATGAAAACGCAGTTCGCCTCAAGTCCTAACCTCTCCGGCCGCGGCGCCGTCTACGAAGACATGAAGAAAAACAAGCTAATGAGGCTTGAGAGTGCGTCCACATCTAACCTGGTACCCAAGAAGCAGACGCCGACCAAAGATGGCGGGATGGCTTCTAAACTACGGCGCATCTCGCCTAACTTCTTCAAGAAGAACTGTTTGGCCAATAAGAATGATAGGTTGAAACCACAGGATAGCAAGAGTAGTAAATTAAATAGTAAGTGCACGGACGTGCGAGCTGCCTACCGAGCCGTGTCTACACTGCCCGAGCAGCATCGCGCGGCATAGAGGGTTTCTACAAGTGGAAGCGCCGTGGTCACAAAAACATGATTGCATGACAGCTGCTATCAAAAATATCTGTCATCATAGTGCCACCACTTGGTGTTGTAAAAACCCTCATTTGTTCGCGAAGCTGCTCGGCCTTTGTGGAACTATAGAGTAACTTATATAGTAGAGCAGCACAGCCTAAGAACTTTTTGTTGTTGAAACTCAAATCAATCGCGCCATCTGCGTGAAAGAAATACGTGAAAACGTCACTTGCACTGCTCCATCTAGTAGCTTTCTAGTGTAGTAACGTACTAGTACGCTATTCGTTACTAAGAGGAAATGTCACCTGCACTGTTACTCCATCTAGTAGGTACTAATAGTGTAGTACTAGTACGCTATTCGTTACTAAGAGGAAATGTCACCTGCTCTGCTACTCCATCTAGTAGCTACTAGTGTAGTACTAGTACGCTATTCGTTACTAGATGGAGTAGTACGACACATGATGGAGTGACATTTCCTCTTACATTTTGGGTATCTTTAGGTCGCTTTCACGCAGATGGCGCGATTGACGTGAGCTTGAAACAGTTCTTAGGCTGTGCTTCTCTACTATATAAGTTACTCTATGGTGGAACCTATTGGGGAGCGTTCGATGCCGTAACCATCGTTGCATAGAGCTAGCTTCCAAGGGATTGCGATAATCATACTATCTCTTTCTTACGCTAGTACCTACCCTTGCTACTAAAAAAGGGATCAAGGGAGAGTAAAGCTTATTACTTCCACTGCTAGTGTATTTTGGCCAGCCAGACTATATACTATCTCCACAATTAGTACCTGTTGAATTTATATACAAGGCAGATTTTTATGACTGCTCTACAATATGGGCCATCATAGGGACGCAACTATACGACGGGACGAGATCGCAATATCGTTAGCTCCCTCTAACGCATAGCTGCGTCCCTATGATCGCCCATCATGTCGAGGAGCAATTAAACGGAACGGAGCTAGTAGCTTCCTATACTGTTCCGTCTAGATATGGATATGGTGGAAATGCTGCATTTCATTTTTAAACCGAATACAATGTTTTTTTTCAGACATCTTCAAGCCAAAGCCTGTGACTCCTAAACTGAAATCAGAATCAAGCCCAAATCTGAGTGCATCGTCAAAGAAGAGATTTAGCCACGTCAAATCCACAATACCCAGACCCACGCCAAAAAAGGAATAATACTTAAAGAAATATATAAAATGCTTTTAAATTTTATTTATTTAACTAAAATTGGATGGCAGTCTTTTATTACATATATTAACTAAACTAATAACAGTTTCTTTATTATACCTAATAGACTAAATCTGGTATGAATGACTAGGTATCAGATTCGGTCCCACTTCTGAATAACATTTCAACTACTTTTTCTAAGTCATCTTCAGTCTTACTTTTACATTTCGAGGAATGTTTACATGCACTTTTATCTTTGGCTGTTGGTTTTAATTTGGTTTTAAATTCACTCCTCTGCACTACATATGTGGCATGTTTTTCTTTAATAAGTTTTTTGACTCCCTTATTTTGACAAGTCTGATTTTTCTTTTCATGATGGACTGGACTATTTATACATTCTTCAGCATCTTCATCATCATCACTGCATGGTAGCTTTGAGTCTGAAGTTGATCCAAATCTATTTTTAATTTCCTTTTCTTGGGTTTTAGTAGTCAAGTCTTTCAGTGTCAGATTTTCAGGTTTCTTCATTTTGTCTCTTTCCTTCTTTGCTAATTTTAGACAGATGGTTGCTTTGGGATATCCGGTAAATGGTTGGTAACACACACCTTTATCCAGAGGTGCAAAGCTATTAAAGAACTTTCTTGGATGGATATCATCTGGTGTATCATTTAGTAGCATATAAGCTTTTTTCAGAAAAGTTTTCTTATCTATCGGATTTTGCATGTGAAAGAAATTCTCCAGTTGTTGATGAGTTTTTAGTTTTCTTAGAGCATTTTTCTGCACAATGTTATATGATACTACAGCCATGAGGATGAAAGCCGGTTCATTACTGAGGATGTGATCCCAGAGTATCAACCACTCTGTACAAGTCAAAACTTCACTGAAGGCTGTTTCTAATATCTTTAGAGCATAAACCTGACTGGTGAGACCAACATTACAGTAATGTTTTAGCAGCTGTGGCTCATGTTCCCCTAGTACATTTTCTATCATGGCCAGTATACTGAGTGGAGGGAATGGAGCATATTCAAACCACAACTGGCAGTAGTTGAGAAGAATTGTTGCCACACACTCAAACAACAGCAGGGGATCCTTTTGGAGAACTTTCACAAACGGAAAAACAAATCCTGGCAGGCATTTCATTACCCCAAATAGAGGACACCAGTGTGCAAGACATGAAAGCAAGCGCTTTAAATTTTTCAGTGTTAATGAACTATGGATCGTAAATTGTTTTTCAATGTCTTTGTAACTTGGATGGTTGCCCTTTTCCAGCAAAGCTGTATAAGCCACCTTGTTTGTGGGGGTTTCTAACAGAGATTTCCATATTACTGGCCTGAATTTATCAGGATATTCTCCATACTGCATTAATATTCTTCGAAGTCGGGCGCTGTCCATACAAACTCGCATCTTTTGTTCAACTTCAGCTCTCATGGTTATCTTGGCTTGTTCTTTAAACGGAGTCTTTAGTGGAGGCGGTATAGCTTCCGGATTTTGCGTTAATTGAGGCTTTTGTGGTTGGTCCAGTACATAGGAGGAGTTGTAAATATTAACTTCACCCAGTTTCAATATGCACAGAAAGTATTTACCAGTTGGGCTAACAACAAATTTGCGTATACCTGATGAGGTGGGACTAACAGTTTGGACTATTTTGAGGGTCTCTAAATCTAACAGGCGAAGTGTACAGTCACTGCCTAATATTGCTAAGATTTTATTTGCACCACCATCAAATACTTGTGGAATAAAGGCAATGTGTTGAGCTCCAGATATACCATATTTTGTCAAATCTATTGATTTTAAGGCTTTCCAAGTATCCATACTAAAAAGTATCAAGGTAGAGCTGATACCCGCCATAGCCATAGCTCTACCATTCATTGTAAATGCTATATTTCTCATATTTTTTAAATCTGTTGGTATTATCTGTTTCACTGACTTCATGCTTTCATGTTTCCATATCTGTACTGTGTCATTTTGAAAACACGCTACTAAGTATTCACCAGCCGGTGTGAATAATATCTGTTGGATTTGAGCACCCAAGTAAGTATTCAGCGTGAAATACTTTGTATAATTAGTCAGTTCCCAGAGTATAGCTTCCACCGGGCTCGCAGTCAGCAAGTGGTTGAGCTTGTTATTTGAGAAGGATATATGTTTGACTGGGGCCGTGTGACCAGTTAAAGTAAGTGAGACCTGCCCGGTTGCAACAGAAAGAAAGTAAATGTCGTATTTCGTAGCATTAGTCACTACTAGTTGATCTGTTTTGTTTGGAGTGAAATGAAGCGCCGTACACGGCCCAACATGGGTAAACTTCCAGAATTTGAGCTCGGAAAAGTCCAATATGAAAAGGTTTCCTACGTTGTCGGAACAGGCGAGTTTCTCTTGGGAGTCGTCGAAGACGCCTGTGGAAAATCGTATTCTACGGCTTTCACCATTTGAGCTTCGGACTGTGTGATGCAATTGCAATATGATTCCATCCTTAGGTTTTGTTTTCAACTTAATATCAAACTTTTGTATATGTCTGGAACCCTCAGACTGCTCGAATTCCATTTACAGATAAAATCGGAATTGTGGTTTAATAAGACCATAACAATCAAAAGATTTTTTGGACAATATCATACTATTTTAGGCCGACTTGTTTTCAAATTTAGTTCAAATTTAAATGATACAACAAATTACTACAAACAAAACAATGTCAATAGTCAATAATGTCAATGTGACGTTTGTTAATGTTACCCTCACTCACCCTAAATGACCTAAACTAACCTCAAGCAACGTTCAAGAAGATAATAATTGTAGGTAATAATGAATCTAATCGAACGAGCGGCAGCGTAAGCGAAGCGAGTTCTTACAAACAACTTCTGGCTACTGGGACGTCTCGGCATTTCGATGGATTTTTGATTTTGAGAGTTTGTTCGACGATAACTTTTGTAACGTTTTTCTGAACTTTATGATTTTTTTTTTAATTTATTCATGACCTGATCTTTATGAAATTTGTTGGGGTTGTAGCAGAGATACATAAAATTTGAGAGTTCGTTTATGAGCTGGATCGCTCAAGGGGTCGTGGACTTAGAAGGCGTAAAAAATCTTCATATTGGTCTTGTTATATTGGTCAACTCGTTTGCAAGTAAATCGTGAGTTCTCAGTTCGAGCCGGACTACTAGTAAGGTAAATAAAAAAAAACACCCATCTTGGATCAGTTGTGCTTACCTAATAATTTAAAATAAGAATTAGGTACTTAGGCCATGGAGATAAGATAAATGGGTAATGGCATCTACAATCGGCGCAATTTTGACACAAAACTCGTACGCGATTACAAGACATTGCCGTCTAGGTAGGCAACGAAATTAATCGATGGATCTTAAACCGTAATGTATTAAAAATTGCAGGTGACTAGTCGCTTACGTTTGTACTTTGTAGAGGCCTTAAAACTGTAAGGGTCACAACACACCTAGTGGAATTCCTCGCGGAATTAGTGGAAGTACCGGAAATTTGTCTATGGTAGCGGAAATTTGTCTATGGCTTCCATACAAAAAATCTGCTACCATAGACAAATTTCCGCTACTTCCGCTAATTCCGCGAGGAATTCCGCTAGGTGTGTTGTGACCCTTACAGTTTTAAGGCCTAAACTTCGATGTCTGGTGATTGGTGAAACATGGGAGAAACTGATATTTTTGTAATTGTACCATACTTTTATTGGTGTACATGTATTAATAAAAATCAATTAATAATAATAGGGTAAAAACCATAACACTTCTCTTTCCGAACAATCATCCATTTTGCTATTTCAAATTAATGGCAACACTTCGTTTTGTGATCGGGACTTCCTGGCAAAGTCAAATTGTCAACTGTCATTAATGTCAAGCAAGCAGCAAGCAGCGCTTTAAGCGGTATTAGACATTGCAACCTGCAGGGCCCAATCTGTCAGGTTGGAAGGTGTAATTAAAGGTAGGGCCCGTAGGGAGCTGCAGGAGGGTAAGGGAGAGGCAGGGTACACAACAGATCGGGCCCTGCAGGTTGCAATGTCTAATAGCCGTTTTTGCTTGCATTGCTTGCTGTTTTGCACGTTATGTTATAATACGTATAGACCATGGCGATTTTTCAGCTATTATTCATGTTTTGAGGGAAACAAATCTTATTCAGTTTGTTTTGTTTTTATTGCGCGGTGCGCAATTAAGTATTAATTTGGAAGGAGTAATTGAAAAGTGAAAAAAGCCTTTGGAGGAAAAGGGTAAGTAATCATAAAAGTTACCTAATTACAGTACAGCAGGTTTGGTACGTTCTGTTCTAATAATCAGACTAAATATCTCGAAATTAAATAAAACCTGACATAGGTACCTAAGTACAGGCTATACTGGGACTTAGTCCTTACAATACTTTTAGTTACTTTTTCTACTCCTGCATTCTAATTTGCCAGTAAAATGACTGACATGTAAATTCAAAGCATATACTTTATGAACGTTGTCATAATATGACTCAAAAGTCGATTCTCAGGGATATAATGGGTCTGTTGGGCCTCGCACCGGCGCCGCCCGCCGCTGTAGACGAGGCGGGCGCCGATGCAATCCGCCAGGAGATTGAAGACAATTGTATAGAGGCAGCAGGTCATTCGTCGAACTCAATGCTTACTGGCTTGCCTAGCACTCGTAGAAAAACTATTGTGTGCAACGGTACATAATTAGGTCTTAAAATTCTCGGGTCTGTTTTTACAAAATTCGGCTTCGCCTCATTTTGTAACTTCGACCCTCGATTTTTAAGAACCCTTATTATGTAACTGTTGCACAAAATACTATTTTACAAGGGTAAAATAAACAAAAGCCAACTTTTCCATATCTGGAATCTCTTAGTTACTTGAGTTAAAGTTATAAGAGTTATGACAGTGGGATGGGAGCTTTTACTAAGATAATTTAAGCACACCTAATTTAAAAAACATGCCCTGTGTGTACTGATTTCAATTTTTATTTTGCAGAAGCAATGGGGAAGTATGCAGTGCTGAGGAGCTACATGTATAAGTTTAAGAACATGAAGGTGGTTCATGTTCCAAAGGATTGTTCTCTTGTCATTGAAGGGGATAGTTTTATTAGGCAACATTACAAAGAGAGTGGATTAAATTTCATGCTCGGAGGTGAATTTGACAGGTATGCTGATTATTTAAAAACAGTACTAAATGTTTTTATTGAAAACAACGTGACTTGCTATGTGGTATTCACTGGTGCAATGGAAGTCAACATAGAAAAGAGAAATGAGATATATCAAAATATTGTAGATAATAGGGATATCATTGAATCGGGCCACAGATCTGATACATTTTTTAACCCAATTTTTACGAAAAATGTGAAAAGGGAGGTGCTTGAGGAGCTAGGGATTTGGTACTGTGTGACCGAGTATGCTGCTCGTCAAACTCTCCTAGATCTGTCCAGAGAGTTAAACTGTCCTGTCTTGACCTACCACTTTGAACAATGTCTTCTTGGTATGTCTTGCTTAATTCCGATTTCAAAACCGAATCCTGAAGCAAGAAGTGATATCAAATACATTTTGCTAACACCAGACTCTTTCAATGAGCATATTAAAATATTTGAGAATATGAAGCCATTATTCTTCACAATGCTTGATGAAAACTTATCTGTGTTCAATAAGATTCCAGAAATTATTGGCTGCAAAAATTACACTATTACAACATTGTTATACTGGATAAGAAAACAAAAGAGAGAGTCATTAGATAGCATAATTGATAAATTAGAAATACTGTTAACCACCACGGTAGAGAAAGAATTGTTCCGAGCATCAATCAATGAGCTTACAAATCTAATTTTTTGTAAGAAAGAATCAAGTGCTTTGAAATATTTAAAAGGTGAACAGACTGGAAATTTGAACAATACGACAGAGCAGTTTAGGAATGGAGTAATGACTGGTACAATTCCTGATGATTATAGATCAATTTAAAAAATAAAGGAACCTTCTCTGGCTCATGGGTAGTCTTTAAATAAAGCAAAAGAGATGCCATGTTGCCTACGTTGGATATTGTTATGTATGCCCACAGCCTTTTATGGGATTCTCCACGAAGTTTGCATTTTATAGGGCGCAAGGGGCGCTCTGTGGATGTGACTGTTATGCCAGCGAAATATTCGGGGTTCTCAAAGGATGGAAAAAAGGAAGAAGGGGACTTTGAGAAGTTCATTGAAGACATTCTGCCTGGTTACGATTGGTCGTTGTTAAAACCTGTTCCGGAAGATTGTTGGCTGCTCATAGTTGGCTTGGTTTACTACTTTTCTAAAGCAGACAGAGACTTCACCGCAGAAGCTTACAGTATTCTTCTGTCCTACGTCATGCTTGGGCCCGTTTCGGAGAAAGTTGGCTTGATTAGAAAAGATAAGATAAAGTTCTGCAGTCTGGAATCAGGCGACAATGATGATGGAATTTGCACTTACAAGGACTGTCTGGAAGGGGCAAAAGCTATGGTAGACTACTTTGAAGAAGGAGATATCAAGGAAACCTTTGATCGAAGCATTCTTCACGATATAGCGGAGTTCCAGCATTGCTTGCAGCATGTGAACTATTTGAACGAGTTGTGTGGACAAATAAAGAGTACGAAGTATTACAAGACCTATAACGGTACCTTCGTGATCAACATTCTTCTGCAGCTGAAGAAGTATGATGATCCGATGCTCTTCTTTGACAGCAATTTCAATGCCAGCTCTTCCGTCCTATGTTTTTACAAAAGAGTTAAAGAAGTCTTTGATAATCTTTTGTCTGTGACTAACCTGAATTAATATTCATAAGTACCTAAGCTTAATCTTAGTATGTAGTCGGAAAAAATCCTTTGCTTTGTGTAAGTTAGAGGCGATTTCTTTTGTTATTTTTCAGTCATTTATAATTTCAAAGATACTTTTTTGTTTACATTCGCCATGCGATCCCATCGATCATAAATTCATAAGTATTATATCGGATATAAGATTCCGAGAGCAAGGAAACCTCGCAGTTAGTTTATTGCTAATATTGCTATACGACTGTATCTAGAAATTAAGAATCCTTCTAGATCCGGATCTAGAAGGATTCTTAATTCTAGATGCAGTCGTATAGCAATAAACTAACTATTCAAACGCCCGGGCGTTTACATGGCACGTTTGTACGATTTTGAAAGCAACTAATGAAACCTCTTACTCTACAACAAAATGCGAGGTTTTGTTTCTTTTAAAATCGATTATCATTTTCCGAGGCCAGTTCTCCGCCTATAAAGATTTTACTTTCAGTTTGGCTATACAATCTAGTACATCGCTCATTATTTACTTTGACGTCGATATATTTTTTTGTAACCAACGTAAAATGAAACCAAAACATTTTTATTGTTTTGCAACACGACACAGTCTGGCTTACCCAATCGGGATACCTATTATTCCTTTATAATATTCTTGCAACTTAAGGAGTGCATCCGTATTGACCCTATTGATTTTCAGCGCATTATCTCCGCCCCGTTTTTTCACCTCACGGGGGAGTCAATTTGCCGCGAAGCCATGGCGTGCGCGCAGTCCGCAAGCAGCGACGCGCAGGCGCGCACCAGCCCGCTGTTTACAAACACCATAAACAAACATGTAAACATCATTGTTAACTTTTGCCGCGAAAGTTAATTAATTGAGCGTTTCGTTCGGGTTTTAATTAAGAAATTCCTGGCGCGATCTAGCTGCTCTCGCATTTCAGTCACATATGCGGACGTATACGCTGGTGCGGCGTCCGAGCGTCACAGAGCGTGTCCTGAGCACTTTTAAGATGTGTTTTCTAAACGTTTTGCGTCTGCACGTGTCTCAGAATCAGAGGCAGAAGCGTTTGTACAAGCAGTATATGGAGCAGCTCGCTGGGGCCTATGTGGAACGTTGTACGGACTTGAGCACATGGGAGCATAGGTACAACTGTGTGGGGACTCCTGAATGGGATGCGCGGGAGTGGGACAGCGAGTCCAGGTCGTGTGGGTCGGAGTGTGACAGCGGGAGGTGCTCGTCGCCATGCTGCTCGGAGGTCATCTTCAACGGCGGGCAGCATTTCAGCGGGAAGGGCAGTTCTTGCCGGCCATTTCCTATATGCTATCCTGGGAACTTCGGGTGAGTTTCTTAACTATACGTAATCTACCCTTATTATATTATATCCTATAGCGAGTGTGAAAATTTATTTTTGAACTATTCTTAGATTATGGCATTAAAACGGTGAGTAAATTACGGTACTTAGAGATTTCGGACTTAAAAAAAACTACCTATGTGTTTTATATACATTTTTTCCCCGCTTTGGGTATTTTTATGTGATATTTATTTTACCACTAAGGCTAAGCGATAAGTGAAGAAGATAATTGGCATTGTTTTTTTGCTAAATCCAGAGAAATGCAGAAATACAACGTTACTATTCAGTAGATGTATAGAGTAGGTTGAGTTGAGCCTGGGCGTTGTAGAGTCGTATTTTAAAACCTTTGCACTCTGTTTTACCCAACTGCGGTCCAAATGGTTTTCCATTGGAACAGAGAACGTACTAATTAGGTACCCATTGATTCAAATTCCATTGTAATTTCTAGTCTTGTCGACACAATAAACATAATATACAGAGTGTTTCCTGTAATATTTACGAGCAATAAATTAAATCGTAGATTCTACTTCTCAAACAACAAAACTTTTGTTCAACAACTTTAAAAAAATGTGTATTTTGAAGATTGCCTCTTTTTCATACAAATTAAATAGTATTTTCAATGTACGGTAAAATCCGTCTATTTGACATTGCTTGTCAGCCTACAAACATAATCAATTTCGGAATACATTGCGTGTTCGGAAAATCTTTAAAGTGTCCTAAAAATCATACAATAAGTTATATTTAAAAGTCGCTGAACAAACGTTGTCTGGTTTGAAGAGTACAATCTACGTATTAATTTATTGCTCCTATTACAGGAAACACCCGGTATACTTACTCAGCGTCAAAGATAAACACATTTCATAATGCTGCAATCGACGGCAAGATGACACTTGTGTATACGCTCTGATAATGACAAAGAATGTTTAAGAAAAGCGGCAAGGTACGATGAACCGCTTCCTAACTGTACCTACTTTCAACCATTATGTCTTATGTCACAGGAAACAAACAAACACCATGTTTTTTAGGGTTCCGTACCTCAAAAGGAAAAAAACGGAACCCTCATAGGATCACTTTGTTGTCCGTCTGTCTGTCTGTCTGTCAAGACCATTTTTCTCAGGAACGCGTGGAGGTATCAAGCTGAAATCTATATCAAATACTCAGGTCTATTGTCCCTTGAAGCTGTGAAAAAATCAAACTTAAAACCAACGCAATAAAAAGATACAGTCGTTTATGCTGCAAATTTTAGAGTTTTCGGCACTCGCAAAACCTACGGGGTACTTCCCGTGAACGCAGAAACTTAAAATTTGGCACGAAGCAACGTCATATAGCATAGACAGAGGAAAAATTATCAATGTCCGAATCATAAGACGAACCAATATACCTCACCCATTAAATAAGACTAGGATATACGGACAGATCTGTCCGCTTGATCTGTCTGTTGAATGTGCCCAACAGCGGGAAATACAGAGCATATGATACAAACACAATTACCTAGCACTGAGACTAATACCATAAGTATATTCCGTAAGGTACAGTTACAAACACCGATATTATCTGACAGAATATTGACCGACTGACTAATGACTATACAATCAGAGATCAACGTCTCAGTGAGTTAACAATTCACATTTCCCCATAAACGGCGGTCACCCTGTCGCTATTCTATTCCCATCATTACATAACCAGTGTAACACTGAACTTAAATCTGTAACAATTGCTTGAAAGGGGAGATCTCAGGATATTGGTAATGAAGCTTGATAATTAATAGGAATCTTAGGAATACAGCGATCGCCAGTGCATGGTAGCCAGCCGTGCGTGGCCGTCGATATAGTGAGTGTTCTTACTTAGGTTATTGCAAGCCGAGAAAACGAATAAAACGTATCTAAACCTCAAGTATTCTTGCCGGATCACGCATTACCTATACTAGAGTATGTCCCGAAAGAAAAGTCTTATAGAATGTATGGGCTCCCATATAAACCACGACCATTTTCATTCCGGACGGACTCTACCCTCAAAACCAACTGGTGAATGGTGACCAGGGTCGTAAGTCTCTTTCACACTTGCTCGGCCGCAGCAAGAGTGTAGGAGATAGCGATAAGAGAAAATTTTATTAGAAATTCTCTTTTTCAGTGTATACGGTTGAATTCAATGGGTACCTTGTAATTTTCTTTAAGTATTTATATAACAAAATTTTAAGTGATAATCCTAAAAAAAAGCGCTGGTAGCCTTGCGGTAAGACGTCCGACTTTCAATTCGGAGGTTCAAACCCCGGTTCGTACCACTGAGTTTTTTGGAACTTATGTACGGAATATCATTTGATATTTACCAGTCGCTTTTCGGTGAAGGAAAACATCGTAAGGAAACCGGACTTAATCCCAAAAAGGCCTAGTTTCCCCTCTGGGTTGGAAGGTCAGATGCCAGTCTCTTTCGTAAAAACTAGTGTCTACGCCAATTCATGGGATTAGGTTGTCAAGCGGAACCGAAGCCGGGATAAACGTTAGGAGGAAAGAAGAAAAGAAAGAATGAAGTGATAATCCTAGAGGAAAGTGTAATAATGTCTTCAAGAAGTGTTTGTTTACATGCTAAGACAAGTAAGGATGAATACACTGTAGTATAGTGTGGAGTTGCGCTAAACTTGTAAACATGTTTTCCTTCTGAAAGTAAACAATTATTTGTGTTTACACTTTGTTTATAGTTTGAGTACGAACGTACAGTTGTCGTCATCTTTTGTTTGACGGTTGTTAAGTCCTCTCGGATGACACCCTCTGGACTAAGAGCTGGCCACGTCAGATATTTATGACACAATAATGAGAGCGACAAAACCTGACCGGTTAGATTGCTTTACACCCTTATTGCTAGATCCGGGCATCTGGCAGCTTTTAATGGGTGGAGGTTAGAGGTGACTAGCAAAATCTTCGAATTGGAAAATAGTACTACCAAAATAGGTAATAACTTTCGAAGTTATCTCAGTTACAGAGGACAGGGCCTATATTTTCACATTAGAACAAAAGTAACTTCGCGGTAGGCCCTCTGGTCCCTGAGCTGCGGTGCGCGGTGCCCTGCCTACAGTGGGCCTACCGCGAAAATCGAAATTTCACTATCTGGCCGATAACCGCGAAGGACTTCGTTCATCGAATCGAATATTTCCATCACTCTCTTTCGTATATGCAAGAGCGATAGAGACGGGACCATCGTTTTGTCGATTTTCGAACTTCGCGGTAGGTCCTCTGTGTCCCTTCCGCTCAGCAGCGCTCGTTTTCGACGGTAGGCCCCACTGCTCACAGATATTAATTGACATTGGGCATAGAGGCAAGGTTAGCATTTACAGTCAGTACCGAAGTAAGGCTCTGGTTTGCATGAACTAGCGACTGTGCTTTAAGTGATTGGAATGGCTCTGCTTTAAATAGCTAGGTACGTTAATAGCACATCAGCCTCGTAATTTTATCTATTAAGATCAGAGTTACATACCGCGAATGATTTGTAATAAAATAGACGTTAAAACAGCGTTTGAAAATATCTAACTCTAACTTAGAGCATTTACCTAATCATTGGTTGAATAGTGTAAGAATTCGGAGAGTCTGATGGAAGAAAATTAAAACTAGAGGACTGGGTGGCTACCGTATGGTCACTTACCTTATCGAGAAGCAGTTTAGAACTTTTTTCATCGAAAAGTAAAAGTTTAATATTTAGGTCACAATTGTCACAAATCAGTTAGTCGCTTTGGTCACAACCTGCACACCTAGCACATGACATGAGTGACGCGACAGTATCTCGCGCGCGAGATAGTCTATCCGTCCTTTTCTGACTGTAACAAATAAAAAGAGACAGGTAGACTAGGGTAACGGCACCAGTGGTCAGCCAGGAACCAGTGGTCAGCCGTTGCATCGTTTATTGGTCATAAATATAGCAATAATTTGTATAAATAGATCATATGTACTTAACTAGCACCTCTGATTCATCGTTGTTTCATATGCCTTGCTACATAAGTGGAAGGGGATCAAGTGGTTGAAATAAATTAGTACAAATAGGTGCTGTCGATACACAAGAGCAGTAGTGTCATATCCGCCATATTTTTTACTACACGTGGTGTTCTCTTAACACGTAAGAAAAAACATGTTATTTTATTAAACGTGATGCACTTTTATAAAAATTGGCTTTGTGAATACTTTATGTATTGAATTATATTACAATTGATTAAAAATATCACTGATTTAGGTGTTATTTAAGGGGGCTGACTATTGGATACCACTTTTTTTACAAAGTATCCAACAGTCAGCCTCCAGGGGCTGACTACTGGGTTTTTCCTAATTGTATGAAAATCCAGTGGTCAGCCGCACTTAGAACTCCTAAAACCCAGAAGCAATTGTTATGTTTTTGAATTTGGAACCCTTTAGTTACTCAATAAAAGCTCAAAATTGATTGTAAAATATGTACAAAATGTTGTACAAGGGGTCTTTGGAGGTTATATTTTTTTCTTCACGGCCGACCACTGGGTGTAGTGGATCCAGTATTCAGCCAGTATCTTGTTGGGTTAACTGGTATTTTTAAGGATACAGGTACATATTTGTATGCGGATCTATGAACAATATTATACTATTATTATAATTCTATTATTTTTGACTTAAATATCTCATTCTTATTTATAGTTTAAACGGCTGAGTACTGGGTATACAAAGGCTGATTACTGGATTTTTGAGGCTGACTACTGGAAAAAAGTGCCATTTTCTGTTTAAACTTAATTATAGCTATTTTAAAAAGGATTGATATTTTTTCACATATTGTGTTTTAAAACTATGCTAAACAATTGACCTAACCATGTTATTCGTTTAATTATCCGACTAATCCTGTAGAAATGCTGAATGTTCAAACTTTAAAAAGTCGTTATAAGGCTGACTACTGGTGCTTTTACCCTAGGCGTGCTGGTGATGATAAAAAGAGGCAAACCATTAAAAGGTATCAGTACACATAAAATTCCATTCTTAAATAATAATACGGATGAAATAGTAACACAATAATTGGAACTGCTCACAAAAAAAGCTTCCCATAGACTCGGTAGAGCTCTTTATGCAACATCGATTGCTTTTTTACCGGTTAGACATGGGAAACGTTGGTAAACAGCCTGTGGTTAGGTTGGTAGCACTTGGCATAGTAATTACAGCTTTATGTGTGACGTTCTCAGTAATAAGGTACCTAATATCGTTTATTAATAAGGGCGGTTTCTAATTGCATACTAATGATAGCAACACTTTGAATACTATTGAAATATAAGCTAAAACAGTTATTTATTCTAAAGATAAAAATACTGAGATCAGTCATTATACAGAAGCAAAAATTGCTAAGCAAGCGACGTGTTCAAAATGATCTTGACAATAAAGTGTGACAACAAAGAAAAAAACGTTTAAAGTAGGTATACGTAAAGATAATTTTGAACACTCTTAACCGCTAAGCAATTTCTGTTGCTATACAGGTACAATCGTAGGTACAATGTAGTTTAACCTGTGTCTCTCATATTCTAACTGCCTAGGAGTAAGTACATAAACTCATAAGGAAGAATTAAGTCATTTACATAAAGCAGAAAGGAAAGTCACACGTATATTAATTTTACAGGATGTTATGTAAATGGTAGGACAAGATGCTAAAGGTTGTTATTACCGTGAACAGTTCTGTTGCAAAGTAACGGTACTGGTACTGCCCCACCACATATAAGGGGGCCCATCGACTATCAGTCCACCTGACGATATCGGCCAGTCAGTTAGAACAAAAATTTGACAGCTCCGAACAACTGACAAGCCAATATCGTCAGGCCGACTGATAGTGGGTGGTGGTGGGCCTGCTAACAGACGGAGCAGTCATTGGTCGTTTTTGCTTCCTATTTTATTTTTAACGAGGCAATATAATAACTTCAAGGCAATACCTAAATATAATATTGAGTTCTACATGAAGCCCATAAAATTGAATATATCACATTATTTCGGGGTTTTTAGAAAAGATGGGTTAAGATCCCTGGGTAGGTATTAGTACGTAGTTGTTATCGTCACGATATAATGGTGCACTTACATGTATGCTCACGTCCGGTGGGTTACACATGCTTCGTAGAACAAGATCATACGGATCTTCTGACGATCTGATGAAGTGCAAAAACTACGATTGAATTGTTTTGTGTATTTACTAGCTTTTGGTCTCCGGACAATTAAATAAATATACAATGTCTATTCCCCTGATAGTAACCTCTCTGGTTTATAATGAACACTCACAAGTACATTCTATTTAACGAGATTTCTCTTTCCGCACAAACTTTACATCTATTTTATACATAGATAGAAACAATCATTCTAGTGACAGAGTGAGATTATCTTTAATCCGAAAAAAAACAAGATTTATAAAAAAAACTCGGAATCAAAATAATGTCCGGCCGGCTCAAAAATTACGTTGCATCTGTCGATTACGTGTATAATAATAAGTGTTATTATTTGCTCATACGTACTTATAATATACTTATTACACGCAAAAAACATTAAAAATCTCCGTTTCCAAACACCTGTCATTAAATGAAAGTCGGCAGCGTTAAATAAGTGCTTTACATTAGAGTTATAAGTATCGGGTTAGTACTCAGATAAACATGATTACAGCTTACGCGCTTAAACAGAGAGACTACTGGGTGCGAAATCTACAGGACCTGTGCATTTAAAGAGAGAAAATATCATAGCGGGTGACTCGCCTTCTTTTATGCTTCTGGATAGTCACAAAGGGTATTAAGTGCTGGAAACCTTTAGTAGCCAAATGCAAAAGTAAGCAGCGCAAGCGAGTAAGCCAGATATACCTACTATCCGCAATACTAATGGCCTCTACAATCGGCGTAATTTTGTCACAAAACTCGCGCGTAGGGTGACCAGACGTCAGGAATTTTCCTGACATGTCAGGAATTTTAGACATATGTCAGGAATGCGGCCGGAAAAGGAAAATGTCAGGAATTTTCGACAAATAGACAAATTGTATATATGTCGAAAATTAATCTATTATTTGAAAAAAAAAAGTTTTACGAGCATAGAACATTATAGTTGCTGGTGTAGCCATAAAAAACGGCTTTTCGTGAACAAGAGAATTTCCTCGTCATGATTGTTCCTTAGGACCCTTATGATGGATTTGAGAAGTGGAGCCACCAAGATTTTTGATGTAAATGTTTAGTTTAGGGGGCCAACTTTGTCTTGATATCTAGGTACATCAGTTAACCTACTAGGCCATGTTTGGTATCATTTTCATATAAATCATCTGAATTCCTTTAAGGTATCATTTTGTTTTAGGTTCTTAGTTTTCAAACAAACGAACGAACGAAAAATCGTGTCAGGAATTTTGGCCGAAAATCAGGAATTTTGTCAGGCTTTTTGAAATTTGTATCTGGTCACCCTACTCGCGCGCGACTTCGAGACATTGCCGTCTAGGTAGGTGCATTGGTGCAACGAAATCAGTTCATGGATCAAAAGCCGCAATGTATTTAAAATCGCAGGTGACTAGTCGCTTACGTTTGTAGAGGCCTTAAATGGCGACTCAGGTCCTAACGTAATTTCCTTCATTCTTGCTGCGGCCGTGCTAGTATGAAAGAGAAGGTTTACGATTCCGGTTGCCAGTTGGTTTTACCGATAATATAGTATTGTAATTGTAAACATGTACCCTGATGGATTGCCAGCCCGAATGACACCAGTATGAAAAGTATGCATTATAGGTATGTTATTATTTATATCATTCGTTCGCGCGTTTTTCTGACAAGCGCCATCTCTGCTAATTCAGTGAGCAGCTCACACAGCTGCTGTGGTAATCATAAATGTTAATGCAGTGCCAACATCCGTGGCGTTGCGTGCTCTCCAATCATCGCATCAAGGATCCCATTCCTATCGCTGTACGGCCATGCTCATAATCATAACATGACTTTTAAGCGTGCATGGATGTTACGTGCGTGCACAGCATCTCATATTGTGCCAGGCAGTGGCGTAGCTAGCATGGGTGTCACCCGGTGCGGATAACTATTAGTCACCTCAAAAATCACAGTGTTGCCGCTGCCGGTGCGCCCCCTAGCTACGCCACTGGTGCCAGGTGCGCCGCAGTTTTAACCTTTTGAACGCCAAGCATCGGACGGAAAAATCGTGCCCTCAACGCCAGTGCGCGCGAGCGCGCAAGGCAAACCGGTTATATTTTGGACATGATATCACGTCCTGGCGCTGACTGCACGACTTTCCGTGCGCGTGATATGACGGCTTTGGGGGTCAATATCACTCTGAGTATGATATGATAGCCAACAGGTTTGTCTGTCCCTACATGTCACACTGCGAGGAATCACACGCCCCTGTCAGTGTTCATCATCATCATCATCTATTTAAGAGCTTTGCTCTTGTCGGTGGAGTAACCGCCACTCATCTCGCCTCTCCGCAATTGTTTTAAGCTCCCGATAAGACACTACATTAGCCTTTTCCTTAGCCTGAAGTTATAAACGCCCGTCTAGGCCTCCCACGGCGCCTTCTTCCTTTTATTTTACCTTCTATTATGGTTTTAATGTAATCGTCGTGTCGTATTAGGTGCCCTAACATATTGTCTCTCCTGTTCTCAATCGTCTTCATAAGAAATCTCTTCTCTCCTACCAAATCAGTCCTGACAGTGTTGTATTGTTATAAACGTAAAGTATCGCTATACCTTTTTTTTTGACGCACGGAAAATGCGTTTACGGCAGGCCTATGGGCCTGGGGTTTGTGAAACTCGCCTCTCCATATGAGAGGGGAATACTCACTAAAACCCTGCGGCGTTTTCGTCCATTTCTTTAAGGGGAGTGCATTGTGATCGTGAACATGTCTACCACGACCGACACCCCCTGCTATTCCCGGCTAAGTGTCGCTATACCTAACCTACCCTTAGTGGTTAGATATACAAAATAAAGATATCATTCATTCATTACATTAAGCCCCGGTTGCTTACCAACCTTTTTTCACGCACCGCGACTGATATATTAGATGCCGCATAAGTTTGGCGAATCAAGTGAACTTGTATTTAAATGATTGTAGCTATGTATTTAATATACACTTGTATTCATTTAAAAAGGTATTTAAAGACAACAAAAACCGTAGTATTATCCTGACTTTCACAACAAGAAAATCCAAATTCACATTCAATCATCGCTTTTATGTGCATCAGCTTTGGGACAAGTAAATTCCACATTCTTAAATTTCAAAAAATCTGTTCTTGCTGTGGTTATCGATATTTTTTGATAGGTATGGGAAATGTGTGTGAAAAATGTGGAATTTACTTGTCACTGTCTACCTATACGCAGCTTTATAACGATATTCACTCTATTTACTTACGCACCACGCATTTCTCCGGAAGAATGCAAACACTGTAATCTTCGTGTAACTGACATGTTTGCTTTAATACCATTTTATCTAACTACTGACATTGGATTATTCTAGCGACTTCAGATACGCTTTTCTTCCAACTCTAGATACTGCACAATATTGAAGTTGCACACTAGAAATTCACCGCATTGGTTTTTCTTCACATTATTTGATTCTATACAAACGCCTTTTTTCCAATACGCGTTTCTGCACGATTTTTATGTTTCACATTGGTAATTCACCACAACCTTATTTCTTAACAGTCGGAGTTTCTATACAAACGCTTTTATTCCTATTCGCATTTCTGCACGATTTTGAATCTGACAGTATGCATTAGACTAAGAGCTGACCTCGGAAAATAGGTCACAATAACATAGGTACAATTTTTTTTTATAATCATCATGGTACTCGATTTCGGCCTATTCGGGGGTACTGATTTCGAAAATGGGGTCCATTTTAGATTCCAAGATGGCGGACGGGCAATTTTTCGTAAAAGTCGACATGGTACTCGATTTCGGCCTATTCGGGGGTACTGATTTCGAAAATGGGGTCTATTTTAGATTCTAAGATGGCGGACGGGCATTTTTCGTAAAAGTCGACATGGTACTCGATTTCGGCCTATTCGGGGGTACTGATTTCGAAAATAGGGTCCATTTTAGATTCCAAGATGGCGGACGGGCATTTTTCGTAAAAGTCGACATGGTACTCGATTTCGGCCTATTCGGGGGTACTGGTTTCGAAACTGGGGTCCATTTTAGATTCCAAGATGGCGGACGGGCAATTTTTCGTAAAAGTCTACATGGTACTCGATTTCGGCCTATTCGGGGGTACTGATTTCGAAAATGGGGTCCATTTTAGATTCCAAGATGGCGTACGGGCATTTTTCGTAAAAGTCGACATGGTACTCGATTTCGGCCTATTCGGGGGTACTGATTTCGAAAATGGGGCTCGTTTTAGATTCCAAGATGGCGGACGGGCAATTTTTCGTAAAAGTCGACATGGTACTCGATTTCGGCCTATTCGGAGGTACTGGTTTCGAAAATGGGGTCCATTTTTAATTCCAAGATGGCGGACGGACATTTTTCGTAAAAGTCGACATGGTACTCGATTTCGGCCTATTCGGGGGTACTGATTTCGAAAATGGGGTCCATTTTAGATTCCAAGATGGCGGACGGGCATTTTTCGTAAAAGTCGACATGGTACTCGATTTCACCTCACCGAGAAATATAATTTCACTCAACAAATATTGATCACATGGGTTGTGGCGTGAGATAATTGTTGATCCGTTCGCTATTTTCCAACTATTGTTGATCCGAACAGTTTTTGTTGATCTAGTGTATGAGTCTGCATACAGACAGATGTTGCTCCGATCGGATCCACAATGGATGTCCCTTCTGGTAGGCTATATACACGGTGGGAAGGAGTATACCGACAAACTATAACCATGCATTCCTAAGGATAAAATAAGCAAAACATGCCATATGACTTTTGGCAAAATTCGCAAAAAAAATTTTTTTTTTGTTTTTGAATGCCTTTCGATATAAAAAATCGATATGTTTTTACAACTAATGCAAAATAATGACTGATAAGTTTTTTCTCATGCTTTTTTTTACAAGGTGTCTCTCACCACTTTGACGTCTGTGAATAAGGTTATTTAAACTAAACCACATAATGCCAACATTGTAATCCAAAGGATGTGATGTACCGAGTTAAGAAGAAATTTTTTTTTTATATTGTCATTATCTCTGAAACTACGCTGTTTCCAGAAAAGTTCATACGACATTTTAGTTTTTAAATATGATCAAGAATACGCTGTTAGAGTCTGTCGGTAAGTCGGTATACTTGTTCCCACCGTGTATATTGATCATATGTGTTGTGGCGTGAGTTAATTGTTGATCCGTTTGCTATTTGCCAACTATTGTTGATCCGCGAGTTTTTGTTGATATAAATGTATCACTTTGCATACAACTCCGATCGGATCAACACTTGCTGTCCCTTCTGGCAGGTTCAATTAGGTCCCAATGGCTCGCTAAAAGTTGAATTAACGAATACCCTATCTAATACCCTTCATTGGTAACCGGTTCCGATCCCGGCAAGGAAAAAGGAAGGATTTTTAGAATCTTTTGTATGAGTTACGTACGTTACTTTGAGCAAGCGATATTTTGAGTGTAGGCTTTGAGGTCATTGAACCTATGAGGAAATTATATTTCACCGATCATCTATTTACTAGAGATGGGCCGACTAGTCGCCGACTAGTCGCCGACTAGTCGGGAAAGCCGACTATTCGCCATCATTTGTAGTCGGCGATTAGTCGGCGACTAGTCGGCAAAAAATGCAGAATATTCGGCACTTTAATACCTACAAGAAAATAAGAACTTAGCAGAAGTTTAACCCTTTTTTAATTATGAAATTTAAAACTTATTAGTAGTGTTTGTTTTCTTTTTGCCATCAAATACGCCAGCGCCGGTTCGTAAACAAAGCTGGCCAAAACATGAACGCGTGTTAGACAATGGCACGGCGGACGAAGCGAAACGAGCGTTTCCGATTGCACCCGAACTTAACCAAAACCTACGATCGGCATTGCCGACTAGTCGGCCGATTAATCGGCAATTTGAAAACCGATTAGTCGGCCGATTGTGTATTCGGCAAAAACCCTAGTCGGCCCATCTCTACTATTTATCTATACATACATATAAAAGGAAAGGTCCTGTCCTGACTGACTGACTGACAGAAACATCAACGCAGACCCGAAACTACTTAACTTTTATAGTAGACATTATTTATAACGTAGGCAAGGAAAAAGGAAGGATTTTTTTTAGAATCTTTTGTATGAGTAACGTGCGTTACTTTGAGCAAGCGATGGTCATTGAACCTTTGAGGTTCACCCTCACAGAGAAATATAATTTCACTTAAAAAATGTTGATCCGATGGGTTGTGGTATGCGTTAATTGTTGATCCGTTAGCTATTGCCAAATATCGGATCAACAACTGCTGTCTCTTCTGCTAAGTTAAATTAGGTCCAAATAAATAAGATTCGCCATTTTATCCATTTTAATAAAAAGTCGTCACTAGTAGGGTCAGGGGGGTTGCGGGTGCCTGACGATAAGGTAGGGAGTGACTTGCAGATACGTTATAGTGCAAAAGATATAATTAAAACATTGCAGGGTATGAACAGGGGAAAGTCTCCCGGTCACGACTGCCTAAGCGTCCAGCACTTGCAATTTGCTGGCCCTCACTTGCCTAGAATCCTAGCAATGTTTTTTAATCTGTGCATCGGACACTCTTATTTACCTACGCATATGACGAAAACGATAGTGGTACCTATTGTTAAAAACAAAACTGGCGATGTATCTGATGTAAAGAATTACAGACCTATTTCTCTGGCAACAATCGTAGCCAGAGTACTTGACAGTCTACTTAACGTGCAATTGGATAAGTGCTTGCATTAACACTTCTCAGCAGCATTTCATTTTAGTGACAAGTGTGACAACTTAATAAAAAGAGAAAGAATTGCAGATCGTTGTCTCATTTCATTTACTCGCATGCCAAAACTAGTTAGCGAGATGCGATTAAGATAATCTTCTCCAAAAACAATCGTAAGTCTAGTAATACGGTTAAAATATGACAAATCCAAAAATCTCTCGGACAGTCCTGAAATTTGGTAAGTATGTTTATTAATTAGAGGTCCCATTTTCATGTCCAGACCATCGATGTTCCAGCTCGAGGAATCGCCAGCACCTTGGAAAATGTCGTCCATCCCGAAGAGTTTCGCCTTTAACTCTTAAACCTCGTATTCTTCGGAAATATGTCCTAGGGCAACATTAAAGCCTATTAAATTCTGCACAATACAGTCTTATATGTGTTTGCGAATAAATTGCATTTTCTCAGAGAAAATCCTCGTACAAGTGATATGTTTGGTCAATACCTTCCCATTGCATATTTCATTGATATGGAACTTTCAAAAGGCCGAAATCGAGTACCATGTCGACTTTTACGAAAAATGCCCGCCCGCCATCTTGGAATCTAAAATGGACCCCATTTTCGAAATCAGTACCTCCGAATAGGCCGAAATCGAGTACCATGTCGACTTTTACGAAAAATGCCCGTCCGCCATCTTGGAATCTAAAATGGACCCCATTTTCGAAATCAGTACCTCCGAATAGGCCGAAATCGAGTACCATGTCGACTTTTACGAAAAATTGCCCGCCCGCCATCTTGGAATGTAAAACGAGCCCCATTTTCGAAATCAGTACCCCCAAATAGGCCGAAATCGAGTACCATGTCGACTTTTACGAAAAATGCCCGTCCGCCATCTTGGAATCTAAAATGGACCCCATTTTCGAAATCAGTACCCCCGAATAGGCCGAAATCGAGTACCGTGTCGACTTTTACGAAAAATACCCGTCCGCCATCTTGGAATCTAAAATGGACCCCATTTTCGAAATCAGTACCCCCGAATAGGCCGAAATCGAGTACCATGTAGACTTTTACGAAAAATACCCGTCCGCCATCTTGGAATCTGAAATGGACCCCATTTTCGAAACCAGTACCCCCGAATAGGCCGAAATCGAGTACCATGATGATTATTTAAAAAAATGTACCTATGTTATTGTGACCTATTTTCCGAGGTCAGCTCTTAGTCTAATGCATACTGTCAGATTCAAAATCGTGCAGAAATGCGAATAGGAAAAAAAGCGTTTGTATAGAAACTCTGACTGTGAAGAAATACGGTTGTGGTGAATTACCAATGTGAAACATAAAAATCGTGCAGAAACGCGTATTGGAAAAACGGCGTTTGTATAGAATCAATTAACGTGAAAATAAAACGATTGCGGCGAATTTCTACTGTGCAACTTCAATATTGTGCAGTATATCGAGCTGGAAGAAACGCGTATGTGAAGTCGCTAGAATAATCCCTGACATTGACGGCATACAATCCATACAATCAGAAAAACGGACACGGAATCGGTGCGCACATTGCGTTGCTAAAGTTCTTGCACGCATGGATTGGATCTATGGATCTTGAGGCTTATTGAAATTAAACATTTGTGAGGCATTAATTTACTTGTACTACGCGTACAAGCGCGCTTCTTATACGCGTGACATGTGTAGGTAGGTACCACCATTTCCAAGCACGAGTGCTACACGGAAAAAAGGCTATCTTCAGCTAAGAATACCAATGTGAAAATATTATTGTTTAAAAATAAGTAAATAATGGACTAATTTTCAAATTTATATTATAAGGTATGGCTTATAATTTATAAATCGTCTTTTTACAATTTTCAACTCAGTAGATAAATATTATTGGCATAGATTCTAAGATGGGTTACCCACTAGATGCTTCTCACTTCTCACTACATGAAAGTGTAGACCTACCTCAAGAAAATTACGTAAAACGTAAACTGTTTTTAAGTGATCCATTATAAACTATTGAAGTGTTTAATTTATATGCCAAGAAGAAAGTCAGCACGGCCGAGCGTGTAATGGCCGTAAAATTAGCTTTAAAGGCAAATAATGAGTTTTAGGGACGAAACAATGGCGGGATTAAACGTTCCATAACAAAAAATGTATTGAAAGTACCAGCACAGAATAGGAAATAAAATATCATGGTGCAATCCTAATTGAAATTCAAAAACTATCAGGCAAAAAAATATGACATGATTAGTAGATAAGCCCTAATAGTTAAACAAGGTAATAAGATGATGTTTAACTATGTGTGTCAAATAAGTGGTCATAGACTATTTGTCACGATGTAAAGTTGTAATGAGTCGTCTTTAAATTTTCAGGTCAAACCGAGAATTAGCCTTTCGGAGACCGCAATTTATTGTGGTCTCATTAAGAATTTGATTATACCTAAGTATAACTATTTAAACTATTCTATTTATGTATGATTTAGCTACTTGTGGTTTTCGAATAACCAAACACAGTTTTCTTTTTAGCCGCCTTTTTCCACATTTGACCGTATCAATTCATACGTATACCTTATAAAGGTCGCCGGAAGACGCTGGATGCAAGTCGCTTCCGACCGATACTTATGGAGGTCCAAAAAGGAAGGCCTATGTTCAGCAGTGGACATCTTATGGCTGAGATGATGGTGATGATGATGAATTCATAAAGTTATCTCTTTATTTTGTATTTTTTTGTGAGACGCTTCTAATTCCTCTAATATATATTAATTTAGATCAATCGTGTAATCTCTTCCATTTTTAGGACACTTACTTGTTGTATCATTTTCTTGATTTGGTTGAGGCACTTGGGTCGGTAACAAATAAGGAAGGAACTATTATATGAGCGGGCGAAGTGTTCAAAATGATCTAGACATGACTTTATTGTTAGCGTAGATCATAATAAAACTTCGCCTTAGCTTCAAATTATCTATTACAATATTACGCAATACTTGACGGGTATTCTTGTTCATTTGTCATAAAAGTGTTCATGTTATAGACTGAATTTACACAAATCAAAGAAAGAAAACGTAAGATATATGTGTTCAATGACCACAATGTTCTAAACGCATTCTTCTAACGCACTCTTTACTCGGTCGGTTGATCCATGAATAATGCATCAGGAAAAAATACTATACAGAAGTTTAGTTACTGTGTTTTACTGTAATAAATCTGGAATAAAAAATTACGTATATACCTGAAAAATATTATAAAGTCCGATTAAACTAAATCTGCAACAACTTTAGTTTTTAAAACTAAGATTTTAGAGTGTCTACTTAACGACAGTGACACAGTATAATACAAATATGAATTTATTCAATAAAAACATGTCAAAAAACATTACATAAAATCAACTTAAAACTACTATTAACCTAAATACACAAATCCTTTATCACTAAACATAATATGGCTACCTAAACTAAACTAAATCTAAAAAAGGCCCTCGTGGCATGGTACCGAAGATGCTGGCTGCGTTACCCCGTTGTATCGCAAGACTAATACGCTGACCGAGGTAACTGCCAGCTCTACGGTCCCCCGTTGTGTCTCTGAGTCTCTTCGCTAGGTCTCCGAAAAGACTCAAAGCGCTAGGGCCCCACGGACCCAACGTCTCGACGCCGAAAGGAACAAAACTGTATTCGGCCCCGAGACCACTGTATTTCCCCACCTTTGCGTTTTCGGCCACTTCCGCCGCAGCTGCCGCCCTCCCAGATGTTCTGTGGAGATGTGACGGGGCCAGCGTGTCCACACAGGTTGCATCCCACACTAGGACCCGCCCCATACTCCATGGAATCAAGGACATCCCATCGGGTCTCTTGCCGTCACTTCTTGAAATGCCAGTCGGCTCCAACAGAGCTGGCACATTGACCGAAGCAAGAGACCGACGGATGATGTCATTAAGGGCGGCATGCCTAGAGAAGCGGCCCGCACTCCACACACACACACACACACACACACACACACACACACACACACAGTTGATTGTGATATCAGTGTGGTACCTACTTAAAAACAAATAAGAATATTTATAAGGTAATTTAAGATAATTAATAGGTAAATACGAGTACCTATTTACCAAAGGCTATTTGACATAATCTAGTATCCAGTCACAAATCAACGTTAGTAGGTACCTTGCTGGAAAGGAAACCGCGCCTTTCAAGGACCCACTTTAAATATGCTAGGTTGGTAGATAATCTTAGTGGGATTATATTCTACGTAAGGTATCTAAGCTTAATGCGTAGGTAGATAAATTGATTGATAATTGTACTTATTTTTTATCTTAAAAACGAAAAACGAACGAAAAAAGCATACTTACATTGATTTTTTTAAACTTTCTACTAAATCCCAATAATAGACATCAACGTGCAATTATAACGTTTTTTTTTCACAAAAGACTTAGGTGCTCGTATGTTGTAAATTATGTAAATACTTTGGCTAATGCCTGCATTCAATGAAATAGTAAAAAAAACATGAAACGTTAAGTAATAATAACAAATACATATATTAATTTAGATCAATCGTGTAATCTCTTCCAGGCGACTTTTTAAAGGTTCTCTATAGGTGGTATGTTGGGCCCGGTTTCATAACATAGATGTTAACTACAGGTCACTTTCTTAACCCGTCGGTACAACACGTTTGTAAAACAACAAAACCAACAATTAGACACGTCGAAAGTGGAATTAAAAAAGAAAAGTCGGTCGTCGGCGGAAAATTGATTTAGCGCCGATTATACAATCGCCATTGATTGAGCCCGCGCTACTTATTACGATTGACATCAAAAACATTTACTTTTGCTGAAGATTCATTATTATATTGAGGCGAAGCGGGTTGATAGGTAATTAGGTAGGTATTGTAATTTTTTTACAAATTGCGTAATAGTTGGTATTTTGCGTATTACCTAATATTACGGACTTACAAAAAGTTATGACTTATATTTCCCGTAAAATACATACGCAAATATACCCAAACAACTTTGAAGCACGTTTTATTTAGCAGCTTTGGGTTGCTTTATACTTAAAATGTTCAATCAGTATGGTAGGTAATATTAGTTATAATATAACCAACATTTTTATGAGGAAGAGACATAGAATTACAGGTTACAAGCTTTCAAAAAATAATTCCGTCTTAGAATTTCAATTAAAATCAGAAAATTATGATTATTTCACCTCAAAATGCTAGTAAAAAAATAAACCTAACATACTATATTTTTATTCTCTTTCTTAAATTTATTCAATAAACATGCCTTATTTCATGCGTGAGTAGTTTTAATCGAATAGCAGCGATTAGCAATCGTTTTCTATTCAACATAAAGTTTAATTCCAAAACACACACTGTTAGGGTAACTAACGAACTGATCAACGTTAAATATGGAGACGGAGCTGTCATCCTGTAGAAAACTGTCAAACTTATCATACAAGATTTTTTTAAACGATGACTATGAATATATATAACAGACAGTTTGGTGCAACCGGCCCTTAGTCCATACACCAAACACCAAACACAACCAGTGAGAGTGTGTATTAAATAGCGAAAGCATCCCGGGCTTTTTTGTATTTACATATAATAACACAGGTTGCATTCCCTAGTATTAAATCCTAGGTTTGCACCTCTTCTTGTTGGTCGTGGTCGTGGTAGGTTATTAAGGGGAATGACCAGAGGCTAGGACTAGGAAAGTGGCAGTTACGTCGCCCGTTCGACCATGTCGCTATTACCACTTTTCACCTGTTTTCAATTATTATCGTTCACTGATATGGAAAGTCTTCTGATATTAGAAAATAGTTAAATTGTGACCAAAAACGTTAACAATTTCAAAATTCGTAGTTTCGTTTTTTTAATTAATTGGATTGCAAAGAAATTGGTATAAATAATTCAGTACTATAACATATGCGACTTAGAACTTAGAAATGTTTGGATTCAAATAAGTAAAATATAAATACGAGAGTCTCTGATACGAGTAAAGTATAAAAATCTTGGCACCGTAAGGTTTGAAAACCGCGCCATCTACCGACGAGTAGTTGTACTACTGTAACACACGCAACCTGTGCCGCTTGTAGCAATGTTACAATTAGCTAACAGATGGCGCCTTTATACTGTTTGTTATTTTTTATAAATGGTGGCGCTATTATCAAATAGGTACTTCCTACTGTTTCAGAGACCCAAGGTTCGCTTTCCTACTTTTCGTATTAAAGTCGTACGGTTTTCGGCGTCCTCTTTTGTAACAAAAATGACATACTTGTTATTCTTCACAACAATCACACAAGGTCTAATTACAATTTTATATTGATAATAATTACTCTCTGATTTCTGATCTGACATACATAATTATGATTTCGTTCTCGAAGTTCCTGTAAATAGCCGTAGGTAGAGATATCGAACTTTTTAATGTTTTTGAAACTGAAAATTAAGTTGATTTTTTTAGGTTTATTAGCATTCTCAGAAAAATGATAAGAGTATCGTATCGTACGTTCCAGTCCTCGGTGACTTAACCCAAGTATCACCAAGTTAAAGAAAGTTAATAATTTAGTAATAAGCAAGAAGTGTTGACCGGATCCGGTCCGCATTATGCAGACGGCAGGTTTCACTTTCATATGTAACGTAATTTCGCTTAGATAAGATTGGGAAGGTCAATGAAATATAGAGCTTTGCTTGCCCTTTTAAAAATCTGAACATGATTTGAGAAAAGTATTACTCGTATACTCGGGAGTGCATTTTCCTCATATTTATATGTTAAAATGGCGAGTGTTGTTAAAAGAACGAGCGTCGAATAAAGTTTTTAGCTTCTCAATATTTTAATGCGACTTCCCATACATATACAGTAACCGGCAATTGTATCATCCTACACGAAAACCGCAAAAATATGTGACACGCTCTTTTTTGTAGATAAGAGCGTGTCACATATTTTTGCGCCCTTCGTGTAGCGTATTGCCGGTGACTGTACATCCCCCCCCAAACGAGTGCTTATGCATTTTAACAAGGCGATATGTAAGTTTCTGTATTTGTACATACAAACGTGTTAATATTTATCTCCAAAACTGGTTTTTCGCTTTGGTTGCAGTTGCGGTTTTTGGCAAAGATTTGATGAAACACCAGCCGATGCTTTTTATGATTAAATAACTCGATAGATGTCGCTATTTTTGGGAGAATCTATTAACACTTTCCGTACCGCGTAGCCAGGTATCCCTCGTATGTAGCGCGTAGTAGCTACGAACAGAGAACCCGACAGTCGGGTTCTCGGTGCTGAATGTGTTAAAATGAAATGGGAAATTAACTACCTACCCTCAAGTGAGATCCGAATTTAATTTACATTCTGAAAAATAGGTTTAGTGTAAGTAGATGCACCAAACCGTCTGTTACCGTTAAAACGTTCGCAATTTTTTTGTATGGATCATAGTACCTACCCTGCCGTGTGAGGCTAATGAGTTCGTCAAAAGTGGTTGGTGCAACTGCTCCTTAGTCGTTCTTGTATATTGGTACAGTTAGCAGCAGAAGTAGCTAAGCGGGTGAGGTTCAAAATGAGCTTGACACGACTTTATTGTCAAGAGAATAAGAGCGCGTTAAGCTTATTTTGAATACCTTACCCGCTCAGCTACTTTTGCTGCCTATACTAGATAATGTTTGAACCTACCGAAAAGGTCAAACTTCAAGCTAGGCAACAGTAAACATGCCAGTTTCATCTAATTTATTATTTATTAATCTTACGGCGATGCTCCGCGAACCGGTTCGCAAGGTCGCTTTCCACGGCCGCCCGCGCCAATAACTCTTACACACGAGTCTAGACTAGACTGCTTTATAGAGGGTATAGGTTAGTCTATGACAGCTAAGAAGCTATAATTGAAGGGCTAAGACATGGCTCCATTAGCATACTAAAATGCGATAGTACACGGAAAAAAAAGCTTCCGGGACATTCTCAATCCAAGACATTACTATTTTCTTGAAAATATTTCCTTGTGACAAGTATTTATTTCCTTTATCATTTACTTTATTTTCCTACTTTTTATAACCGATTGCAGTTTTGCCGCATAATGTTCCCCTCTCCTCCTTCTAGCTACGGCCCTATTCGAAAATGAAACAAATATCAACTTAATTAGATTGGAATTGACGTAGCTATCAGTTATAAATATGATTTTGTTCTCAATATGTTGGAACTATATACAATTAATAATATATTTATATGTGTAAGTTTATGAACATAGCTTAGTATGTATCTACTGTTTGTTTGTTTTTTTTTTCTCTGTCACCTTTTATAGACCCTCTGCACCTAATTAATCTTTCTGTTTTGCCCATTGGTTGACTGGTAGAGAATGCTTTAAGGCCGCCATTTGTACCTTCTTGTATTGTGCAATAAAGTTTAAATAAATAAATAAATAAATATTTATTATGGAAAATTATATATTTAACTGAAAACAAGCACAATTGCTCGCATTTTTGGAAAATCAACCCATAAAGAGTGATTATGGTTTAAAAATTTTACAATCTCAACGCGAGCGACATTGTGGGAGGAGACTACTCGTAGTTAATTACAAGTCAATTATTTTCAAGGACTGAGAAAGCTAAGACAAGTATTGTAGCAATGAATTGGAGATATATTAGAAAACATCTCGCTTTCATAACGTCTCGTATCGATTTGCATATTTTATAGACCTCTAGGCGGAAGTGATACACGCAGCCATACCGTTTTACATATTCGGTAATATTTTTAATATGGAATTTAAAGATCAATGTGCTTGAAAGAAAGAGATAGATGCCTAATAAACTGACTGTGTTAATTTGAAAACCTTCTTATACATATAATCGAGTTCAATAACTTCTGGCTACTGGAACATCTCGGCATTTCAATGGCTTTTTGATTTTGTGTTTGACCGACAATAACTTTAGTAACGTTTTTCTGATTTTCATGTTTGTTGGGGTTGTAGCAGAGATACAATATAATTTGAGAGTTCGTATATGAGCAGGCTATAATATATGAGCAAGATGCGAATAAATCATCATCTTGTTATATGTGCAAAAGGGGTCAAATTTATATCCAAATTCACGACCCTCCCTTGCTATAGTTCATCATCATTATCAACATTTTAGCCGTGGGGTGCCCGGCCTTAGAATTGTCCCCCACCATATCGTCCCGTGGTTGCAGTAGGAGTCTGCTAAGGGAATATACCGGGCGACGGGCAGCAGCATCTTCCGAAAGCCTAAACAACAATAAACAAAAAAAAACTGCGCGCGCCAACCCGCCTGCCAAGCGTGGCGCGTATGGCAAACCCCCCCTTAAAGGGGAGGCCTATGTTCAGCAGTGGACGTCTTATGGCTGAGATGATGATGATGATGATCATCATTTTGGCTTTTTTATCGCCCACTGCTGAGCAAAGGCCTCTCTTAGTGTACGCCACTTGTCCCGGTTCTGAGCCAACTTCATCCAAAAGTGACCCGCAACCTTCCGAATGTCGTCTACCCATCGAGCTTTGGGCCACCACTCTGTCAACATTTTGGTCCACCTTTCATTATTCTGCCTTGCAACATGTCCTGCCCAGTTACATTTTATAGTTTAGTAATGACGTATGTATCCGTCTTGCACCTTGGTGCGACGCCGGATCTCGACATTCCTTACTTACTCGGTCCTGATGTTTGATGCCGAGAATATTGTTGTTGGCAGCGGTCAAGGTCTGCATTGTTCGGGATGTGTGTCGCGCTCTAGTTGCACGACAATCACCATTGTGTGTGTTTGTTTTGATTCTTGGTAGTTGGTGCACTGTTTCTTGATTAATTAGGGTTCAACAAACTTGTTCTTAACCCTTGACTAATTAAAATATATATTTTTGAGTATTTCGTACCAAACTCGGTTTGCGAAATACTTATGGAATCACTTCAGTCGTCAAAATTAAATATATAAGTGCTTGTTATTTGTGTAAATCTTTTGAGAAATAAATATCTTAAACCAAACTTATGCCTTAACTGATTATATTCAATTTTAAGGGGTAGTTTAGTGGAATGAATGGAAAAGCGCTTTTATTTTTTTTATTTTAGCTATTATTCACTATGAAACAAACGGTCGTACAAAAAATATAAAATACAGTTTCATTACTTACATTAGCTTAGACATATTGTTTCTAACATTAATTACTAATTTAAAACTTTTAGAAAGTGCAAAACATTCATCTTCAACTTCATCAATTTAAAGACAAATAAAATTCGTTTGTAACTCATTTATTAGTGATGTCGGCGTATTCCCATCTGTACCCGCCTCGATCGCGTACAGTACGGCTATAACCCGGACATTGGGAATTACTATGAAAAACCTTATTCCCATCTATCCTGCGGGCACAGACGGGAACACATGATGTATTTATACCACCGTACCGCTCACAGTCACAATCGGTCTACCATACCTTGGAACCAATGACGATGGCGTATTGTGCGGTTTCAAAGAAATTTCCTTCCAAGAACGGCTTTGAATTGAGATGAATATCACGCCGAGGTTTTCTCGAGGGTTTAATCACAGCAGTGGCGGCGCGTCCATAGAACTCGATTCTCGCCGGCTTGCCTAGTTTTCAGACACCTGCGCAGTTTTTTTACAGCGCATCAAGAAAATTTAAGCCATATTAAGCTCCGGCTTGCCTAAGCATTTTTTTCACTCACCGCCACTGAAGCACAGTATAAGAAAGATAGTTTGTTAAACCAGTAAGTCCAGGAACCCATCTTCGAAAAAATAAACATTCACGTTCATAATTAAAGTTTTTGACGCAGGGCTGTACCAAGCATGTTTCGTGCAACGGTAGCACTGCAGGTCGCCCCTTATTTCGTTCAGATCTTAAAGAACAATAAACATCACTTTGTATAGAAATTCCCATAAATATTGCTCCTGGATGTTTGAGGGCTTTGAAACGTATTGACGTACTGTAGAACCTTAGCCTGCATTTTTTGGACTGTCTGACGCTAGAACTTAAAATGAAATGCATTCCATGTGTATCCCATCTAATAGTATTTTGTGCAACAGTTACATTTTAAAACCTAATTATGTACCGTTGCACACAATAGTTTTTCTACGAGTGCTAGGCAAGCCGGTAAGGATTGAGTTCGACGAATGACCTGCTGCCTCTATACAATTGTCTTCAATCTCCTGGCGGATTGTGCCGGCGCCTCCCTTGCCTACAACGGCGGGTGGCGGCGGCACGGGGCCCGCCCCGGCAACAGACCCATTATATCCCTAAGAATCGACTTTTGAGTCATATTATAACAACTTTCATAAACTATATGATTTGAATATACCTGTCAGTCATTTTATTGGCAAATTAGAATGCAGGAGTAGAAAAATATTTGTAAACATTTTGATTCTCAACATACACTCACATTTAATACTTATACATAGGTAACAAAGATATCGACTATTTGTAAACATTTCCTGAGATAAAAAAAAACCTGAACTAAGAAAAGACTTGCTTACTCTAAAATAAAAAGCCTAGTTTCGTTTCCAGTTAATTTCACAAGGGAATCTCACACAGCTTGTAGAAAACTAGTCCGAGAAACGGACTTTTATATTCCTATGTTATAAAATACTCAAGGGTAGATATAGGTTCGTTATATATTTATATTTTTGATGCAGTAAATCACAACCACCAGTGGCAGTTTTGATAGGGCATTTAACAAATGTTTCGGCAAACCTTTTACAGATCTATCCCAGCTCCAAACAGTTGTACCATGGGTGCTCGGCGGCGATATACTGACATAAAGAAGCTATACAGGCATAAAAACAATACACACAATAAATTTGAAGCTTTAAAAGCTGTCAAAAAGTACCATATGACGATGTAAACCGTAATGTCATATACATTTTCTGGATCAGCTTAAGGTTATCCATTATTTACCGGGCACCCTGCATATTATAAAATTTATTTCGTAATAACGATATCTTTCCCGAACCGAGCCACCTGTCTCCCGGACTAGTCTAGGCTAAGAAACTGTCACGCGATACATGTAAGGAGTGATATCGTCTATCGTATGCATTGCCCATTGTCAAAATGTCGTAAGTCGGTACAAGCTTCTATGTAACACATTTCTCTTTCATTTAAGGTTGTGTGGTAATAGTAGGCGCTCCTGGTTTTTATGTGAGGAAGCAATCGTAGCTTCAATACGATAATAAGTTAATAACACAATTTTAGGGAGCTACTTTGAAAAATTATAGGTTTTTTCAAACGCTCTATTGACTAAACGGGATAAGGGACTGAATTTATTTTCGAATATATATTATTACACTATATACTCTTGTTTTTGGCACAAGCTGAAACACGATTGCTGAAAGTTGCCTCGATAGAAAAAAAATCCGAAGTTGGGTCCTTTTTCCCCTTATTTTTCTTAGCTTACGTAAACTATAAGAGATTAAGCAATATAATTAAGTAAAAAATATGGTATTCTGGTTTATCTAAAAAGTCACAGAAACAAAATTACACAAAACCTTATAGATTCGCTTATTTATCGTATTTTAGTCAAAAAGTCTGATCCTTAAGAGCGCTGCATCTCTTTCTTTCGTGCACGGGAGCCATAAACGTGTCTCTAACGGATGGGTACGGACGGACATGACAAAATGATAAGGGATTCATTTTTGCTATTGTTTCCATGGAACCCAAAAAAATGCCACATCTCTACAGTCAAGTAATAAAGATGGCATTTGGTGTAGCGTAAGTTGTGAAAACTGTCTTGTCATTACCTTCGGTGGGTGGTGCTTGCTTGACTGAGAATGGGTCACTTAGAGTGCAAATAGAAAAGCGGTGACGTGAGAGATTGAAGTTCAATGCGAGATATATGACAGCATGATATTATACTTTCATTATAATTATATCATGTCGCTTCTCAAGGTCGATAATTACAGTTCAATAAAGATATTGCCGGTAAGACGTCCGACTTTCAATGCGGTCGTCGCGGGAGGTCTCGGGTTCAAACCCCGGCTCATACCAATGAGTTTTTCGGAACTTTTATAGGAAGCTTTTCTTTTAGGGTCAAAACTCACCTAGCGGAATCACAGCGGAATTAAGCCAATTCTTAGACAAAATGCTTAAATTTGTCTACGGTAGCGGAAATTTGTCTATGGTAGCTCATTTTTTGTATGGAAGCCATAGACAAATTTCCGCTACCATAGACAAAATTAAGCATTTTGTCTATGAATTGGCTTAATTCCGCGAGGAATTCCGCTAGGTCTGTTTTGACCCTTAAGGAGGCTTAAATCGGTCAGGATGGAGAGCAAAGTTAAGTAGAGCGACTTATGTTGGTAACTATACCTTCAGACTTACACTGAAAAAAAGGACAAACTAACTACTTCGGCTATTTCATCAATAGCCAAAATTTGGCAAGGACTAAACAGAGTTTATTTGATTATAACTCAAAGTTTACGTACAAATAAAAAACATTTTGGTAAGTAATAACTAAGCTTGAATTCTGAAGTCCCAAACCTTAAGTTACTAAGTCGACGAAGTTTGGTCGCTGGACGGATTCAACTTAGAAGAGATACAAATACATTTGAGTTCATATGAAATACTGTTAGTAGGTACTTGACTTACAAGAAAATACAGGGGGTACATTCAACTGAAGAGCTTCAGTAGGCACTTTATTAATCCACGTAACTGGATGTTTTCAATCGTAAAATAAATATCCCGTTCTATCTAAACATCTAACGGACGCCGTTGCATAACACAACAAACCTATTTATCAAAAGAAATGCCTAAACTTCCTCGGATACTGATACCTAATCCGTATTACCAAATATTACCGTAATACTGGCATACGGTACGTAACCGCCATACTACACAGTCTACACACACGCACTCTCGCGTCGGTCGGCGATGCGCGCGCCGTCTCACTTCTGGGTCGCGTTCGAAATTCGAAAAACTTTTTTAAACGTTCGTTTTCTCTGATCAGAGAAATTGTGATGTGCCAGTACATTAGTGTTGTGTTTTAAGGATTGTTATACTAAATCCGAACGGACCGCTAGGTGAGTTTTGCTTTGTTATTTTAATTATATTTGACATGTTAGTTGAATCAGGTGTTTATATATTAATTCATTTGTTAATGCTGAATAACCGTTTACATAAGTGTGTACTTTTAAAATAAAATGACATCATGCCGGTATTTATTAAATTGCCTTTGTTGTTAATGGTGTGATCGATTGATAACAGTGATAACAAATCATTTGTTTACACCGGCAACCACTAACCACTACTGTGCTGGTTCAAGAGTTCAGGTTTTAAATTAACCGATTTATATTATTTTTTTATTCTGATCTAAAGAAAATACATATTATTGTATGTGGTCGAAGTAGGTAACTATTTATGTTATCAAGTATCAACAGTACTTTGTTCTTGTCAAAAATATCTGACTCTGGTTCTAATTATTAACTATAGTAGATTCTATTGAATTTATAAATATCTTTTAAATGAGCATCTTAGCCTGTACAAAAAAAATATCGATGGAATTATTAGTACTTACTTCTTAATTTTGCTAGTATTCGTCCATATATGTTAGTTTTACGTCCATATATGTTATTCAAATTTTTTCCAAAATAAAAGTTTAAATTCAAAAAATGTACCAACAAAAAAAAAACTAATTCTTAATAGAAAATTTGTTGAGCTTAAAAAGTTTTTCCCATATACATATTCGTATCGTAGCAATAATCAGGTGGACGGTAAACTGGACCTGGACTGGAAACTAGCGTAATCACTCTACACTATCTATTAGTGAAACAATGAAGTGTTCTTGTAAATCGACAAAAATGGGCCCTTTCACTAAACTCGTCCACATTCCACACGGAATTTTCTTTAAAATCAACAAGGTAAACATCCGAATGCTCGTGACTCTCTCGTACAGTCAGCCAAAAAAGTGGTCTACCACTTTTCGACTCTATTCAAACGCTCCCTTATTCATTTCATAAATGTCTCTCTATGAAACGTTTTGCCTGTTTCTACCAAACACGACTGTCAAAGTAACAGATAAGGACAAAACATAAATTAGCTATTTCATCATCATCATCATCACAGCCATTACGTCCACTGCTGAACATAGGCCTCCCCTTTAAAGGGGGGGTTCGCCATACGCGCCACGCTTGGCAGGCGGGTTAGCGCGCGCAGTTTTGTATTGTTGTTTAGGCTTTCGGAAGATGCTGCTGCCCACCTCCCGGTATATTCCCTTAGCAGACTCATACTGCAACCACGGGACGATATGGTGGGGGACAATTCTAAGGCCGGGCACCCCACTATTTGCTATTTGAGGCCTGAGATACGTTTATGAATAAAGGGGTTAATTTATATTCTTTCAAACATGCATTATAGTATGACAGGTTTTATTTCTCGGTCAGTAGTTAGTTAGTAGAGCGAGACAGTAGCGTAGCTGCCGCGCAAGCGCAGGTGTGATCTAGGCTGAAATTATAATATGAGAAATTCATTTTATTATTTCGTAGTTGGACAAGAAATGAATTGTCACGCTAGCGCAATATAAAAGAGTCTTAAATTAGTGTGAAATATACTTAGACTTACTTCTTCTTCTTCTTCCTAGCGTTTATCCCGGCTTGGGGTCCGCTTGACAACCTAATCCCATAAATTGGCATAGACACTAGTTTTTACGAAAGCGACTGCCATCTGACCTTCCAACCCAGAGGGGAAACTAGGCCTTTTTGGGATTAGGTCCGGTTTCCTTACGATGTTTTTCCTTCACCGAAAAGCGACTGGTAAATATCAAATGATATTCCGTACATAAGTTCCGAAAAACTCAGTGGTCCGAGCCGGGGTTTGAACCCGAGACCTCCGGATTGAAAGTCGGACGTCTTACCGCAAGGCTACCAGCGCTTCTTATACTTATACTTAGACGTACTTGATTTTTTTAAATATGGTAAGTAATATTTTAAAAAATCAATATGCCTTTTGTCTCTCGGTATTACAAAAATATAGAATACATAGGTATGTGAAAAATAGGAAAATAACTTTTTACTTTTTTTTACAAACTTTAAAAAATGATCAGGAGTTCGATTTTTGAATCTCACCGGTGACTTTTTTGTATGCAGCCGATGACTATTTAGTACGAAATAAGTCACCCGATGAGATTCAAAAATCGAACTCCAGGTTAATCCATATTTTTTCCATTTTGCGGAAATTTACAAATTTTACGAATTTAAACTAATATATATCTGCTTCAGGAGTTGCTGAAAATTGTGTAAAAAATCTCAGATAAAACAATATTTAAAAATAGAGCTGAAGATTCATAGGTAGGTATAGTCGGTGCTAACACTGCACCCTACTTTCCAAGCACAATTTGTGGACGAGTAAGCAAAAACACGTCAAATGCATATGAAAATATTTAAGTTTTATAACGGTAGTTCCATAAATTGCGCATTGAAAATTGCGTGGCCGGACTGTACGCACTCTGCCCCACCCATACTCGTATATCACCATATTATAATAATAGTCATTGGAAAACTCATTCAAATGGGGTTGGCCGGTGGAAAGTATTTACAGATGGCGTATACATAGCTGGTACCTGTCAGTCCTACAAATAGTGTCAAAACCTTGTTTTTTTTAAAAAAAATTTTTGACCTGGATGGGCTAGCCTTTAAGCCAAATCCCATACAACAATACTAGTGAAAGGGACCTAGCTATGCTGGCGCCATCTGGGCAAACCGTTGACAGTTGCCAACCCCATTGTTTACCGTATTCTCGTGAATCGAATTCCAAATTCAAACTGCCAACTAGGGTCTCTAGAATCCCAGGTGGCGGCATTGTGATGAGAGGTCATGACAGCAGCTGTCAAAATCCAGCAATAAAAAAAACTAAACATGATTGGTGGATTATGACAAACTAGGCCTCTCGCCATGGTACTGCCACCTGGTGAAAAAATCGACTCCGGAAACCTTTATTTCAATGCCCTAACATCTGTTACATTCTGAAAGCTAGCTAAAGCTAAAAAAACGAAAATCGTATGCAACACCCTATTACTTGCAGGCTTAATGCTACGGTAACTGCTTATCTCAGGTGGGCTGTATGCTTGTTTGTTGTACAAAATACTACCTAGGCTTGTTTTCACGTGGTTTCTCCAGACTTGTTTACTTACTGACTTAGCTACTCGTGTGGAGGTGCCACTTAACTGGTAAAGAAAATGGTCAAGTGTTTGCGGTGTTGAAAGCGAGGGCTTCTCTCTACCATACTAAAGGAGTAATGATACTAATGATAACTACCTACCTATATTATTTACATTATTGTAGAAAATATCTTAATCACTAAACAGTCTGCTAACGTGATCGTCATCGTATTTGTTTTTGTACCTATGAATAGTTTGATAATTGTTTATGATATGACAGTTGCGCGTCCATATTTAGAGTTAATCAGTTCGTTAAGTGTGCGTAATGCAACCTACCCTGATCAATCCCTCTGTTAACGATTCTATGATGATTCGATTGGTCTCTGGAAGAGATCCCTTACAGGGATAAGTTCGCCTTTGTACCTTGTTTTCTCTTTTATCATGTTTATTGTAACTTTTTTATGTCCGATAAAGTGTTTACATATACACATACATACGTTATTGACATCGTTAAGCTTGTATGAAAAGTTTGACAATTCTCTATGGGGGACAGCAGCACCGTCATATTTAACGTTGATAAGTCCGTTAATTGTGCGTGTTGAAACTCACCCAGTCTACTTAACCGAGAAAAAACGTTTGTAAATTCAATCCCTAATGGAGGTAAAAACAGGGGGTTAGTTATAAAGCTGTAAATACTAAACATATTTAGCTGTAAAAGACACTACGCTGCACGGTAGGCATTTCCATGCTGAAGAAGAAATATCGGTCAATAGCTTAATTATTACGTTATCATAACCTCACGCGTCAGTCTCATATGCCCGTAGGCATGAAAAACTGTAATTACGTAACGTATTACGTGTGTAGGCTACGTTACAGGCACGAAACGTAGGTGTCATGTAGGTTATCCGTAGCTACATGCGAAAGTTTACAAGTTTCTGAATGTTTGTCTAATGTCTAGTTATGAAATGATTGAACTGATCTTGCAAATCATTAACTAGCCAGAATAGATACCTATGTTATATTTACTTATCTAGTTAAACCTGTCAATGCATGGAAGGAATGATACATCAGATTTTATATACGGCCCGCATGATGGTAAGTAGTTACCGTGACCCATGGACGCCTGCAATTCCAGAGGCGTCACATGTGCGTTGCCGAACTTATAGAAGAAGGATTTTTTCGTTCCGTTTAAGATTTTTTTAATATGAAATATCGTAAATTATTGCTTGACAGATTGGTCCGCAAGAAACATATTTGCGAGATATATACACATTGACCAAAAAAGGAGTAAATTCTTGTTGGCTGTAAGGTTTTGGAACCTCTCAGAGGCCAGTTTTATAAAGCTACAAGTTACAATTTACAAGCGGAACTCTCTTTCTAACACATAGGGTTAGAAAGAGACTTCCGCTTGTAAATTGTAACTTGTAGCTTTATAAAACTAGCCTCAGATCGATTTTATTTTTGGACTTTAGTATGGACATTAGCCATTACCTACTCACCACCGCCGCTGAACGGCCATACAAAAATCCAAAAATGAAATCGATCTGAGAGGTTCCTAAATCATCTAGGGAGGATTGGTAGCGTACTAACCCCTTACAGCCAACGGGAATATAGTTCTTTTTGGCCATCCTGTATACAGGGTTATTTTTTAGTCAGTTTACAAACTGAAGGAGGTGATTAAATTAGGCCATACTGAACAACTTTTACTATGGAGTCAACCCCGAAATCTCAAAAAAATTTTTGGCTGTTTCATACATTTCGACCGATCAGCTGACGACATTTTGTATGATGGGTCTAAAAATTTTTTGAGATTGCGGGGTTGACCCCATAGTAAAAGTTGTTCAGTATGGCCTACTTAATCAACCTCCTTCAGTTTGTAAACTGACTAAAAAATTACTTTGTATCTACCGACAGAATCTCTACGTAAATGACTTGCGAATACCAAGTACAATGTTATGAATATTATTTAGTTAAAACATCGCAAAATATGCCGAAAGGATGTTTTGACACTTAATATTGTTCTGAAATTCAAATTCCTTAGTTTATAACAATAACCGAAATGGAAAACCTTGTGTAAACTTTATAACTTTTCGTCTTTACATTTGTAATTTTAGCTCATTGTAATAAGGCTTAGAATGTGTACTTATTTTTGATGCTAAGTACAAGGTGAGGTTTTATTACTTGTTTTAGAATGCGAATGAGTGGAGCCTTCTCCGCTCGGTTGGGTAAGTGGACGGAATAATTGGATCATATGAATTTAACATAGTTCTGTTCAAAAGTGATGGGCTGATGACGTAATAAGGTTAGTAGGTGCCGTATTATAACTTTAAAATAGGAGTCTATGGGTTGAGCTCGCTCATCATGGCCGCAGCCCTTTATTGGGAGTAATTTTTAGTTTTTTGTTCATTTTCGTAGTTCAGTGTGTAATATAGCTTATTGTGTTAGATCACCACGAACAAGTGAAAGAAAAATGAAGAATTAGTCTTAAAAGGCGTGTAACCATTGATTGGTTCAGAACAACCTGTAACCTCCTGGTGCCTTTTGTAGGGAGTAGCTATCACTCTACAAATAGCAACTAGCAAGGCTTATGCCACTTCTACCAAACAACGTTGCCTACAACTTATTTGATTAAACAAAATACTTATCGATTGAAGACATTGTACCATGCATTGTCCCTAAAGATTGAATCTTACAAGCTCTTATAATACAGGAATAATAGCATATTTTGGAGGCAAAATATGTACATCGATGAAACATTGTTTATTAAATTTATCTTGGCATTAGAAATGAGGATCTGCCGAGTCCTATCAAAATTTAGTAGTCCTACCCCCATCGGGGGGTTATGATCGAGTGGGAAATTTTTGAATACAAAAAAAAAAATTCAAATGTCAACTTGTTGCATATCAATGGAGAGGTCTTTAAAAATAACATTAAGGTTTCTTGAGACATTTTTTGAAATAGTAAATATTTACAGAAACAATGGCTTCGAAAGCCAAAAAAATTGTGTCCTCCCCTTCAAACTTTTGAACCATAAGTTAAAAAATTATGAAAAAATTCAAGAAGATACGCCGTAACATTTATTTTTTATGATATTAATTTAAACATTATCGGTTGAGCCATTTTTGAGTTTTTGACCTTTTGAGCCATTTCCAAAAAGTTTTTCCTTATGTAGATACGCCCTTTTGGCATTACTTCGTTCTTATTTCATCGACGGTACGGAACCCTCTATAATGGGTGGTCCGGCGCGCACTTTGCCGGTTTTTAAGCTCCCCTCCCCCCATACCCCCCGAAAAGGGGTAGGGCCCCTAAATTTTCGTAGGACTCAGCAGATCCTCATTTCTAGTGTCAAGATAAAGTTATGAACGAAGTTTCATATATGCTTATTTTGCCTGCACTATTATTTCCCGCCTTTTTATACTTGACATTGGCTACAGGCAATACCGCCTAAATTCCATAAGAATAAAAAAAAACTTTAAAATACAATCTATCTCCAATACGATTCCAACACACAACGAATAATTAATCAATTGGAATTATATTGGGGTTGCATTGGAATATTTTCAAGTAAATTCTAATTCAGACGTTTAGGCATTTAGCTGCAATGTATTGCATAGTAATATAATGCAATGTGATGCATTGGAGTTGGATCTTATTAACGTGTGTTAAAAAGTTAGAAAACGGCCCTAGGTAGGTGTTTAATGAGAACAAAAGCGGAAAGAAATGCTTTTATGACGTTGCAATTGCAAAAAAAATCTTATTGGTTGTCTTTTGGATATTTCAAATATCAGTCTCTAAATGGGGCTCTATTTAGGGGGCTAAAACTCAAAAGACAGTGGGCACCCGTGTGCGATTTGTGGGGTTTAATGGATGATTTACGCGGTGGCGTTCCGCATTCTACACGACACTTCAATCTGTCCAGCGAAAGTCACGTGAACTCCGAGGATCACGTGATACTTTATATACAAAATGAAATGTTGGATGTGTCGTTACAGCGTGAATCGTCCTTAATCATCATATTATTATATGATTTTTAAGTTTAGTGAGATATTAAAGGCACTTTCCAGCATTTAGTAAGTTAACACGTTAATTTGGTATTTCATATCATCAAAACTTCATTTTCGCTTACAGTGAACCGCGATATAGCTAAACATTTTCCCAATAACTCACGGAAATGTATCTTGCATGCTTGAAATTCGCGTGGGCGACCGTACAATGACCAATTACAATCTGCTCATCATATCTTACATTCATATAAACTTCAAATTTGTATCGTATGCTTCTAATTACACGGTGTGTTTTAGAATAACACATTTTTAGAGATACGAGGTTTGGTAGTTTAGCAGGCTATCGCATCACATCAAGGAATTAGAGCGTGGTGAGTGCTCAGTCAGTTTTTATTTTGACAATTGTAGTAATTGGTATGAACATTAGAATCGCAATACGTAGCTTAGGTAGGTGTGAAGATACATTCCTAAGAGCATTTCTATAAGAATTCAAGCAATTTTTTTTATATCATTTGATTTTAAAAATGAAAATAATTAAATAATGCTAAGGAAATTATTACTCATCAAAAACAAAATTTTAATACCTACCTAATTGCTAAGTTGGGAAACTGTTGAGAGAGTGAAGCGTATAGCTGAGCTGTGAACCCTTTTGTTTTGCTGCAACGCACACAATCATTCTAACTATATACCTTATCTTATGTCTCTAATTATTCTGTGTTATTGTTATATTTTGTTGTCTTTGATATTGTGTGTTATTGCAGTATTCAAATAAATTGTTTATCTATCTATCTAATAAAAGAAATGCTATCTAATTGAAAACCCAGTCTTGCACATTTTGGATCATATAGTTCTGACATATATAACGTTTTTCAAATGCGTTTTGCAAACGGTTGTGATTTTGGCTTACGGCCTCTGGGCGTAGATTTTTGACAATGAAATTAGGGTCGAAAATATCGCACAGAAAAGTTTGCCGTGATTATTTTCGCGCGTTTTAAATTAATATTCGCTTATATTTCTTAAATATAATTTCGTCGGTTCTCACAGAGTTCTAAGCATTACAGTCGAGCGCTCGAAGCTCAAAATTTGCCCCCTCCCCGCATAAAAAATGCATGTTGGTCGTTAGTTACGAATACGACCCTTATAATAGTCATCATTGAGACACTGGCTGACTGGCTTGGATCGATTGTCTCAGTGAGTCATCCCTTTTTTGCCCTGATATCTTTAAAGTGAAACAAAGACAGTTCCAAAAGTTTATTCAATAAGCCACTAAGTCTTACCTCCGATTAAATATAGTTTTCAGCAATCCAGATGTCAAATTATGCTGGTATTATGACAATCTATGGTACAATATGATGCCATAATACTCGTATTGCGTGATGATGAAGTCACTTTCACTGCGTTATAAGGCTTTATATTAATTACTGATACTAAATGTATCTCAGGTTTTTGTTGAGGTTGAGGTTCTCATGAGGTTGGTGTGAGGTTGTAGATCTATAAATGATTTATGAGTGCACTGTTTATTATGAAGACTCATTATGACCAAGTAAGAACAATAATAAGTTTCACTAAATTACCTCTATACGGGGATCAGTGTTGCTCTGTGGGGGATCAGTGTTACTCTGCGTCCGTAGGGAACACCTTAGACAACACGTGTTCCCTGGGTGGTGCTAAAAGAGTAACAAACTTGGCAGCTGCACCGTCACATCTGGACCTCGCAGCACTCACTGGAATTTCTTCACCATCTACTTTCCCACTACTAAGTATTACCGCCTGAAAGAAGAAATGCCTCTCTATGTACGATAAATAATTAACCGCTATACGTACGCCATTTAGTATAAAAACTAGTTTCAAACTTTGGTAAGTTTGAAACTATAACCTTTTCTGCCAATATACATACTTACCCACTGGTGTGGGTAAGTATGTATATTGGCAGAAAAGGTTATAGGTCTATTGGCAGGAAGAAGTTATTTTGGCTATTTTATACGTGACGTGGGAAAAATGCCCAACTTTGTAAATATTTTCCGTAAGTTATTTAAAGCGGTATTAAACATTGCAACCTGCAGGGCCCAATCTGTCTGGTTGGAAGGTGTAATTAAAGGTAGGGCCCGTAGGGAGCTGAAGGAGGGGAGGGAGAGGCAGGGTACACAACAGATTGGGCCCTGCAGGTTGCAATGTCTAATAGCCGTTTTAATTTCGGGTCCCATTACCTGTCAGTCAGAAACTGTTAGATGCAGTATGCAGTTGCACACATGCAATTCTTTATAACGGTGCATGTACGATATGTTAAGTATAGCTGGTATTTTGAGCCGACCATTTATATAACTATTACAGCATTTTATACCTTCTGGTTTACACAGCAAAGTCGAAATTTCATTACTCGTCCACCTGAAATGAGATGTGTTGATAATCCTTCCAAAAATTACTTCGAATAATTAATGTGATATTTTGTGCAGTTATTTTATCAATTTATGGCGTGGGAAACCTTCAGGTATGAATTTACATAACCAGAGGGCCTACCGCGAAACACGAAAATAAAAGTTTCGTTTTAGGGCATCCAATCCCGCAGCCTTTAGTCAATCTCGGTATTTGCGGGACCATGCATTTTCAATCCCGCGGGATCTCGGTATTTACGGGATCCCGCATAAAAATCATACCTTCGTAGGTAAAAGTATAAAAAAATTCAAATAACTCTCATTTTATACTCTTTTGAATAGAGATTAACCAACGTACTCTTTTTATTGTTTAGACTAGCAATGTACAAGTTGCAGAATATTCTCAAAAAATTAGTAACATTCTCGGAAATATCACACGGGAATTTAAATTAAATTTCCATTGAGAACATTCCGTATGGGAATTATCAAAAAAATGTATTGTAAGCATTATTTTTATAAACACGTAAATGAGACAGTCAGTTAAAATAATGTATAAAGGCGGTGTCCAGCGACTTCCTGAATATTTTTTTATGTTCGTAAAATTTAAATTCTGAGAACATCCCATCTGGAAAATTACGCAACATTGGAAACTTCTTCTTGGTGCATTGCTAGTTTAGACCGGGCAAAAGCTCTCTCTTTCCCGCCATTTGGATCTGCCTCACGCATACTTCCGCTACGCTTCACAATATCATGTAGGATCCAGTCTGTGGAAAGATTAATACAAGCCAGATTAATACCAGTATTAATACAAGATTTGTAAGCCAAGACATTCTCCTTCCTCTGGGATCTCTTCCTGCTTAAATTGTTCCCTGCATGATTCGCTGCAATTCGTTCTTTGAACTTCTCATCATTTATGTGGCCGAAAGACTCAAGTAGCCTTTTCTTATTTGTGTTTACGACTACCGACTTTATTGTGGATACGAATACCGAAACGTCTACACTTTAAAGAAAATTAGAGATTGCGCTTCATTATCATCGTCTTCATGGACCAGAAGTGCTTCTAGGCATTTACGATACGACGATCGATTGCCTGTTTTCGAAGGCTGTTACTTTTTGGCCCAAGTAGATATTTTCGTCAACGTACTGTAGTTCAATCTTGTCAAATTATCCATCTACATCACCCAATATTTTACGCAGTTGGTTATCCTTTGGTCCAAGGCATTTTTATATATTGATAAATAACAAAATCATAAGAAATTATAAGAATAATAACTAAGATTAATATTTATTTTTGTTGTCAAAGTTAGACTTTACAGTCCCGCAATCCCGCGGATCCCGCGCTTGTAATCCCGCAGCGAGCGGGATCGAAAAATGGCGCGGGATCCCGCAATACCGAGATCTCGGTATTGCGGGATTGGATGCCCTAAATTCGTTCTCTAAGACCTGGTTCTCTGTCACTCTTACTTATTAGAGCGATAGAGAAGCAGAAGTCAACATTTCGATTCATTCGTTTCACGTTAGGCCCTCTGTAAACAAACCGCCTTGGTGCACAAATGACATATTTATTCGTTATAAATTATCTATGGAAACTTGTAAAAAACGGTTTAACGCCTAGTATGTATTAAGAACTCTATGGTTTAACGGGGTGCTAGTGCTGCGCTCTGGTGGCAGAATATTGCAGTAATATCCCCTATTGAACCCAAAGGTATCGATACGTATAAGATACCTGAATTTTATGATAAGCTGTATAGTAATTCTATTGCGTATAGTGGCTATAACCACGTGTAGTACAGGTATTACGTCTAAACGGATACCCAGGCCATTTCCTCGCAAATGGACCATTATCTGACCAGTAACCACACTTCGGGACACATCGGACCGCGTGTGACATTCCTATCGTGTGGTGTAAATGTGGCTTCAGTATTATGATCCTTATTGCAATGATCTAAGGTCTGTAATTATTGTTGTCGTGAGTCCAAATTTGTACAGTCATGATGATATCCATTAGAAAATTGGTTTATTGCTCTTTCCATAACAATTTATCTAAGGTATTAGAAATAGTGTTACATATTCCGAAAGATAAAGTGGTACTTTTTCTAAACACCTACTTAAATCTTTGTAGATGATTAATTTGATTGATTTATGTTATATTAGGCATATATGTTATAACTTAAATATATTTTATTTATACAATTTCTCTTATTCACCGAATGAAGCAAAAGACATCAACGCGCTCTCAGCACCTCAGCACTTCATATTTCTACACTTTGAGTATTTTTGAGTCTCAGGCTATAAATTTTCAAGTAGGAACTCTTACAGGCCACTCAGCTATGTATTATTGATAACTTACCCTTTTTTCATAGCCAGAATTGCGTTTAAAATTAACATACAGATATACCTGTTGGCATTTTTGTGTTATTTTCGAGTTACTTATTTCTTTTCCCAATTAACTTATAGAATATCTATAGGTTTACCGATATTTCTACGAGGTTAAATTTTTTTTTATCGTTTACGCGCTCTCGTTCTTTTAAATATAAAGTCGTGTCTAGAACATTGTAAACACCTCAGAAGCTTAGCTTATTCCACTGGTGTATATGTAGTTGCCATTAAATATATCGGAGCGGTCAAGGTACTCAAAAATATCTGAACATGCACTCTATAGCCTTGAAAATAGAGACGTTTTTCAGATATTCGTTACATCTTGAACGCTTCGATACATCTGATGGCGACGGTACACCAAACAGACGTCGCGTGCTTACGACGATCGGTCAACAGTTGTATAACACAAATGAAGACGCGTTCACGTTGTTAGTAATTAACTACCATAATTACCAATCTTCCGCTGTGTTACGTGACACCATCGTTACCCAAATTAAACGGCTATTACTAGGATATTAATCAGTAATTGAGGTTATTGGGGATATAAATGTGCCTGTAATTTGAGGTTATAAAGATGTTATCAATGTTTTTTTTATTGGGGTCTAAATTTGCTTCTTTTTAATAAGGGAGTGTGAGGACTGTAATGTTTGAAGCGGCAGGAATTGATTAGATTTTAATAGCAAACGTAAAAAAAATTAAATTATGATACCCAGTATAATGGCTGTAATGAATGCAGGTTGCCAAAGAGCTCAATGAGGAACCATGCAGTGTGTTAACGACGAGAGTGCCTCTTGTTCTTCTAGGAGACAGCACAGGGAAAACCTACCTCTATACCTACCTCTATACCTACCTCTATACCTACCTCTGTCTACCTTATATTAAAGGGTCGGTAACGCGCATGTGCTGGAGTTGCAGGCGTCCATAGACTACGGTAGCTGCATACGGCTTATATGGCGTACCAACAGTAAAAAAAGGAAACCTCCAGGCGTATGCTTGTTGGTTATAAAAGACATTTAATACAGTGTGTAAATCTAATACGGGCGTTAATTTAAACCATTAAACCAGACATAGAACACATTAGTGTAATCATTAATTAAGATGTTTTTTTAAGTTACACTTAACTGTGACCCAATAATTAATTTTTGAAAATGTCATCAGCAGCAATGTACTGTAAACATGGTATTGAAAGTAACGAGCGTTTAAACGCGAGTGTGTTTGCATTACATTGCGGGCTAAATTATTTTGTATGGATAAAATTTTAATTGCAATTGTAAAAGTTATCTAATTACATTTCTTATGTTTAAGAGATACCGTTAAGAGATTCGCCCGTATTAGATTTACACATTGTATATTGTTATTGGAGTTTGTATCTCTGTTTAGTGTACGTACCTAATAAAATAATAGTAGTTTATGTAACTGTTACGTAATAGGGGTCCTTAAAACACGAGTGTGGTTTTATGAAACGAACGAAGTGAGTTTCATAATAAGATCACACGAGTGTTTTAAAGCCTAATTACGTACAGTTGCATACACTTTTATTTATCTACACACATATTATAAAACCGAAATGATGATTGAATGACTGCCATTGCACGGATTGCACACCGCCATCGCCATGGCCAACTCTATTGTGCCGGCGGTCGGAGGGGCGCGTGCCGGCGGGCGGGGCCCACCCGGATTTTCATAATGAAATCGATTTTTTGATTATTATTTGATAATAATAACATCGTTACAGATAAGAAATTTGTTCTAACTACTATCGAAACAATCTATTTTTATGGTGGTTATAACGTGCGGTTTTTGAACGCATCATTGAGGGTTTATGATATGGGTGTAGATAAAATAAATAAGAGGAAACGGCGGAAGTAGCTAGGTTATGGCTCCTCTTCCGTCATATAACTGTGTCCCTATGATGGCCCATCATGTAGAGCAGCCATTAGATTAGGTTACTCGTCAAATAAGCTCACGCTCTCGTCTTAATAATAAGGTCGTGCAAAGAAAATTGAGTTTGTGAACACCTTGCCTGATAAGCTATCTTGGCTACGGACTCTAAAATACTCTAGTTTTAGCCGAGATCACGGCCGAGATCCTTACGAATAAGCAAATCATTAATGAGTTGCGTAAAAAGGAAAGTGAAGTTAGCCCCCGTTCCGAGAAAGGCAGCAATTAGCCACTGTGTATGCGCATACACACGGCCTAGAATCTAGATCATAGATCGTCACTCTTCACGGTATTATAAAGCAGTAAGATAAAATCTACCCAAAGATATTTAAAGGAGGAGATTTTGCTGGCCGATACTCACTAGCCGTTTCATAAGCAGAATATGTAACTTACATTTGCTGAAGACATGGTTTTTTATTAGATATGATCAATGATCATCAGTTTGTCAATGGTCCAGTCTTCATAGGTCAGGGCATCATCGGATGATTAGATAAAAGGGCATTCTCAGAAAGGTGTCTTATTTACTTTTTTGGTGAACCTAACAAATTTTGGGTTATTTCTATTCAAAAACACGAGGACTATGAATTAAAATTATAAAAAAGTGTCCTAATATTTTTTGTCAGTTTTGTGACACATTTTACCATAAATTCTGTATGGAACTCACAAAACTGACCAATAATTTTTGTATGGAAAATAATATTTTTTCAAAAATGGTTTTTCTTCTGAAAGGCCCATAAATAATGTAATAAAATATGTATACAGGGTGTTTTCTGTAATAGGAGCATTTAATTAAAAAGTAGATTCTACTCCTCAAATAATAAAACTTTTGTTCAACAACTATGAAAAAAAGGTTTTTTTAATTGTCTCTTTTTCATACAAACTAAATAGTATTTTCAATGTACGTTAAAAATAAAATCCGTCTACTTGACATTGCTTGTCATTCTTTTCACCATACAGAAGTAATCAATTTCGGAATACCTACATTGCGTGTTCGAATAAACTTAAAAGTGTCCTAAAAATCAAACCATACATTATTTTTAAAAGTCGCTGAACAAACGTTGTTTGGTTTTAGGAGTAGAATCGACGTTTTAATTTATTGCTCCTATTACCGGAAACGCCCGGTAAATACTAATATATTTTATCGCTTCTGCATTGTGTAACATACCGCAGGACTGTACTAATGCTAACATTTATGTTAATTTAAATAAAAAGTCTTGTTAATTCGCCAACCGGATACTCGTTTCGTTTCGGCATCCTGAAAACAATTGCGTGCGAAATGTTTAAATTGGAATAATAATTAATGAATATATTATATATATACCTAATTGACGTAATTACAGTTTACGCTTTAATTAGGTACATATTAGGTGGTTAATTGTATAAACAACATAAGCATTAAGCACCCTTCATCTTAAAGTAGGTTCTAGATCTGTGTGCACTTGGGTAACTATTAAGTTAGAAGCATCTAGAAAGTTTACAGGAAGCTGTAAAAGACACTAAAGCTTAAGCAAAACCACTTTTACTTTTACTGTAAAATGAGGATACTTCACATGCAAATCAACTACTAGTAGTAAATAATTATTGAAGTTATACCGCAATGATACCTACTTATAATTATAATCTGACGATAACATACAGAAGACGAGTTTTCAGTTATTATGTACAATCGTCACCATATAGGTAGATAATATTAATTCCTAAATTGTTCTTATTGTTCTCTGTTGTTTGTTCTTATTTTAGTTGTCTTTTGTGTGATTAATTTAATTAGGATTGCATATTTGTAGGCTATGATGTAAAATTGTTAATTTAATGTGTTTTTTATGAATAAAATGTTTTTTATCAATTCCTAAATACTTTTAATTATTATGGAGTAATGTATTTTTTTGGTTATATACCTCGATGGAGGCAAAGAAGCATACGGCCCGCCTGATGGTAAGCATCTTTATACCGACTTATATGAAGTAAAGATTCATCAAGCTATGTCTACTTTATTCTGGAACAGACGATAAAAAACAGTTTCAATCAAATAGAACATTCAGACTCGTTCTTTTTGGAGATCGTTAAAAAAAATACGAAAAGTATTGGTATGACCTACTTGCTAATGTTGGCCAATAGGGGATATTACTGCAATGTACTGCCGCCAGAGTTCGCACTAGCATATCAGTAAACCATAGAGTTCTTCCACCTGCGGCTATGTATCATATACAACTATCAAAATGGTGCACATGTCCATTATGCGCATGAGCCTTTGTAAACAAGATCGGCTATGTGAGTCACACAAGGGCGCATGAGCGCCAGCAATCCCGGAGTTGAAGCAGTCGCCGTGGCCGAAGCCGGCCGGGAGTATATATAAACCATAGAGTTTTTAATACATACTAGGCCTTAAACAGTTTTTTTACAAGTTTTCATAGATAATTTATAACGAATAAATATGTCATTTGTGCACCAAGGCGGTTTGTTTACAGAGGGCCTTTCGTGAAACGAGAAAATCGAAATTTTGACACCTGCCTCTCTATCGCTCGAATAGTGACAGAAAACCAGGTCACGCAATTTTTTTTTTCGTGTTTCGCGATAGGCCCTCTGTCTGTACTAGTGCCGCCCCCTACGCAGAGTTTTGCGTAATATTTCCTATTGCTAAGTTATAAAAGCACGTTACACGCCCTTGACAGCAGGTTTCCCTGTTACAATAAACGCCACATATCAACAAACAGCGCCCGTTTGTAGGCCACTCGAACAAAGCCGGTGTCGTCAATTGACGGGCTTTCTAATTGTTGCTTTCGCAGGCTGATTGATATTGCTACGAATTAGTCTGATGATGCTGAGATCGGGAGGTGAAATGTCAAGATGTGAACCTGCATTTGATTGCGTGAATTCATACGTAATGTTTTGAAGCGTGTCGATGACCTAGTGGTAATGCGCGTGCATTTTAATCCGAAATTCGCAGAGACAAATCGAATGAAAACATTGGGATATCAGACGAATTCTAATTTAGTTCTCTCTCTTGGTTTGAAGGTCAGATGGCAATTAATATTAGGGCTCGCGCTACACGTGTTACACGCGGCAACGAATACCCGTGTACTTAAGACCGGCGGTGCTAAGGAACCGGTTTACACGAACCCGCCGGGATTTGGAAACGTCTCCAGGAAACGTCTCCGAGAAACGTTTCTCAGACACGTTTACACGAGTACACGGGTTCTTAATACCGGCCCGAACGGTTCCGACGCTCCGAAGTAGTTAGAGCCGTATCAATCAAATAAGATTTACTATTGAATGCTCTATAGTTGACTATGGGTGGAGTGGACTGGCTTCGTCGGTTATATTTTTTATTAAGCTTTTATAGTATATTTAGTTAAGCATTGGTATTCTAGACAAAATGAATAATTACCTTACCTACACATAGTTTTGATAATTAAAAAAATATACTTTCTACTTTCTTATTCAATTTTGATAGTGTTTGAAAATAAATTATATTGCTTTGAGAAGCGACTTCATTAAAACAATATTTTATATAGCTACTCGTGTACAATAATGTAAAAACTTCTAATTTCATTGCTGCGAGAGATAATACAACATCTTTGGTAGGTATTCATTATTATATTGTCTATATTCGTTCTTAGTATTTACTATGAGAAAACAACATAAACGGCAAAGGCAACAAAAGCAACCACCTATTTGAGGGGCCTTCTCAAATTACCATGCACATCTGTTTTTTGAAAAAAAAAACAGTATTACTTATGTTGGTTTGGATAACCTGTGATAATATAACTTATGAAATTAAGCTTAGATACTAAAACAGGTAAATTTCTACTTGACATAGGTCACTTTAACACTAGCGTCCAGGTAAGTAATAAAATAAAATGCAGATTTATGACACCCTTTGGTGTAAAGTTTGCACTGCAAAGTAGCGCCAACGTGTTAATTTCCAAGTCATAATGACAGCCCGTTTTAAGCTCTAAGTGGTTGTAATAAAGACAACGTGTCTGTACACACAAATGACCTCAAGCGACACGATTTTAAGAGGATTTACTTAACCTATTGTAATCGTTTACCATTGTTTTGTCGCCGCGCGGCACTAAAATGCATTTCACTGTGATAAGACTTCCCACTAAGCTACAATACAATTTTAAATAAAATGCCTAAAATTTTTAGAATATCCTATTAAGTTTCAGTATGACTCCAGTTTGCCACTTAGTCGGTCAGTTGGAGTTCCCGGGTTAATCTTACCATTTTAAAATAGTTTTAGTTGGTTTGTTAATAGTTTTTGTCTTGTTGGTTTTTGTTGTTATAAAACTGTTATTGCGTTTATTTGTTAAAAAATGAGAAGAAGCTGGGTGTGGAACTTCGCCACCAGAGTTGGTGATAAAGCCTATTGCTCGTTATGCAGTAATATTTCTTTTCTATTGCTAAACTAAAACCCGTGCTTCTACCTGAGTAGAAAAAAGGTTCGGTCAAATAACTGTTAACTAAATTTAAACTCTATATGCTGGCAATAAGATTTTTATATAATGTAGTCATTCGTAGCTTTTGAACGACTCGACCCGTTTGACTCTTACCGCCAAGGACGTTTCCAGATCCGCGTGTATTTAAGACACGGTTTTTTCGGCGACCCGTTTACCCGTGGACACGGATCTTAATTACACGTTTCTTAAGGACACGTGCGAAACGGGCCAGAAACCCGTGTCGCGTGTTATTCGGACACGGGTATTCGAAACGGATACACGAGATCCGGAAACGACCGCGAGCCCTAATTAATATACTATATTTAAGAAACGGTTAAAAAACATTACTTAGATAATTATAGCTTTATAAATGAATATACTCAAAATAATAACATAAAAATAGATGCTTAAAATTTTTAAATATCGTATGCTGCATGCCACTGGATGTAGATAGACATTTGTTCTAGTTGTTAGTAGTAGTGGGAAAGCAGATAATGAAGAAAATCCAGTGAGTGCTGCGAGGTTCAGATGGAACAGTGCAGCTGCCAAATTTGTTACTCTTTTAGCACCACCCAGCGATCACGTGTAGGGTTCTCTAGGTGATTCTCTTACGGACGCAGAGTAACATTGATCCCCAATGATGCTTAAAATGAGACTGCGGATCCCATAGTCAAACTGTTATTACAGTTTTGTGGGACAATGCAATAGTTTTTAAGTTAAACATTGTGCTTATTAAATAAAATATTAATAACTCGCTTTCCTAAATTCTAGCATCTGGGGGCCGATTTTTGACAGCCGGACGCTCGAATTCAAAAAATTCAAGCTCGAAAATAATCGCACACAAAAGCTTATCGCCAATTTTTTCGCATGGAATTAATAGTTTAAATAATCATCATTTAAAATTTCTATCGCTTTTATTTTTAAAACATAATTTCATCGTTTTATTCGGAGTTTTAAATGTCACTTTCGAGTGCTCGAATCTCAAAAATCACCCCCTGGGCCAATTCTTGGGATTATGTTACTAAAAGCGAAACCAGAGCTCTTTTGGGATATAAATGATGAAATGCAGCTTCTTTAGTTAATTTTTAATCGATTTCAAAAAAGGAGGAGGTTCTCAATTCAACTGTTTTTTTATTTTTTATAAAAGATTTTTTTTTGTATGTATTACTCGATATCTCCGTGAATCGTGAACCGATTAGGCACATCTATAGTGATTTCACTATTTTTTACAGCAACTCTGCTACTTCCTCTTGGAATAGCGGATCCTAAGTGAAGTCGCTTCTTTTTTTGTTTAAAATTATTTTATAGACGGTTTAAGTGGCTCATAAAAACGCGTAAGTGCCATCTAGTAAGTTAAAACCAATCTAAAACTCATTTGATAAACTGATTCAGACAAGGATTTCGATAAAAAAACTGGCAACTTTGTAAATCATAGCCTCCACCTAGGACCTACAATGCCTTGGACACACACACATTAAACATATCACACCTACACCTACACCTTGTTTTCCATCGGGCTAAAAAATGGGTTTACATCAGTTTAACCGAATAAAATATTTGGTGGAGATGCTGGGATTCCGATCCCAGCATCTTCACCAAGAGTCGATATATAGTCTCAAAAATAGTAAATACTGGACGCAAACTGGAGCAGGTAGTTAATGATAATGGACAACAGTTGCGTACCACGGACCGTTCGGTTAGCAGGACGCTCCCGTACCGTTGTGACTAACCAGATCTAGCTGTTTTGGAGATGCCTAGCAGCTAACGAGTTGTACGCAGTAAAGAGGTAAAGCAAGAGCGAAATATAATAAGTACTTACTTTCTATCGCGTAGAAGCCAGGAAATTGTTGCAACCCCTTCTTGCCACAACTATCTTGCTCACTACGAACATTAAAGTATCGAAACATAATTTTTTTTTGCATATAGGTACTTAATTATCAATTTTAGTCGGAGGATGGCTATGCGGGAAACACTGCCGGCGTGGGAATTTGTTTGTTTCATCTCCCCTCCCTCTCCTTAGATATAAAAAAAGAGCTAGCCTATGTCTAGTCTATGCTATGCTTAATTATAAGAATACTTAAGGAAAACCGACAAGCAATATGTATCTTAAAAGCCCCTCGTTGTCACGATTTGTTGATATACCCGCGTGAACTCTACGCTACGTGTCAAATGGACATTACTAATTTCAATAGGTAAGTAAACAAAAAACACTAGAAGCCTGACAACTGAGCCATCTATCGTGGAGCGGCCAAACCACATTCTAATGTATATTGTATCAAGCTATTGAGCGCACTTACCGTGAAGTACGGCGCGTACGCAAACGCATAATGATATATTGTTACAACTTACTTTAGCAAGCTACCGTACGGTGGCGCTACGGTAGTATCTGAAATTATACGTAACAATAATCTGGAAATATACTTTGAAATCTTGGGTTGTGTTTTATACAGCTACAAGTTGTTATTTCACTGTTTGTCTCTCTTTCTAATCACTCGGAAAGAGGCGCAAACTTATTTACGCATTGCCTTCAATAAAAAATACAATAAATATGCAAAGCTATTTTTATATGGAGCGTGAATTTATATACAGCTCAAAACATTAACTTATACATAGAGATTAACACACATTTTTAATAATCAATGTAACCATTTTAATCGTTTAAAAAGGCAACGAAATTTATTTTTAATTGCATTTCCTAAACGGTTAATGGCCAGCATTAATCTTAATTTCAAAATGTTTCTTAGGGAGTAATCTTTGATTGTGTAATTGTAATTTAGTAATTATGTAATTAATTTGCATGCCCTACATTGGAACAACATAACTTTTATGGTGAATGTAAAAGCAATTATTTTAAATAATTGTTTAATTACAATGTGTGTGTCAATTTACCTTTTGTTTGTGTGGACGGCAAGGTACTTGCCTCAATTTCTTTTTTTAATTTTCAAAGGAAGACATAACATAATGTACCATCGGGTTCATAATTGCATATCCAATTTATGAATGAATTCATTGGTAAATTGAATATGCAATTATGAACCCGATGGTACCTACATGTAAGACTATTATTGTTTAGCATTATTGTAGTAATTAATAAAAAAAACTTAAATTAAAATGGTTTAAGTTCAAATAAAAACTTTCCTAGATAAAATTAATTGTACCTTTGCATTCATAAAATCGAGATTTCAAAAATACACGGGAAAATCCAGGTGTAACATGTGTTTGCGCTTTAAATGATTTTATAATATTTTATTTTATATTTAGTGCCCGTATAAACTCCATAGTAACAATCGTTTTGTCGTTTCCTTAAAGAGTAGCTGATTTGACTTCATAGGAAAGTAGCCTATTCTGACTAGGTACGTATTGTATTTTTCACCTCAGCAGTTCGAACAAGCCTACTTTCCTCACTCCCTGGAGTGAGGAAAGTGCGACTTTCATCACTCCAGGGAGTGAAATTTTGTTTCTAGAAGCTTTCCGTCATAATGGTGATGCCTTTCATTCGGGAATGTAAATAAATGTGTTTTTTTAACTTTAATATGTTCTCACTACTGAGGTGAAAAGTTGTATGTGTCACACGAGAGGAAAGTTTTTTTACATCTCGTGTTCATGAGATCCCTCGCTACGCTCAAGATTCAAACTTAGAATCAGTCGCTTCGCTCGTGATTCAATTATAGAATCTTTCGCTTACTCGGGACTCAAAATCAACACTCGCAAGAAAAACCAACTTTCCTCTCTTGTTGCACAAATAACTATTACATTGCCCTAAAAAGTGCGCTTGCAATGCTTTTCCTCAATTTACCTGAACCATCGAAATCCGCAAAGCTCCGAAAGTAAAAGTCGCCCGTGAAAGTCCATATTGACCAGCAAACCAGTTCCACTGGTACAAGTTCAACTGGTTACCTAACTGTTTATATTTGAATCCTCTTTGGGTTATACAATTTGCCTTCATTATGTTATTTACGTTACTACGGATTTATTTTTATTTCACGATATCCGGAGCCTAGTAGGTAACAAAGAGAATGTATAAATAGAGGGGAGTCTAAGAAATGGTTTTACTAGATGGCGCTGTACGGCCCCACATAAATATTATGGTAACTCTGAAGCACCACCTGAACCAGAGAAAACCAGACTATTAAACTTGGAGCACAACAATTTCTTAGATTATGAACCTCTATTTATACATTCTATTTGTCGCTAGTGGCCCTGCCTACAAAACTGAAAGTTCCGGGTTCTAATCCTGGTAAGGGCGGGCATCTATGTGTATTTGTAGCAATGGTGGACGGTCAAAAATTTTGTTAGGCAACCCGGTGCTGAATTTGGCTTAAAATTTCTTCATGAGCTGTAGGAAAACTGCTCAAGCGCATGAAACTCGTGTTCTATGGACGCGTCGCCACTTACAAACAAACAAACAAACAAACAAACAAAGCATTTATTTGCAGAAGAAGGGTAATTTTACATGTGTTTGTGTAAATCATAGTTTCACCTTTTTCGACTGTTGACAAACAGTATGCAAATGTTACAATTATAAAGGGTAGGAAGGTGCATTTATATAAAATGCAACTAACCAATATGTGTTAACAATCTAAATTATCTACTGACATAAGTAACTTTCCTAATTATAATATACTAAATACTAAATTAGCAGAAATAGTTTCTTTAAATTGCGTTCAGAACGCATATCACATCATTCATGATATTTCATTCTCTTATTGTTTAATTCTGAGTTATGGACGTTTATAAGTACGTAGGTATGTGTGTAAATACTCGTAGGTACTAATCTATAGAAGTATCTATTTTTATTGAGCACTTGTTTAACTATTTGTGGTATTTTATATTATCTAGATATTTAATTGTTCTGTGTAGTACTATAGTACTATAATATACGCAGTGTATCTATTTAATCAAGGCATAAGAACTTATAGAGGCTCCAAGTCTGAAGCGCCATCTGAAAGAGAGCAACCCAAAGTTACCGAAAATGTATAGAACCGTAATTACGCTACTCGTTACTGGATGGCGCTGCAATTTCCTAGACATTATGTGGTAACTTTGGGTTGCTCTCGTTGAGATACGTACAGTCGCCATCAGATATATCGGAGCAGCTAAGGTGGTCACAAATATCTAAACAATCCCTTTATTGTCAAGGCGATAAGGTGCTTGCTCAGATATTTTTGAGTACCTACCGTGATCGCTCCGATATATTTGATGGCGACAGTATGTGATCTCACAAATAAAGATACCTGTAATATTGACATATGGTATTTTTACTTACTAGCTTGACATTTTCAAAAACGACCAACGTCAAAAGTTCCTCTCAAGCTGTCTCCGTGAGATAAAGATTGCCACGAAACGAAAGTGCATTTGATGCAGATTGTTATATTACGAAAGAATGCCCGGTGGCGTTCAGTCGGTAATGATAATGGCCGGAGAACGCCTGATACAGAGATTCCACGTCAGAGATATGCACCTTACTACTTTGTAATAAAGTACATGGTGAACATATGTTTGAGGTTTACCGTACACTGTTGGACTAACTGTATTTTTAACTGATCAATAGAGGGCCTTGTTTGGTTGTAATTAGGTCTAAAATGGTTAGAATGGTTAGCATGTTGCATTGCAGTCAGGAAAACCCTTTGAACGCCAAGAGCCATTAAAGTGGTCGAGTACTGTCGTGCCTACCACGCCAACGACCTCTAAAGTGGCTATGGCAGACGCAGTCAAAGCAATTTTACTGTTGACAGATAAGGTATAAATTTGTTTCTCACTAGTTGAGATGTTGGCTTGTAGGTATGCCAGATTTTGATGCGAGAGAACCTAACTACGAGACATTAATTGATCATTGAAAGTTAATGTCATCATTTTAAACAAAAAAATAACCGACTTCACTTATAGGATCCGCTATTCCAAGAGGAAGTGGATTATAGGTGTGCCTATAATAGTTGAAGCGTTCCCACGATTTCTCCAGGATCCCATCATCAAATCTGGACCTGGTGCCAATGGGACCAACTGTGAAGTATACTTTTTCAAACAAAAAAAGAATTTTCCAAATCGGTCCAGCCGTCTTCGCATAATCGGTGAACATACATAAAAAAAAAATAGTTAAAAAAACAAAGATCCCGACGAATTGATAACCTTCTCCTTCGAAATCTTGAAGTCGGTTGAAAATCAAATAATGACCTCATACATCCATAATAGAAACTCCAGTTATTAATATCACGTTAGAAATCCATTGTTTATTGGAAACCCACTGCCGCCATTATCGTTCGAATATTAAAGAACACTCGCACGATGCATCTTGCTTTCTATGCGCGGGCGCATACTTGTTATTGTCGCTTAGTTGTCATTTAGAACTCATATAGTCAAGTATGTTTTAATACCGGCTGTTTAGAACATGCTCTACTTGTTGGAAAACTTTTGAGGACTGTGTTGTGTCGAAATGTGATTTTGAAGACAATTGGCGATCGGTTTTGTAAATGCTGATTCAACGTTCTTAATTCAAAAGTGTTCCGTTTGGAAAAGAATGACAATCGGTTTTATAATAAACGCTTGCAGTTCAAAAACTTTTTATTTTATTTTTGAATCAGATAAAGAATAGTGTTATGTGAAATTTTGTGATTTGGCGATGGTATTTAGGATTGTATATTAAAGGAAACGTTTGCAGTGCGGAACATTTACTTTTCTATATGTTTTGTGTTAAAAACAACGTTGTTTATACTCGAAATTAACTGTCATCTCATTAAGAATTAAGTGTCTTACATTCATAAACTAGTTACGATTAGCTTTTGAAAAAGTTTATTTCCCAGTATTTAAGGCCGTTACAAGTTTTCTTTTAACAAATAAATTATTGCGAATTTGAATCCCCTGAATGTTGTGATTTTAGTAATATAGTTCAGTAAGTTAGTCTGTGGAGTGCCGAATCGCAAAGGTCGTGTGATGTGGTACATAATAGTGGCATTGTTTCTAATATGGCTGCTGGAGCACTTCCGCCGGAAGCAGACGCAGGCGCCGCTGCACACGTGCCAAATGTTTGTATTAATTTGATAATTAATGTTCTTGGAGGTAAGTTTATTTTAGATAACTCTACAAAGTACTAAGATATCGTGAACAACGAAAACAGGGACTTTTTACAGCATATTTAATTAAACCGCTTTGTATTTATCAAGATTCGAAAAAAAAAAAATTATCATGTTAGAATTTTTTCAATTAATACTGTGTACAGATTATATCATATCGTATCTGAACATTTTTCAATAATTAATGACTTTATTTGCATGCCATCTGTGGGCACGTACCGCACCGAAACACTTGCTCGTTGCCAACGCAGCTCTAAAACGTCTTATGTGTCATCGGATGTTTTATTTTAATGGTGGATTCAAAGTTATTAGACAATATGTTCTTAAAATAAATTTTATTTGGGTACTTACTAGTTTACTGCCAGTGCCTATTTTTTGAAGGTTAAAAAATAACATATTTGCTTTGAGACCTCAATTAATTACCACTTAAGTTTATTTTTCATTTTATTTTGGCAATTTCTTTTTTGTACATGCGTATACAAATTTTTTATTTATCTCTTTATAAATGATTTTTTTTTTTGCGTCAATTCCTATATACATACCTATGTAGGTACTTTTCGCCTGTTACAGGCTTTTTACTGCTGAGAAGTAACATATGCAAATTTACCGTGGCAAGCCGTTTGAAAAGAATTTTCAAGTCACGCGCTCCTCTAAGAAAATGCGATAAATTAATTTACATCGACACTAACCATTCTCCAGCCTTATTGCACCGGCAGAAGAACTACAAACGGTCAGTCGAGAGTGCTACATTCCCAGACGAGCAAAAACCGACCAATTATTTGTAATCACAAGCAAATCTTGTCTGATGAGAAAGCGTGTAACATGCGGCGATTCAGTGTTAAACTCTGTAGTTGATAGTGAGCTATGGCAACATTGTAGATCAGGAATTGTTTTATGTTAAGTAATAGCACTAGATCTTATTCATAGTCATAGACCTACTATAGAATAGACACCTCTGTCTCAGCTCTGTGTCAGCGTATACCCGACAGGGACAGCTATATTTTGACAGCTAAGATTTGGGATACCACATGTTAAGAAAATCCCCCATTATTTTACCATAAAACTAGTTTTCATATTGTATTTTTTTTCTCCATACATAACGAAAACTTTGCCTAGAAAGTGATCGTTATTTAAGTAAAATGTCTTTATTGAAGTAAAATATATCTTGAGCTAAAGATATAAAATTAGTCCAAGAAAATGTTTACTTATGTTTAAACAATAATATTTTCGCATTGGTATTCTTTCGACATAGCCCACGGGATTAGCAAGCTGAAGTGGCAATGGGCAGGCCACATTGCACGCAGAGCAGATGGCCGATGGGGTCGAAAAGTGCTCCAGTGGAGACCACGGTAGCAAGCACAGCGTAGGACGTCCACTCACAAGATGACAGACGACCTTATAAAGGTCGCCGGAAGACGTTGGATGCAAGTCGCTTCCGACCGATACTTATGTTCAGCAGTGGACGTCTTATGGCTGAGATGATGATGAATTTGATTCTTAGCTGAAGATATCCTTTTTTTCCGTGCAGAGTGCTCAAAGAGTAGTGACCTGACGACGGGGGACTCTTTTCCCTTTCGAGCCGTCAACATAGTGCATTCTCCTTTATCATAAAGGGTCGCTAACGCGCATGACTGGAGTTGCAGGCGTCCATAGGCTCGGTAGCTGCTTACCGTCAGGCGGACCGTGTGCTTGTGTACCATTATCGTAGTATAAAAAAAGTATACCTAGTTACAATTTTAAAACACATTTATTTGCCGCGTATACAGTCACCAACTCGGCTTGTTGAGCCATTTGCCATTGTTAGTAATTTAGCCGTGTTATGAGTTACCAATGTTACCGACTAGCTGTCAACTGTCAGTTACATCGGTCATTTATTACACGGCTAAATTACGAACAATGGCAAGTGGCCCAACAATCCGGATTCGTGACTGTACAATTGTTATTATCAATCGTCTTTTCAATGCTATAAATGATCATGACATAAATACGTACATACATAACAACGAAATGGTATTATATAAATAAGAAGGCTATCGATATTATAAATTATGAATGTTACGCGAAAATAACAAACTGCTTAGTAATATTTTTGCCCATTATTTCTTTCATTTCCAGCGCTTGAAAATAGCCGACAGATAAGCATGGCCTCGTACAGCAATTACATGGGTGCAGTGAACAATTATATTAAATCTTTAATCATTGTAATTTACAACATGCCTATGTATAATTGGACAGTGTACAAAACAGTGAAATCAATCGGAAAGACAATCGGATGCATTTCAAAAATGGCTTCCACTCGTCGGTGCTCGATTGTTCAATAGAGGCACTGACAGCACTGGCTATGATTGTATGAACTGTGAATCGTATTGTATTACTAAACGTAGTCAGCGGTAGAATTGGCTAAGGCTAATACTGATACGCATTTTTAGGATTCCGTAGCCAAATGGCAAAAAACGGAACCCTTATGGATTTGTCAAGTCTGTCTGTCAGTGCACTTTATCAAAAATGCTCAAGGTTTTTTTGAGCATTTTTGATAAAGTGGATACTTTCAGAAATAATCGCTCCGAAAGTCTAAAAAATGGTGCCCCCCCCCTGTAACTTTTGAACCGTAAGTCCAAAAATTATGAAAAAATTAGGGAGGTGCGACCTTGCGATAGTAATATTTTAGCTAGTAGCAGCAGCAGCTGCCAGCTACGGAACCCTACGTTATGCGTGGTCCGACACGCAATTGGCCGTTTTTTTCTTGGTACTTAAGAGGATGGCAACAGCTAAATTCAATCCTTATCTTTTTCAGCGCAAGTGAAAAGAGAAACACTGCGTTACGATTAGTAAGGGAGTTCATTGCAAATTTTGCAAAATGTCCCAGTAAATATAATCCTTACCTGATTTTACATATACGTTACCCAAGTTGACTTCTTTGATTTTAGCAACGAACTTTGCAGGCTCCATGCGAATCGAGTCACTTACAGTTACAACCGTAAATAGCAAGAACTTATTTAAATATTTCTAGCTGTTATTTTTTTTTACAGTGAATTTACTTTTATGTGACTGGAGGTGAAAACTCATTCTTTTTGTGTACCTGTCTTTAGTTCCATGCAATGCACGCCTAGGGTTGCCATATGGAAAAATGGAATGTCCTGATAAAAATCCGGACATCACCCCAAAAGTCCTGACATTTCTAATAACAGCGATTTAGCGTACTCTTTCTAAACACTATTACGCCGGTGGCAAACAGCCTGCTAGATGGTAAGTAGCTACCGTAACATATGGACACTTGCAGCTCCAGGTGCCTCATGTGTGTTGCCGACCCGACTCCTTAGAAAAGAGCATTCACTTTGTTGACGGCTAAAGAGAAAATATAGTCCCTGTCGTCAACAAACTGCATCCTTTCAGAGCTCTGTAAGGTCGCCAGAGAACACAACACTATGAGTAAGGTCTAGTGCTATTTTTCTGTAATGTGGAGGTACTTCCCCAGTCGGGCTCTGCTCCATATTTGATCGAGTTCACATTAGCTGAGCTGTGCCCTCACATGACATTTATACGCAGTACCCTCTTAAAGCTTGAGCTCATAATTATAAATAACATGACTCAGAGTTTATTGGCCAAAAAGTATTCGCGTTCTTTCCCACATTTTTTTACATTTAGAAACGTTATAGTTTTTGATATACCCAATATTTTTATATTTGTCATAAGAGCAGTTAATTAATGAGTTTGTTGAAGACATTCAACAGTTGTCATTAAGTTATAGAGCGACTTATTTAACTTTCAGCTTTAAGCCTTCCAAAAAATGCTTAATACGTATTTTGCTAAACGAACTGTTTGAAGTTATAATACGTACATATTTAATAAAGATTTTAATAACAAAATATTGTCCAATTCATTATTGATTTGTTGAAAATTGAAAAGGTACTTACACTTTGTATGTACTTAAATTTTGTAATAAGCGTAGGTATAATGAGGTAATTTCTAAAAATCCTGACACTTGCCAAGTCCGGTCGCAATCCTGACAAAGGGTCAAAAATCCTGACATGTCCGGACAAATCCTGACGTATGGCAACCCTACACGCCCAGATAGAATCACAAGGAAACGATTCAGATCTAGCACCGAATAGGAAGTGGCTCTATCAATTATAGTGGACGAACTTCCTAGTGATAGAGTGGACGTCTTTAATTGACGTGTAGCATGTTTAGTGTTTATAAAGTTACTAGCTTCTGCCGGTGACTTTGTCTGCGTGGAATTAGTAATCCGCCCCCCTTAAAGAACAATTTAATAACATTACTTCATTTCAAAAGCGATTCAGCACATGTTCTGTCAAATCTGTGTCCAGACGTACTTAAATGTATTGGAGTTGTATTGAAGTTAGATCTTGTCTAAGTCTATACGTGTTGTAAAGTTAAAATACGACCCATGTTTAGGTTAGATTAGAGACTAGGTCACATTTTCAAGCGCTAAGACAGCGACCGGTACACAACCACAGATTATAATATATAATAGTTTTTAGACACAACGTATACCTACGCTCTATTATTCATTAAATCTTGTACAACTTTGAGTAGTTTATCTTGAAGTCTCTATCTTTCTGAACGTGTGTATTTATTTTATCCGTATTTTAACGCTTTCCGCTCCAAAACGCTACGTTTGCATAATCTAATTATAAACTAAATCTCACTTACGGCGTAAGAGTTGCGACATTGTTACGTCTGCCTAACTTTATCAAATTAATCGTCCTTCACTTAATCACCAAAGTGGGCTAAGTACTGGCCTTCAGTCATCTTCACTTAGTAACAGCTTCTTTGAATTTAATATTATTTCCTATTGAGAGACATGGAAATACGTAATATTTGTTTGACAAAAATTTCGGGATTTGCCAAAGTCCTTCGTCCATATATTTAACTTATATTTCGTTAAAAAGTAACGTATCGTAAACATTGTAAGTAATAAATATTTACTTTCTAAATGGGGTTGGCAACTGTCAACGGTTTGGCCAGATGGCGCCAGCATAGCTAGGTCCCTTTCACTAGTATTGTTGTATGGGATTTGGCTTAAAGGCTAGCCCATCCAGGTCAAAAAAAATTAAAAAAAAAACGTGATTTTGACACTTTTGTACGACTGACAGGGACCCAGCTATGCTGGCGCCATCTGTAAATACTTTCCACCGGCCAACCCCATTATCAATGATTTTAACGAAATTTTGTTTATACATTTTCTTTGACATAACTTTTTCTCAAAACGACTCGCGCTTGACTCTACAGTCAAGCGCGAGTCGTTTTGAGAAAAAGTTATGACATACAATATGACGGTTCCTCGTCGATAGTTTATACTCGTAATCTAACGAAAAATAATTCGTTAAATTGTAAGCAGTATGTTACGGTTCACAATCTTTCGATAGTTTACAATCTCTCTAGTTAGATTATAAACTAACGGTTTTGACAATTTTACGGGGACATATACATTACTTATTATTCTCTCTCTAAATATATGCTGTAAGTGAGGAACTTCCTGGCCAATGTACTGTATGTACTAGACTAGACAGTTAATATCTTAAAAAGCTTTACCAACTTGCATAACCTACTCAATTTAAGACTTAAGTGTTGAAAGTTAGACGAAGATCCTCTAGTATGAGAATCTGTTACATACAAGTAATTGTAGAAGTTGCACAATAGACGTGTCGACAATAATTAATTAATCATTTGCATTTTACCTACTTCATTCATAAATCATACTTAAAACCACTAAGATATCAAATTCATCAAATCTTGAAATTCGAAAGGCGACCTTGCGAATTCGTAATTAAGGTTTAAAATTAAATAACAAAACGAAAAGCCATCTGTGACCACTTTACCTACTTCCGAATTATGTAATACTTTTTTTGTTCTAACATACAAGTTAAATAACTTTATCTGAATGTGTAACGGAAACATATGTTTATTATAATTTTTAGAACATTTTTACGTTCAACATGTTGTTTAAATATTATATCATGTGATATTAACATGCGTAGCACTGTAGAAGTTACGGTGTGGCTGCGATAACTAACAAAAATATTGCAAATGCTGCGATAACAAAAAAAAAACATTTTTAGAAAAAAAGTGTAGGTACCATTTACTTTTTTGGAAAACCTAACATATTTTGGGTTATTTCTATTCAGAATCACGCGGACTATCGATTTAAATAATTAAAAAGTGTCCCAGATTTTTTGTCACTTTTGAGACGCATTTTCCCTAACATTCTGTATGGACCGTCACAAAACTCTCTCACCCACAACTTCTCTGTTTGCCTTAAGGTTGACTGGTAGAGAATGCCCCATGGCATTAAGTCCGCCTTTTGTAAATCAAGTTTTTGTTTTGTGCAATAAAGTTTAAATAAATAAATAAATAAAACTGAGTAATAATTGTTGTACGGATTTTTTTTTCAAAAATGGTACTCTTTTCTCTGAAAACCCCTATCTACCGCACATAATAAGTATAGTTCTAGGCACAGATGGTAATTTGCAATGGCAAATAATGTATACTAATGTTTCTATCGTTAATTTCTACACATAGACATGATTTTTTTGTAAATACCTGTTAATAACTGAATTATAATTCAGTAAAAATTTGGTAAAAAGTAATAATAATTTGTCATGTTTTAAATGCTTTTTGTCTAGAAATGCAGGCGTACAAAAATAATTGCGTTAATCACACTACTCGGGGGGCAACCTTGAAATTCGAGCGCTGAATCTGATATTTAAAAGTCCGTCTAAAACGTTGAAATGGTGTTTTAAAAATAACAGCGATAGGAATTTAAAATCATGTTTCTTCAAACTATTGATTTAATGAGAAAATAATAGCGACAAACTTTTGCGTGTTTATTAACGAGCTTAATTTTTTTGAATCCGGGCGCTCGTATTTCAAAATTTGCCCCTCTGGTATCACTACGTTTATTCATAGTCCACTATCTTTCATTTGTTTTATATATTTTGACATACTTATCTATTCCAAGTTTTTCGGCTCTCTGAATGTGTGTACCAGTAAATACCATCCCTTCTATGGACATTTTAATTACTCTTTACGTTTCAAACATGAGAGATTGATCGCATTCGCATCGTCTAGACGAATGAAAACAGAAGCAATTAATCCTGTATCGTAAAAACAAAAATTAGTCACGCCCATGCCGGCTATAATGAGACCTAGATCATTTACACCGTGGTTGTCTGTCTATGGTATAGATGCTAAAAAGTACATTCGTTGAAATATGTAAAAATTGCGTGATATAAATAATTGCAGGTTAAAATTTTGCTAACAATATTTTTTTTACTAAAACAATGTTACTTCTGGAACACTAATTTTATTTTGTTGTTTGACATTTATTGCGTAAACCACAGTGTCAGTTTTGATTACCGATCGTCCATATTTTTTATTTATTATAATTACCGTGTCAATATTGAAATTTGCATAGAAATTAGACCAGTTTCTAATGTCATTCATATTGAGCCAATAAATTAATTTTGATTTGAGGTACGTAATCTTTTGTGATTTCATAATATTAGTACTAGTTATACTAGGCTTGTACTTCCACAGGCTATCACTATCAATCATCATATCATTAAAGTGGATTTAGCAACACTTTTTAGAAATTTTATGAATTAAAAATTGTTACGCAATGCCGTTTGTATATTAATTAATTTCTCTTAAACATGATAGATTTATAATATACGTGTTAATATCTTTTTAAACTTGTATACGAGATTGCGTTCGGAAGCGTTCTGTTTTGTGTAGTCTGCATGGTGCAACAATCACCTGTCAAATGAACAATGCTCGCGCGAATGTTAATTTTCATTAACAGTGGATCATCATCACTTATGTAGGAATGGGAGAAAGAGCGAGGCCGCTGCCCGCGCCGGCAGTCGCGCCACACGCGCAATTCGACATGGTCAACTGTTCATAATTACCACATTGTCATGAGCGCGAACGAAACGCCGCGCGGAAAAAAATACAAACGTCAACTTTGCCGCGCTTTTCGGAAAGTGAATTTATCGAAACTCGTTTCGTGCCAGAAAGTGAATTAACATTTTAACGTGTCGTGAGAGTGAATGTGGTTGCGTAACAGCAAAATTCTACGATGTTGATGGATTTTTATAATTTTGACAATTTATAGCGTATGCATTCTTGGTTGTGCAATGTTGCCCTGGATTTTTAGGTTGGCATCATTGGAATAACGGTTACAGAGACCGATAATGGCGATCAAAGTGCGAATCTAATGCTACATAATTTCAATGATAATTTATACCTACATATTTATTATGTAATATTACCAAGTTATGGCCTGTTTCTCAAAGATTTATTTTAAAATAAGCCTAATGCGATGGCTGCTTAACTTTTTAAGTAGGAAGGCTAAGTGCTAGCACTTAGCCTTCCTACCTCCGTTCTTGAGAAAATGAGTGGAAATCATCGGAAAAACTTGGGAACTGCGTATCGTTTATGCGCATGCGTAATTGTCACCTTTCATTTAATGCGATCAGACGGTTTGTTGACTCGTTTATTGACCTTTTGACAGATTATAAAGTCGTTGGTAGCAGTCGATTGGTGGATGAGGAAATAAATTATTGAATTTTAATAAAATGGCTAATCTTAATTTTATATTTATCTAAAATAATGCATTATTAATAATGCCCGCATATTTTCAAAGTCTCATCCTAACATATGGACATTTAAAAAAAATAACTATTCCATAATTACTAGTTTTAACCCTTCGTATGTCAAAGCACTGATCCCTGCGAATGAATTTAAACCTATTCTATTAAAACAATGGATTTAAATTCATGCGCATAATCAGTGCTTAGACATATGAAGGGTTAAGCCGTTTTCAGTGCCTTTTCCATTTGATCATGAGTAAAGTATACTTATTGATTATTGATATAGACGTATTTGCCGTCAGCCATACGAGTATCATAAAATAATACCGTAAATCTTAAAAACACGCGACTCACTTTTCTTGGTAATGAATGTAATGATATTTATGTGATTAAAAGTGACATTTATATATCATTTTCCATATGAGCGAATCCTTAATAGCATCGTTGCGTGATTGTTTAACGATTTTTTATAATAATAACTTTTAAATGTATATTCTTACAAAGCATAAGTGTTTTTTATACACTTTCCTACTTCATTAAAGTAGTGTTTTTAATTGGCTACCCACAGTTATTTGGTTTACAATGTATGGCAGGAGATCGATACTCTAAAATAAACTTTCCGATAGACCACAAAATATAGGTTTCTTAATATAAACCGTTAGTTATTGTGTCTGAACATATTATAGGGACGTTATGGTATGGGCGTTGATAATAGTATTTTATACAATCGTGACATAATAAAGGGCTTTACAGTCGAGTACCGTGTTTAGGCCACGAAGCTTGCTGAGTGGCCTAAGTAAGGTACGAGATTGAAAAGCTCAATTATGTCACTATTGTATACAATACTTTTTCTACGAGCACTCAAATTAGGCAAGTCGGTTAGAATAGAGTTCAATAAATGCGTAACAATCTGCTGCCTCTATATTGTGTCGTGCGCCGCCCGGCCACGCTGTCGCGGTCGGGCGGCGCTCGACACCTGAGAGAACTATAATATTGTAAAGTAGTAATTATTTAAGATGTCGGAATATTACTAGGGAAATTAAAAGGGAAAAAACTTAAATTAAATTGTCAAGATTGCATAGGTATTCCTCCCTACTCTTGATCTACAAGCTTTAGGTAGGTACCTAACAAAGACAATCGACCACAGATAATACCTTACCGAGTAATCGAACCGCAAATCGATAACACTTTCGATTTTCTTCAATCGATAATGACTTTGTACTGGCCAGTTACAATTACATACTTGTTATTATCTTAACGATAGATTGCTATCAGTGTCCTAGCTAGTTATTACAATCATTTGCATGCCACACGACATAGAAAGTAACGGTTATTATACACGTGTTTTAAATAATATTTTTCGTGTCAAAACTAGTTAAGTAAACACGGATTATAAACATTAAATAGATATCGTAAATATAGCTACAAATTTAGCGTTTTATATTTTATAACTTAGTTAACTACTTTATAAAATCGGGTGTAGTTTTTTTACCTATACTTGTTTGGACTTGTATTAATTTTAGCATGAGTTTAGTGGGTCGGTATATGTATACCGTATGCTATTTGTGTATTGTCCTTACTTTACTTTAAATAGTAAAGAATTAGTAAAGGTTTATACATGTTATTAAAAAAATCTTCCAAAAAAATAATTTTAACATCAATAAAAAATGTTGACATGATACATAAAGCCATTTTTTATGTTAATGCTTTCAATAAAACACAAATGAAAATAAAAACACTACTTTACTAATAAAACAATAATTAAGATATCAAAACATAAGAATGGACTTAAGTTTAGGAGATAAAACTGCAAATACGAATTCTTACACTCTAATACATTGTTAAAATTGTTAGGTACATGTAAATATAAATTAATGTCTTATTACAGTTGTTTAAAGTCTAACTTTACAATCAAATTTAAATTAAGTAAGTACACTTTGTGGTATTAAAACTACACTGGCGAGCTTAACAATAATACATTAGCATCAATTATGTAATTGAGCGGATTTTTGTAAAAGGGAGAGTTTCTCTCGCGTTATAATGTTAATGTGTATTATGTATTCGCGATAATCGTGAGCCTGAGGTGCGCGTGCGCGTTTAACTAACAATACATAGTTAGTTTAAAGAAATTGTGTTTTTCGTCAAGTTATTGCTATAATTAATTTAATTTGTCATAAATTTATATGTGAAACTCGACGTATTTTGAAGATTTTTATTTCGTCTGTAGCACAGATATTTCAGTTGACGGTATTAATACTTAAATTAAATTAGATGTGTGTTATTTGGGTCATTTTCAACTCCGTCAACTTTTCATATATTTATAATTTAATGTAGCTTAGCCGCACCGCACGCAAAAATCTGGATAGTGACCCTTTAACATATTTGTCTACAGCTACTTAAAATGTCCCTGCATGGAGAAAAATAACAAACTGAACGACCACGTCGCCATATTTATATACACTTAACGTAATAAAATACGGCTATTAGACATTGCAACCTGCAGGGCCCACTCTGTTGTGTACCCTGCCTATCCCTTCCCTCCTTCAGCTCCCTACGGGCCCTACCTTTAATTACACCTTCCAACCTGACAGATTGAGCCCTGCAGGTTGCAATGTCTAATACCGCTTTTAGAAAACGGGACGACACTACGATGTTGCCATTTTTTAATTTCTACACTTTTTGGTCGGAATATACATATCAGCCCTGTAGGACCTACAGCCCTGTAGGACCTACAGCCCTGTAGGTTTATGTATAGGTGTGTATATCCAACTTTGCACCTATTGCATTCTTGCGTAACTGCTTTATTATGAAAATAGGTGAAATATATTATCTATTATTCACTAACAAAGTACCTAACCACATTAAAAATAATTCAAAGCAAATGGCCATTGGGCGTGCGTGTTGTAAAACGCGCCTTCCTACTTACTTATAAATCAATCGATGCTTGGAACGCCAGTAGGAAGCTTTTTTATCGACTGAGCGACAATACTAATTGGTAGTTATACTTAATTGTATACAAACACGGTATTACACAAAAAGTTTAACCCTTTATGTATAGGGCAAAAAATACCACTTGAGTCGCTTAACTTCAAACTTATGTCAGATAAATCTATCCTGTTAGATTATGCGATTAAGGTACCTATTAAGAAAAGATATTTGCTGAGAGGGTCGAATGAATTTATCCGAGTATGAAGTAAGCGCCACACTTTTTGTATTTTTTTCTTGTACCGATTTTTTTGGAATATAGATTGGCGATGAGGCTAGAATTGAGGATTTTTTCAGTCTGGCCTTTTAAAGGGATCTTGTAACTCATAAGTTGAAAAACGAATTTAAAGTATATGTTACATGTATAAAATAAAGCTACAATTAATTTTTTACTAAGCAGAATGTCTGCTAATGATACCACAATGTTTAGAAATAAAGGATAGGTAGATAAATCTCAGTAGCTCAGTTGCTCAGAGCGATGGGTATGTTTCCCAGAGTCGCGAGTTCGAGTCTCGCCCGAGGCAGTGGATTTTTCTACTTTTCCTTTATTTCGAAACATTATAGTATTTGCTTCTATATTAGGTATGTATGTATCGATTCATTCCATAAGTGCCTGACAATAAATATATTTAATTTATCTTTATTTCATTAATAAGATAATGCTTACGTTTTTCACGCTAATAAAATATTCATTTTCATGTTGATAAACACTTCACGTTAAAATGTAAATGTCTTTTGACTAGCGTTTATCGGCGTTTGCTTTGACAGATTGAGATCGACATGATTGATCAATCAACAGTTGATTATCGATTATGCAATCGATCATAAATCGTTTTAGCAACTGCAGTAGGTAAACCGACGCAATGCTAATGTGCAAAGATTTACGATTGAACTGAACTAGTTTCGCGGAAAATATGTAAGGAAACTGCCTAAACATAAAATTTTGTTTTATTATACAGTGGCCATCAAATATATCGGAGCGGCCAAGGTACTCAAAAATATCTGAACATGCACTTTATCTCCTTGACAAAGAGGCGTTGTTCAGATACTTGTGACCACCTTGGGCACTCTAATATATTTGATGACGACTGTACAAAAACTTAGACTCAACATTATGGGCATTTTATGAGGTGTTTTCTATGTATTCAAGTATTTATCTGTATCTATCTATATCTATCTATTATATATATCGTCGCCTAGTACCCACAACACAAGCCTTATTGAGCTTACTTTGGGGCTAGGTTGATTTGTGTAAGATTATCCCATAATATTTATTTATTTATTTATAAGTAAGACTTTTGTCTCTTTATTGTCATTTATTTGCCATCATTATAAAAGTCATCTATAACAAATATACATCTAGGTATCATATAGACTACAAATATGCTAACAAGAAATTAAAATTAAGTAGGTTTTACAGCCATAATCCACCGTTGAAGTTGGTAGCATTGGATTCGGCCACGATCGCATTATAAATAATCGTTACGCAATCGGATCGCAGGAACGAGAACAACTAATCACGTTAACCCCTTCTTTTTAGGTGACTACGATTTTCTGTGCTCTTTCTTAGCAGTGACAGTTAAATAACGAATCTGTACTTCAATCGACTTTCAATGTGATTAAAAATCTTTAAACAAATCTGTGTTATGATGCCTAAAGAGCGTCCTAAAGATGACAGCTGTAATGCTATCGCTCGCCTGATAAAAGACCTCTGCAGCTGCTCCGAAAACGGAGCCTGGTCCCCCGAGATGACCCCCGATAAAAGAAAAGGTCCCTTCCTTAAAAGCGAGTTAACCAACATGTCAGCTATGCGGAGAAGAATCATGACTTTAGCCAAAAGGAAACATAGAGAAGCTATCCCTGAACCGCCTAAATTAAGCAAAGAAAATCCGCTAGAAAAAAGCACTGACACACTTACTTCAAATCTAGTAAATACTACACTAAGTTCCCAAAACAGTACTTTAAGAAGGAACATCGACAATTTCCTTCTATCCCGACGAATGTTCGCACTAGAAGAAGATATATACGAAAAACCAATTCAAAGCAGCATGAAAAATTCCTCGTGCGGCGAAAACTGGTCGTTAAGCAAAGCGTGGAAAAACAACAACACGGATTTCTTCAATCGCTCGCCTACCCTCGATTCTCGACTAATCGAGCGCAACCGAGGCTACCTGGAACGGATAGATGAGGTGCCTCGTAAGAAGAAACGAGACAGAAAGATGAAGGAGCAACTGCGGTACGATAGGAATATTAAGCGTCACATTCGGATACGTGTGATGCTGTCATTGCGGATGCGAAGGTATATGAAGAGGCGGTTAAAGAAACCTTATATACAGAATCCGAACATACCGCCTCGGCGGTTTCCTCGCGGGACATCTTTGACGTCAAGTTTCGGGACACGGTCGTACAAAAGTGTGATGACAGATAAATTAGGGGATGGGGCGGTGGTGTTTGACATCCTTGAGGCAAGGAACACGACGATGGAACTCTGCCATGATTATGAGGATGACCTCGACACGCTGGAGATCGCTTTACGCGCCGGGAATTTTAGGTAAATATTTACACTGTTGAATTAATCCACCATGAGGTTGATTTTAAAGTCTTAAGTGTTCTTATTAATTTTGGATTGGACTAAAGTTTAACCTACTTCTGAAGAGAAGCTTCAAGGAAATCTATTACAGTACATATATACTCGACTTAATGTTTTGCTCTTGTGATTTTTATATGCAGTTTAAAAAAAATCTAATTCCATTTATAGACCAAAAAGAACTCTAGTTCGTATGTATATTAGTCATACATTAATCATCTTGACACATTTTCCGCCACATACAAAATAAAGGTCACATTTAAGCATATATTAGTTGGAAATCGTCCGGAAGCGCTTGCGCAGCCAACCGTGACGTATTGTCGTCACCCTCGCATTCACAAACCTAAGCCAAAACGTCATATGTCAGTGTAAACTGGGCTGAACATACGACGTTTTGATATGGGACGGTGTTATTGACATTCACGAATATTGCTCTTATTGCGGTCATATTGAATACTAGCTGTACCCGCGCGGCTTCGCTCGCGTGTGTTGCAGTTGATTTTGTTACTTTTCGTTATCCTCAACAGTCCATTGCTGAACGCTTTCTACTTGTAAAATTTTATAAAGTCAGTTTAGCAGTTTAGCTAAAACCGACTTCTTCCATATAACTTCGACATCCCAAAAGATCGACGGAAAGCGTCTAAGATTGGACTGTGTCAGCCATGGTCAAGATAAGCACGTGAGTGGGAAGATCTGGCGAGCTAAAAAGTCTTTTTCTCCCATCTTGAATGTTTAACCTAACAGTACTTGGTATACTTAGCAATAGTACGGTGGATTTTTTCTTTGTGCAGGGGGCGCCGCCCCCCGAGCCCCCTTTCTTTGCCGCCCGTCACGTGCTGAACCCTATCAAAACTCGTTTTCTCCCATCTTGAATGCTTAACCTAACAATTCTTGCTATACTTAGCAATAGTACGGTGATTTTTTTCTTTATGCGGGGGGCACCGCCCCCCGAGCCCCCCTTGTTTACCGCCTATTCCGTGGTAAGCCCTATCAAAACTCTTTTTCTCCCATCTTAAATAATTAACCTAACAGTTTTTGGTATAATTAGCAATACTGCGGTGTTTTTTTTATGCAGGGGGCTCCGCCCCCCGAGCCCCCCTTTAATTGCGGCCCGTCACGTACTACACCCTGTCAAAACCCTTTTTCTTCCATCTTGAATGTTTAACCTAACAATTCTTGCTATACTTAGCAATAGTACGGTGAATTTTGTCTTTATGCGGGGGCTCCGCCCCCCGAGCCCCCCTTGTTTACCGCCTATTCCGTGGTAAGCCCTATCAAAACTCTTTTTCTCCCATCTTAAATGATTAACCTAACAATTTTTGGTATCATTAGCAATCAACGGTGTTTTTTCTTTATGCGGGGGGTTCCGCCCCCCGAGCCCCCCTTTTTTTACGGCCCGTCACGTGCTAAACCCTATTAAAACTCTTTTTCTCCCATCTTGAATGTTTAACCTAACAATTTTTGGTATACTTAGCAATAGTGCGGGGTGTTTTTTCTTTATGCGGGGGGCTCCGCCCCCCGAGCCCCCCTCGTTTACCGCCTATCCCGTGGTAAGCCCTATCAAAACTCTTTTTCTCCCATCTTAAATGATTAACCTAACAATTTTTGGTATAATTAGCAATACAACGGTGTTTTTTCTTTATGCCCGAACCCCCCTTTAATTGCGGCTCGTCACGTGATACACCCTGTCAAAACTCTTTTTCTCCCATTTTGATTGTTTAACCTAACAGTTCTTGGTATACTTAGCAATAGTACAGTGTATTTTTTCTTTATGCGGGGGGCTCCGCCCCCCGAGCCCCCCTTTCTTTGCTGCCCGTCACGTGCTAAACCCTATCAAAACTCTTTTTCTCCCATCTTGAATGTTTAACCTAACAATTCTTGCTATACTTAGCAATAGTACGGAGTATTTTTTCTTTATGCGGGGGGCTCCGCCCCCCGAGCCCCCCTTTGTTTGCGGCCCGGCACGTGATACACCCTGTCAAAACCCTTTTTCTCCCATCTTGAATGTTTAACCTAACAGTTCTTGATATACTTGGCAATAGTACGAGGTATTTTTTCTTTATGCGGGGGGCTCCGCCCCCCGAACCCCCCTTGTTTACCGCCTATCCCGTGGTAAGCCCTATCAAAACTCTTTTTCTCCCATCTTAAATGATTAACCTAACAATTTTTGGTATAATTAGCAATACAACGGTGTTTTTTCTTTATGCCCGAACCCCCCTTTAATTGCGGCTCGTCACGTGATACACCCTGTCAAAACTCTTTTTCTCCCATCTTGAATGTTTAACCTAACAATTCTTGCTATACTTAGCAATAGTACGGAGTATTTTTTCTTTATGCGGGGGGCTCCGCCCCCCGAGCCCCCCTTTGTTTGCGGCCCGGCACGTGATACACCCTGTCAAAACTCTTTTTCTCCCATTTTGATTGTTTAACCTAACAGTTCTTGGTATACTTAGCAATAGTACGGAGTATTTTTTCTTTATGCGGGGGGCTCGGCCCCCCGAGCCCCCCTTTGTTTGCTGCCCGGCACGTGATACACCATGTCAAAACTCTTTTTCTCCCATTTTGATTGTTTAACCTAACAGTTCTTGGTATACTTAGCAATAGTACAGTGTATTTTTTCTTTATGCCCCCCTTTCTTTGCTGCCCGTCACGTGCTAGACCCTATCAAAACTCTTTTTCTCCCATCTTGAATGTTTAACCTAACAATTCTTGCTATACTTAGCAATAGTACGGAGTATTTTTTCTTTATGCGGGGGGCTCCGCCCCCCGAGCCCCCCTTTGTTTGCGGCCCGGCACGTGATACACCCTGTCAAAACTCTTTTTCTCCCATTTTGATTGTTTAACCTTACAGTTCTTGGTATACTTAGCAATAGTACAGTGTATTTTTTCTTTATGCGGGGGGCTCCGCCCCCCGAGCCCCCCTTTCTTTGCTGCCCGTCACGTGCTAAACCCTATCAAAACTCTTTTTCTCCCATCTTGAATGTTTAACCTAACAATTCTTGCTATACTTAGCAATAGTACGGAGTATTTTTTCTTTATGCGGGGGGCTCCGCCCCCCGAGCCCCCCTTTTTTTACGGCCCGTCACGTGCTAAACCCTATTAAAACTCTTTGTCTCCCATCTTGAATGTTTAACCTAACAATTTTTGGTATACTTAGCAATAGTGCGGGGTGTTTTTTCTTTATGCGTGGGGCTCCGCCCCCCGAGCCCCCCTCGTTTACCGCCTATCCCGTGGTAAGCCCTATCAAAACTCTTTTTCTCCCATCTTAAATGATTAACTTAACAATTTTTGGTATAATTAGCAATACAACGGTGTTTTTTCTTTATGCCCGAACCCCCCTGTAATTGCGGCTCGTCACGTGATACACCCTGTCAAAACTCTTTTTCTCCCATCTTGATTGTTTAACCAAACAGTTCTTGGTATACTTAGCAATAGTACAGTGTGTTTTTTTTATGCGGGGGGCTCCGCCCCCCGAGCCCCTCCTTTGTTTGCGGCCCGGCACGTGATATACCGTGTCAAAACTCTTTTTCTCCCATCTTGATTGTTTAACCTAACAGTTCTTGGTATACTTAGCAATAGTACAGTGAATTTTTTCTTTATGCGAGCCCCCCTTTCTTTGCCGCCTGTCACGTGCTAAACCCTATCAAAACTCTTTTTCTCCCTTTTTTAATGTTTAACCTAACAATTCTTGGTATAATTAGCAATAGTACGGTGTATTTTTTTATGCGGGGGGCTCCGCCCCCCGAGCCCCCCTTTGTTTGCGGCCCGGCACGTGATATACCCTGTCAAAACTCTTTTTCTCCCATCTTGAATGTTTAATCTAACAATTTTTGGTACAATTAGCAATAGTCCGGTGGGTCTTTTTCCTTTTTCGCGGGGTGCTCCCCGACCCCCTCCCCCTTTTATCAACCACCTCGTGGAAAATTCTCCCATCTTGAACATTCAAACATTTTTGGTAACAATAGCAATAGTAGTGTGTTTTTCTTTATGCGAGTCCCCTTTAACCATCTATTACGTAAATTCTATCAAAACTGATTTTTCTTCCGTCTTTAACATTCAACTTAACAGTTTGTTGAATTTTGTAATTCTAATTTATTTTTTCCCCTTGCATAGGCTTATATTGGCCATATGGTTGACGACTGGTAGAGAATACAATTTGGTATTATACTTACTCGCCATTTCGTGCAATATCATCAGTGTTTTCAACAGCTCTGTTGATGAGATAGGCGTTGCTAAGCAACCGCGTGCTAGCGCGCTAGGCCTCAGCAAACGAAGTAAGAAAGAGGTAGCATAGATAGTACCTACCTACTATAGCCATCTAGGGATATCTCTGCGAACTCGTGTTGCATTTAGTTTGCACCTAAACTACATATGTAGTGGTCAGATTTTGCGTAAAGAGGACTCGGTAGTAACAAAGTTCTGCGAGAGATAGCGTTACCTAATCTTATAGCCAAAGACATGTCTAGATACCCCTTTTGATGGTACGTATTTTTTACTTTTCCACTATATTTAACCAGTATATTATTATTTAACACATTTATTGTTTTATACGAATGAATATGAACTAACCGAAAGTAGTTAAACCAATATCAATTTGCTGCTTGAGCTTAACACTCATATTCATTTCACATACAAAGTTTAAACCCCCCTTAAACCCCCTTAAATCCAAAATGTTCGTATTTTTTATAGCCTATGTCCTGACCAGAGGTCTGTTGAACCTGCTAGTGAAGTTTTTATCGAAATCGGTTCAGGCGTTTTGACGCCAACTCTCCCCATCCAAACAGACAAACAGACAAACAGACAAACAGACAAAAATTCTAAAAATTGTCGAAACGTGTTCTGTTATCGATTCTAAGAGCTACTAACTCATTTTTTTACTAATATCTCCAATGAACAGATTTTTTACCCTCTTCACCTTTATTATATGTATAGATAGATGATGAGTGAATAGTGTGGTCATTGAAACTAGCGAATACCTATATTATGGCGCTTTCGCCAAAATAGGACGATAGTGGCAACGATATTTAAAATATTTACTTAATAAAATACCTACGTGAATAAAACTAGCGCCTACGCCAATTCACGGGTTAGGTTGCCAAAGCAGTTCCCAGGCTCGGTTAAGCCGTGGCAAAAAGTTGGGACAAACGCTAGGAGATTGACTTAATAAAATTCGTGAATTATATGCAGAATATTTGTTGAAGGAAGGTATAGGAGTAAGACTAAATCCGCGATAAGTGAAATAGTTATATAGAATCTCCATGCTATAAACTTATATAAATGGCATATACAAAGGAAAAAGCGACCTAGGCCTCCGGTGACCAAGGCTGGGGTCGAACCAGCGTCTTCTGCATTGGCAACAAATAAAAACGAATCAAATTTAAACAAATTCAAATATTTATTAAAATAAAATTATTTGATTTGCTTTTCAGTTGTAATCTCCAAGCTGTTTAAGTTTATTGCTCCGACTAAAATAACCTACGTCTTAACCTACCTGACCTGTTATGTTAGGCTCTACTTTACATAACGTTAATCTTGAAGTTTTATAAAGTGCAGATCACCAGCTAAGTTATTTACAAGCGAGTTCAAAGCACGCGGTGCTATTTGCTCGATCATCGGCAGATCATCATTAGTTGACATAGTATTGGGTTGCGTCGGAAATTATTACATGCAGGCATAGCGAGGATGACTTGACAAGCTTATTGACTGAGGAGCCGAGCGTAGCGAGGCGACGAACGTCTCCGTTTTCACTGGCAAATACGACGATTTGGTAGATTGATATGTGTTGGGTGGTTGGTCAGTGTCGGTCTAGAGGTCGCATTTTTCATCCGATTTCAATGAAATTTGGCATGTACGTTCCTTGATTTATTTGCCAAAAATTATCGAGCTATTTTTTTGATTGGGGGGAAAATGAGGGGAAAAGGGGGAAAGTTTGCTGTCGCGTTATTTATGTTCGGATTTCAATCATTTTCGGGTAAAAGGTCAAGCCGACAATTCCTTAGAGGCTGTTGTAAAAAAACGCTTCGAGGGAGGGAGAATGGGGGGAAAAGGGGGGAAATGCTCCGAAGTCTACAGTTCACAGAACTACTAGTTTTATTTTGTATAATAATAGGTATACAGGGTGCTTTTTCAATGACTAGCCATATTGTGCGAGGTGATTTGGTAGGCCATACTAAACAATTTTATGGGACTAACTCCGAAATCTCAAAAAACTTTTTGGCTGTTTCATACCGAAGATCGGAGGTCGATGTTTTCTATGATGAGGCCAATTTTTTTTGGGATTTCAGGGTTAGTCCCATAGATGAAGTTGTTCAGTATGACGTACCTAATCACCTCTGACAATATGGCTAGATATTGAAAAAACACCCTGTACTAATTCAACTCATTTATAAATAAGCGAAGCTACAATATGTACACTAAGCCCAAAAGTGTCTATTTATTTTTAAGCTATTTTTTGTTGTTGGTGACAGTATCAGATAATAAGAAATATCGTTAAAATATCTAAACCACTTCGTCAATAATAAATAGATAGTTGAAAATGCTCTAAATTCCAAATTGACAAGAATAACAGACACGCAAAAAACTCTGCACACATAGGTAGTAATTCAAGGCTAGACTACTAATTATGTATTTATGACGTTTCAAAGCAAAGGTTACTGCCATAAATCATTAAAAATAAACTGTATTAATAACCGACAATGATGTACCTTTGACTTGACAACACGACTTGGACAATAAAAAAAAACATTTTCATCCAGTTGGCAAGTGCATTAACTGCTAGTTTGTATTTTAAATTGTATGAACGTTCACAATATCGGCCCATTTATTTACAATCTACATTGTAATTGCAATAAAACAACAGTTCCATACGACCTATATCTTCACCATAGTCCATAATAATATAAACGCACTGACCATACGGTTTAGGCTACGGTACTGGCAACTAAATCTGAAGATTGCTCTCCAATCTCTCAATGAATATTAAATCATAAAACAATAATGTTTGAGTCTACTTTACAATTGCATAAACATACCAATTTGATAACAGATCGCGATCAAGATTTCATTTGAAATTCTGTTGATCATAATTAATAGAGCAGTTTTATTGGGTACTATTTCGTTTTTATTTTACTAATTTGCATAATTATGTTAAAGATTATCTTCAGTAGGTAGAGTTTCTGCATTATTATGTGACTTATTTCTTATTATAAAACCGATACAAATAAACAACCTTTATTAACCTAAATGAGTAAAAGGTTGGTACAACAGGGTAAATATAACAAAAACTGACCAACTAATACTAAAGCTTCTAAAAATATATATATATATAAGTAATAAGGTAATACAAGTTTCCTAATTATTACGGCACCCACCTTCTTTCTGCTTCTTTTCTGTGCTTTAAATAATAATAATAATAATAATAGGGCAGCTTGTGGCGAGCTGACGGTGAGTGGCGACACCGCGGACCCCTATTCCAGAGGGCCCTTTCCATCTGGCCCTCGCCTCTGTGCTTGCCTTAACTGGTCGGCCAGAGTGGAGTCGCAAGAGCGGGACCTATGCTCCAGGTTGGAAGTGTAAAATGTCATAACGCCGGCGGCCTGCTGAACGGAACACCGGGATCTGGCTACCGCAGACTCACCTCTCGACCACCTCACAGCCACTCTCAAGTGTTGCGCCGTTGTCGCACCGTGCGTGCGGCCATTGCGGGGCCCACTCAATGAGTTGGCGAGTCACCACCTGCCTTTTACAATGTTGAGACTGATTCTCACGGCAGGTGTCCGCTAGTCTCCTCCCACCTCCCATAACCCAGTATCCAGTCCATCCAACTCTCAAACCAATAGCCTTGTGACCTTAGTTCCCATCGCAGCACAAAAGTGCTGCACTGCAATAGTCTTTGCACCTGGCAGGGACCATCTCCGGATGTATCATGTTGTGCGTTCGGAGATGGTATCTGCCACGTGTATCCCTTACTTTTAATTAAATCGTTTTAAAAGGCCTATGCGCTGTTGGCTTCGGCTCCACGCATGCCTACCAAAGGTCCGGGACCCCATGGTCCCGAGATATGGAAAAAACGTACAAATAATAATAGTAGAGCCTGTATTGCGTTAGTTAAGTACTTACTTAATTTGAAAACTATCAATTCCGTTAAATATAAAAGTTTGTCAAATACTTCTACTAAACTAACAACGAAGAATTGATTTTACGGATAGGCACTTTATTTGTGTTTAGGTATAAAATTAAAAAGCCATCTGCGATGTATCAAAAATATTAATATCAGCGCCATCTACCGTCGAGTAGCAGAAGTTGGTAATAACATGAATGGCAACAGACGAGTCGTCGAGTTAGTGCGCTGCTTTATTCACAGATGGCGCTAAATGTAGCTTAACGATGCTTAACGTTAAGCGCGTTGATGTTCTTTCTTCGTAGTTTGTAAACCTGTAATGTGCATTGTGCACATAATCTTTTAGATATTTTACTGTTGTTTTAATTTTCTAGTTGTTTATGTGCATTAAAGATATAAACACATACATATACGTATTAAGTTAGGTTGCAGTTTGAGTAGTACGTAAAAATGTTTGCCGGAATTAATTTGCCATCCTTGCTTTGCTGTCAAAATGTAGCCGTATAAGCCTGGTGTGATGTATGCACAAGCCCTTATCTCAAATATCTCTTCTCTTGTCCACAGGAGCGGTCGGCTAGCTGTCGAGGGCTGGTGGTGCGGGCGCGCGATGCCGCACGCGCACGGGCGCGCCAACAACGGCGCGCTCGCGCTACACTACGCGGCGGCGCGCGGCTGCCTTGACTGCGTGCGTCTGCTGGCTAACACTACGCCTGATGTTTCGTGAGTACACTTCTTTATATTGAATACATGCACACTTCTTACGTACGTCAGCTTTGAACAATGATATTGAAGGGATACGGCCACCTCCCATCTCAAGAATAAGATATAAATAGCTGTTTGGAGAAGAAAACCATGTTTTTCAAGCCAGGCAAAGTTGTGCACCGTAGGCAAAGTTGTAGACCGTGACGGTACCTAGATAGGGCTTCAACTCATTCTTGCGTGAAGAATGACACAGGTCCTATTGTGAAATCTAGAAAAAAGTGAAGACAACTGGATCCCTGTCTTGACGTGGAGTGGAGGTTCTGTGATGAAACCTGGTTCAAGTCATCAGGTCAAAAGGTTGCACAGGCAGCATACCAATCCTGGAGCCTCTGACGTCAACTTTTTCTGCCAGAAGGCCATCCATGGTTGTCATTTACGCCTATCGCGTCATGCGTCACTTTCGCACTTACATACTTGTTAGAACGTGTCAGCTATGGTGACAGGCGATGAAAACCCGACCATATTAGGTTAGCAGAAAAAGGCAGAAGTGTAGAAAATTGCGTCGTTCCGTATCGGTCTTTATGGCCTCCAAAAGTTAATCCACAATGTTCATGTTCAAATCGTTTGCAATAGACGCAAGGGCCAATGATGACAAAAAAAAAACTAAAAATGTGATCCATTTTAAAAGAACACTTGACATTTTACTTAATTAACAAAAAGTAAACTAGATAGGTATTCCGTGAAGCAAGTAAAATTGATTAAAATTTAATTTTTAGATTGCATTTTCGTCGAAGTCGCTCATGCATGGCTAATTCAAGACAAACGAGTAAAGAAGTAGGGTAATCCGCTGCAACATTTATTTACAATTTTAACGCTAATTAGCAATGTTTAATTACTGCAAAATATGAACGAGTCAACTGATTTGATGAAACATTCAAACTTATGTTGATTTTGAATAAGAATATATAAGTCATGATCATGAAGATACTTAAAAGACACATTTGACATGATTGTAAGTTCCCTTTCAATATTTTTTTTCTTAGATAAAATGCACTAAAATATTCGCAAATATTCGCATTGAATTGTGTGAATGCGAATATTCAAAAACATGCGAATATTCGCGAATGCGAATACGAATATTCGTTACATCCCTAGTAGATACAGTAATATTTATCACTAGTGATCGGATTATAAGGTGCAACACGGCCTTTTGTCTCAAAAATTATGATATAATGGATAATCTTCTGGATTTTAGGACACACGTTATTTATTTTAATTACAACAAATACATTTTAATAACATTTTATCGACTATATTCGCAAATAATAGGGGCGTTGTTCAGATATTTGTGACCACCTCGGCTGCTCTCATATATCTGATGGCGACTGTTCATCTTGCGCGCTAGCATGTCTTACGTTGTCGCCTTCACTTCATACGAGTCGCGCTTGAAGTACGGAGAGTCGCGCAACACCGTAAGATGTGCTAGCCGTGCTTATCGGCTCTATCTACGCTTGCTCTGCATGTACCACAGACTACACAGACACCTCATCACTAAGCTTTTACAGGGAGCACGAGGTCACCACACATAAGCGCAATTTTATTCGTGAATTTCTACGATTCGAACAGCACATCTCAATAGTATTCTACAGCAATTTGTAGTATAACAATCCAGGTTCATGACCGTGTACCTTGATTTTTGTGGATATTTTTAATTCACATGAGTAATGATCAATTAGTTCAATTACGTTAACTCAACTGAAATAAGCGGCCGCGCTTTCAAACAAAATTAGTACGGGAGCACCTATGTATGGTGACTATTGGTGACCTCGAGTTGTACGTATGATCTATCTAGTGGTTGAGGTTATCTGTGGCATGTACATAAAATGCGCATTAGCAGTTTTTGCAGTAACTGTGCAAGCACGATCACGTAACGGGCAGGCGGGCTATCTCTAATTAGCTGCATCTATGATTGCAGTCTGCCCAGTGGCGGAAATTATTGCTTTGTCAGACTTTTTAGACGGAGCTTATCTTTATTAATATGTGTCCGTTTCTATGCACCGGTATTGGATAATACAGTGTGTAAATCTAATACGGGCGAATCTCTTAAGGGTGATTAGTATAGGACATAAGAAATGTAATTAGATAACTTTAACTTAGAATTGCAATTAAAATTTTATCCATACAAAATAATTCGGCCCGCAATGTAATTCAAACACACTCCTTAAACGCTCGTTGACATTTACTTTCAATACCACTTTTACAGTACATTGCTGCAGATATTTTTTTTCAAAAAATAATTATTGGTCGACAGTTAAGTTTAACTTAAAAAACATCTAAATTAATGATTATACTAATGAGTTCTATGTGTGGTTTAATTTATCGCCCGTATTAGATTTACACACTGTATAATTCAGTGACAATTTTCTGCTAATCTTTAAAGTACAAAACAAAACCTAACGATTATTAACATAAAAAAATCAAATTCACATAAAAACATCGCTTTCATGTATATTCAGATTTTTACTGTGCAAGTCAATATGATTTTTTGTTTTGTGGAATTATATTCCCCATATTATTCTCAAATTCAGACATATAAAACACTTAAATATATGAAAAGTTTGTTAAGATTTTAATTAACGCCGTTAATGGCATCAAAAGTTAAATAACACTCGTAAAAATGACAATTAAATAAATAACATGATTTTAGATTAGAGTTGCAATATTCGTCTTAGTCATAAAGGCAGCGGGGCAATCTTGCCTGCAGGAAATTTCAACTAAATAGAAAATGCTTCCGTCTTTTCCATCATTAACTAGTCGTTTTATGCTATTTTGTAGTCCGGAAAAGCGCTTTTCCGCTATCCAGACAGAGAGAGCACTATGAGTGACATAATGACACGGATCATATTTAGATTTGTTTGAAATATACTAGCAGTTCTGATTGTCCCGCATAAATATTCCGCAGATATATCAAATTGGGCTCTACCTGTATATCGCAGATATACAAAGAAATATATAAAAAATAATATTATCTAAAATACTAAGGGTGGGTTGCACTGCACCACGCACCACGGCAAAGGAGCTGTCATCCCATAGAAAACTGTCAAACTTTTCATACAAGATTTTTTAACGATTCCGTTGACGTTAACAGACGGTTTGGTTAGACAGGCGGCACCGTATGCTTTATTCAAAATACAAGTCTATTTTCAAACCAAATGCTTCAACTAGGCACACCTTGTCTTTCAATGGTACTAGCATGCACTAAATCTAATCATCATGTCATCTCCTATATAGACCATTAGTGGACACTATCAATCATTTCACGAAACACCTGTTGTCCAATTGGGACCGTTATTGTATATCAGAACGGGGCTAGTCCATTACATTAATGACTCCGTATTGAGCACATATCGAGAATTAATGTCATTGTAATACAGTTTGTCACTCTGGTGATCCCAATTTGACATAGCGACAATGTCCATTTTATCACAGAATAATATAATAGTATTTCATACAGAAAGTTATCTTCCGTACAAAATCAGCGTTTGACAGAACTTTGACAGATGAACGCTGACACATGACGTCTCCATACAATTTTTCCTTACGACTGTCTAGGGTCAAGTCGGACACGCGATTAGTTTGATTGCTGGACCTGCTCCAATCTGCCTCAAAACTAGATAAATGGCATATTTATTACCTAATTTGTCCAATCTAACTGTTATTTTAGTTGGCGCGCTCGCTGCTCTCGGGAGTTAAATCTGATGGAGTCCTTCTTTACGTTCAGGATACAATAAAGCGCCCGTGACATAAAACAGTGCTTTATCCCTTATCCCCTTGGTGTACCTACAATCTACTATTGTATTACTTGCCACGTAAGCGAGTTTTGTTTCCACTATAATATAAGTGCAAATAATTGATTTTTCGACATCTTGGTGAAACTCCTGACCCTATTAATCAGATCTGCGATCTCTGTGCTGCTCGTACCGGCACCAGGATCGCACACTGTAAAGATGCGCTTGCGATTGTCGGATCGCATCGCGATCGCTCCCAGTCGCAAAACGTCGTAATTACGAACCAACTGCAACATATCACATGGTTTTTGTAGACTTTATGTACATACAATAGAGTTCAAATTCATAAAACTGTGTTGCTGTTTCTTCAACATTCATATAAAGTTAGGCTGATTTAGTTTTGAATGGTTTTACAGTCGCTTTCTAGCTGTATCATTTCGTTATAATTTTCACACTTAAATACTTTCTTGGTCATAAATAGTGGTATTGAGGGTTGGTAATATGTACATTAATTGATAAATGTCGCGCATGAATTTGTGATTGCTGATTGAGATGCTTATTAGTGAAAGGCATAATTAATGTCTTTTCAATCAGTCGAACCATCGTTTGTATTTGCATCTGCACCTCTGTATAGAGCACTGTATAAGTAGGTACGGTTGAGTATCACATATATAAGTACTTTTAGGAACATTTCTGTGTATTTTAAACAAAATAATACACCCGTTACTAACGGGTGTATTATTTTGTTTAAAATACACAGAAATGTTCCCAGGGACCGGAAAACCCCTCTTTAGGCTTAACCCTATCATTTCGGTAACCGAATCAATTTGGTAACCTCATGATACGGTTACCGTATGATAAGGTTACCGAATCATAATGGTAACAGGTATTGAAGCGGTAACCGTAACCTCTAACACGGTTAACCTCAAAACCCCATCGCGATAGGGTTTTTGTTAAGGGTTTTTATTGGGTTATTGTAACCTGGAGTTCGATTTTTGAATCTCACCGGGTGACTTATTTCATACTAAATAGTCATCGGCTGCATACAAAAAAAGTCACCGGTGAGATTCAAAAATCGAACTCCTGGAGTTCGATTTTTGAATCTCACCGGTGACTTTTTTTGTATGCAGCCGATGACTATTTAGTATGAAATAAGTCACCCGGTGAGATTCAAAAATCGAACTCCTGGGTTGTTTTTTCTTTACTACATTTGAATACTATTGAAAGCAAATGTTGAGATTTAACATTTAATGAAATTAGCTAACGACCCGTATAGAGCTGTTATCGTAGTACGACGTTGCTGAAAATAAAATACAGTAAAATAAGGTAATGAAAAAATAAAATAAAAATAAATAAATAAATGAATATATCATAAGTAAAAAATATAGTAAATTTTAAAGTAAAATAAAAATAAAATAAAATAGAATAAAAATTAAATTAAATTAAAATAAGCAAAAAAATTAATTAAATAAAATAAAACAAAATAAAAATAAAATATAAATAAAATAAAAAAAGAATAAAAATAGAATTAGAATAATATAAAAATAAAATAAAATTTTACTTAAAATAAAATAAAAAATAAAAAAAATAAAAAATAAAAAGAAAATAAAAACACAATAAAAAAATAAAATAAAAAATATATAATAAAATAAAACAAAATAAAATAAAAATAAAATGTTTAATTTAATGTTTATTTTATTTTGATTTATTTTATTATGTTATTTTTTATTTTATTTCGTCTTATTTTTTTTGATTTTATATTTATTTTAATTTATTTATATTTTATTTATATTTCAATTTTATTTAATTTTTATTCTTTTTTAATTTGTTTTTGTTTTATTTTGATTTTATTTTTATTTCATTTTTATTATTTTTATTTTATTTTTATTTTAGTAAAAAAATATGTATTCATGTTTCATTGTACACATATACATACTTGATAATTAAAACAATAGATTTTAATTCATATGCACGAATGCCACGAATCCGTATCCGTAATTTCTCCAAAGTTAGTATAGTAATAATGTAAAAACAAAATAACCAAACGAAATGCAGCCGCGCTCCAATGTCAACCTAAAAGTACAAATATTGTTAAAGATGAACACAATAAACGACGCGCGACGTTCCCGGCAAAACCTGTTTGTTTGTACTGGGAGCCCAAAAGCCACTACAGCAATTTAATAATGAGCCTAATCTGAGTGTTCGTAAATATTACATTCGTTTGACCTGCCTCAATACCCTATGATTCGGTAACCGAATTGATTGGGTTTTTAATGCGGTTAGTGTTACCTTAGGTTAACCTGATTGATACGGTAACCGTATCAATACGGTTACCTCATCATAAGGTTACCGTTATATCAGGGTTTTTAAAACAACCTCAAAAATAACCCTATGAAATACCCAGGTTATGGTAACCGGTTCCGGTCCCACATAATGAATAGCTTTTCAGTCGAGTGCCGTGTTTAAGCCAAGAAGCTCCTTAAAGGTCGGTTAGGCCGGCGCTTGTAGTTCGATCTAGGACGTCCTAATTCAAACATTAAAGTCGATTAGTGGAAGAATACCTATTTGTTCATTTTTTTGTGGTTTAAAGTTAACCTAATTAATCGAGAGTTCATTGAAAACCTGCCGTAATAACAATTAATGGCGAAAACAGCGTTCATATTGAAAAAATATGACTAAGTAATATAATAATCCGGAACCGTAAAGGAAACACTCAAGTACGTATTTATTTAATACAGTACTTAGTGAAAAACAACTTTCGTGTAGTACTTAATTAACTTTAGTCATTCATAAATCATAAGTAGTTGAAATATTTTAGCATTCGCTGTGTGCATGATTGTGGCGCCATCTCTTGGGCAGGTGTGAAATCTCTTTTGTTTCTTTTTTATAAATAGGTTGTATTCCTTCCTTATATGTAATGTCACTGGCTGATTCACTATTTTGACACCTAACAGGGGTTTTTCATGGATATATATGAAGTGGATGAAATACTTCGGTCAAAAAGTGAGGCTGAAAGAGAAGGTTATCTAGGGGATTGTGTCTCGTTTTGACTAAGGAGGTAATGACGTCATCAGACAATCAAAATGTCAATATGTGTCAAATGTTCATTAAATGTGAAAATTTTGTAATGAGTGCGAGTGGGACACCGCCCCCTACTTTATGCTGTCTATGGGAACGTTTTTACTACTTTTTAATAGTCTCCTGTAATCAACTGTTATGCTCGGTAATAAGGTTCAACTGTGGTTAGGGAAAAAGTGTAAGAATTAGATCCACTTAAATAAATAATAAATTCATGGGGTTTTTACAGTTTCATTTCTTGTCACATTGTGCTCTGCGATCGTTCTCGTTACCCGCACCATGCACTTCGCACATAGCGTGGACTTGTAGTTTGTCTGACTAACATATCTGTTAGCAGGATTTTCAGGATATTTCGCTTCATAAGCTGATATGTATCTTAGGTATTAATTGAAAGTATTCCTACTGTATATCTACGATTGAATTTTCCAGAATGATCTAGGATTTCCGCCAATGAATAAATATGCGTATTAATTAATGTTAATCATTAACGTATATCATTTCATTAGAATCCGCAATGCAAGGTTGGTGCGCGTTTACTCATTGTGCAAGCTATGAAATAACCGTGACGACTTGTTGCGTAGGTTAATGTCTGAAAAAAGTATACCATTTTTTTGTACCGTACACTTTTTTTATTTGTAAAGTTTTAGATGATTTCGACTCTGAATCACGAGCTTTTTCGATACGAGTAGGACACAAAAAGAGTCCCAAAATTTTCATACATTTTTTGTTACTTGGATTCCGTTACCGCCATAAGAAGTTTAGAAAAATGGTAACGGGTTGAAAAAAAACTTGGGGCACATTTTTTGTCGTAATGTCGAAAAAGCTCGCGATTCTGAGTCGAAATCACCTAAAATTTTCCAAATTGAAAAAAAAGTGGAATATACAAATAAAAAAAAATAGACATGACGAATTTCAGCCGCCTCCGAATAATCATTTGATATAGATAAATAAAGCGACTAAGGTCCTGGCGAATTTCAAACCTTCTCCTTCAAAATCTTGAAGTCAGTGAAGTTATGTACCCACATAAATAATCCTATTTTTTTTTCATATGTCCGACATTGAGTGCGTGCAAAAATGTATAGTACCATAAACTTGAGAAGCAGAATGCATGAATGTTTGTACACTTTGTATGTCGGTATTTTATACTTCCGGCTAGCAATTAAAAAATGTGTGAACATGGACATTGATTAGGATATAATTACATACGAAAAGCAAATAATAATATTTATTTGTCAGTAGACATTTAAAATTACAAAACTTACGTAATATTTTGGTAAACTAGTGTTAACTTTCATTTCTCATACCTTTATTTATTTTCAATATGTATTGTATCAGTGTTAATTAAATTAGAATTAATATCTATCGAAATAACGGCATATACGGCATAAATAAAAAATAATTACATACTTGAAGGAGAGCGATAAGTGGGTAACTGATGCTTAGGAACTTGGTATAGTGATAGGCGAAGCGGGAGCGGGCGCGGAAACTAAACTTTGTACTTTTGTAGAAGTAGGATAACATTAGGTTGATGATTTCGTGGTTGAATTTGTGGTTGCAAAATCATATAAATACGTACTTAAAATGATTATGGAGGAACATACATTTGTCACAATACCTAATTAATAAATTTTAGGACTAGGCACATTTTGTAGCCATCAAGAATCATCATTAAAAAGTTAACTGAGTATAACAAATCGTATCTACGAGATAAGGCATATTAAAACAGTCAGCTTGGTGTGTTATACTCATTACCCTCATATAATAGATAAACCTCTACATAGATATACATATTTTAAGTTTAGTGTGTATAGCAACGTGTTTTTAATTACTACTTCCTTGTCATAAGCACTCATATTTAAATACTACAGGCGGTTAGTATATAAGTATCTTACGTTGTCGCCTGTCACTTCATACTTCGAGCCGCGCTTGAAGTATGGAGAGTCACGCAACAGCGTTAGATGTGCTAGCCCTGCAGGTGCCATTAAGGCCATTCCTCGATTCGGACAAGCCACGCCCATCCGTAAGAGACATGTTTATGGCTCCCGTGCACGGAAGAAAGAGATGCAGCGCTCCTAAGTATCAGACTTTTTGACCAAACTACGATAAATAAGCGAATCTATAAAGTCTTGTCTAATTTTGCTTCTGTGACTTTTTAGATAAACCAGAACACCATCTTTTTTACTTAGTTATATTGCTTAATCTCATGCAATTTACGAAAGCTAAGGAAAATAAGGGGAAATAGGACCTAAATTTGGATTTTTTTTCTATCGAGGCAACTTTCAGCAATCGTGTTTCGGCTTGTGTCATATACAGGAGTATATAGTCTATTAACATATATTCGAAAATAAATTCAGTCCCTCTTCCCGTTTAGTCAATAGAGCGTTTGAAAAAAACTGTAATTTTTCAACGTAGCCCCTTAATATTTTTTGAAAGTCGCCCCCGCTCCCGCTCCCGCTGCCTCCCATCACCCAGCCTCACCTCAACCCCAAGTAGAGCTCCGTAGCTCCGTAGCGCATTAGTCGACTATACCGCTGCGCATGCGACGCACAGTGAAACGCGGATTCCTGACAGTTTGTTTCAGTGCTCGGTTCGTGCTTTCCTATTTGTGATGTGGTTTAGGATTTATGTATATTTTGTGATCTCGTTTTGTTAGTGTTTAATTTTGTGATGTTATTTTAATGAATAAAAATACAAATAGATTTTGTTAGATTTTAGAATCGTGTAAGGGATAAGATATGTATAAGTACCTACATAGATTATTTTTTACTCATTTAGCCGTTTTTTGACCTACATATCTTAGATCGTATTGTTAGGTTTTTGAATGATGAATATATGATAGATCGAAGCTATTTAAGTATAAGATAGGTACTGTCACCGGCACTAGTATCTACCTACATGAAGGCCGCAAAAATAAGTGACACGCTCTTATTTGTACGGCCATAAGAGCGTGTCACATATTTTTGCGGCCTTCGTGTAGGAAGATACTATTGCCGGTGACTGTACTTCAGCGTTTGGCCTCCGATAAAAAAGTGAATGATTGAAACCACGTGCCAGTCTTAAATATTTACTTAATTTTTAAAACACGTGAATTTTATTTAAGTTTGTACTTGTGCACATAGAATGAAGTAAAGACTACGAATGTTAGCCCAATTATGTACTTAATGACCCAAGAGCAATTCATTCAGGTCACTTTGCATTTAATATTTTTATACAAAGTTATCCGTTCTTGACATTTTCCTCTTTATATCTCAGGAATATAAATTATATACTACCTTATCAAGCTAGCGTTAGTCCCGGCTTTTTGCCGCGGTTCAGTTCAACCGGGGTCAGTTCGGCAACCCAACCCCATGCATAGGTGTAAGCACTAGTTATTACGAAAGAGAATCTAGACTTTTACGCTTATTACCTTCAAAAATGAAAAGCGACTGGTAAATCCGTAAATACCAGTTGATTTTTTATACATAAGTTTAAAAAAAACCAGTACGAACCGGGGTTTGGACCATATCTCCATTTTGAAAGTCGGATGTCACCCGGGCCCACCGCGAAGTTCGATAAATCGATATTTTGTTATCTCGCTAGAGTGACGCAAATAGACGATTTGACGAATGAAGTTGTTTGTGGTTATGGGCCAGCGCTAATTATATTACCTAACAAGCTTTTGCCCGCGACTTCGTCTGCGTGGAATTAGTAATCCCCATTAAGGAATGACTTCTGGATATCAATTATTCTATATCCTTCCCCAGAGCTCGAAATAATTTCCAGCGTTCAACGGTTATTGATTCCCCGAGGGATTTTTGATGCCCCGATTGAGGGGATTGGAATTTACCCCATTTTCACCCCTTCCAGGGTTGATTTTCGGGATAAAAACTATCCTATGTCGAGACTCAAAATCCGTTCAGCCGTTTTCACGTGATGCGCGGTCGAATAAACAGACAAACAGACAAAAATTCTAAAAACTGTTGGAACGTGTTCTGTTATCGATTCTGAGTATCCCCAGCCAGCTTTTTTTCGAATATCTTCCATGTACAGACTTTCGACCCTCTTCAGCTTTATTGTATGTATAGATATAGATTTAGAGCTTCTATTTATATTACGCATATAAGAAAAGTATGCAGGTTGTCGACAAGAACCTATTACCCGCTTTTCCTGTGCATTTGCTCTTTAATACAATATGGAGTACCTACTATTTATATTTAACCTTGACATGGGTAACAATGCCCTTTGTAATATTTATAATATTGATACATGTCTAAATTGTCTAGTCCGTGACGAGAAAGGTACTTCAATACAAAACAATAACGCATTGTTTTTTGTCCTATACAGCAAGAACAACCCTACATAATTAGTTAACTATAATAAATCAGCCGTCGGCATGTTTAAGTGAAATAACAAGGAATTTTAATTTATTGTTACGTAGAAATTTTGTTCTCTGTAATCATAGTCACCCTACAAAAACAAAAAAAATAGCGCTATTACACTAATACTGGTATCAAACAATAGCTTGTATTGTATTGACCGAATCCGCAGTGTTAATCCTGCTCACGTCTACTGCATCACCCTGTATATTCTTTATATTTTTTGTGTATAAATAAACTATTAATTGTTAACTCTACTTACTATCTTTTTCTCAGACGTTTAAATTTATCAATTTTTTTACTGATAGAAAATTGTCACCGCGTCGAGCCTTGCGACGTTCGACGTTTCGTTTATTTTTCTTTCTCATATAAATATAAACGGAAATTACCCACGTAAAGATTGAAATCCACAATCATAATAGTGAATAAAGAGTCCCCCTGAAAGACACCATATAGTTCACAGCCTAATTTATTATGCAAAATTTAAACCTACCTAAAAATTACAAAAGGAAAAACTAAAAATATAAAAAAATGGGACATTGGGAAATGGGAATTAAATACAAACAAAAACATAGGTTATAATTATTATAGTTATAATTATTCTTTGCTCATAGGAAAAAAGTCCAACTCCGACTTCCGAGTTCGACTTTCAATCCATAGGTATTGGGTTCAAACCCCGGCTCGTACCACTAAGTTTCTCAATGTACCAAATATCATTTGAGAGTCGCTTCGTTCGGTGAAGGAAATCATCTCGAGGAATCCAGATATTAGGTTGCCAAGCGGACCCAATGTGTTGTGAAAGCCGGGAAAAACACTAGGATGATTCTTTGCTCGTAGCGTAGGTAATTAAGTTAACACATAAAGATTAGCATTGACCAACGCGAGATAACATTTTTGCCAATAGACGGAGAGCTAGCCACGTCAGATATGACACAATAACGAGAGCAACGAAACTATTCTGGTCAGTTTGTTATACTATGCTTATTTATAGATCTGGAAATTTGGCAGCTGTAAAGTGGTGGAGGTCAAAGAAGGCAAATCATTTCAAGAAGACAGATCCTAGAGTTTTGGTTTTGATGCAATATTATGAGAAATTTTATAAATAATTATATCATTGCCAAAAGTTACTGTTGGGGGAAATTAGTGCCAACCGACGGATAATGTAATTCATACATTATTTTGACAAAACACGGGACTTAATCGCGTACACTTACTTTTAATTTTCCTGACGTTTCGAGCGTGTCATAACGCTCGTGGTCGCAGGCAGATTGGCGAGGAATCGTATCAGCATCTCCTAGCCGCGCGGGTTTTTGGAACTACCCGCACTTGGTATAATGAGTGAAAATCGTTTGAGTTTAAATCAGTACAATGTAATTCATAGTTTGTCACCTATTGTTTCTGGTTCCGCAATGTAATGCTTTTGTACTAATGTAAAAATATAGGCCCTGTCCTCTATAACTAAGACAACTTTGGCACTTTTTACCTATTTTGGTAGTAGGTACTATTGTTCAATTCAAACATTTTGCTAGTTTATAACTCTGACCTCCACCCATTAAAATCCCCCAGATGCCCGAATCTACCAACAAGGATGGCAAAGCAATGTAACTATAGACAGGTTTAATTGCTCTCATTATTGAGTTATATCTGACGTGGCTAGCTCTTAGTCCAAAAGTGAAACAAAAGAGCACTTAATTTATTTGAATCTCTCAGATTTACATATTCACGTGTTCACTCTCGAATTTCAAGGAAAGTAACGCGAAGTAACGTTAATGTACTGTTTTGCATTAGATTTCTATTAAACTAACAAAAATGATACGGTTGTGTAAATAATATTTACGAAGTATTTTATAATGTGTTTCGTAATATGCAAAACGGGTTTCCATTTTTAACACTACTACGTAGGTAAGTTTGGTGTTAGGTAGGTACTCTTAGTAGGTGCAGTCGCTATCAAATATATCGGAGCGGCCACGGTACTCAAAAATATCTGAACAAGGACCTTATCGCTTTGACAATAAAGTTGTTGTTAAGATATTTGTGACTACCTTGGCCGCTCCGATATATCTGACGGCAACTGTACTAAAATAAAATTAAGAGTAATCGGTACTCTAGGAATTTATATCATGATTATTTAAACTGTTAATTTAATGTGAAAATAATAGCGACAAACTTTTGTGTGTGAGTATTTTGGAGTTTAATTTTCTTGAATTCAGGCGCTCGAATCTCAAAAATTACACTCGACTAACAAATACATCTACCTAATATAGTTAATAGTTTAATAATAAATTTGTTAATTATGATAGCGTATGCTAGTTAATATATTTTATGTGTATACAGTTGGGAATAGATAAGGTTGTTTTACTTATTTATTTTGTTGGATGCAACGCCTATATGAGTAGCGAATGCCTTATGGCATTAAATCCGCCTTTAGTACGCTAAGTTTCCACATTAGGAAATGTGGAAAAAAAATAAAAAAAAATAAATAACGGACGAATTATGTACACCTAGAAAAAAAAACATTAATTGAAAGGTGAATATACTGAAAAACAACAATAAGCTATGCTTCTTGGCTTCCTTCCTAAAGCCAGAACTAGCTTTAAATTAAAAATATAATAAGGCAAAAGAAACATAAGGAAGACTAGATTTAAATGAACGATATACTCTTAGGTATGTGAGGACATTGAGGACATAATTATATTAAGTATGATATGAACATGCAAACCACAGATAAAAACAATAGATCAGCCAATTCCACTCTCTACTGTTTTCAAAACATTTTCACTGCACAAAAACTTAAGTGCACATCCCACTAAATCGAAATTATGAGAACTGCGCAGACGCGTGATAAAATGTCGCGCGCTATTGGCTGCCAGATATTCTTAATCCGTCGGTCAGCCGGATAAACTGTCAATCGGGAAATATTAGAGAGCGAGAAAATTACTAGTTTCACTGACAGCATCTATGGCGGGTGTGGATAAGTGATAAAATGTTTTTTTGTTTGTCATTTCTGTTTGTGTTTAGTGATAAAATGACAATTGTGAGCATTAACTAGTTGTTATTAAACATTCGTTATTGTTATTTTAATTTCGTGATAAACAATAATATTTAAAAGTCCTTTATCACTAGAGTAAACTGCGGATCGGAAAATATTTACACAGTTAAAAAAGTGTCGGTATCTGTTATTTTATTATTTATGTTATGTAAAAAATATGTTTTTGGTCAGTTGGGTAAGCGCGGAGATCAAGAATTATAAATAGTTTTACTGACGGTATCTATCTATACAGGGTGTAACAAAAATACTGGTGATCAGGTGTTTTTTGAGTAAAAAACAGTCGGAGAAACAATTTTTGGACGCAAAAAAATTTGTATGGGACCCGTCGTCACAGCTAGCCCAGCCCACCCTCCATACAAAACCAAATTTGTGTTTGGGAGAAAAAAAAATCGTACTTTTTCATAATTAGTATACGATACCAATTATGCCCTTAAAAGGATCACCAGTATATTTGTAACACTTTGTATATGGAATCCGTGTAGATAAGTGATAAAATAGTGAACGCAGTTAGTGATAATAAAAAAAATGTTGTGCTTTATTTCGTGATAAATATTAATAACTATGACTATTGTTGCTATAATTATGACAAGTTTCTTGATGACTACAGTTTAGGAAAAGATGAGAGACGATAAAAAATAAATAGCACTGCCGTGATACGCAGAAAGTCCATGTAGTGTAAATTTTGAGATTTCTTGGGCAGTTTTAAATTAGGTTTTGATAGTTAGATACATTTTTAAGTAGGTAGTACTATTTTGGAAGCAGAAAATTCAACAATAAACAAAATATCGTTCTAAAAGTAACTCCTCTCACATATTAGCTTTAATCATAGATTATGAAAAATCATACTTGAAAAGTAACGGTAGGCAATTAACCTAACTTTTATCTCAAGGAAATCGTAGAGCAGCTACGATTCGAGAAGCACCGGAATTTGAACTGTATACGAACGTAATAGAACCCAGTGTTGAGTGTTACGGACCGAGTGTGATGTTTTGAATTTGGAACGTTGAAAAACAAAATGGCGACGTGCCCGCGACCTTCGCGGCCGAATCGGTCGGCCTCGGCGAGGCTGAAGTACTCCAAGACCATTCCAGCCAGTTTGCTCAGGTATGATTTTTTCAGGCATTCAGGCATAAACAATTTTCATTTTATTTTGTAAGGGCAGGTAAGTATTATATTTATATAGAACAATTTCAAAGATGCAGATTATTACAGAGGAAATTGTGGCATCTGCCTTGAAGAAATTCCGACTGGGATGAGATTTTAAGACTACGAGTAAAGTGAGATGGCATGGGTCGAGGCTTCTTATAATGCATCAAAATATTGGCATAATATGCCAATATTTTGGCGCCAATATGTTTTTTTTTTTAATTAAACCTGTATATAAGCTGCTAACGCAAAATATTACTGTTTATAAAGCACAATCTCCAATGATTTATCTGTAATTAACAATACACTAGCTGGCGTACTAAACTGGTTTACTACTAACAATCTGTTACTTAATGCTAAGAAAACTAAATGTATTCGATTTGTTTTGCCAAACGTGGCACCAATGGACACTAATATAGTTATAAATGGTGAATGTTTAGATATAGTAGATAAAACTGTGTTCCTTGGTTCAACGTTGGACAAAAATTTACAATGGAGTCCTCATATAAAAAAACTCGCTCTTAGACTAAGTTCAGCCGCTCATGCCGTTAGAAAAATTAGACAACTGACTAATATTGAGACAGCTCGCTTAGTTTATTATAGTTATTTTCATAGTGTAATGTCATATGGAATTCTGGTTTGGGGCAAAGCAGCTGACATACAGACTATTTTTGTTTTACAGAAAAGAGCCATTCGCTTTATGTATAACTTAAAGGCAGGTACATCAATTAGAGAATTATTTATAGAAATTAATATTTTAACTCTTGCGTCCCAATATATTTATGATAATATTATTTTTGTTGTAAAGAATATACACACATTCAAGAAGAATTCTGACATCCACAGCTATAACACTAGAAATAAAAACAAGCTTGCTATCCGACGATGTCGTGTCCGCAAAGCATATAAGTCATTTTTTGGCCAGGGTATTCATATTTATAACAAGTTACCCGTCGATGTTTTGAATCTATCATTTCCCGCTCTTAAGAAATACTTGAAAAAAACTTTAATGTCAAAGGGTTATTACAGGGTCGAGGACTATATGACAGACATAATTGCATGGCCCAAACCAGAATCTATAAAATCATCTAACATTTAGAGGACACAGTTCAAGTAAGAAAGAATATCAAACGTATTGCGAAGCAGTCAGATTTGGATTTTATTTTTATTTTTCATTTTAATTACACAATAGGCAGGTACATGTCTGTCTCTCAAGCTGTTTTGATATGCCTTCTTGAAGAACTACGCATTATTGTATATAGTATCTTTAATGTATTTGTAGTACTGTTTTGAAAAAATAAGTCCCGCCGAGTTTCTTGCCGGTAATAAGTAATACTTCTCGGGTCAGAGGTGTAGGGTTAGAACCGGTGGTAGTTTCTTTTCTCTCTGACGTTCATAAGTGCATTGTAATGTGCCTAAATTGAAGAATAAATATCTTTTATCTTTTATCTGACTAATGCCATTCTCCATATTGTATTTAAAAAAAAAACAACTGGAGATGAGATGATATTGTTGAATATCAAAGTAGATGTGAAGTTAAGTTCCATAGAAGAGGTACATATGTATTATCGAGTTGCATGGACAATTTATCAATGAATTCATTCATAAATTGGTAATACAACGAGGGTTTCCTGTATCCCAGATGGCGGCACTGTGACGAGAGGTCTTTATGACAGCAGCTGTCAAAATCCACTAATAAAAAAAAGGATAATTAAACATGATTGGTGGATTATGACACCTAGACCATTCGCCACGGTGCTGCCACATATTGAAAAAAGCAATTCAGGAAACCCTGATTCTGAACCCGATGGTCCCTGGATAACAGACACAAGCTATCTGGGTTCAAGACTCAGCTTATTTCTGTTATATTTAAGCCTTTAATTATTTTAGTTCATTCCCCTCGCTTATTAAATTAAATCAACATGAGCTTAAGATCCTATGTCCCCTAGATGGGGCAGAGGGCGTCCACAGTAACTTTCCAAGCCGAACGGTCTTGCGCTTCTCGCTTGACTTCGCTCCAAGTCTTTCCGATGCTCCTCGCTTCGTCAACAACTGTGCGCCGCCAGGATTGTTTGGGACGACCTCGTTTTCGCTTTCCTGGAGGATTCCAGTCCAATGCCTGTTTGGGTATGTGGTCGGAACCCCTCCGGAGCGTGTGGCCAATCCAGTTCCACTTGCGACGCTTGATCAGTTGGTCGATCGGGGTTTCGCGACATCGTATTAGGAGGTTTCTATTCGAGATAGTCTTGGGCCAGTAAATACCGAGAAGATAGTCTCGGGCCAGTAAATACCGAGGTATATACTTCTGTTATACTTAAGCCTTTAATTATTTTAGTTCATTCCCCTCGCTTATTAAATTAAATCAACATGGCCCATTGGAAAAGGTTTCAGAACGGAACGCCACCGTTGCGCTGCTATCGTGTTCGCGTCTCTCAGTTCATTGCGTTTATAAATATTGATGAGTGTAAATGGACCAGTGGTTGCAAGTCTAACTGGACTTGGGTGTTACTTGTTTTATTTATTGTATGGCTACATCTCACTGGATAGATAGGTATTTCTTCTCTGGGATAGTAGTGAGAAAGCAGACGATGAAGAAAATCCAGTGAGTGCTGCGAGGACAATGCAGCTGCCAAGTTTGTTACTCTTTTAGCACCACCCAGGGATCACGTGTAGGGTTTTTTTTTTTTTTTGAGTACTTTTTTGTTCGGTCCAGTCCCCGCGAAGTGTACGGGCGGCTGGATCCGTAGTGCCTGTTTTTTTTTTTTTTTACTATGATGAAATGATTGGTCTGTTATTATGATATTGTTTTTATAATATTGGTGATTATGAGTGGAATGTGCTGGAGGGTGGATGAAGGGTTGTCAAAGGTGTTTCCTACGGAGGCAGAGTAACATTGATTCCCATTGGTGTTAGGTACAGTCGCCATCAGATATATTGGAGCGGCCAAGGTGGTCACAAATATCTGAACAACGCCTCTATTGTTAAGGCGATAAAGTGCATGTTCATATGGCCGCTCCGATATATCTGATGGCGACTGTACTTGTGATACCGCAGGTGCTTTGTGGTCGGCAATTATTATATACTGCAAATGTTCCTAATTTTTCCATCTTAAAAAGTGTATTATTTTCGTCGATTAATGATATAAATTCTCATGTGAAATTGTCTAAAGTGGTAAAATATACATAGATAGTGACTACACAGTATTAAAAAAATATATGACATAAATACGTGTAAGAGATTGTTTTTTTAATTTTCATGATATCAATTTCGACATTACAAGATACTACTTACAATATACTAGAAACTTAAAATGTATTAAAGCACTTGATTAGACAAGCTACAAGAAATCAACTTTAAGAACAGCGAATTCCATTTAATTCCATCCACTATAATTACTAATTAGGCTCGAAGATTCCTAGACATTAGACAAATAGACATGCATTTTTTACTGAACCCAAACAAGTTTGTACCCAGCAATTGAAAGTTACATGGTTTCTACACCAGCCATCATTAAAATAATAGCCTAATTGTAAGCACGAGTTACGATCGGTAGATAAACACTACACCGTGGCATCAAAAATGCGGTCGGTTGCTGCACTTCATAATTTCAAGTAATTAAAGAGTGTTACCGCGGGTTTTCTTCTGGTATGATAGAACGTTTTGGCGAAATGTACCGTCATGCTAAGCTAACTCGTCATGGACTTGGAATGTGACAAAGTCTGAAGAGCTTCAAGAGCCTGCATAAAGGTGGCACAACCAGATTTTGCAAATTCTATGTCTTTGCGGGGGTGGTCGGCATCTATTAGAAAGGAAGAAAATACACCCATTCAATGTAATAAATTAATTCTCAAGCTGTTTTGATATGCCTTCTTGAAGAACTATGCATTATTGTATATACAATCTTTAAGATTTAATGTATTACTGTTTTGAAAAAATAGGTCCCGCCGAGTTTCTTGCCAGTAATAAGTAATAATTCTCGGGTCAGAGGTGTAGGGTTAGAACCGGTGGTATTTTCTTTTTTCTCTCTGATGTTCATGAGTGCATTGTAATGTGACTAAATTGAAGAATAATTAACTCTTATCTTTTTTTTATAAAAATTGATACAAAAAAATACAGGCACAATAACATTTGAAAAAGTATGTCCACATTAAGCATAATGCCGTGGCAAGCCATCGCGCTGGTTTTCAGTAGGAACCTAGTTAGCCTAACTTTAAGTAGTAAGTACTTATTAAGTACGTAAGTTTTGCTAAGCTATAAGAATTAGATCTCCATAAAAAGGTCTCCAAAATCAGATGTCTGTTTCCCAATGGAATGCAACCTTAAGCCCGTATAATCACTTATTTATAACGGAGACCGTCTTAAATCAAGAAATTGATTATGTATATGTAGGTACTAATACTTAGGTATACATAATTATATATGTGCATATGTAACTCTAAGTAATAAATACATAGTAAATCAGCGCCTGCATAAAAATACCTATTCGCCATTCACCAAAACTATTATATTCGTACTTGGTCCATGGTAGATTTGTAGTACCCTTAGTTCTGCCTAGAACGACGCGTTTTTCAAAGACTAAAAAAAATTCAAAATCCTGGCAACATAAATACCAATTGTCAGTCTTTAGTTTCGCGCCGTCACGAACGTAACGCGAAATCCGAAAATATCAGTTTTTTAGTGAATTTCAGGAATTTAGACCAGGAATTATGTCTAAAATAATAAATGGAAGCTCCTTGATTTACTTCGAAAAGAATACGTATCATGAAAATCGAAAAACAATGAAATGTTTATGTGATTCTACGACGTGCTTGTGTCATCAAAACAAAGTGCATATCACATACTTAAATTACTATTTCTCGTATAATATTATTGCGTCCCATTATATACTGCGCTTTCGATAGAAAAACAAACGTTACCTAGATAACAGGGACTTAAAAGGTGATGAATAAGATTTTTTTTTATCATAACCTCACTAAACCTGCGTTGCAGTACTTTGCAGTTTTAAACACTGTCACTTACGATCTAGTATGTTATACTGGTCAGCCTTCCCGTTGGAAAGGCAATATTTGTTTTAAACACTGTCACTTACGATCTAGTATGTTATACTGGTCAGCCTTCCCGTTGGAAAGGCAATATTTACGAGAAAATAACCCAAAATTTTCAATATTACGAAGATTAGCATTATCACATATTTATGTGTCGTAATGGGTTATGGTGAGACACATCTCATCTTTTTCCCGTTGGGAACTACCCGTTTGTGTGAAACTATAACACAATTTCTAAAAGTGTAATTGTATAACATAATATGTTATATTATGTTTTTCCTCCCGTTGGGAGAGAATGAAGGGTTTCCACATATTACCTATAAATTATTATCGAGAAAGCTTCACCCAAGCAAGCAAGAAATTGGCCACACAGCCCTCAGTCATGAGGATTCGACTTAGAAGAAGGAAATTATCACTACAGGGGTACCTATATATTACCTTTTCATCACTTGTTTTTTGACTTCCTCCCGTTGGGCAAGGATACTTATATTTCAACACATATGTTTAAATCAAGGTGATACCATGGCAACAATTTTAATATTGTTGTTGAAACTCTAAACAGTTGGGTTGGAATGAACACTCATATTTGGAGGATCCCGGATTACCTTACTTTTCACTAATGTGAATAAATTTGATTTTCAAAATTACTTATTATGATCTGAAATGAACTTCAGACTTATAAGTGCATAAGAAAGTTTACTCCAGAAGAACACGCAGAAGAGAATGGAAGAGGAAGAAATAAGGAGGCCCGAATAACAGATTACCTAGACTCTTTTACACTATGTGTAACATATATTTATATTTAATCCAAGAAGACAGTCAGGTAACCATAGCTTATATTGACTTGGAATTATAATGAGCCTTTTTGAAGTATTTACCACAACAGGAAGTTCCACAGATAAACTTTACCGTCCCTCATATGAGTAGTTTTTATACTTTTTATACTCTTGGATATTGAGGTCAATGACCTTGAACAGGTACTTAATGTTCTTGTATGAACTACAGTATATACCCTATTGTGAACTACAAGTAAAATGAATGCTCAAGAGAGTTAAAAGATCTCTTGTTTTTAAACATTCCTAATATTATTCAAATATGGACTGATGTAAGTGGTTTATACAATAAATGGAATAGTACATTCTTTTGGTAAGTACTTACTTGATTTTTAAATGGTCTTGACCCATTTGGTGGTGCAAATCTATCACGACCTAGCCTATGGACGCTAGCGGAACCAACTTCAGTGAAGTCACAAAAGTTTTGCAATACATGCATACATTCATATTATCTTTATAATCATGTCATCATAAATAAATCCATACATGTTTATACTATTTAGTAGTCAATAATAATAAGTCAAATGGAGATTACTCCTGTTCTGGCCTTTTTTATTTAAAAATGCTGACTTCTGATGCGCTTCTTCTACCAAGATTAGTTTAGAACTAATTGTTTCACCACTTTTTAAAGAAAGTTAGGCGAAATATTAAAACAAGCTCTTGTAACAATTTCACATGAATAATACATTCCGAAGCAGTCACAGAACAGGTGAAATATGTGGTAGTTTTTAATGCAAACAAGATTGATGACTGATCAACTTGAAGTAATCACAGAACTACATTTTAATAACAATTTTATAATATGTGTACCTGTACCTACTTGCTAAAATTATATAATTATGGTGGTCAATACTCCAATAGTCATCAAAAAATGATAGATCCAATATATTTATTTAGTTACACTGATTTTAGAGATTTGTATGGATTGAGGATCTAAAAGCTTTATCAACTTTTATGGTATAAATTATATCCATAGGTGGGTATACACAAGTATCCAAAAATATATACAACCATAATGACTGACAAGTGGGTAAATTAAAAAATGTTTATCCTTTATTGTTGCAAGACACAGAAATATCCATTTGATGTACTTTATCAGTTCATTTTTAATCGACATTGTACCAAAAAATTTTGTGTTCATTATTTTTTATGTAACAGAAACATTTTTAAATATATGTGTAAATATCATACATATTTAGATGCTAAGGAAATTTTAAGTCATCAAGCTTTTTTCTAAGAGAGGTGTTGTGTGGATATAATACCTAGTGTAGGTACCTATCAATAGTGTGTATTCACTATTTATTTATTTTTATCATGTTACATGAGTAAGAGGATTGAAACCTTATAACTGTCCTAGTAAAAGAATCTTAGAATTCCTAAATAATCTCACTCCCTTACAGCGAGGGGTCGGGTCCCAGATGATAAGGCCAGTTAAAATTTAGATTCAGCAATTGACATAAGAAGTATCTTGCTTAACTCAAAAATAAAATACCTATACCTACCTTATGAAAGGACAATGAATTGCTGATGGAGGGCAAGTTACTTATGAACTTCACTATCTATTTTTTTCATAAATATATTATGAATGAGTGTCATATTATCATTACCTGTTGTCAAAATGGCTTGAGAAAAGTACCTACTTAACATTAATGATCTAGGTACCTGCACAATCATGAGCAGGATGTATTAAGTTGATATATCAACAATATAACAAACTGGAAAAATATAATAAACCTTAATCTGACTAAAACCTCTACATACTGTCTGGATTTTAAAATTGTCATTAAAATAACATGGATATAAAAATGAAAAAATGGTAAAATAATAAGCAGATGATATGATGATAGATATTCTACATATGTCAAATGTAAAAATGAATGATGAATAGACAGTGAGAACATGGTTCTTTTCTTTGAATATACTCTCTCATTTTAAAATAGATGCACTCAAGCCTGATCATATTATAAATATGGTCAACAAAATCATCGCTGATCTGACCGAAAATCAAAATCGAAAATCCATCACTCTGATTGGTTTAGACTTTCGTCTCTTCTTTAAGGATAGTTGTTAAACTGGTAAACATTTATTAGTAGCGGTAACCATCTGGAGAGTGAATATGAATAATCATTAAAGATTGATAGAAGGTTTTTTAAATATATATATATATATTTTTTTTTATGATAAATGGATATATACTTTCATAACTCATAACTATAGGTATCATTAAAATAATATACCAACTAGGATGAAGGTATACTGTAAAAGAAAGTGGCCATACCTATAAGTATCATAATTTCATTTCTTTACTTATTTATCGTTTTTAATGATGTCCATATATTAAGAATTGAATATAAAGTATATCAAAATAAATATATGTTGTATATTGACTGATCTATTTATAGGTAGGTTAGATAAGCTAATAGTCGACCCTGACTCTAGCTTAAATAATATATTTTTACCATACACATAACAACTTGTAGGTACCTACTGTGCTAGTAGCATTTCGCAGGGTAGTGCCACCGCCAAGACGGACAAAATTTACTTATACCGGTATTGCGTCTAACGCAGCTTAACCCTTTACCGAATACGAAACGAAATCATATATGACCGTTATTATTTTCAAGTCTATCGACATGTATCAGAGTTCAAATTTGAAAGAATCTTTTTAATATTCATGCGGTAAAGGGCTAAGAGTTATTTATTCAACGGTTCTGTCACATCTACGCATCCAAATTATTGATACACTTGTAACAAAATTAATGAGCGGCTATCGCATAGTGTATGATATTTACAGTTCAAATTGAAGCAATTTTAGTAAATAATAAATATATTTAGATTTTCTTAGATGTAAGGCTACCATACCATAATAATAAGAATTATTTCTAAGAAACTTGTGACACCAAAATATTGACTTTTTTAAAAGTAAAAGCATAGTTTTTAGCTCACAAGTCATATAATAAATATAAAGACTCAATTGAGCACCAAAAAATAATCATAGGTACCGACCACCTACTTCATTTATTAAAAGGTCTTACCTATGACGTACCTTACTAATGATATAGGACATATAGGTAAATCAACTATTCCAGAACTCTTTTACCTTCTCTTAGCGTGTACAAACAGATTAGGATTTATGCACATCATGCTAATTGCCTGATTAAGTACCTACTATAATACTATACTAAACATATAACCTACTCATTATCTACTTGGCCTATCAAACAACATAAGTCTGATTTAGGAAGGTGCCTAGAGCATAAAGAAGCCATATTATTATAAGAATGATATATTAAATATTGGTTATCTTATTTATAATACAAAAATCAGTCTATTGTCAATTTTAGTCAATCATAAGCCCGCATTTGAATCGTCTATTTCCAATGTGAATATTATTAACTTATATTCATTTTTGAAGATGAAAGCCATTAAATGTTTGCCAAGAATACGGGTCACAACTGTTACAAATCTGTGACTATGGGCTAAACTTTACATACTTACAAGTTTCTCATGGAGGTAAATTAAAAAGGATAGTTAGTGTTTTTTGATGTTGATCTCTCTAAACATCTACAAATCTACCATGGACCAAGTACGAATATAATTACAGGATTAAACGAACTTACCTGAAGTGAAGTTCTATCCTGATTATATGAAGTACTTGGTCCATGGTAGGAGCTTCCCTCCCTCCCAAGTTAACATTAATAGTAATAATTTATTATTGTTAACTTCTTCCCCTATTACTTGTTTTATTTAGCTCTAAACTTACTGACAATTGGTATTTATGTTGCCAGGATTTTGAATTTTTTTTAGTCTTTGAAAAACGCGTCGTTCTAGGCAGAACTAAGGGTACTACAAATCTACCATGGACCAAGTACTTCATATAATCAGGATAGAACTTCACTTCAGGTAAGTTCGTTTAATCCTGTAATTATAACTTCTTGTACATATTACTATGTCTTATAGGTAATATTATTATACTCTTTATTCATTTTTTATCTTAGTGTAGGTTTTTTACAATATTTTTATAAAAGTAAAATACAAAAATACATCAAAAACACACAAAAACAATAAAAACATTATAAAAAACCTATCCTAGGGTGCCGCCGGCAACGGAGCAAGGCCCAGGCTGCCGGTGGTTAGGGCCGCAGAGTGAGGAACCTTCGGACTATGCGCGCCGTGTCCATAATTACCGCCTTCTGTATCTGACCCTTGATCCAACCACAACCCCGTAGCGAAAGTCTCTCAAGATGTTGGTCGAGACTCTTCGTTATGAGACCGTTCGCAGCGCTGCGTAGGCGTGTCAATGGTTGGTTCAAGGGCCTGAAACAGAGGAAGTATCCGGGCACGATACGCGCACAGATTAGTTCCCCCCTCTGTAGCCCCATAGTAGGCGCGCATGACGTTTTCATTCATGGAACAAGTCCATCGCATGCGACGCACTATACCACCGGCAGCGGGGGCCCTGGGCGGGACATATTATTATTATTATTATTTATTATTTAAGCTATTGTCTCACACGATACTGTTTTTAGGGTTTGTTCGTTTTCAATATTTGTATTGTGTGATCCCCTGAGGGTAAAAGCCTCCTCCATCTTTTTCCACTTTTGTTTGTCTAGTGCTATATCAGTCCAGTTTTCTCCTGCAGTTTTCATTATGGATGACATAATGACATATAGGTAATATAATATGGCTAAATTCTCCTAGATTTTGTCACGATAAAATGAAGTGAAAATCCCGAGCCCGCATTACGCCTTAGTTTATTGGTTTCGATCAACCATGACCACCGCAATACAGAGAAAGTATGATTTAACTGATTTATTTTATGATTGGGATTATCTGTTCCGTATTAAAAGCATGTATAGGCACACGACAAAAAACGATGGTCGTAAGGTTCTGGCAGAATATCAGCGATGTGGCTTGCCGCATCATTATGCTGAGCGAGCCAGCGCCAATTCTCTGCCATAACACATTATGTTTTTTTTCTTGTGGCACCGAAATTTTAATTTTAAGCTGCATGCCTAATATTAATAATCTTTGTAATTACCATGTATGTTGTGGGAATGAATAAAGTTTTTATCTATCTATCTATCTATGGTATTTATCGCGGCGATATAATTATTTAGCGAAAAGGCAGGAACAAGTGCGTAGTGCTGAGCGCGAGGAGTTATATCTGTACCTAATTAAAGCTGAAGTCTGTAGAGTTATTGTATTAACTAGCTGATGAACGGCTCTGATTAATTGATCTTATTTAAGTAGAATGTATGTAGTTATAAGAACGAGTAAACGCTTACTAGCCTTCACACAAGCAAAATGGGCTCCGAGTTATGCAGCTTTTTGTTGTATTAAAGCTATCCAAAGACCGAGTTGTTTACATGTATGGTTGGCAGAGTTGAATAGAATACTACTCGCAAAGCCCACTGTAGGTACACATTGGGCCAATGTTGGCCAATCTAAAGGACGCACTAATGCGTTAGAGGGAGCAAGAGATATCGCGATCTCCTTCTGCCGTATAGCTGCGTCCCTTGCATTGGCCGACATTGGCCCAATGTGTACAGGGGGCTTAAGACCTATTGTTATTCGTCTTCAGATTTTCGACATCGAATTAAATTTTGACCTTTATTAACTCACCATGTAGTTGAAATTACAACAACATTGTTTTCGAAATTAAATGTTTAGTTTGAGAACACGTGTTCATACGCAAATTGCCATGTTTAAGCAATTAGGGAAAGTATGTTGGAGGCGTTACTCGTATGAAAAAACGTTAACGGGCAGTGGCCGGGTTTGTTTAGAATTAAGTTAGAGTTTAAGCACGCTAACTTTGCATGGACTTTGTAGCAACAAAATATGGAATTGTCCTTATTTTCTTTTATATACCTATATGTTGCTGTCTACGTTTTGTCATTGGCAAAGTCAATGCAGAGTCATCGGTATTCGATTAGATTTCTGTAGAATTTTTTTTTAAGTACACGGTGTAAAACAACAAAAGTTAAATAAAGCGTGAATTTAATAATTTTAAAATCAGCGAACACACAAGCTGGGATCGTTACCGGTATTACTACAAATCTAAATAGCTCCCGACTATCACAATATTTACATAATATTCTTAAATGTAATTAAGGTAACGGTAATGAATTATCTGAAAATCAAGAAAATATTAAAAATATTCATTAACAACTGAGATACCGAAATTGAATACCGGTTAATTTGTATGAAAATAATAACGGTATTCGATCCCTGTACATAAGGTGTCACACACGGAAATCCGCCGAAAAGCGGGAACTTTTTCAGTGAAGACTGAATTTCTGTATGGAGGTCGTAGACAAAATACGAAACATAGGCGGAATAATTCACGTTCCGGTTGATTTTTGCTTCTAAACAATTGAATTCCGGAGAAATTGGTTGAGCTCATCAGTGCTTTGGGAATAGTTTTTTTTTTTCATTTTCGTGGTCCAGTGTGTAATATTTATAGCTTATTGTGCGGTGATCTAACGAACAAGTGTGCAGCTAATGAAGAATGACTTAGTCTTAAAACGCGTGTAACCATATTGGTTCAGTACAGTCACCAGCATAAATATATGACTGTGAGCAGCCCTGCAAAAATATCTGATTCCCCATTGAGGGCAAAATTATATGACGACAATTACACGGTAAAAATATGTGATGCTTTGTGGCCGGCATAAACATCGTTTTGCATCGATCAGCATAAATATCGGATCAGTCCGCTTAAAAATATCTGATTACCTATTAAAAGCAAAATTATGTGACTACTGTCACCGGTATAAATATCTAACCACTATGAAAGCTTTATTATCGGATGACCAGTCGGCCGCATAAATATCTGACATAATAACGAAATCAAAATTATGTTATCAGTATACAAAAACAACCTTATCTGGCTGGTATAAAGCAGTAAATGGTATGATTGATCATTCATCATGACGTTTAATTCACGTGATCTAACGTGAATAACCTTCTTACTACTATCCTAGTCTAACTTTGAAAAAGGGACTTGCGGCCATCTTGTCGAGCAAGGTGGTTTGGTTTCGGGAAAAACTTCTTATTTTATGTTCATTTTCGTGATTCAATGTGTAATATATAGCTTATTCTGCAGTGATTTAACGAACTAGTGAGCAACTAATGAAGAATTAGTCTCGAAACATGTGTAACCCCTGTTTGAGTTAGATATCCGTTAGTCCACGTGCTGTTTGTAGGGAGTAGCTATCTCCTTATAAAAAGCCTAACCTCACCGTACAACGTCCAGCTCTTGGAGCGACTTCGACATTGGCAAAATTGTCCCAATATTGTGGACAGAATGCCATATTTTAAAAATTGAATTGAATTGAACTTTGAAAAAGAAACATTAATACGTCAGTATGGCATGTCACATTAGAAATAAACAAATCTAATTATTATTTTGCAGAGATTGATAATAATTACATTAATTCAATGCCATGAATTTGAATAGTGTGTTATTGAATCTACGAGCAATTGAAGCATAGGATTATTTAACTGCACGAATATATAGACCGATCCATTAAATAATTAATGCATTGACAGATTATGTGAGTTGTTTCTTGTGAACTTACAATATTAGGTACTACGTAATCAATAGGTTTTACCGACTTATTAATGCATTTGTAATTTTATGTTGTTTTTAGAGAAATACTGTGAAATCATGGATTACTTGCGGAAGTTGCAAACTCGACCATCCTAAAAATTTTGGCCGTATTCGCGAAAATACAGCTTTATACAGGATATCGTCTGGAGAGCCCGGAATGGTCGAGTTTATAATGCTGAAGATAAATAGTGCAAAATAAAATAATTGAATATTTACCGTGTTTTATTGCATGTTACAAGGCAGCTGTCAGACAACAATCGTCAAGCAGGCAACTAGCAATGAGCCTATAAACCTTGTAGTACAGGTAAAGTAAGACTAGATATGCCATTTTGACGGCAAAATTTGTACCACATCAATGAAACTTTGCTTTATAACTTTATCATGGCACTAGGAATAAGGATCTGCCGAGTCCTATCAAAATTTATGCGTACTACCCCCGCCCGAATGGAATGGGCAGGGGGCAACATTTGAAAATTACAAATTTTCCAGACTGGGTAAGTAAAATATCATTTTCAATGTATTTTTTACTCTGAATCGAATGAGACGATTCTCATACTTATAAGATCAATACTTTGCTATATATGAAGGGTTTTCGTCGGGTGAGAATACGTTTGTGCCATACACCACTTACATTCGTTTGCAGGAGAACGATAAGAAGCCAAAAAATACTTTTTGAAAAGTTTTACATTTAGTAAATAATTAACTTATTTATCAATTGGACACATATGTTTATTATTTATAATACCATACAAATATTTTAAATATAGTGGTAATGATGAGTAAATGTTAAACGTACAATGTATGACATGACAATGTATAAAAGTGTTGGATATGTCACACTTTCGTGATAGTTATCAGTTAACAGAGTGTAATTATCCTATAGTAAAATGCGGATATGGCACAACATTGTTGAAAAATATCTTTTTTCAAAAACCGATTAGCGTCAGGTATTCCATATTTTATTGTTATTTTAGAAATGGTTTTGCTCAAAAATGGATATGGCACGTATTGTCAGCCGTGGGGGTTGGACGCATACATTTTCGAAGTGCCAAGATAAATGTATAAAGAAAAGTTCAATTGATATTTGATAACTATACATATTTTGCCTCTAAAATATGATATTTTCCTGTACTATTGGTTTCGCATACGAATCGTAGGAATAAACCATTTTCAAATTGCATGTTCCTGCCTAGGGGGCCTGTGCCCACGTATAAATTAATCTTATAGCACACGGAAACACTGCAAAAAATCTAAGATATATTTTTTATTCCTTTGAGCCTATAGGATTATTTTAGATAAGCATACGTATATTTTTGAAGTGAAAACTACTTTAGCCGCGTTGGGCACTTTCTAGTAGGGGGAAATCTTATGAGTTCGCGTCATCGACACCGTCACGAAAACAAAAACGCATCACAAGATTTTCCTTGGGTTGGAAGGCTCGTTCGATAGTTAAACTTATAACCATTCAAATAAAGTTTAATTTTGTGAGTAGTATTTTTCTCTTATGCTTTTAATAATATATTAATCATAGAAAATCATCATTGTAAATTGCCTCTAGGTACACATTAAGTCCTATATAAACCTTGGGTGTTAAAGATAGGTCTACCAAATAATAATTACTAAACAGACCCTGAAGATTACGGCATAATTATTATGCCGTAATATTCAAGGTATGTTTAGTGGACTATTTGGTTCTCAGTTTCTAGCTAGCTATAGTTTCTGAAAAATAAGGCTGGGACAGAACCGTAATTTTAGTATGAAAAATTGTATTTTCAAATGGTTTTTTATCGAAACTACTGTACGTAAAATGAAGTCAAAATCAGTCAGCTGTCCTAATTTTTTGCAATTTTCTATTGGTACCCCACACGTGTCATAAAAATGGAAAATTAAAACCATTTCCTCCTTAAAATATAATTAATCTCCCTAAACTTCCTAAACTTTTGGAGTAAATTGGCTGTGACAGATGCACGGACAGACAAGCGAGTGATCCTATAAATAACGGTTCCGTTTTTATTTTTTAAGGTACGAAACCATATAAACGTGCATATAATTGTTGCTCGGAGTGTCAGTAAATGTAAAAACCCGAGTAATGTTGATAATTTTAATTCAAACATTATGAAGTTTCAAATTTTAATACTAAAAGCTCTAAGTTTTCACTTCTATCGGCAGTCCCTATGACTGCCAATTTTTTTTCTTAACTTTCATTAAACAAAATCTCGCTTCTCGTAGATTGACGGCAGTCGCACCGAGTCCTAACTGTATGAATAAATCGTAAATATTGTAATGAATCTTTTAATGCAATGAAACAATATCAATTTGAATGTTTGACACATTCACACACACTCACGATAGAAAATGTGAGATAGACATATGCAGTGACACTCCAATGACAAGTCTGCACTCTTTTCGTGGATTTTCAAACAGCTTTTTACAATTAAGACCTCTATGCCAGCTAGATAAGTTTTGTTTTTGTATATTGATAACATAATTTTGATTTTGTTATTATGTCAGATATTTATGCGGTTGACCTTTCATGCGATAGTAAAGCTTTCTTAGTGGTTAGATATTTATGCCGGAGATAGTAGTCATATAATTTTGCTTTTAGTAGGTAATCAGATATTTTTAAGCGGACTGATCCGATATTTATGCTGATAGATGCAAAACGATGTTTATGCCGGCCACAAAGCATCATATATTTTTACCGTGGAGGTGTCGTCATATACTTTTGCCCTCAATGGGGAATCAGATATTTTTGCAGCGCTGCTCATAGTCATATATTTATGCTGGTGACTGTACAACCTGCAGCCGGGGTCGGGCCCCTCGTGCCTTTTGTAGGGAGTAGCTACCGCTCTGCAAATAGCAAGGCTTCTACCGAACAACATTGTCTATAATTTATTGATTAAATAAAATACTTATCGATTGAAGACATTGTATGTACAGTCGCCAGCAGATATATCGGAGCGACCAAAGTGCTCAAAAATATCAGAACATGCACTCTAACGCCTTGACAATAGAGGCGTGCTCAGACACCTGACATTTGTGGGCACCTCAGCCGCTCCGATATATCTGTTGGCGACTGTATCATACATTGTAACCTTATGATTAAATCTTACAGCCTCTTATTCCTCCCGCCTTTTTACACTTGAGATTGGCTAATACAGGCAATACCGCCTAAAGTCTATTAGAATAAAAAAAAAAATCCGCTGAGAGCCTGGCTGCTTTCCGCCAAGTGTGAGTGTTTGAGAAAAATTACTCTTTGAAGTTTCATTTTGTTCCAGCTTATTGTGCATTTATTAACATGCTGAAAAGATGCTAGAGGATGAAATCTGTTTGTAGTGGGTGGCCCCCTATATCAGTCCGTCGGACGATATCGGTCTGTCAGTTAAAACAAAAATTAGACAGCTCCGAACAACTGACAGACCGATGTCGTCCGACAGACTGATAGTGAGTGAGTGCCCTTAAAATAAATAAATAAATATGTTCTTTAACCTGCTCTTTTCCAACATGTAAACAAATAATGCAACAAACAACTAAATCCCCGGAAATGCATAAATAGAATAGCAATAAATTGTATCATCCATTTATGACCTACAGTTTTTACTACAACAAACAATACAAGAGCATGTTTCTTGTAGCGCCACCTGGCGACGAGTAGAAACGCTGGGAATACGCCACAAAAACGCCACGATTAACGCATTGTTGGCGGGTTTCTCTGATCGAACAATCGCGACCTTGATAGGTCAATTTCTATAGCACGCATGTGAAGTTAAAAAATTGTTGTAAATAGGTAAATATTAGTAGATAAAAGCAAGCAAGTCCATCAATCGCAGGTCATCATATATAAGCATATAGTAACTTATATAATAGAGCAGCACAGTTTATAACCTCGTTTTTTTCAGATTAGGAAAATAACGGTCGATTTCGACACTTTAGCTGTATTTTTTTCAGCCATATCTGGGCAAAACATGAATGAAACTACTTTTTCCCACTATTAGTGATACGCTTAAGCCAATACGATGCAAAATGGCAAATTTTAAAATCGTTTTCCCAAAAATCGCATGACGACAATCGCACGATTTTTCTAATCTGAAAAAAACGAAGTATAGTAATGAGTAGCGTACCGTAGTAGGACGTTAGATGCCGCTGCGAAGCACTGGCATTCATTTCTTCGTACTATTTTTATATCTTTAGGTTGCTTCGTGCAGATGGCGCTTCAGACTTGAGCTTCAAAAAGACTGTGTCTCCGATATTAGGTACTCTATTGCATACCTATATATACGAAAAAGTATAACTGCGTATATTCAAACTTATAAAGCAAACTTCAACTGATCTGGGTCAAAGTTATGGAAGCGTTTTGTTATCGAGCAAACACCAATAAGTAGGTATCTAGATGTATAGGTATACTGGTATGTCTATTAGTTCTAATTCTAAAGGTCCTTTGAGCAGTCGAGGGAACTTTTGAGCAGTGGAAGAGATCCCTTAAGGGATAAGTCCGCCTTGTACAAATATTGTGTTTTCATACTGTTGTATTATTCTTTGTTGTACAGTCACCAGCATAAATATATGACTATGAGCAGCGCTGCAAAAATATCTGATTCCCCATTGAGGGCAAAAGTATATGACGACACCTCCACGGTAAAAATATATGATGCTTTGTGGCCGGCATAAACATCGTTTTGCATCTATCAGCATAAATATCGGATCAGTCCGCTTAAAAATATCTGATTACCTACTAAAAGCAAAATTATATGACTACTATCTCCGGCATAAATATCTAACCACTAAGAAAGCTTTACTATCGCATGAAAGGTCAACCGCATAAATATCTGACATAATAACAAAATCAAAATTATGTTATCAATATACAAAAACAAAACTTATCTAGCTGGCATAGAGGTCTTAATTGTAAAAAGCTGTTTGACAATCCACGAAAAGAGTGCAGACTTGTCATTGGAGTTTCACTGCATATGTCTATCTCACATTTTCTATCGTGAGTGTGTGTGAATGTGTCAAACATTCAAATTGATATTGTTTCATTGCATTAAAAGATTCATTACAATATTTACGATTTATTCATACAGTTAGGACTCGGTGCGACTGCCGTCAATCTACGAGAAGCGAGATTTTGTTTAATGAAAGTTAAGAAAAAAAATTGGCAGTCATAGGGACTGCCGATAGAAGTGAAAACTTAGAGCTTTTAGTATTAAAATTTGAAACTTCATAATGTTTGAATTAAAATTATCAACATCACTCGGGTTTTTACATTTACTGACACTCCGAGCAACAATTATATGCACGTTTATATGGTTTCGTACCTTAAAAAATAAAAACGGAACCGTTATTTATAGGATCACTCGCTTGTCTGTCCGTGCATCTGTCACAGCCAATTTACTCCAAAAGTTTAGGAAGTTTAGGGAGATTAATTATATTTTAAGGAGGAAATGGTTTTAATTTTCCATTTTTATGACACGTGTGGGGTACCAATAGAAAATTGCAAAAAATTAGGACAGCTGACTGATTTTGACTTCATTTTACGTACAGTAGTTTCGATAAAAAACCATTTGAAAATACAATTTTTCATACTAAAATTACGGTTCTGTCCCAGCCTTATTTTTCAGAAACTATAGCTAGCTAGAAACTGAGAACCAAATAGTCCACTAAACATACCTTGAATATTACGGCATAATAATTATGCCGTAATCTTCAGGGTCTGTTTAGTAATTATTATTTGGTAGACCTATCTTTAACACCCAAGGTTTATATAGGACTTAATGTGTACCTAGAGGCAATTTACAATGATGATTTTCTATGATTAATATATTATTAAAAGCATAAGAGAAAAATACTACTCACAAAATTAAACTTTATTTGAATGGTTATAAGTTTAACTATCGAACGAGCCTTCCAACCCAAGGAAAATCTTGTGATGCGTTTTTGTTTTCGTGACGGTGTCGATGACGCGAACTCATAAGATTTCCCCCTACTAGAAAGTGCCCAACGCGGCTAAAGTAGTTTTCACTTCAAAAATATACGTATGCTTATCTAAAATAATCCTATAGGCTCAAAGGAATAAAAAATATATCTTAGATTTTTTGCAGTGTTTCCGTGTGCTATAAGATTAATTTATACGTGGGCACAGGCCCCCTAGGCAGGAACATGCAATTTGAAAATGGTTTATTCCTACGATTCGTATGCGAAACCAATAGTACAGGAAAATATCATATTTTAGAGGCAAAATATGTATAGTTATCAAATATCAATTGAACTTTTCTTTATACATTTATCTTGGCACTTCGAAAATGTATGCGTCCAACCCCCACGGCTGACAATACGTGCCATATCCATTTTTGAGCAAAACCATTTCTAAAATAACAATAAAATATGGAATACCTGACGCTAATCGGTTTTTGAAAAAAGATATTTTTCAACAATGTTGTGCCATATCCGCATTTTACTATAGGATAATTACACTCTGTTAACTGATAACTATCACGAAAGTGTGACATATCCAACACTTTTATACATTGTCATGTCATACATTGTACGTTTAACATTTACTCATCATTACCACTATATTTAAAATATTTGTATGGTATTATAAATAATAAACATATGTGTCCAATTGATAAATAAGTTAATTATTTACTAAATGTAAAACTTTTCAAAAAGTATTTTTTGGCTTCTTATCGTTCTCCTGCAAACGAATGTAAGTGGTGTATGGCACAAACGTATTCTCACCCGACGAAAACCCTTCATATATAGCAAAGTATTGATCTTATAAGTATGAGAATCGTCTCATTCGATTCAGAGTAAAAAATACATTGAAAATGATATTTTACTTACCCAGTCTGGAAAATTTGTAATTTTCAAATGTTGCCCCCTGCCCATTCCATTCGGGCGGGGGTAGTACGCATAAATTTTGATAGGACTCGGCAGATCCTTATTCCTAGTGCCATGATAAAGTTATAAAGCAAAGTTTCATTGATGTGGTACAAATTTTGCCGTCAAAATGGCATATCTAGTCTTACTTTACCTGTACTACAAGGTTTATAGGCTCATTGCTAGTTGCCTGCTTGACGCTTGTTGTCTGACAGCTGCCTTGTAACATGCAATAAAACACGGTAAATATTCAATTATTTTATTTTGCACTATTTATCTTCAGCATTATAAACTCGACCATTCCGGGCTCTCCAGACGATATCCTGTATAAAGCTGTATTTTCGCGAATACGGCCAAAATTTTTAGGATGGTCGAGTTTGCAACTTCCGCAAGTAATCCATGATTTCACAGTATTTCTCTAAAAACAACATAAAATTACAAATGCATTAATAAGTCGGTAAAACCTATTGATTACGTAGTACCTAATATTGTAAGTTCACAAGAAACAACTCACATAATCTGTCAATGCATTAATTATTTAATGGATCGGTCTATATATTCGTGCAGTTAAATAATCCTATGCTTCAATTGCTCGTAGATTCAATAACACACTATTCAAATTCATGGCATTGAATTAATGTAATTATTATCAATCTCTGCAAAATAATAATTAGATTTGTTTATTTCTAATGTGACATGCCATACTGACGTATTAATGTTTCTTTTTCAAAGTTCAATTCAATTCAATTTTTAAAATATGGCATTCTGTCCACAATATTGGGACAATTTTGCCAATGTCGAAGTCGCTCCAAGAGCTGGACGTTGTACGGTGAGGTTAGGCTTTTTATAAGGAGATAGCTACTCCCTACAAACAGCACGTGGACTAACGGATATCTAACTCAAACAGGGGTTACACATGTTTCGAGACTAATTCTTCATTAGTTGCTCACTAGTTCGTTAAATCACTGCAGAATAAGCTATATATTACACATTGAATCACGAAAATGAACATAAAATAAGAAGTTTTTCCCGAAACCAAACCACCTTGCTCGACAAGATGGCCGCAAGTCCCTTTTTCAAAGTTAGACTAGGATAGTAGTAAGAAGGTTATTCACGTTAGATCACGTGAATTAAACGTCATGATGAATGATCAATCATACCATTTACTGCTTTATACCAGCCAGATAAGGTTGTTTTTGTATACTGATAACATAATTTTGATTTCGTTATTATGTCAGATATTTATGCGGCCGACTGGTCATCCGATAATAAAGCTTTCATAGTGGTTAGATATTTATACCGGTGACAGTAGTCACATAATTTTGCTTTTAATAGGTAATCAGATATTTTTAAGCGGACTGATCCGATATTTATGCTGATCGATGCAAAACGATGTTTATGCCGGCCACAAAGCATCACATATTTTTACCGTGTAATTGTCGTCATATAATTTTGCCCTCAATGGGGAATCAGATATTTTTGCAGGGCTGCTCACAGTCATATATTTATGCTGGTGACTGTACAATAAAGTATTATACTACTAATATAGCCAAACAGTATATAAAAAATAATAATGTGAAAAAATATATAAAAAATAATATAATAGGTACGAAAATGTACATAAGTATTCTTGTTGTTTTTTTAGGATAATATTTTTTTGATTCGTCATTATCAATAACTCAGCCCCTGCACTATTTTTAAGTCTTTAAAATGAATGACAGCTCATCTCATGTAGCAGCAATTTACGCTATGCTTAATTTGACTTTTTATTACCTCACATACGCCATAACACAACAATGAAATTATTTTGCATTTGTCAAAAATATTTAGATCTCCATCTCTTAACTATTTTCACTCACCGTTCGTACCATGCTAAATTGGTCACATACAGAATACAAACTTATAAATGCAAGTGTAAAAATGTGGAACTAACGCTTTTGTATACTAGGTATTTTGAAGCGTTTGTTAGTCAAGCGCTCCAATCAACTGCAGATATTAGTTTGTAGGATTGTAGCGAAAGTGTTGGAAGCATGAAACAGCCATGTCACGCCATGACATGACAAGACATGATAGCATAGTGTGAGTGATAGGAGACTATTTCTAGGATAGTTTTTGTTACTTGTTAAGTAATATCTAACACAGTGTTTGGCTTGCAGAAATGAAAAGAATGACAATTTGGTCCTTCGATCCGGATATTAATAAGAACAAAATGACAATCAAATCTGAAATGTATAAAGGAGAATAGTTAGTTAAATAAATAAATAATTAAAAAATATATATTAGGACAATCTTACACAAATCAACCTAGTTCCAAAGTAAGCTCAATAAGGCTTGTGTTATGGGTACTAGGCGACGATATACATATATAATAGATAGACATAGATAAAATCAACACCTAAGTACATAGAAAACATCAAAGAAATAAATGGCCTGACCAGGATTAGACCCGGGACCTCCTGCTCATAGGCAGGGTCACTACCAACTAGGCTAGGAGGCCGTTAGTTACACAGGATTATCTTATCTTACTTTATTGCGCTCTTTGTTTAATTTTAGTAGGTACGATTGTATTTATTTAAAAAACCGCATCAAAATCGGTTTAGCCGAACGCGAGATAATCGCGAACAAACATACATACAAACAAACATACCGGTAGAACTGAGAACGTCCTTTTTTTGAAGTCGGTTAATAAATACAATAGGGTTTAGTTTATTCAAACTTGCACACAAGTAGCAATTAATGAACCACTCTTTTTGTTGACAGCTTTAAGTTGATATTCTAGAGTTTTCCACGATATCATTGCATTATGTAAAGTAGACTTTTTCTGAATATACAAATACCCTTTTCGTAAGAACTGTAAATAAAACAATTTTTTAAATCACTTCTCACACAGATCAACAAACCCAAAGACAATCAACTTATGTCATTAAACTTACATATGGGAACGCTTACTCCAAGCACTTTCGCCATTTTCGCGAGAAAATACGGCCTTAAGCTCAGTAAGGCCGTTGCCGCCGCCCGCGCTTGACTGCAGTTCGATTCGATATTCAAAATTCGATTCGAAAACTTTTAAACGCGTTGTGTTAGTGGCGTGTATTTTTTCTTAAATAACGGTTTTTTATCGGTTTTTATGTGATTGAAGATGACTTTGAATAATAATCAGCCGTATAATAGGGTGACGAGTAAGCTGTTTGGGAAGAAAAATAAGAAAAACAAACGATATGTGAAAATGAAAGCGGGGACGTACAGCGGGAGGGAACGGTAAGGGTGTTTTATTTTGCACAAAAAATAAATAATAAAATAAGTAGGTAGTTAGTTATTTAGAAATACAAGCATTACCGTTGTTATTTCATTGTAAAATTTGATTTTTTAATTAATCATTATATTATAAAAAAAAATTGAAGAAATATAACAAAAACAGGTCGAAATCCTGCAATAATCTAAGTTACAAATCTTAACTGGTGAACGTTTCATAATGTAGGTACTCGTAGGTATTAAGTAACCCCCAGAAAAAATCTTTTGCTTATTATGTAAGTACCTATCTACCTATAAAAAATGTAGGTAAAATATGAAAATTTGATTTTGATCGAAATAAAATAAGAACTATGTTTGGTAATTTCAAAGTAAGTGCTTGAATATTCAAAAGAGCTGCTGAACTTTCTCAGGTCTTTTTTCCAATTATGCCAAAAAAGCAATAAAAATCAGTAAAAATTAATAGCATAAAAAGCTCATAACCAGGGCTTGTAACCGGTTAATGCAAAAAACCCCGAAATGATCCAATATATTTAATTATTTTATAGTTTTTATGTAAAACCCGATGTTTTATTATAATTTTCACTTCAAATTATAGGATTTTTCGATTGAGTATAAAACAGTAACAAAAAGAACGAAAAAACAAACCGGTTTTTACTATGGATTTCGGTTACGGTTACAAGCCCTGCTCATAACAGTATATGTATACTGTATGAGCTTTTTAAGCTGCTTAATGCCTTATGCATTAGGCGCAAGTGCCCATTTGCCCAATGCATATGGAAATAGGTACCTATTCAAATAATACGTATCCCGAATAAATTATAATCACAACAACTGTAATAAATAATGTAAGAAGTCAATGTTATGGGAAATAAATGTTACAAAAATCGACCTAGCCAGAGCTACACAGTTAGCTCAATAAGTGGTGTTGTGGACGACAATATATATAACAGATAGATGTCGATAAATATTTATAAACATAGACAACGTTCATAATTCCTATGCGCTGGGCAAGGAAAGCGCCAGCCCTCTGGTCACCCGTAGCATCTTTGAGGCGTTTCCTGAGTTGCCTAAAAATTGCGTGGGCTCCGGGTCCCCAGGGTCCGAGGGTCTCCACCCCAAACGGCACGAGCATGTAGCTATCGATCGTTGCATACACGGAAAAAAAAGCTTCCGGGATATTCTCAATCTAAGACATTATTATATTATGTTAAAAATATTTCCTCGTGACAAGCATTTATTTCCTTTAACGAAAATAAAATAAAGTTTTAAATATAACGAAGCGAATATATTCTTACAGATTTTCTAGTTTTATTTTACCTTAAGATAATACTTGTTTGATTAAAGTACAATCTCTCTTATTTACTCAATATACTCTTGAAACAATACATTTTTGTATTTCTAATTTTAAGAAAACGTGGTTTTATTAAGCGAAGAATCATATTTTTGGTAAAGGAAATAAATACTTGTCACGAGGAAATATTTTCAAGAAATAATAATGTCTTGGATTGAGAATATCCCGGGAGCTTTTTTTTCCGTGTATTTGCGCCGCTTGACATGTTCAAAATAATCTTGTGCCACGCTTTTGTTTCCTTAGCAATAAAGTGGCACGCGTGTCAAGCTCATTTTGAACACCTTGCCCGCTCAGCTTCTACCGACTACAATCACCGCAACGCTAACATTAAACCTCAAAATCTCTAATCCATGTCACAGACAAATAAAACAGCAGTTGCATAACCGCTAAAAACACTTGTAAAGTTGTATCCGTTGGATAACACCTGTGACCCAGCCGTTACACCTCTGTGTGTAAAAGTGAAACGTGCTCCATCGATACTTGTACAGTCAACGCCATAAACATGTGTACACTTTTGCACCTAACTCCATTGTAATAAGGTTCAAAAGTGTATAGGTACATATTTTAGGCGTCAACCGTACAATTATTAGATGAACTATTTCAAATAACTACTTTATTGTTTGAGCGAGAAGATTGAAATTAGAATGTCGATTTTGTAGTTGTTGTAAGTACTACGGTTAAACGGGAATCTAGATTTAGTCACGGCATTACCTATATAATCTATATTTTGAGGCGCGGAAGAAAGTGAAGCGTAGTTTGCTTATTGAGGAAATTCACACACATATCGTATATTTTATGGTGGTTAATAAAAATAATTTTGATGGGACGATATCATTTATAAGTTTTATAACAAAACAAACTGTTTCATGATAGTTATATGTATATGAGTGTTTTCAACCGCCTTCAAGATTTCGAAGGAAGAGGTTCTCAATGCATCGTGATCTTTGTTGTTTTTAACCGACTTCAAAAAAAGAGAAGGTTCTCAGTTCGACCCGTATGTTTGTTGCAATTTTTTAAAAGTATGTTCACCGATTATTCGAAACAGCTGGATCGATTTGGTAAATTCTTTTTTGTTTGAAAGGGTATACTTCACAGTTGGTCCCATTGTCACTAGGTCCGGATCTGATGATGGGATCCTGGAGAAATCGAGGGAATTCGTCAAATATTATAGGCACACCTATAGTGATATCAGTATTTTTTACAGCAACTCGGGCATTTCCTCTTGGAACAGCGGATCTTAAGTGAAGTCGGTTATTTTTTGTTTAAAATTATTAAACAGTAAACTTCCGTGAGACTCTGACATATTAAATATATGAAAACGGGTAACTCACGTATTTTAAGTCGCATATTGCTTGACACATGTTGAATAAGCTCTTCGTTATGAAGCGAAACATGTCGAGCAATATTCGACTTAAGACACGTGAGTAACGTGAGTTACCCGTTCTTATACTTATATGTGCTATTTTACTTTTTTGTTCTAGATCACTTTAACTTTATTGATGCCGTACAATTTCGATTCTCTGAATTTCACTTGTCAACCAACTTTTCGCAGAAGTTTCATCTGGCTGAATTTCATTTCCCAGCTTTACATAATCCAACCTAACTTAAACCCAACCTAGTAGGCATTTTTCATTTCCCGCAATAATATGGGATTGGAAAACGAAATGGCTACGAAATACTCGGTAAATGTTATTCGGCCAAATGAAACTTCTGCGAAAATTTGTTTGGCAAATGAAATTCAGCAATACAATTTTCGGCAAAAAGGCAGTATACCTCCAATTAAAAGAAATATTTAATTTCAAATATCTTCTAATTACGATTAAAAAAAGGATTATTTCTATTTTTAGAGTAATGGTCTTCAGTCTTAAATTATTTACTTTATATTTTATAGGATACCATTAAAACTATAGTATTAAAAGTACTTATATGACAGCTGGGCCTTGGGGCCACGAGGCGCGTAACCTTATTCAGGAATTAGGCAAGCGGCTGAGGGAAAGAGGCGGCGATCCCCGTTCCGGGTCGTGGCTTGTCCAACAGGTCTCCATCGCGATACAACGTGGCAACGCCGCGAGCGTGATGGGGACTTTTGGACAGGGCATGGCACGGAACGGCTATTAGGTTAATTAGTTAACAAGTAGGTAAGTAGGCTAATAATCTTTTGATAAATGCATTGTTGTTTTTAACCGACTTCAAAAAAGGAGGAGGTTCTCAATTCGACAGATTTTTTTTATAATTTTTTTTGTATGTATGTTACTCCATATCTCCGTGAATCGTGAACCGATTTTAAAAATTTTTTTAATCGAACATGTATAACCCCTAGATGGTCCCATTGTCACCAAGTCGGGATCTGATGATGGGATCCTGGAGAAATCGAGGGAACTCTTCAACTATTATAGGCACACCTATAGTGATTTCACTATTTTTTACAGCAACTCGGCCACTTCCTCTTGGAATAGCGGCTCCTAAGTGAAGTCGGTTCTTTTTTTGTTTAAAATTATTACTTACAAATTGTGAAAAAATAAAAAATTGTCATGTGTCTCTGATATGACTAGTTTTACCGTTCTATTTAAATTCTACATAATTATTATGTTACTTATGTTGTAAGATAAAAGCTGCGCAATGCTTTGTAAATAAAAACGGATGTTTGTAACATGACGTAAAGTGTAAACTATAGGTACATTATAAAGCATGTTTTTGATTAAATTTTAGAACCACCTGCTTAAATAGTTTGTTAACTACGCTACGTGTCACATTGATGAGTTAAGCACTTCAAAAGCATAACGTAGTTACAATTATGGGCAGTGTTTTGTTTTACTTGAATGGCAATCGTAATTATTTTAAACCATAAAAAAATCAAACAATATTTAATTTGTTGCCAAAAATATTAACATATGAAAAATAAGTTTGCAGAAGACACAATGACAACATAATATACAAAGAATTAACATGAGACCTAAAAATACACTCCAGTGTATGATAATATTGAAATCTATCAGTTTAATGATAGGTAATTGTTCGAGTCCTAACTCGGAATTTGACGAAAATGGACTCGTATATTTTATATTGTTAAAGACAGTAGTGGTACAGGTCCAGCGCACATCGGATGGTCGGAGGTATTCAAAAATATATTTTCTTTTTTTAATGCAAGAAATAATACACTGTTAGGGACGCGTGCTAAGATAACACTATTTTTCGAAAGATACGAGTATGCATTATATTATAACGCACGTATATCGTAAGTTGTGAGTTTGACCTTTTAATATAACAATGCATTACGTATATGTACGGACATTACTTACGTTGTCTTCTAGCAGAGACTATAAGTACATTATACAGACACTAGACAGCCTCAGTCTGAGAACTTTTTGAGGCTCCAAGTCTACAGTCATGAAGCACCATTTTTTGGCATCTTTGAGTTGCTCTCTCGTACAGATGGCGCTTCAAGCTTGGAGTCTCAAAAAGTTTTTGAGAGTGATAATGTATAGTCTTAAGAGTCGCCAGGACGCTCGCGTGAACTCGCGTTCCCATACAAACGTAATTTAGCTCTCATTTTAAAACGACATGCTTTAGAACCATGAAATTTGGCATGGGCATTCTAGTAGTACAGATCTAGGCCGGAAATTCGTTTTCGTTGCTAAAAATTGTAATACAAAGAAAATACAGCCAGTTATAGATTTACTTACAAAACTTATTTTTGCTACAGTTTCTTTGTATAACAATTTTTAGCAACGAAAACGAATTTCCGACCTAGATCTGTACTACTAGAATGCCCATGCCAAATTTCATGGTTCTAAAGCATGTCGTTTTAAAATGAGAGCTAAACTACGTTTGTATGGGAACGCGAGTTCACGCGAGCGTCCTGGCGACTCTTAAGTAACTTCTAGTAAATCATTCTCGCGTAATAATGATCTGTACATTTTCCGGATGCATTAAAAGTCAATCTATCAAGTTGAAACATTAATATCTATGTTTTTAGTTGACCCAACCCAACCGGACATCTTAGTACTTATGGAATTCGCTATTCTTAACTTTTTGTTATGAACATAGTATTCGGCGCCATTATTTGAAGATGTGAACCATTGTCCTATTATCTCACGATCATAATTAAACTAATTGTTGCAACTTAATGGCTATTTGTTCGTTAAAGTTCATGTTATTATGTAATTTGTGTATTTCTGTAGGTCGATGAGATTATGTGCTACTTATTCATTCATTCTTTTATCATTCATTATGTCATTATTTAGTTCTTTCCTTGTTTAATTAAGAAATTATTGCATTTAAACTTTCGTGAGACATATTAACACTATTATCACTGCATGCGGCTGTACTCATTTGTGTTTAGTCACTACGCGCGGCATGTTTCGGAGAGCTTAGGTCTCCTTCCTCAAGCACTAAGAGTGCTAGGCGAACCGATTCACGACCCGTGGTTACGGCGCCGCGCCATGTCGCGCGTAGTGACTAAACACACTTCACAGCCGCATGCGGTGATAATGATAATAGAATTAAGAAATCAAGTTATGTATTTTACTTTTATTTCTAATCGGTGTAAAATTTAATTGCTATGTACAGTCAGCAGCAGAAGTAGCTAAGTAGATCAGGTGTTCAAAATGAGCTTGACACGACTTCATTGTTAAGAGAATAAAACCCGTGAAGGCCATTCTAAACGCCTCAGTCGCCTCACGTGTTAAAACCATTCCTCGATTCGGACAAGCCACGCCCATCTGTAAGAGACACGTTTATGGCCCCCGTGCACGAAAGAAAGAGATGCAGCGCTGTTAAGGATCAGACTTTTTGACCAAACTACGATAAATAAGCGAATCTATAAAGTTTTGTCTAATTTTGCTTCTGTGACTTTTTAGATAAACCAGAATACCATATTTTTTACTTAGTTATATTGCTTAATCTCTTATAGTTTACGTAAGCTAAGAAAAATAAGGGGAAAAAGGACCCAACTTCGGATTTTTTTCTATCCAGGCTACTTTCAGCAATCGTGTTTCGGCTTGTGCCAAAAACAATAGTATATAGTGTAATAATATATATTCGTAAATAAATTCAGTCCCCTTTCCCGTTTAGTCACTAGAGCGTTTAAAAAATCTTATAATTTTTCAAAGGGGCTACTTTGAAGTTACTTGTGCTGCTGACTGTACCTACGTAGATATGAATAAGTATTGTTCAGATATCTATGATATTATATTTAGACCTATGGTATTTCAATAATAAAAACACAGTTTCTATCAATATGTTTGTAATGCCAGTATCGTGACATGTCATATGTTTTCTCGTTAAGAGAAACTTTTATGCTTATATTTCCAATTTATTTCTCAGGAAAAGAAAGTTACAGGAACAGGAAATTAGGTTTCTGCTTTTAACTTAATGCACTTCGTCATTATCTAAACCCCTAGTATATATGTTGAAGCTTGAAATGAATAAGGTTTCATCATACGTGCTCAGAAAGCGTTGCTTTTCACTCAGTTATAGTTTATTTACTAGGGAGTTATGGACTGTTTCAAATCTCAATTTTTTTTCTTAATTATGATAAAATTAATTAGAAGCGCTGGTAGCCTTGCGGTAAGACGTCCGACTTTCAATCCGGAGGTCTCGGGTTCAAACCCCGGCTCGTACCACTGAGTTTTTCGGAACTTATGTACGGAATATCATTTGATATTTACCAGTCGCTTTTCGGTGAAGGAAAACATCGTAAGGAAACCGGACCTAATCCCAAAAAGGCCTAGTTTCCCCTCTGGGTTGGAAGGTCTGATGGCAGTCGCTTTCGTAAAAACTAGTGTCTATGCCAATTCATGGGATTAGGTTGTCAAGCGGACCCCAAGCCGGGATAAACGCTAGGAAGAAGAAGATGATAAAATTAATTGTGAAGAATTTGAAGGCCAAAAAACCCTCGGCTTTCCCCGCGGATATCTTTTAGATTACACTCTTATTCGCAAAATGTATGATATGATAATACATGTTATTTCTTGAAACCATATATGCTACATACTTAACGAAATATAACTTTCTAGTTCATTCCTGACATTCAAAATAACTAATTATCTGCAGAATATGAAAATTAACGTTCCCTTTCTTTTTTTTCAGTGCTAACACTGCGATGGACAATGACGTCACACCAGTATACCTAGCCGCACAAGAGGGTCACTTAGCCGTGCTAAAGTACTTAGTACTAGAAGCGGGGGGTCGGCTAGACGCGCGCGCTCGAGATGGCATGCTGCCTATACATGCTGCAGCACAGACTGGGTGCCTGGACTGCGTGAAATGGATGGTGAGTGTAGCTTTCTTTTGTTATACCTACATGGCAGTACAGGTTCAATGTAGAAAGTCATACATACTTGGCCGTGATATAGGGACACTTAGCCGTGCTAAAGTACTTAGTACTGGAAGCGGGGGGTCGGCTAGACGCACGCACCAGAGATGGCATGCTGCCTATACATGCTGCAGCACAGACTGGGTGCCTGGATTGCGTCAAATGGATGGTGAGTGCTAGCTTTCTTTTGTTATACATGGCAGTACGGTTCAGTGTAGAAATCTAATACTTGGCCGTACAAGAGGGAAATTTAGCCATGCTAGAGTAAGTACTCAACACTCTAAGAAGAGCTAGAGTACTCGGCAGACTGGGGCGTCGTAAAAATGGATAGTGAGTAGTGAGTGCAATTTTTTAAGCTTTAGTTTGTAGCTAGAGCTAGTAAGTAAAAGACAAGTCTTACACTTAGGTACTTAGCCATACAAGAGAGAAAATTAACCTCGCTCAGCTAATTTAAGGCTAGAAACAAAAAGGTGGCTAGACGCGTGGAAAAAAACTGCAGAAAAAATGATGGATCTTGAAATTGATCGCTTCTCAATATTTCATTCCGCGTTTCAAGTGAGCCGTTGTCTTTATAAAAATGGAAAGCATAACTAATTGACGCGCACATATGCACATGCATCTCTTCCGAAGTGAGGTACTCAGTGTTTAGGAATCCGACAGATTTTTTTTATAGCGTGATTGAAAATGACTACTCCATCAAAAAAATTGAAGTTTGAAGGCATTTAAATAAATGGAATTTATTTAAATCACTCACTGGAATTTCTTCACCAGCAGGATGCAGCATAGATAAATAATATAATTAGAGTGTTCAAATATGACCAGATTGATCAAAGCGTTATAGAGCTTAGAAGGCGCGAAAAAATCATCATAAAGTATCTTGTTATATTGGTCCACTCGTTTGCATGTATATCACGAGTTCTCGGTTCGAAGCGGGCTACTAGTTAAAAAATAAGGTTTTTGTAAAAAAAAGGTAGGTATGAACTTTTGTCGCCGACTGTACTCTACTTTCAACAGTAAACTAACACGGAGACAATTCTAACGAACATATTAAACACGATAAGGTTTCGTTTTTGACTTGATGTAGTTCTTAACTTAGTCGTAAATTATTGTACCAAATGTTATGAATACCCGAAGTAATACAAGTGCAATACCAGCTTTGCAACCAAAAATCACGGATGTTTAACTTTTTATTAGGGCGTCTTTTATTTATGTAAAGTAAGTAAATACAATTACTTCTTTAAATTATAGGATTGAAATTACCAACAAATAAATTATGTTAGCGTGTTTTTAATAAAAAAGGGAATATACCATTGTACAAACATTTTACTGCAGTGGCAACATTGTAGTAACTTTTTTGGCCTTGAATTACAGTTTCGAGATTAGGTATATTCGAACACAATACGTCTTCAAGTTTGAAATAGCTCAAGATTTCCGATAGTACATCATTGTCGGTTGTTAATAAAGTTTTAGAAAAGGCTTTTGATAAAATAGACTGGAGTAAAATGATGAGTATATTAAAGGAAATAGGTATAGATTACAGAGACAGGCGAATCATATACGAACTATACAAAGAGCAAGAAAGTATAATAGAAATTGGTCAGGAGAAAGGAAGAGCTAAGATAAGACAAGGTGTACGCCAGGGCTGTCCACTCTCGCCACTGATTTTTAATATTTTTATTGAAACAGCGATTAAGAAAATATTGGATTCGAAAAAAGGGGGTATCAAAATTAACGGGGAAGATTTTTATTTCATACGGTTTGCAGATGATATCGCGGCTCTGGCTGAAACTTCAGCACAACTTGAACAGCTGGTAGCAGAAATGGATAACATATTTGGAGAATTTGGGCTGAAAATCAATATTCAAAAAACAAAAACAATACATACTTCCAAACATAGTAAACCGGTAGAAACTATAAAATTAAGGAATACTACAATTGAAGAAGTCAAGCAATTTAAATATTTAGGCAGTATAATAACATGGGACTCCAGATGTACCTCCGATATAATCGCTCGAATAGCTATAGCCAAAAAAGCTTTCAATAGCAAAAAACACTTATTCAGAGCCAAGATATCGAGAAACATAAGGAAACGATTTATAAAAACCTACATCTGGAGCATAGCGCTGTATGGAAGCGAGACGTGGACTCTAACAAAGCAAGACAGAAAGAGACTGGGTGCATTTGAGATGTGGTGTTGGCGAAGAATGGAAGGCATCAGCTGGACAGAACGACGGACGAATAAAGAAGTTCTAGATTTGGTAGGAGAGAAGAGATTTCTTATGAAGACGCTTGAGAACAGGAGAGGCAATATGTTAGGGCACCTAATACGACACGACGATTACATTAAAACCATAATAGAAGGGAAAATAAAAGGAAGAAGGCGCCGTGGGAGGCCTAGACGGGCGTTTATAACCCAGGCTAAGGAAAAGGCTAATGTAGTGTCATATCGGGAGCTTAAAACAATTGCGGAGAGGCGAGATGAGTGGCGGTTACTCCACCGACAAGAGCAAAGCTCTTAAATTGATGATGATGATGATGATGAATAAAGTTTATTTCTAAATGAATTATTATGGCAGTAATGCTTTATTGACAACCGACAATGATGTACAGTCCGTGAGCTTTAAGAATAACCTTCGGGAATCAGCGATGACACACGAAAGTAATATAGCTGTTCTGCTTTTTCATGTGTCACTGTTGATTAATACCCGACGTCTCTTTCTAAAACCCGAAGGTTCTTTTTAGAGCTCACAGACCACAGACTGTACCTTTTAGGGTCGCCACACACCTAGCGGTTTTCCTCGCGGAATTACCGGAAGTAGCGGAAATTTGTCTATGGTAGCGGAAATTTGTCTATGGTAGCAGATTTTTTGTATGGAAGCCATAGACAAATTTCCGCTACCATAGACAAATTAAGCATTTTGTCTATGAATTTCCGCTACTTCCGCTAATTCCGCGAGGAAAACCGCTAGGTATGTGGTGACCCTTACTTGAAAACGGCATAATTTATTTTAGCAACAAATAATTTAAAACATTACAGCTAATGCGCCTAATGCATGAAGATGTAAAAAAATATTTCGGAGGGACTCAAGGGTAGAAACTACTCCTTCTGAAGGAGGAGCATGATGGCTCAAGTTATTACCAATACGACTTTACTCATAATCTGAAGCACGAATTGAGTTGTAACTTGTAATAGTATACCAAACAAGAAACTCAGAAATAATTACAATCAATTTCCAGGCACGCGTGCAGGAAATGTGAAGGAAAGTTGCAATTTGCATCACATCACATGCGTTGACAGTTAGACGTGGTTACAAAGAGTTCTGCGAGAACGATCGATCTGCCGGTCAGTGAACTTGCTATAGTTTTACGTAACTTGTGTGACCGCGTAGTTTTGTATGGCGTGTGAGGATTGAACTCGTAGTAAAGCTTGAAGAATTTAAGTAGCATTTGATTACAAAATTACTAGTGATGCTATAATACCGAACGCCCTTTTAAGTGTCTTTAATATTTAGAAAAATGCCTCACGTAAGACTGGAAACAACAAGCATTATGATTTATTTAGCAGACGTCGCTCCTTAAATAAATATAGTGTCTCTTAATATTGTTTTGCAAGTAAACCTATATAATTCCCAATCCCAACATATAAAATAAGTCAATTCATTAATTACTAGCAATTGTTGCTGATAAAACATGTCTGGTCCTATTATTTGCAGTAAAAGTATAATATTTTTTATTGTCTTAAGTTTTAACTTAACTCAAAAATTACCTGAATGCTTCTGCGCGTAGATTGCATAGTGATTACAAAGAGTTCTTCCAAGATCTATCGATCTATCTGTCGGTGATTTACGTAAGATTAAGTAACTTTTATGAATGGTTTATCTGAAGATTCTGAGGCACAGAAAGCGTTAATGAGATATACTTACTTATACATTTTATAGAATTAATAGACAGATAGATACGTAACATATATCCTCAGCCAATAATACCAATACGAGAATATTATTGTTTAAACATAAGTAAATATTGTCTTGGAATAAATATATCTTTAGCCCAAGCTAACTTTTACTTAAATAAAGACATTTTACAAACAGGCAACATTGTTTCCATCTATATACGAACCTATATTGTGTAATGTAGTAAACAACTATATACATTTAGTGTTTAACAGTAACTTCATGGTTTACTGCGACAAAACGCATATTGCTTGTACAGCAATGTATATACTGGTTATAAATAGCTATGTATTATGAAATAAAACAGACTCATATACGCACTCGTGCCTATCACTTAACTACCTCGTCACCCTGCTCCACCGGCCATCCACTACCTGAAATAATACATTATTTCAATTGTCTTGACGACGAGCGTTTGTCTTCGATGAAGATACTTTTTTTCCGCGAGTGTTTTTAGGTACATCTCGTAAATAACAAGTCATCATCACTACATAGTATAAATCATTTATTTCATATACATCGCTGTGTGCATGATTGTGGCGCCATCTCGTGGGCAGGTGGTCAATCTCTTTTTTTCCTTTTTTTATAAATAGGTTGTATTCCTTGCTTATATGAAATGTAACTGGCTGATTCCCTATTTTGACAGCAGACAGGGGATTCGCAGTTTCATTTCTTGTCACATTGAGCACTGTGCGATCGTTCTCGTTACCCCCACCATGCACTTCGCACATAGCGATGTATATCCAGGATACAATACAATGTCAATCAATTACAATAAAAATCACAATAAGTCAAACCATAATAACAATAAATATGATAACAACTATCATAAAACCCTAAGAGTAAATAAAAACTACTCCTAAATACTACAAAAAAAAAACCTATGACACTAAGTCGCCCCGCAACCTTCCCGACGCAAAGGTACCCATCACGCTCGCAGCATTGCCTGGTTGAATCGCTATGGATAACCTCTGCATCAGGAAGGACCCGGAGCGAGGGTCCAAACCTCTCCCGCATACGCCTCCCCACTTCCCCAAAAACACCTTCGCTTCGACACACCAGCGGGTGCTGTAGGTGGTTTCCACCGCCAGTGGGACAAACAAATAATTCCACTACATATTAACGTGAAAATAAAACGATTGCGGCGAATTTCTACTGTGCAACTTCAATATTGTGCAGTATATCGAGCTGGAAGAAACGCGTATGTGAAGTCGCTAGAATAATCCATAGTATAAAACAAAGTCACTTCCTGCTGTCTGTCCCTATGTATACGTATTAAGATACGGTTTTTTTAAATAGAGAGAGTGATTCAAGAGGAAGGTTTATATGTATAATTGCACCCCTGCGAAGCCGGGCGGGTCGCTAGTAAAGATTAAAACAATCAGGGTTTACTTTATTTCTCTAATTTGTAAATTAGCTATCAGTTAAGTACTGGCGTCAATATAAGGGTAATACCAGCTTTCAAACATTAAACGCGAAGTAAAAATAACTTTCATCCTTTAGAGCGATTTTAGTAATTGAAAGTTGGACGGGTTTTGTTTATAGCCTGACTATGGCCTTTAACTGCTTGCAAGTTTTTTATAAGTCTAGTTTCTAACTGGATAAGTGAACTTGGTTATGTCTGGTTTATGGCTTATATATTATAATTTATAAGTACTGCGTACATTTATTTCTTACGCGTTCTGAACGGGATTGATAAAAACCAAAACGCGCAAAAAAGTATGTATTCAATTGAGCACTTACTGTGTGTAACTGCACCCTAAGTTTGTATTTATTTAATAACAAACTTTACTTATTGTGTAATACGAAACAATATCATCATCATCTTGCCCTGGGTCATTTCGACCATGGCGGATGAATGTACTGGCTAGGTAGAACTACGGTTATGATTATGACTGTCATGAGCTCTTAGGTGACTGCTGTAACCCATATTTCCAATGAACGTTTAAGGTTAATTTGTATTATGGTATGATTGAATTATTTTAATTAATTACACACGTGTAACTAAAATATGAATAAATAAAACTGTTCAAATGTTTCAATATCTTTCAATAGTGTAGTATCGAACAGAGTCTTGGAAATATAATGAATGAAATATTCGTTTCAATTCACCAAAACAAATAGTTACTATTAAAAAACTGTTTGCAACGTAAATTTGAATTTGATGGGCAGTAAACACCACCGTTAAAAGTACCAAACATTGTTATACGATTAATGAGCAACTATTATATAAAATATTAAATTAAGTACCTATGCATCTGAGTTAGACAGACATAACGAGCAGTTCCGCCCCTTTCCTCTTCGAGTAGTTACATATATTATCAAATAACTTGTTATTTTTTTGTACAGCTAGGCGTGCCCATATCCACGCCCCCATATTTTAAAATACCTATAATTATCCACAAATAATTCCCATATAGCGTAAATGACGTGGAAAACGTGAAAGTTTCAATCAATATCTTGAGTAATCTTGCTAACATTAAACTGTAAAGTTGTAAACCAGTTCGTAGTTATAGTTAGTTAGTTATCGAGAGTTAGTTTCACTTGTAGACGTCTGGAGGCTGCAATGATCTCTTAACGACTTGCCTTATATTATAATATAACTAGAAATCAAAATAAATACTGTTTTTATTTGTTATTTTTAAGTAAAAACCTTGGAAAAACAATAGATATGGAAGTGTATTTCACCTTACGATCAACCTATCGATCGACTTTTATAAGAATAATACCATAAAACTGAAAGAACAAATCAAATTATTTTTAACGAATATTTTGATTTGTTTATTTTAAGTAGTCCCAGCCAGTAAGTGGGCACCGCGGAGGCTTTGGTCCCTTTTTCCTTTGTATATGACATCTATATACATTTTTAATAATATCATATCCATAATTAATTAACAAACTTAACCTTATTAAGCAAACTTTCTTATAACTACTTATATTGATACCAACTTGCAAAAATAATGTTCTTACATTAAATTTTACCATATCTTAATCGTATTCAGATATTTTTGCCCGAATTTTTAATTGCTTTGGTTAATTAAATCCAAATTTAGGTACAATGGGTTACAATATCAATTATTAATAGGTACTTTCTCTTCCGGTACCACAAATTTTAAAAATGGACAGTATGTTTAACTCGTAAGATGTTAATTACCATTTCTGTAAAAGCACGAAAGGCCGGGTTATCGATTGTATTGTATCGATTGCCGTTTTGTAATACTTTGAATAGATATGTTATTTTTGGGTTATGTAATATATTATTCAAGCAGTCGTGATTAACTTACGCGCCTTTTATGGTTTAAGAATACCCACTAATTACTTAATGTTATTGAAGATCAACATGAATGCTTGAAAAGGTACCAAATAACATAATATACCTAACCTGGGTAGTCAAATATATCTACATAATTTTAATAAACATGGGACTTAACCTTTTCGACGCCATGTCAAACGCAAAAACTACCAATCAGACGCCACGCCATCTAAATGTCAAAACTGAAGTTAAACTTTAGGTATGCGTGTGCTGTTAGGTCTATTTTGCTCAGTGGTCGGTGACCGATATATCGGTATTTGGCGTTGGACCTGCGGTGCCGATATATATGTCTTTGGCGTGGAAAAGGTTAATTTTGATGAGCGTTATGGCACGCTCGAAACGTCATGCAAAATAATAAAAGTAAGTCGACCCGATTAAGTCTAGTTTTTATTTAAATTATGAGTGAAAATCGTATGAGTTTCAACATAGACTTAAAGATATGATAGACTGCCATAGTCTACGAACATTTTGAGGCTCCAAGTATACAGCGCCATCTAGTTGAGAGTGACATAAAGATAACCAAAATGTAAGAGGAATTATCATCTCCATCTAGTAACGACTAGTGTATTACTAGTATTTCCTCTTAAATTTTATTTTGGGTATCTTTAAGTGGCTCTCGGATAGATGGCGTGATAGACTTAAGCTACAAAAAATCCTTAGGCTGTGCTGCTCTATTATATAAGTTACTCTATGGTTTCAATCAGTTGGTAAATATTTATATATTTAGGTACAGTCGATCAATTTACTAACATTAGGGAATCGAGACAAGATAGTAGGCAGACTGAGATAGTGGTAAGACCAAAAAGTTGGGTTGATAATATCCACCACCATTATTAAATCCTTTGCCTAATTCGCATATTCTTTCTCTTTCAAGATTGTGGAGCGAGGCGTAGATCCCAACGCGCGCGACGGAGACGGTGCGACGCCTCTCCACTTCGCTGCATCTCGTGGACATCTCACTACAGTCCGCTGGCTACTACGACATGGGGCCAGATTACACTTAGACAGGCACGGAAAGAGTCCTATCAACGATGCCGCTGAAAACCATCATCTGGATGTGAGTTCCTATACCTTTCTAGATTCTGAAGATGCAAACATGTGAAAGAGACGGCGCGGCGCCTCTCCACTTCGCCGCATCTCGTGGACATCTCACTACAGTCCGCTGGTTACTACGACATGGGGCCAGATTACATTTAGACAGGCATGGAAAGAGTCCTATCAACGATGCCGCTGAAAACCATCATCTGGATGTGAGTACCTATCCCTTTCTAGATTCTAAGTTATCCATATACAGCGTGTATTTTTGATATTACCACATAAGCTATGGGTAGTTAGTATAGACCCTAATAAACATACTTCCATATGTTTTATTAAAATTTTACGACTTTTATTTTTCCATATAAAATATTTCAGCACGCAATGTATTGCTCCTACCTGATTACTTTGCCTTTAAAACGTCACAATTGATATGTGTCACATTGTACTGTATACGCAGTACATTGCTGAGTGAAATAAATAAATAAAATAATTACTCGAAGTTAATTAACAATTATTATTATTATTATTCATCTTGTAGGGCTATCTGTGTGCCGCTTCGACCAGATTTGATCTATTGTGGCAGCCCTTTATAATTCATTACTAATTCCCGTTGAGTCTAGAAACTTCCAGATTCTTTGGGCTGTAATGTGTTGTACCTCCTCGGGTTGCAGTACATGCCTCCCTAGGTGGGCACTTCTTTTAAGCATTAGTGGTCCGCAGGAGCAGAGAATGTGCATGGCAGTTTCCTCTTCCTCCTGGCAGAACCTGCATGCTGCGTCCTGTTTCTTTCCCATTAGAAACATGTGTTTGTTCAACTTGCAGTGACCTGTCAGAATTCTGGTCACTGCGCAGGTTTTGTGTCTTTTGAGCTCTAGTAGCTCTTTAGCGACTTTGTTGTTGAACCCTTTGATTAGAGCTTTCGAGTGTGCTTGTCCTTTGACGAGCTTCCACCATGCGTTTGCTCTCGTTTTTTCTAACTCGTTTAGCATAGAATACGCCTCCCGTTTGGTGATTCCACAGAACGGTTCAGGGCCGACCAGGGGTGTGTCCGCACCCTTTCTGGCGAGCTCGTCCGCTATTTCGTTTCCGTCAATGTCGGAGTGTCCTGGTACCCATCTTAGTGTTACTTTGTTGGAGTTAGCCAGTGCATTAAGGTTATTTTTGCAGTTCTGGACTAGTTTTGAGTTTGACTCTAAAGATTCTAGTGCCAGCAGAGCAGCTTGGCTGTCTGAGTTGATGTAGATATGCTGGTGTCTACGGTTACTGTCCAGGTTGATTTCCGCACATTTGTTGATGGCGAAGATTTCAGCCTGGAAGATTGAGGCCCTATTGCCCATACTGATGCTCGTTTTGTGCTTGGGTCTCTCACCATAGATCCCACATCCTACTTCATTGCCCTTCTTCGATCCATCCGTGTACCAAATGTGGCTACCCTCTTCGAAGTACATTTGGTCATTAGTCCATTTGTCTCTAGGAGGTATTTCCACTTTGTACAGTTTGGTGAAATTACATACGGTGTGCATGTCGTCGGTAGGCATGCTGAGGGTTTTGTTTGCAAAAACCCAGGCCTTAAATTTGGTTAGGGCTTGAGAGCGCCATTTTGGCCTGTTTAGCGTGCATATTCTGTAGACGCACTGCTTCGCCTCCTTTTTAACTTGTAGGTGGAGCGGTGTTAAGTCAAGCAGTGCATCCAGGGCCGCTCCTGGTGTCGAGGAGAAGGCCCCTGTTGCTGTTAGGCAAGCCGTGCGTTGCAGGCTGTTTAAGGTGTCGATAGCTGTCTTTTGGCTGGCCTTGTTACACCATACCGCGGAGGCGTAGGTGATGATGGGCCTCACGACTGCTGTGTAAAGCCACATGGCAATTTTGGGCCGTATGCCCCATCTTGCTCCCGCCATTCGACAGCATGACCACATGGCCATTTTTGCTTCTTGCGTGATGTTTTTCAGGTGAGGGTTCCAGGTTACCTTTTGGTCGAACGTGACCCCTAGGTACTTGACTTCACTTGAAAACGGTATTAGTTGTCCATTAAGTTCTAGTTTTCCGAGTTTGTCCAGATTTCTTTTTCTCGTGAACGGCACTACCACCGTTTTGCTCGGATTTATGGACAAGTCATTTTCTCTACACCATTTAAATATAGTGTTTAGAGCTCCTTGCATCAGATCTGAAATTGTATGGAGGCAGGGGCCTTTGATTATGACTACAAGGTCGTCGGCGTATCCCTGTGTGTCGTAATCTTTGTCCCTCATAATAGCAAGAAGTTGATCCACAGCTAGGGTCCATAACAGCGGGGATATGACGCCTCCTTGTGGACATCCTTTTGTGGTGTAAAATTCAAGCTCTGTTGCATGGAGGGTTAGGGTCGCTATTCTATTAGAAAGCATACTATGAACCCATCTAATGGTACTTTCATCAACTCCCTTTGATTTCATCCCGTTAAGGATGGATTCCGTGGGTGTATTATCGAAAGCACCCTCGACATCAAGGAACGCACATAGAGCCGTTTGCTTATCCTCTAGGGTCTTTTGCACCTTGTCGACCAGGTCAAGTAGGGCAGTTTCTGTTGATTTTCCCTTTTGGTAAGCATGCTGGTTTAAACTAAGTGGTCTAGCCACTAGATAGCGCGCTCTGATATGCTGATCTATGATTCTTTCCATCGTTTTGACGAGGAAAGATGTGAGACTAATTGGTCTGAAGGATTTAGGCTGAGAGTAGTCCTTTTTCCCTGCTTTTGGTATGAATCGTACCTTGACCCGTGCCCATTTTTCTGGTATAATTCCTAAAGCAAAGCTTGCTCTGAATATTCTTACCAGGTGCGGGAGGAGGATGTCCTGTCCTTGCTGTAGTAGCGCAGGAAACACTCCGTCTACTCCGGCCGATTTAAATGGCTTGAACTTGCTCAAAGCCCATTTAATATTGTTTGGTCTAAAAATGCTGGTTGCCAAATTCCAGTCTATGTTGCATGCCCTGTGGGTATGATGGTTCCTTTGGGCGCACAGCTGATTATTACTGGTTGTATACGAGCCTGGAAAGTGGGTCACTCTAAGCAAGTCTAGAGTTTCCGCTTCTGTGCTAGTAAAAGAGCCGTCGGGTCTCTTTAGGAGGCCGAGGTAATTGGTTGGCGTTTTTGATAGTATTTTGTGGATTCTTGCTCCTTTGTGGGTTTGGGCAATTTCATCACAGAATTTTCGCCAAGACCGCCTTTTGGCTTTCCTGATCTGTTTATTATATTCGGTCAAAGCTCTGCCATACCTATCCCACTCATTCGGTGTGGTAGAGTGATTGAATATGCGGCGTGTGGATTTGCGGAGCTTTTCCAGCCTTTTGTTCCACCACGTCGTTGTGTTGGTATCTTTTTGTTCCTTCAACGGGCAGCTTTGTTCATAGGCCTTAACCATGCCTTCCGAGATTAGGTCGACTGCCAAGTTGAGGGAATCTGGTGTTTTTACCTTTTTGTGGATGTCCTTTAGACGAAGTTCCAGGTCAGCCTTGTAGGCTTCCCATGACGTATCTTTTGGGTTTCTACGCTTAGGTAATTCAAGTTCAAGGGAATCTTTTACACCAAATAGAATATGTTTGTGGTCCGACATAGAGTTTTCGCAGCTGACGTGCCAGTTCGTTAGGCATTTAGCTACCTTTTCAGTTGCGAACGTAATATCTAGTACTTCTTGTCTGGCCCTAGTTACGAAGGTTGGCGTGTTGCCCCTATTTAACAATTGCAGACAATTAGTAAAGATGAAATCGGAGAGTAACTCACCTCTTTTGTTGATCCCAGTGCTCCCCCAGATGGTATGGTGGGCATTGGCGTCACAATTAATTAACAATTAACTAAATATTTATTGCAATGTCGATTTAAAACATCAAAACCTGCTTCTGGTTTCCTTTTGTGGTAATATAAAATATACACGCGGTATGTGAAGGAGATGACACGACGTCTTTCCATGGTCTTTCCACAGCGATGGTGCAGAGAGCCTATCTCTTTCTAGATTGCGGAAATGCAACCATGTGAAGGAGAAGGTGCGACGCCTCTCTACTTCCCTGTATCACATGGACGACTATAAACTACAGTCCGCTGGTTAAAGACAAGGGGTTAGGTTATGAAGAAAAGGCCTAGACTGCAGACTGGGGACTTGGGGCAGTATTTTGACGAAGGGGGGGGGGGGGGGGGACCTTGTCTTGTCTCTTTAGCCGTCAACACAGTGAATCCAATATTAAAGGATCGGCAACGTGCATGTGACACTTCTGGAGTTATACACGTCTATAGGCTACGGTAGCAGCTTATAATGAAGCTTGTTTGCCACTGTTGTGATATGTGTTACTGCTAAAATCCGTAGGTAAATAAAAACTATGCCTACCGATTTACTAAATTGAAAACCTACTTCCGGGCACTATCTACATAACATTGAACTAACCGTGCATAAAACAATCCGTCACGTTATACAGGATGGTCGATATCATTGTTCGCGTTATGCATGTTACGGGGAAGGTTATTGACAGGGTCAGGCGTGAGGGCACTGAAGTCAAAAGGACAGGGTGAGGCAGATTAAGGGCGGCCACCCACTATCATATCGGCCTGTCAGATGTTCGGAACTGTCAAATTTTTGTTCTAACTGACACGCCGATATCGTCCGGCGGATTGATAGTGGGTGGCCGCCCTAATAATGATACTATGGCACACAATAATGATTTTCTGTTTTTCCATTGTCACCTTTTAAGATGTTTACAATTTAGGATGGAAAATGCTTCTTAAAATCACACAAAAAGTTATAAGTATCCTAGATTAGCTAACTATTAAAATTAGCATCGCTAATATAATAAAATTAATAAATGGATGAATAAATAGTAATTATAGTTTTATAAATCTATAATTTGGTTAATATCATGTAAAATATTTTGGAGAGTAAAGAAACATAGGTACCTACCTAATTAAGATTTTTTTTAAATTCAGTTTTAAGTAGGCACACGAAAAACAAACCAAATATAAATGAAAAATGCATCATAACTATCATAAGTATATCAAATGCACACACACAACACAATGACTTCACTTTTACTTTCATCCAACTTATCTTTTACTATTTCAATCAAATCACCTCCACAAACGATAACAATAACCAAGCTTTTAATCATTTCAAGCGTTCAACAACCAACATTAAACGATTAAATTACATGAGCAAACTTACTAGTAACTTAACTAAATTAATTTAATTACACACACCGCGGTCTACCAGAGTGTGACCGGTGAAAATGATACTTTCCAAACGTGATCTTGCTTCCATTGTTCCCGTGATCTACGGCCGATGACAGTTCGACGTCATGTTTATAATGTTGCGTCTTATTACAAAAGGGCAAGGTGCAGATTGTAAACATATTTGCATGACGGAAAATGTCTGTTGTGGACTTTGAAGTGCCAATGATGACGGTTGGTGGGTAAGTGCCGTGTAAAGATTATGATGGCTTTTGTTTTTGCGCGACATTATTGGCATGAAATGTTTTCGTGTTCATGACATAACATAACATAACATAATATTCTTTATTGCACACCTCAAATTAAAGAAACAGAGTATACACAAGTTACAAACAGAAAAGTAGGGGTAAAACAATTGGCGGTCTTATCGCTAAAAAGCGATCTCTTCCAGACAACCTTTGGAAAGCGGAAACCTTTGTGAATTAACAAATAAGTAGGTATTATGTGACATTATTTTGTTTAACCATTTCGCGGACTATTATGCTTACGCTTTTATTACTCAAATACAATATGGAATCTGTACAGTCGCCATCATATATATCGTAGCGGCCAAGGTGGTCACATATATCTAAACGCCTCCATTGTTCTCATTCTCATGTTCAAACGAGTACCTTGGCCGCTCCGATATTTTATATGGCGGCTGTATAACGCACGACGTAAGCGCCATCATGAGGTACAAAAAATAAGAACTACGTAATCTAAGGAATAAGAAGTCGTTAGCTCAGTGATATATAAACGGGCGAGCAAAATGAGGCCGTTTAAGTAGCAAGGCTAACTTATGTTTTTTTAATGCTTGAAAATATCGCATCAAAATTGGTTCAGCCAAACGCGAGATAATCGTGAACAAACAAACACACAGACATACGGGTCAAACTGGGAACCTCGTTTTTTTGGAGTCGGTTAAAAATAATGAATATATGTGTTATGTTTTTTACTTGACAGTGCCTCAACGTCCTCGTAGCGGCCGGCGCAGCGGGCGCCGACAGCAAGCAGCTCGCCGCATACAAAGCGGTCCACTCCTGCGCATGTAGTCCGGGAGATGCGAGAGTAAGTTCAACTTTGTAGAAATAAAGGTAAAATGTGAAAATAAATTGATTATTGAATTTAAAGTTTCGTGAGACACGTGAATGGTGTCGTTGGCGCGGCGCCGCAGCGACGGGTCGGTTCGCTTAGCACTCTTAGTGCTTGAGGATGGAGACCTAAGCTCTCCGAAACATGTCGAGCGTAGTGACTAAAAACAAATGATTACAGCCGCATGCAATGATAATAGTATAAACCATTGACTCGGGCAGGAAGAAAATTTTTGCGAGCCGATTGAATAGGCGTCTCTAGCTAGACTAGAGGACGTATGACAAGTTGTGTATTTGGATAAACCCAAAGCTTAAAACTAAATAAATTTTGCTTTATTTCCAGTGCGCTCTACCCAACTGCATCAACGCGAACGGCACCCGCTCCCCCTTCTACCTCCACGCGCCGGAGCGCGAGCGCAGAGGTTCCGTACAAGAACGCAGGGGATCCTTACCATCAACGCCCATCGGGTCCATAAGCTCCAGCCGCTCCGGGCCTGCTGACGGGTTATATGTGAACCCGATGCAGAGGGCGTCGACTACTGTGACGCATCATAGCTCTTCAGGGGAGGACAGCTCAGGTTTGTATTGATGCTAAGGTTTCAAAACGGTTTGGGTTCTATACGATCTCCTCTTGAGGTGTTTTCTTGACGTTACGACATGTGGTTCTTCAAGAAGCGAGTATATTGGCTGTTAAAGGTCTGTCAAGCATAAGAGGCCCTTTTGATGTTGCTTAATGTTTATGGGCAACGAAATCAATCGTCTGATTGGATACGTATATTATAAAAAAAACCTAGGGGTAGTGTAAAACACGAGGATTTCGTTAAAAGCGCTGGAGTTTCATCCAAAAGTCGAGTATGATAGTGATTCAGCTTATTTTGGAATGTAGGTGCTCTACATAGCCGTCGAGTGATCTCATAATAAGGATTCCGCAATGTATGCAGTTCGTATAAAAAAACGCGTAGATTCGCGACCTGAGGAAACAGAACTGTGTGATAATTGACCCTCTATTAATTTTTTTTCAAAACCATATAATATATATATGGCCATGGCTTATTTTCGTAACGAAACTGAGAAATCTAAAAAATTTTTTCGATAAAGGTTCAGAAAATTTGCAAGTGATCTATATTAACCGTTGGGGCAAGCGGGGGCCCATTTCTCTTTCTTTGGCTATATCAACAACCTGTTTGTTTTACTTCATGCTCTACTTTTCGGTTTACTCTTTTGAACGTGCTCCGTGCCATATTGATTTGCACACCCATGAACGTCTGCGCATTCATCCGTGACTCTGTTTACACAATCTATAAGTCACAGTAAGGTACCTATACTGTTATCGTAACAACATTTACTTCCTAGAAGCTACGAAATGTTGGGCTTCTTATTTTAGGTATTTCATAGTTTGTTGCATCAGTATCCAATTAATGATAATGACGTTATGGTTTGTTTAATTATAGGGCGTACTTACAAAATCAGCGCAAAGTTGCATGAATTGTCAGAAATGTATTTTTTTTGGTATCAATGAAAGTTTGGTATCGATTTTAGTTGGTATCAATGAAAGTATTTACATCAAATACAATACTTTCTGTAGTAAAAACGACATTAAAAATAATCGGAAATAGTTATTTTTTTTCAAGTTCTTTAGTGTAATTTTTTGTTGGTTAGAAAGAAGATGTTTTTTGTTGGACATACACAGCTTGAAAAATACTACATTCTAAAGAAATGTACCAACTTGTAAAGTCTCCAAGTTTATTCTTGGACTGTAAGGGATTAGCGTCTTATCGCCCGTTGGGAAACTGCAAACTGGAGGTGCCAAGAATAAAGTTAGAGACCACAAAGATACCATAACCAAGGGATAAGGGAACCTCTGGTCCCTACCTCTCGTGAGAACGCTGTGGTGATTTATTAAATTAATAGTCATCCGCATGGCGGCGATGCGGTTCGCCACGGGGCGAGAAGTGGCTCATGGAGAGCGGTTTTGCTGAATTGTTCGTAGCAAATGGAAATCCGTGATCTCTGCCTACCCTTTTTGGGATATAGGCGTGATTGTATGTATGTATGTATGTACTATAAATAAAACAATGATATCGCTTACCTAACAAGAATGTTGAACAGGCTCCTAGTTTTTAACAAGTATTTAATAACAGCTTTTTCGAATACTTTGTGTACCTACTCAAGAAAAACATGGGTAAGAAATGTAACCATAATTAAAAAAAACTACATACATAATCATTCACTCCCTGTTTTCAGTACTCTTAGCTATGTGAGGTTTAAATTTACGTATGTTAGCTTATACAAGTAATGATAACAGTTAATCTAACCTGTTAGGCGTCAATTATCACTGATGCAACTCTAATATTACCGATTGGATACGCAAGACTGCGGTGCAGTTATCTTGTCTTTACAAAAAGCTATTTTGTAATATATACATAACCAATCTGCTGAAGATAATCCATTTGATTTTGGCGGTGTAATACTAGTCCGAGAGACGGATGTGTTTGTGAAAGTCAAGCTGGGTCTAATCTAAGCAATTTATGTAGGTACTCAAAAGTTGATTTGATAACATTGGTGAAACAAATTTTTAGTTTTAAACCATTATATTTTGTACGCTGCGTTGGTAAACTTTACCTACACAATAATGTTATTCATATCTACTTTTAACATATATTAAAGTAGAAATGAGGAAAAGTTATATTATAGTCCGCAGGTATCAATAAATCATTCAAATTATTCGGATACGAATGCATAATGTTTGATCACACTCCGGTTTACAAAAAAGGTACCCAACAGTTTTCTCAGTTCCATAAATATCTTGTTTTTATAAACAAAATGTTATATGATCACGTAACAAATTTTCATCCGCCTCACAAGCTATAACAAACTGATAGGCGTGAAAAATCACCGCCGCATCTAATAGGGCGATAGGACGGAAGTATTCAATTACATCGCACCGATTATCCATCGACCATCCTTTTCATTCTCATCAAGTTGAAGCAGGACCGTGAAAGTTCGATACTCGATTAGTTGCGATTCTGAAGGGTGCAGGAAGTGTGGCGTAATTTTTTGCACATCGATGGGCATTTGTTTTCCTGGTGCGGTGTGGTGCGGACGTGTGTGTTACGGTTTTCTTTCTGGATTGTTCTTTGTGAACTGTTTAGTAAGATGAGTGTGATTGGCAAGACTATGTGGCGCTCGTGGACTGTGGAGCATCACTCGATGCCGTTTGACGATTATGGTGGAGGTTCGAAATTTTGGTGGAATTTTCAATTTAATAGATGTCTTTCCCGAAACTGTAGATTAATTAAATTTAGACAGGAAACAGAATAAAAACCAAAAACGTATTTAAATTAATTTATTTTTATTACTTAGGTACAGTCGACGTCAAAGATATGTTTACACTTTACACCTTACTCCATTGTAATAAGGTGCAAAAGTGTAAACATATTTTTGACGTCGACTGTACCTACTTCAAAACCTGAGGCCAGTTTACACTCAGTTATCTATAAAATACAATAGGTATTATTTATTGTTCACCAATAATAGAAAATATAAAATAACAAGAAAACATAGACTTATAACAAGAGTGGTAGACAAAAGGCGGTATTATCGATAAAATGCGGTCTCTTCCAGACATCCTTTGAGTGCTGGATACAATGTAGAAGAAAAAACAGAACACTATACATAGGTACTTATAAATAGTCGGCAAAAAATAAAAAAATACTTCGTGATACTTATCTAAATATACATGGGCAGTGATTTAATAGAATCAACTCAGCAACAACTGACACTATAATTTGTTATCCTAATTTACTTCATAGATATATAAATAATTCTCAGATTCTCTATTTAAGATTGACCTACTAAAAGCTCATCAACCTCCTAGCGTTTTTCCCCGCCCTGGCTCATTGAGCCTAAGGTCCGCTCGGCCTATAAACTAAATTCAGCATTCGACTTGCAGCCTGCTCCGCTTCAGACGCCGACGCCAGCAACGCAAGCGGCTGGTATCTTCACAACGCCACACCGACGCCAAACGCCCCAGCAGCTTTATACCAGCGAGTCAGGGACCTGTTCCATACGAGGTCTCCTGGGCCCAGGGTGCCAGCTGAAGGACAGGAGGCGCCTGTTATGACTGGTAAGATATCTTTTATTGAATGAATACTACTGGCTGGTATCTCCACAACGCCACACGTACGCCAAACGCCCCAGCAGCCTTATACCAGCGTGTCAGGGACCTGTTCCATACGAGGTCTCCTGGGCCCAGGGTGCCAGCTGAAGGACAGGAGGCGCCTGTTATGACTGGTAAGATATCTTTTATTGAATGAATACTACTGGCTGGTATCTCCACAACGCCACACGCACGCCAAACGCCCCAGCAGCCTTATACCAGCGTGTCCGGGACCTGTTCCATACGAGGTCTCCTGGGCCCAGGGTGCCAGCTGAAGGACAGGAGGCGCCTGTTATGACTGGTAAGATATCTTTTATTGAATGAATACTACTGGCTGGTATCTCCACAACGCCACACGCACGCCAAACGCCCCAGCAGCCTTATACCAGCGTGTCAGGGACCTGTTCCATACGAGGTCTCCTGGGCCCAGGGTGCCAGCTGAAGGACAGGAGGCGCCTGTTATGACTGGTAAGATATCCTTTATTGTCTGAGTTAGAGTGGATATCGTAAGCGTTTTTCTATTTTAAAGATGTTAAAGGTTTTAACTAGGAATACGTGCACAAATCTGCCCGCCGGATTTGTCCGGCGGATATGCCCGGCGGACAGATCTGTCCATGTATGACGCTGTTCAGATGTGTCCGCAGACAAATCCGTGTCCAATTTGCGCCCATAGAATGAGAATGAGAATGAGAATGAGAATATATGGACGGATCTGTCCGCCGGGCATACTTATCCGCCAGACAAGTCCGGCGGGCAGATCTATGCGTATATATCTAGCTGATATCGTAAGCGTTTTTCTGTTCTAAAGCTGTTAAAGGTATTTTTTTGAATTTAACGTCACGTTTCAGAGCATATGCTGATTGGTTGTTGTGTTTCCTACAAGGAATGTCTATGCGCACGCACTTACTTAAGTGCGAATAGCATACTAATCAGATTATTCAGCTGGAACATTGATTATGAAATTATAATTATACTAGATTTTTTTTTTTTTTGCACCTAAGCATACTATGCATTTATTAATAACAGTAAATAAAATAAAAACATTATAAACAAATTCCCTACCCTAACAATCTAAACTACTTAAAACTAGAGATAAAAAATTTGGCCCAGATCACTGTCAACGGGCAGGGTGCCCAGAAGGCTGGCCGTAGTGCCACGCTGAATCGCGATGGCTATTCGTTGCGCAAAATAGTAGCCAGCCCTCTGGTCACCAGAGGCCTCTATTAGGCGCGCCGACAGGTCTTTGTACAGCCGGCGCGCGCTTGGCCCCCACGGCCCCAAAGTTTCAACCCCGAACGCCGCAAATATGTAGCTACTTCCTAGAGCAACATACTTGCGGCGCTTGAGGTTTTCGGCCGAGGATGCCAGATTTAATTTCGTTGCATGTTTAAATCAGTAATTTAACGATTTTGTTTCATTTCATGTGAAACGCATCGAAAGTTAGGCGTAGGTAAATAAGTACACTCGAGAGCACTGTTTCGGGTCACTAGCATTTTCTTGAATATCTTACAAGTGAATATCTTTAAAATTAATATTTTTTGAGATATTCAAGAAAATGCTAGTGACCCGAAACTTTTGCTCTCGAGTGTAGTGTATATTTGGTACAGTCGACTACAAAAAGATGTATCCACTTTTTCACCGTATTGCCTCGTAATTAGGTCCAAAAGTGGATACATCTCTTTGTACTCACTGTATGTATACAGTGCCTGAACGCGGCCGTCTGCCCGCGTTATATCTATTTGCCAGAGCAACTTGTACAGTCAGCAGTGGCTAATCAAGTAACGTGTTCACTTAACTACTTCTGCTGCTGACTGTACTTGCAGCGGCGCGACATAATCAAGTAGGTAGAAGTAGTGCGCTGTCCCTAGGCTAAATCTATTGGCCTGTCGTATATATAGGTTTTTAATTAAACATAGTCATCGGTTACATCAAGATCGACTAATTCAAAATCTTCTTTTGTTTTCAGTAAAAGCCGAGATCCACGGTTCATCTGAAACAACAGTTCCAGAACAGTCAGATAGCGATAGCGGAGCTGAAGCTACCCGCCGCGACCACCATTATGAAGACATCTACATGCCCAAAGAAGAACAGCACCAAAGGCGAAGGTACGTACCTAGACTACCTAGGGAAAACCCAGGTCTTTGGAGGTGATCAAACTTCTAGAAAAATGGGACAGCAACGGAGGATTTGATAAGCATCGTAATCACCACTAAAAATCATTTATCCTGTCAAGGTCACTAACGTAGCGTATTTTAGCAACAGACCACTAAAAGAACAAGAGTAGAAAGACGAAGGTGGGTATATAAGGCCTAGGTCCACAGGTCTACCTAGGTAATAACAGCTCCACAACAGTCGAACAGTAACAGCCGGGCCGAAGCTACCCGCGACCACCACTATGAAGACATTTACATCCCCAAAGAAGAACAGCACCAAAGGAGGAGGAGGTATGCTGTTTATTATAAGTTAATGTTAAGGAGTACCTTTGTAAACAGAACCTACATACAAAGTTGGTGTATTTGTAGTAGATAGGAGCTATCTCCTACTTTTGAATAAAAGCATGACCGAACATTACGCAAACCGAGGCAAAAGTGAGACCAAGCGAAGCGACAGTAGATCACACATTTCATAAGCTTAGTAGGTATACTAGTTAATCAAGAAGATTCTATCAGAAAAGCTGCAGAGAATAGTCAAAGCAGCTTTCATAACCCTTTAGCATATTTAAAGCAATCTTTATAGTTGTCATATAGTTTCAGAATATTTTCTTGGACTGTTGAACATGTGCCACAAACTTTCTGCTACACGCGGCTTTACTAATATATACAAAGTAATTCTAACTGAAAGTAATTTGATATCATAATCTGCATTAGGCCAAAAAAGGCGGTAAAAAATTGTAGTAATAACGTGTGATTTGTATGCTTGAACAGAAGCAGTTCCCGCGACTCCGGCAGCCACAGCAGGCCTGGCAGCGCGGCTCTCATCGTCGACTATACCACCAAAGATGGCATTGACAAGTTAGTATTATTTTCTATAGTCTTTCTGTGGCGGCACTACTAGTACCGCGAACGTCGAAAGTCGAAATCTCAGTATCTCCCTCTCTATCGCACTTGTCAATTCGAAAGAATGAGACGCAGAAAACGAAATACTGAATTTAGACGTTCGCGGTAGCGTCGCTAATCCCAAAAGTTAAGAACATGTTGAAACGCCTATACTTTCGACATGTACCAGCATAGTTAAAGTAGATATTCGTATCAAGGTTGATCATTTAAATGAACTCACTTGGACAATGAACGGCGGGAAAAAAGGACGGAGTGAGCCCAAGACAGGGAAAGATGGCGTAAAATGAATGTTTGCCTTCGCTAGTAAATAAATCAAGGGAAGCTGGCTTGAAACTCATCTATGCCCAATCGTTCTCTGCTCGAAAAAACAGTCGAACAGTCTTCAGATATATGTGTCGCTGTTCGGAGTCGGGGTGTCCCAAACCTATTTCAGGACTCAAGGCGATAACATTTCCAATCATACATTTGGCTATTATGATCCTAAACTTTCGAAAATAGTAGAGAAAACTGTTGTGTTGTGTGTGTTACTGGCATGATAACCCTCGCAATTCTCCTAAATCATATTTAACCATACATGACCCGTCTTGTGTATAGCCAACGACAAAAAAAAACTTAATCCTAAGTAATGTGTGTTTTCTCTTCAACAGTATAAGCAAGGCATACGAGGAAGTGTCTCCTGCGCCAGAAAACCACGGCAAATCTACCATCGCTACCAAACTGGCCGCACTTACACATAAGGCACAGAACTTCGTAAGTACCAAACACTTTATGCACAGACAATCAAAGATTCGTTACGCAATTTTGCCCTCTTATTCAGTCAGAGTCCCGAAGCGAAATTATACATCATTGTGGTACTGACTTCTTTTTCTCGGAGAATGTTCTGTTCGTCGTTTCGAAGCTATTTTTAACTGATAAAAATATATAGGACGCGTAAAGTTGTGCAAAATATACCGCAGTTTTGACAGCTGAAATAAATGGCACTAAACGGAATCCTACAGCGTTATGCAGTAAAAATAGCGGTTGTCAAATTTTACTGTAAAACGCATCTTAGTATATCTTTGTCCATACATATTTGCTGTAAAACTAGGCTAAATGAATAGATATTTGTATTCGTACCTACTATTACACGTCCAACCACAGTATAAGTACGAAAAATTTCATCAGTCCATTTATCCACCAGGCCAGCCGTCTTTCTTCAGCCGCCGGCAGCCGCCGCGCCTCCGTCACCGAGGAGACCACCATCGTCCAAGCTTCCGCCTCCTCCGGCGTATCTTCCGGCGGAAGCTCCGGCGACGAGGCGCCGCCGCCGCCACCGCCGCCCCCCGCGCCGCCCGCGCCGCCGCCGCCGGCGGTGTTGGAGGAGCCGGCGTTGAGGCCGTCGGAACTGAGAGGCAGGCTGGGTAAGTTGTATGCAGTGTTTTATACATAGGTTTTGCAGGGTAGCGGGGCCAATTGTAGCTTTCATTTTTTTCCTGCACTGAAGAAAAAGTGCTTACTGCATGTCTGTTAAGTAGACAAGCCGATGAGAGTCGCGTTCTATGGACGCGCTGTCATTGGTAAGGTAATCCACCCTAGCAAATGAGGATGGAAGATTTTGGATCATATTATCAACGACACAAAAGCTCAAGTAGGTATAGACAAAGACACCCGATCATCCCAGAAAACTCGACACTTTGAAGCTCCTTTTCGCTTAAGATTTTTAAAAGCGACTTCGGCTAGCATAGGTGGGTAAGTATATAGAAGAATCTCCGGAATGAAGAGACCACCATCTTCCAAGCTTCCGCGTCCTCCGGCATGTTGTCCGGCGTGTTGTCCGGCGTGTTGTCCGGCGGACGCTCCGGTGGTGAAACGCCGACGCCGACAGTGTTGAGGCCGTCGGAACTCAGAGGCAGGCTGGGTAGGTACTACTAGGTACGTTCTGGCCAATTGTGTATCGCAAATATTTGATGTACTGCCCTTTCGCTGAAAATCCTTTGGGCGAATTTCATTTCTCAAACAACTTATCGCATAACGTTTAGTTAGCATACCAACGTTTACCAAATTAATGTTTCGCAGCAATAGGTAGTTTTATTTCGCCGAATATACATTTGGCATATGTTAAATAAATTTTTCGTTAACATTGGTAAAACTCTGGCGGAAAAAGTACAGAGAGATTCGACCTCTCTCCCTGCGAGTATGCAGAATGGCACAAGTAAAACTTCGAATTCATTTGTGCTTTTAAACACGGATGAATCCGAGGTTGAAAGTATTATCATGAACCTAAAAGACGACTCTGCCGTTGGCTGGGATGGCATATCGAACAAACTACTAAAGACCTTCAAACACATTCTAGTTCCACCCCTAACACATACTTTTCAACAGTGCCTTTCTGAAGGAATATTTCCAAAATGTCTGAAAAAATCCGTAGTTATCCCAGTCTATAAATCCGGTAGCAAAACTCAAGTCACAAACTATAGACCAATTTCCCTTTTACCAGCGACATCAAAAATCCTGGAAAAGATTATTAACAAAAGACTGGTTCAATACCTAGATAAGCACGCCTTCTTGGCAGAAACCCAATTTGGCTTTAGGTCCAAGTTATCAACCGCTGATGCCGTACACGAACTGACTGACTATTTAGTTCAAGAACTAGACAAGGGTAACAAGACAATTGGAATATTCCTAGACCTCGCAAAAGCATTTGACACGGTTTCCACGCCCATTTTACTGCACAAACTTGATTCACTAGGCATAAGAGGCACCCAACAAAAATTGATCGCAAACTACCTAGAGGGAAGAACTCAATGCGTGAAAATCGATAACGTTTTTAGCTCCGATTTAGAAAACACATCTTTTGGCTTGCCGCAAGGAAGCGTTTTGTCCTCGACCTTATTTTTAATTTATATTAATGACCTTTGCAATCTAAAAATTAATAGCGGTAAAATCATTTCCTACGCAGACGACACTGCTCTACTTTTTTCCGCAAAGTCAACAAGCGAGGTGTACGAATTCGCACAACACGGATTTAATGTTGTGACTAACTGGCTAAAACAGAATTTACTAACACTGAACTCTGACAAAACAAATTTCATCAGATTTTCTATGCGGAAAGATTATTCGGCATCAGATAATTCTAAGATATATGCACATAACTGTGAGGAAGAAACAATTAATCAGTGCACATGTCCAGCTATAGCTATCACCGATAAAATTAAGTATTTGGGAGTAATTATCGATGAAACGCTTTCTTTTAAATTCCACGTTGAAGCTTTGTGCAATAGAGTCCGCAAGTTAATATTTGTATTCAAAAAACTTCGTTCTATCGGTGATACAAAGCTAATAAAACAAGTATACTTTGCACTATGTCAATCAATACTAAGCTACTGCATTTCGTCATGGGGTGGCACAGCTAAAACTACACTACTGAACCTTGAAAGAGCCCAGAGAGCGGTACTAAAGGTAGCAACTTTCCGCCCATTTTTATACCCTACTGAACTCCTTTATCGATCATGTGAAGTTCTAACTGTTCGTCAATTATTTATTTTAAGCACAACACTAAAACAGCACGCCGGGCTTCCCTTTAACACAATAGACAATAATAAAAGGTGCAAAAATCTCATCTGTAGTCAAACTGTACAAAGATGGCACGTATTTTCTTCTAGATTTTTCGTCTTTTTGGGTCCATTTTTGTATAACAGGTTGAATCGAAAACTAGACTTATATCCTCGCAGTTACGCTTGTTGTAAGAATATTCTACGACACGCCCTTCAAAATATGACGTACGACGACACAGAGAACCTACTAATAGTCATAAAATAATCAGTACTGTTACTTGTAAATTACTATTTTATTATAAATTTTAATGTTTTTATTAACTAGGATGATAAGACTCTTATTGTAAACTATATTTAACTTAAATATGCATAAGTGAATAATTATATAATAAGAAGCAGTACTTTTCAGCCTGAAACACAGGATTTCCTAGTTCAGGCATATATGAACCTCAGCTCTGTAATAATAATGCATAGTTCTAAGAATTATCTGTACAATTATTTTTGAATAAATTATTTGATTTGATTTATTTGTTAGGTTAGTATGCCAAACAGAAATATATTATGCGAAATATAGTTATGCGAAACGATATTATGCCATTTCATGTTTCTGCCAAATGAAACTATGGGAAAAATAGTTGGGAAGCTATAACTTGCCATACTTACAATTTTCTTCAGTATATTAGTCAACAGTTTAAGAATTAAAAGGTATGGCGCGGAGTACTTAACCTGAGAAAAAAGGTTTCCAGACAATTTCCAGATGAATAAGAATGAATTTGTTTTGAAAATTTGACGGGAGTTTTACGTTAAAAGGGATTATACACTTTGAAATCAGAATCACATTATATAAATTTTCATAGATCACTGTAGTTTAGCAAGCTGTTTGTTTTTTTAGCATTTTTATCCATTGTTTTCACTGTAGGCAAATGTTTTCTTTAAGTACAATGTTCTACTTTGTTGTTTTGTGAAAAGGAACTTACTGCTTACATAAATAAATAAAAGATAAGAAATCTTCCTTATTGTTCAACAACAATGTGATACCAAAAGTACATACTAGTATTTGTATGAAAGCATGCGATACTATTAACACATTCAGCACCGAGAACCCGACTGTCGGGTTCTCTGTTCGTAGCTACTACGCGCTACATACGAGGAATACCTGGCTACGCGCTACGAGCGTATGTAGCTCGTATGTAGCGCGTAGTAGCTACGAACAGAGAACCCGACAGTCGGGTTCTCGGTGCTGAATGTGTTAAATAGAGCAATGCAGGTAAATATTTACCAGTGTTCAAAGAACTGTGTTCTCAGGGGCTTTTATATTTTTCAGCTAGCTAAGATTTTTTTACTATGATTCATAAAGAAAAGCATAGTCGTTTTGGCTAACGACAAAATTGTATACGCGTCGCCACTGACTATGGGTCATCGGTCAGTTGGGTGAGTTGGGGCAATTCGCTGTGTGCATGATTGTGGCGCCATCTCTTGGGCAGGTGGTCAATCTCTTTTTTTCCTTTTTTATAAATAGGTTGTATTCCTTGCTTATATGAAATGTAACTGGCTGATTCACTATTTTGACAGCAGACAGGGGATTTGCAGTTTCATTTCTTGTCACATTGAGCACTGCGATCGTTCTCGTTGCCCCCACCATGCACTTCGCACATAGCGAATAGGGAGAACTGCGATAACTGCACCTACCGTAGATTAATTCGTAAAAAAAGGATTTTTTGTCACGATCAAACTTTTACCTTTCCATACTAAAGTAGTGTTTTTAATTAAGTGACGTAATCTGACAGCCATACAGACATACATAAAGTGGTTTACAAATTAATTCTAATCAAAAAATACTCACGCAATAATGTCCACTTTTTCTGTCTGATTATCAAATCGATATTAGAAGGTACTGATATATTTTGTTTGAAATGTACTTTCAAAAGTTAATAAATATATTTAAATTAGCACACGTTGCACCAAAATATATCACAATTTGCTTCCATTGCCATAGACTACAATTTCAGAAGCTGTCATATTACTCCATTCAATGAAAAATACTACTATAGGAAAGTGAGGTTATGGTGGAAGCGTCTCTAATTTAGAGAACGCTTTTTTTTTTTTTTCTTCTTCTTATGGACTTTAGGCGGTATTGCCTGTAGCCAATGTCAAGTATAAAAAGGCGGGAAATAAGAGCTTGTAAGATTCAATCTTTAGGTACAATGCATGGTACAATGTCTTCAATCGATAAGTATTTTGTTTAATCAAATAAGTTTTAGGCAACGTTGTTCGGTAGAAGTGGCATAAGCCTTGTAAGTTGCTATTTGTAGAGTGATAGCTCCCTACAAATGGCTCGAGGAGGCTACAGGTTGTTCTGAACCAATCAATGGTTACACGCCTTTTAAGACTAATTCTTCATTATCCGCACACTTGTTCGTTAGATCACCGCACAATAAGCTATCTATATTACACACTGAACCACGAAAATGAACAAAAGACAAATAATTAATCATAACGAGCTGCGACCATGATGAGCTCAACCCATAGACCCCCCTAGAGAACGCTTATAGTCTGGCAAACCAAAAACCGCAGTAACAGTCAGAGTAACATGCTATACCCATCCCGTTTTTAGTAGTGAGAGTACTAGCATTAGAAAAAGACAGTATGATTCGTCCTGTCTATGCTTGAAGTGAAACAACCTCTGGCCAAACTATAGTTACCCCATTGGATGCACTTGGCCCGACTGACATGTTGCATTACTGTCGGTTGCAACAATGCTATGCAAGACTAGGCCATTGCAAACCGAGAGCGCGGGGCGGTAGCGGCGCGGCGGCGGAGCGTGCGCGGCGCGCTGTATAACATTGAAGTAAATACGGTGATTCACACCGACCCGCGCGGGCCACGCGCGGGCCCGCCGCGCTGGCGGAGTGAATTACCGTATTTAATTCGATGCTATACAGCGCGCCGCGCACGCTCCGCCGCCGCGCCGCTACCGCCCCGCGCTCTCGGTGAGCCGCCCAAAATTTGACATCCATAAACCGATATATACGTTTTTATGTTTTAGACAAAAGCTACGAGGATCATGAAAATGTTTACAGTTTAAGCATAAGTGCAAATCACTTGCTGGGACGTTCTTCTTTTTTAGCGACAATAACTTGTCCTTCTATCAAACAAGCGTCTAGTTCATATTTTATTTTTTCGTTGCTTATAGGCGGTACATGTCCAAGATTTAGTTTATATAATCAACACAATATACTTATCATTTCCCCGGTTGGTGTATATAAACACGCCTAGATTATATTTAACAAAACACCGTGACAGAGTGGTAAAGCGAAAAGCAGTCTCCGCTGAAAAGGGCTCTGACACAATATTTTATAGTAAACTAATGAAAAAAAAACAATGCATTACTAACATACCAACAAACATTATACAGTCCTCTACGGACTTATGTATAGTTTTACATCTCAATGTTTATATACCTTGTGCAATCTAAGAAGCGGTTTTTGACACCTGTCATCTCAGTACATTTTATAACCTAAAATCGATTTTAGGCTATAAAATGTACTAAGATGACAGGTGTTAAAAACCGCTTCTTAGATTGCACAAGGTATAGTAATAATTTTATAGATGTTCTAAAATCCGAAAAAAATAGAAAATGCCGTTGTATTGTCGGTAAAAAAGGAGAACGTCCCTGCTACAGTTTAAAATTTCGAGTGTCGCCATTTGGCATCATCATCATGTATTTACGCTGAATATCCTTGGATGAGATGGCATGTCGCTTTCTATTACTGAGTTAGACTAATGAAATCGGCTTTCTAAGAAATGTAGTACTCATAAATACTGGTCACATCACAGGTTTCAGACATACACCCTAGGCCAAAAGTATGTAAACTAGCTTAATATAACAGAAAAAATATATGTAAAAAACCTATTTATCCAGTAAAAGTTTTATTACTTAGTACACAGATATTATTTACACTTTACTTCGGTTTTATAAATGGAAATAATGTAGTTTTTAGAACTGAAAGAACAAATCAAATTATTTTAATTAATATTTTGATCGCACCGGCACCGGAGGCGTTGGTCACTTTTTCCTTTGTATATGACATCTATACAAGTTTATAATGTAGTTTTTCTTAATTTTACTATACATTCAAAACTTGGCGATAAGTCCGTTTTTTTAAACTTTACTTTTTTTAATAATTTATAACAATTTCTAAAATGTATAGTCTTGTTTAATTTTTGGTGAAGCGTGATGTGAATTTTGATCACCTGTTTCACACAAAAAAAATGTTTGAAATCTTTGAATTTGTATACAATGAAATGTTTGTTTCCATACTTTTAGCCTGGGGTGTAACTTCGTACAACGGACATGGTATGATGTCGGCGAAACAAAACAGTTGTTAAAATAATTATATGTTGTAAATCAAAGATAAGAATCAGGATTTCTTATCTAATGTTTAGGAAGCTGGATTATAGACGCAATAAAATTCAACAACACTTGTAATCATTACATTTCCTTAACCTCTCGTATGCCACAAGGATTTTTAAATAATTTCCTCGTACGTGGATCCACGTTCGGCGGCATAGTATGAAATGAATTCGGACACCATAATTATATTATGCATTTAGGGTCAGAAGATATTTTTAATTCACATGAGTAATGATCAAAAGCGTGGCGCGTATGGCAAACCCCTCCTTTAAAGGGGAGGCCTATGTTCAGCAGCGGACGTCTTATGGCTGAGATGATGATGATGATGAATGATACTTGTACTTATGATCTATCTTATCGGTGCTGCCAGCACTAAGAAGCAAAATTAAATCGCATCTTGACGTATTTTGAGTAACATCGACGTATTTGTAATGAAGAGAAAATACAATTTAAGTGAGTAAGTAATTAACTGAGTTCACTTTCTACGTGTAATGGGCTGTTAGTCTCGGCCTGATTGTACCGTAAGTACAGTCAAAACAATAAAATAATTTATGTAAATGATTTTTGGTGAAGAATTAAGTAATGTCCACTTTCCATTTCGTGACGATTCGAAGAATTATCGTAAACAAACAGTGACATTGCTATACATAAGCCGGATATCAAATAAAATAGGTACCTACAGTGAGATTCAAAATTGCATGGACACGTTATTAATTCATTCATTCATAAATTTGTCCATGCAGTTATGAATCTGGGTGTACAATCAGAAGCAAAAGTAGTCAAGCGGGTAGGGTGAGCTGGACACGACTTTATGGTTGAGTTGAGAGAAGCGTGTGTAGGTCATTTTGAACCTGAGAGAGCCCATTTACAACCTGAGGCCAGTTTTATAAAGCTACAAGTTACAATTTACAAGCGGAAGTCTCTTTCTAACACATAGGGTTAGAAAGAGAGTTCCGCTTGTAAATTGTAACTTGTAGCTTTATAAAACTGGCCTCTGTTGGGCTTTAAATTTGGTCTTTATCTGTACTACTCCATCTGCACTTTTGACAGGAAGAATGGAGCATAGTTTAGGAACTTTTTGAGACTCCAAGTCAGAAGCGCCATCAGAACGAGAGCAAACCAAAGCTATCGCATAATCTGGCCTCGGACGCTGGAGGACTTGGTTACTTTTTCATGAAGCATATGCCATCTGATATATCATTGGCCAAACCCGGGGCATCTGCCCTATTATCAAAATGACATCTAAGCAAATCGTAATTTCTTCGAACGGCCTCCTGTTAGGTCCAAATTAATACACTTAGGGCCAGTTGCACCAAACTGTCTGGGAACGTAAACGTAATTATGTATTAGGTACTTTTTCTGTTCTGATCTATCTTCTGGCCCTGGGCTCCACGGAAGACCAGCGCTGTGGCATATCTAATATGCTAAAGCATATGCTGAGTGGTGACCCTTTGCAGCCTCTATTACAGCATCAATATTTGTAAGTCCTTAATGTACGTTACTTTAAGCAATATGTACTTAGTCTTAAGCTTTTAGTGAATAAGATTTTCATTTATCTTAACTTATGTGGTGCTGTATCTGGATGGTTTCTGCAATAAATGTTTTTCTTTCTTTCTTTCTAATCGTAAAAAAAATCTTGTATGAAAAGTTTGACAGTTTTCTATGGGATGACAGCTCCGTCGCCATATTTAACGTTGATGAGTATGTTAATTGTGCGTGGTGCAACCCACCCTTAAGGTAGCATTCATAATTCAGTGGTGTTCAGTGGAGTAATTTGACAGATCTTGGCAAACAAAGGTGTTGTCAAATGTGTAAAAAAATGTTTAATTCACGAAACGGCTTACAATTTTTTCATATCTGTATTTGAACCAAACCACAGTGTGGTTTGTTGGCAGACGAGGCTCCATTTTACAAATTCTATAGTAGGTAGGTAGGTAGCTATATGTAGGTATATGTGAACATTAATTTATTATACAGGGTGTAACAAAAATACTGGTTATCCGTTTAAGGGCATTATTATGGTATTGGTATCGTATTGGGAGTAAGAAAAAGTAGGAGAAATTTTGTTTGAACGCGATAAAAAAAAATTGTATGGGACACGTCTCAGCTGGCCAGTGGCCAACCCTCCATACAAAACCAAACATTTTTTATGGGAAAAATTTTTTTCTTACTTTTTTATAATTAGAACACGATACCAATTACGCCCTTAAAAGGATCACCAGTATTTTTGTTACACCTTGTATAACTTAATGCATCACTACTAAGAGTAATTGCTACCCGCGCTATTTACACAGGTTATTTCCACTACCACCACCACGACCACCATTTATGGAGAGTGCTGTCAAAATACGCCACTAAATTATGAATCCGATCTTTCATCTTACATGCCGCGTTCATAGGTACATTAATTTCGCTAACATTTGGTTATGTCTTAGTCCTATTAGAAGTAATAAATTTGTAACCCAATCCATTGCTCCATTGCTAGCAATAAGTTCGGCGCGTGCATTGCCCGTCCCTGTCTGAATGGCTTGAGATACAAATAAAGGTCGCTCAGAAGAACCCCCTCTAACTCTCAAGGAATCGAACCTCGAATGGATCCTATCAGCTGGACACCTTTTAGACCGTTTTCCTATAAGAGATACTTATCCTCCTTATACCATCTTATCCTTATATTCATAACCAAAAGCAATATTTTTTACCAAAAGTACCCCTGGAAATTGTCTTCGTATTTTGTAATCAGATTGCCCTATTTATATATTTAAACTTTAATGCACAGATAAAAAAGGGTACAAGAAGCAGACTTCATGCCTTAAGGCAATCTCTACCAGTCAGATACAGCTCCAGCACACTAAACACGAAGCGGGGGAGGGTTTAGTCCGTAGGCGACTGGGACCCCAGTTGAGTCGGACATAACCATTTAGTACGGGCCAAATGGTATACATGATAGTTAGAGAGCCCACGACCACAATTTTTGTCTCATAGCAATACGGCCAAAACCGCATCAAATCGATAGATACGATTATCCTGAACTCGAAAATACCAATATCAGACATTTTCCGCGTAGCGTTTGATCTGACCGAATTTTCAAAATTGTCAAAGAATTTTACCGAACTGCATCATAGCAATATGTCTGATTTGCAGACTGTAGTTGAATGATACTTCTGAGATACCGGAAACATATTCTTCAGACGTTAGTGGTGTAGCGCAAACCCGTAAAATCACTTAAAAAAATTAAAAATGAGACAAAAAAAATGTCTCATAGCAATACGTCTGAAAATCTTTTATATTAGTAAATTTTGGTTATTTGATGCGAACAAAACAATTTTCAGACGAAAATGTGAACGCATTAAATTTTGAGACCGTTTTGAAAATGTTAACAAATTTTACCGATCGGTATCATAGCAATATGTCTGAAAATTGTTGGACATGATAAAATAAGTTGTCCACATGTGCAAAAAATTTATATCAGACAAATTAAGTGTAGCACCTTCTCTATCAGACAACTTTTCGATACTCAGATATCATTTAAAAATCGTATTGAGTTTTGAGAATCGTAAATACGTTGCGACCCTGAATTTATTAGATGATAATTAACAAAGAATTAAATTAAGCCGTACCCGCCGCAGGAGCGTAACAAGCTCTAAGGCGTCGGCCAGGCGACTCCGAAACGTTATTTTCGTTTTTGGGAGTATATGCTACACTTAAAGTGTCTGAAAACAGGTTTTTGGTTATCCTGGCAGCAATACGAAAAGTTTAAAAAAATATATATCCGTATTGCTATGATACAGGTCGGCTAAATTTGTTGACATTTTCAATAATGCGCTCAGGCTATATGCTACGCGCAAAATGTCTGAAAACAAACTTTTTCGTAATACAATTATAAAATCTATGTACATTTTCAATATCAGACGTATTGCTATAATACCGACTGCCTTTTTTTTTTGACACAGCAGAAATGGCCTCCCACGCAGTTGCTACACTTTCGACCGTTACTACACACCTAGTCAGGTTCAGAATCATATAATCTAACGATTTTATAGGGTTTTTGCCGTATTGCTATGAGACATGGTTTTGGTCGTGGGCTCTAGTACTATGAGTATTACCTCCCTCGCCGAATAAAAAAAAAAAGTCAACCTTTGGGTCAAACCGAAACGTGTATGGTGCAGGATCATAGAAATTAAGAGATATTTAGAAACACAAATCAACATTACTATTTATTTAAAATATATATCGCTGTCTCTTTCGTCAAGATGTTATTGCCGCGACGATTACCAAAACACTAAAAGTGATGAGTCAACAGTTGACGTAACACTATTGACGGCTTTAAATAACATAAAATTTTACTCGTGTTAATTGCAAATCATAAAACTACCAACTTTCCTAAATACTATTCTCAGATTTCGTGAAAGCAACTTTCAGTGCGCAAAACTGGAAGCAGATATGTATGTAGATCTAATCTGATTTCCACTGACAACAGAAATAAACACAATTTAGTCACGGTTCGTGTGCGCGACGAGGTAACCGTTTAACTACAGTCTCCTAGACTATACGGACTAATTGGCTGTAGCTGTAGATATCTTTCACTTAGACTTTTCTATTAAGATATTGTAAAATATAAAAATATCCGTTAAGTTCTATATTTTAGTGAAAATTAATTACTTTAATACAAATAATGGAAACGCAGCCATATTTGTTTACCTTACGAGTATCATGCCTTACCTATCTTTATACAGGGTGAAATAATAATCACCGTTCATATTGAGCGAGGTATTTTACACACCTAAATCTAAATTAAAATCCTAATTAAATAATAATCAAGTTAAGAAAACCGTACAACTCATAGCTAAGTAAACCTGAAACGCCAAAAATTTTACATTTATATTCGTCAATACAGGGTGAAGTAATAATCACTTAGGTAGGCCATACTGAACAACTTTTACTATGAGACAAACTCCGAAATCGCGAAAAAATTTGGTTTCCCCATAGAAAACGACAACATCTGATTGGCCACAAATGTACGAAACAGGCAAAAAAATTTTCGCGATTTCGAAGTTGGTCCTAGTAAAAGTTGTTCAATATGACCTACATAAGAGATTATTATTTCACCCTGTATTTAGGAATATATTTATGTAAATTTTTGGCGTTTCAGGTTTACTTAGCTATGAGTTGTACGGTTTTCTCATTTTACAACTTGATTATTATTTGATTAGGATTTTAATTTAGATTAAGTTGTGTAAATTTTGTCTTAAGTAGAGTAAGACGGCTGACAGTGAATCGGTCTAACTATCTATGCTTTTGCAGATCTCCGTGAGATGAAAATCTTCAGTTGTTTTAGAGTCTGTCCGGAAAGAATAGTGTCGTAGATTGTATGAGCTCCCATATAAACCACGGCACTTTTCTTTCCGGACAAACCCTAGAGGTTGTTTCGTGTTGTGGTAGGTTGTGTGTTAGCCCTTTATTTATTTAATTATTTATAAAAACCTTGCGTTTTTTAACAATATGGGGTAGGCAAATACCAAAATGAAGGACAAGGACGTACGGTTATCAAGTCAATTTATGTAAAATTGGCTGTAAATATTAATTAAGCGTAGTTACTTGCAAACTGTGCTATAAACTATCTATGTAGGTTTATTTTTTCATTCGTCTCTTTTAACAAAAAAAAATCGATTATAGGCAGGTAGGTAAAGTACCAATACTCATAAGTTTTGGTGTGTAGTTCATTTTGGAAATTGTAACAATTTTCAAAGACTTGATGCTAACTAAAATTGGGATTGCAAGATCAAAATAATTATTATAATTGTAGTCATCAAAATACACTTACACCTATTGCACTCAGATAAAAACACTTATTGAAAAACTCATCTAGACTTGACCTTGTGCTACAATTTCGCTATGGATGTTGCAAATTTGAGATTTCTTGGTTTTACGTAAACTGTAAGGTGCACAGAATAGCTACCGGAGCGAAACGTTTCAAACAGTTTCGTTCGATTAATTCTGAAGACTAATTAAAGAAGATGAAGCACAGTAGAGATTAACCCATTCTCTGGTTGATATCTAATTAGCTCGACAAATAGCCGTGAATGTTGAATGGGTCTGAAAAATAATCCATAATCTTTTTTTTAATGCTCTACATATACGCAAGCGCTAAATTTATTTAAATCTTGGCTGTTATAAAAAAATCATGAATTTTAGTTTTTCTTTTTTTTTTTTAACTGCTCATTAGTCTGGAGTACTTGTCTGTAATTTCACTTGTAAAAGGACGTACTTAGGTTCATACTAGTAATAATTTCATTTCTTTTTACATTTTACGTACATTGCTTTTTTTGTAGTAAGTTGGTAGTTTTTTAAGATGTCGGAATTTTACTACGGATTTCTACCTACAATTAAGACATCTTAAAAAATTCTTACTATAATAGTATTTACTTTCAAATTTTGTACCTAGCTGTCGTAGCATAAATTCTGTAATTACGAGTATAAATAGGTAAAACAAGTATTTATTCTAAGCGCTGTAATGTAAACAATATGCGCATGACAAACAGGTGACGAGTAGTGAATAATTAATGAAGATACAATTTTATAGAAAATAACGAATTCTCTTAATATATCTTACGCACCGATTGACAAGCTTGCATTCCACCATTTTACTCACCACTGACCAACTGAATTAATCACTGAGCAGAGAAAAATAGCTTTAATTACAGAGACATAAATAACCTATTGACAGCATGACGCGCGTTAAGTGGTATAAACAGTTTTTATACGCATTGTGGTGTTGACACTCATTCTCTTGTGGTTATTGAATTCAATCAGCATGCCATCTCATCATTATTAATTTGTTCATACATCAATCTTGATTGATTAGAAGTGTTTTAGCAGCTTCTGTTTACAATATTACGTAATTAATGTCAAAAGATAGTTTAAAAGAGTTTTAAATTATTGATCGCGCACGCATGGTTGCGCTGGCGCAGGGTGCGTGCGCGCGACTTTCTCTCCCCTCCTAACGGGCTCCGTGTTTCAGCTCGGCGCGGTTCAGCGTCCGCAGACGAGGAGCGGCCGCGCGGGCTCAATCTCGTGAACAAGCAAGCCGTGCTGCCGTTCGTGCCCCCGGCCTTCCCCCACAACGCGCCTGACAGGCTGATTAAGCCTTCGGAGTACTTGAAAACCATCACGGCGCCGTGCAAGCGGGACGACGCGGCGGCGGAGGCGCGCCCGCCGCCGCCGCCGGCGCTCAGCGACAGCGCACCCCCTCCGCCGCCCCCGCAGCCCCCCGTGACCGTCGCGCAACCGCTGGCAGCGATCAGCAGCGCTGAACTAAACGCCGTCCGCTTACGCGCGCCGGCGGCTAAAACGCTGTCCGCTCCTCCGCCCGCCCGCTCAGTCAGCCTACAATGCTTACCGAGCGCAGCGGAAAACTACAAAAGCGCGAAAATAGATTTGATAGAAGAGCTGAAAATGTCGAAGGATATCACAGGAATCAAGAAGATGAAGGTTGAGCGGGCGAGGCGGGAGAGTCTGCAGGATAAGGAGACTTTCACGGAGTTCACGAAGCGGTTTACTGCGGAAAACTTTGTTGATCAGGTTAGTTTTGCATTTTTTTTAAAGGTCGAGGTGATTATTGTGTATATTGTGAAATGAAAGTGACAGAGGATATACCTACTCTTTATATCTTCGATCTGCAAACTTTGATCTTGAGGTAGGTTAAAAACGTAATGACAAAATAATATCAGACCTACGGAGTGATCGCATGATCACATATTATATCTGCATAGATATTACAGTATGTAGGTATGTACCTAAATACATCGATATATAATATCAAGACAAGTAAAGTCAAACAATGCTCGTGTGACAACTCAACCCATTTTCAGGTTTACAAAACTTAAATGTCTTATGTCTTGTTAACCAATAAAATACCCATTCTTTAGGCGTAATTTATTGTGTTAACCGTATTCCGCAAAGGTTTCATGCCATTTCACCAATACGAAAAGTTACCGTGTTATGTGAGTGGTCAAAATCAAGTAGGCAATACAGATACAGATACAGACACAGATATTTTATTGGTAAAATTAAAATTTTACAGGTCATGAAATATACACTTTTTATGATGTGAGGGTACTTAGTTACAAATTAGTTTGATACATACAATGTTAGTTCCGTATTAAAAATGTCGATACATGTCAAGGTCAAAAATAGGTGTCACAATTAGACATAATATACAGAAATACATTTAAATAGCATTTTGATAGATATTAGGTACTATATTAACATTTTCTAAGGATCCTTAGGAACCATAAACTCGTTTAAATTATGTTTAAGAGTCGCCAGGACGCTCGCGTTTCCAATACAAACGTACCTAGTTTAGCTCTCATTTTAAAACGACATGCTTTAGAATCACGAAATTTGGCATGGGCATTCTAATAGTACCGATCTATGTCGGTAATTCGTTTTCGTTGCTAATAGTAGTTTATGTAACTGTTACGTCCTTTAAACAGGAGTGTGGTTTTATGAAACGAACGAAGTGAGTTTCATAATAAGATCACACGAGTGTTTTAAGGCCTAATTACGTACAGTTGCATACACTGCTTTATCTACCACTATATTATAAACCCGAAAATGATGATTGAATGACTGCCATTGCACGGATTGGACTGCCATCGCCATGGCCAACTCGATCGAACACCCGGATTTTCATAATGATATCGAATTTTTGCTTATTATTTGATAATAATAACATCGTTACAGATAAGACATTTGTTCTAACTACTAACGAAACAATTTATTTTTATGGTGGTTATAACGTGCGGATTTTGAACGCATCATGGAGGGTTTATGATATGGGTGTAGATAAAAATTGTAAAACAAAGAAAATACAGCACCAGCATAATAATGCACCACGATAATTAACACCACTGCAGTGGTGCACTGTTTTGGTGCAGGTATTGAACGATGTTTACGCTTCCTTACTTAATTATTTTTCCAAGCCTAAATATTAGAAATGTTATATAAAATTGAATTTATATTAGATAATACTAACATTCGTGCAATTCAACTTGGATTTACATACGTAGACAAGTTGAAGCGGTCATGCAAATCTACTGCAAATGGCAAAACTCATAAATTATGCATCTTTGCAAATGTAACTTTCAAAATTGCCCAGTATTTATGTATTTTTTTCTCAAACACGATTTACAAACGACATTTAGAGTTATTTTTGCTTATGTAAGAATAACTCTAAATGTCGTTTTATTAATTAATACTTACTCCACTGGACACTTATCTGGCCACGAAAGTGACTATACAAAAACATGGTCTTCTTGTCACCTGTCAAAAAACAAGTCATTTTCGCCCTCTATTGTATCTTTGTAAGTGCATTCCGCCACTTCCGTACACTAACCCACTGATCTATTTTCCCCCTACCCACCAACGTCAGTTCTGTAAGAGCATAAGTGACTATAAAATTCCAATACACATACGCCCTTATTGTTTCAAGATACGGGTTCATCACATCTATATAAGCTTAAGTATATTTCAAATCAAAATACATTTACGTCTTTCTTAAAGTATTCGCGAAATACTATGTGCAGAGGCGACGTTTATATCATCGCGTAATTGACTGTCCTTTTGAGCTCTATTACAACACCATAAGATCTAGTTTTGCATGGTCACTTTAATGTCTTCTTTTATGGCTGGAAGAAATTGTTGCATGCTTAGGTAATTATCTCAAAGTTAATTAATAGGGTGATCTCAGATTTGATTCAACTTATCATAGGAAACGATCTTAGGTGAATCGTGATTATGATTAAGCTTCAAGTAGGCGTAAATTATAATGGCACGTGGATATTAAACCAAGACAATATTAGGTTTTAGGAAATACCTAGCTACATAAATGACTCAAATAAAATACGAACATCGATATCGAAAAAAAAACTAGTGCCTACTTTTGGGACCATTCCTGGGATTAGATTGCCGAGCGGACTACAGGCTCAATTGAGCCGTGGCAAGACCGGGTCAAACGCTAGGAGAAGAGAAGAAAAAACACGAACATTGAAATCATCGAAAATTTTTGAACAACGGCTGATGCGTTTGTGATAACAGCATGTCTAAGATCATTAGAAAAGCTATTTTCAAATAAGAAACTGCATTTAAATGGGGTTGGCAACTGTCAAAGTGACATCTTTAAAATTGGTCCCTAGAAAAGCTAAGTTTGTATGGCGCGAAGTAGTTTTTATTTATTTTCGCGAAAATGACTCAATGTTTTGTCTCGAATTGCTCCGAAATCGAAATCCATTCGTTTTTGGAATACACTAAAATTAAAATGATGTAGATTAACGCCATAGGGAAGGTTTTTGCCTAAGAAAAGCTTTATGCCTGCATACAAGTTAGAGACCATTCATCGTCTGTTTCTTTCTATCATTGTTTGTATCTCTTTCTCTTATTGTATGGAATCTGGAACAGCGCCCTCTGCAAAAGTTTTCATCGGCCAACCCCATTGGTTCAAAGGTTAAAGCTGTATTAGACATTGCAACCTGCAGGGCCCAACCTGTCAGGTTGGTAGGTGTAATAGCAAGTTGTGAGTAGGAGTCTCGATCTAGGGCGGTCGGCAGTGCCCCGACACCCAACCTCCCTACACGCTCTGCCGATTGTGCAGTGAAATAGCATGTAGGAAGGTTAGGGTCATTAGGGAACTTTTTTTCCGCGCGAAAATTTGCCGCGCGTCGAAAGTCCTATCTTTTATAATAGATATGCCTTATTTATGGGATAATGCGGCATGACCCAGGTCTTTTTCTTTCTTTTAATTATCGCGGCTACTACGGCCAAAGCCAGTTGGTCTTTTGATAGTGACGCTGGCATGAGTCATGCTGTATGACAGAAATAGAATTAAAGTCAGTGCAAACCACTTTTTTTAAAGTCATTCTTTATGGGGTCTAGTCTAGACATCCTTATTGACTTGACAGATATCAAAATGCCAAGGAATACTTTGCGTAAACCATTTTTATGAATATAAATGTACCTATTTATTTTAATGGATAGTTTTAACAATGACATACCTTTTTATGTTCAAAAGCATTCAACAAATCGAAAAAAGCAACAAAACTATTTTTTTCGCGAAATCGACCTAAATTCATATAACATTTAGTACTCCTCATCACTCTCATCAGATGCTCACGGGCACCGTGTAGGTATATATTTTTTTGTAATAAATAAGATTACTCTGAAATTCCGTATGTTCACCAAACATTTCCGTAAGTCTGGGACACAAAGCCAAAATCAGTAGGTCTACGGATTTTTCCGTAGATCTAGCAAGGGACGATTTGTAGGTGACGTAGGGTCGGTAGGGGCAACTTGTAGTGAAAGTGTAATAAGGGGCGACGGGGCCGACTGAAGTTGGACACAACAGATTGGGCCCTGCATAGGTTGCAATGTCTAATACCGCTTTTAACGCTACGGTGCCACAGACGACACATACAGACATAGGGGTCAAACTTAACTCTTTTTTTTGCGTCGGTGGTTATAAATGTAATCAACCAAGTTAGACTTGAACTACTTAATATCGATAGGTAGGTAGTCCTTGCCAAAGCTCAATCGCTTTACCAATAAAGCTATCGGCCAAATACTGAATTGTCGAAATTTTCAATGTCTTCAATAATCTTTTTGCGTTTTTGATCTTCATCAGAGTACGAGTGGAGGTGGAGTGCCCTACTCCAAAAAAACATGTATAAATAATTATGGGCCAATATAATATACAGTCACGAACCCGGATTGTTGAGCCACTTGCCAGTGTTCGTAATTTAGCCGTGTAATAAATGACCGATGTAACTGACAGTTGACAGGACAGCTAGTCGGTAACATCGGTCATTCATAACACGGCTAAATTACGAACAATGGCAAGTGGATCAACATCCGGGTTCGTGACTGTACATAACTGTGATACGAAATCGCGCCCCTCACAATTCAAGCTATAGTACGCTGTTTTGGGTATCAGTATCCTGAACACCTAAGTGTTGAGTCAAAATGTTCCTACATTGCAGATAATTTGTGTAGATACAGCGGGCCAAAAATGTAGTCTATCACCCTACGGTTGAGGTTCGTTTGAACGTCATGAGACAACAAGGTCGTGCACGTTTTAAACTCCGTTAGAAAAGTCAACCTAGCGATCGTTAGATCTCGCAGAAACTTTTGTCAAAACTGGTTGACCACTTTCTTGGTCGACTGTACACAACATAGTTGTAACTTTTTTGCGACTAAATAATATGTATAAGTCAATTTGCTTGGACAACAATAGCAGTGCATTGCCGATTATATCGTAATAATAAAAAAGATTGTGTTGTGTATAAGTTTTTGCAACGTTTGTCCAACCGTGAAATTGCTGGGGCCTTCATAAATTGATTACGATACAAGTTAATAAAGCATAGAGAAATAACTAGCTAAGCATAGAGTGTTCACTCTATTATAACCAGTGATAACTAGTTCTTAGACGTCAGAATTTCATTCCGGAGGTCTCTGGTTCAAACCCCGACGCGCACCGAGCACTAAGTTTTCGGAATTTATGTAGGCACGAAATATCATTTAATATTTACCGGTCGCTATTCTGTGAAGTAAAATATCGTTAGGAAACCAGACCCATATAGTAATCCCAATAAGGCGCAGCTTCCTTCTGGGCTGGAAGATGGCAGTCGCTTTCATAACAACTAGTGCCTACGCCAACACATGGGATTAGGTTGTCGCGCGGACCCCACGTTCACAATGAGTCGTGGTGAAAAACCCGAGACAAATGCTTGGAGGATGAATGAACCTCTACATGGAGACTATGAAAGATAACTGATCCTAAGCCGTTGAAGATAGTAGCTTGACATTTGGATGTTATGTGATACTTTTTCGGTAAAGGCACCATTTGGCGGTTGGCACTTACGTACGTAAAAATTCAATATAGTATTCAAGAAATAAAAGTCTAAACGCCGGCCGCCAAATTGTGCCTTTACTAAAATACTGGCACATGCATTCTTCAAATGTCACCAGGAAAGGATTTTTTTAATTCCACCTCTAAGGGGTGAAAAGTGGGTTGAAAGTTCGAATTTATATGAGAAGGCTTTATTGAGTTTATAGATAGGTAGATGTACGAGTGACTTTAGCAAAAATAAATAGGCATTTAATTTCTCATGAAAATTTATGAGGTGACCATTTTCATTGATCTTGAAGGCACATAATTTAGGAATCCACGTCTAATTCCGTATTGTTAGAATCGTGATTGATACTCATTACGAATACCAAAATGAATCATCTTCATTCAGTAGCCAGTATCCTCGTTGAATAACCTCTACGTAATCAAAGTCACGAAGCTAATTAATACATCACAATTCACAAAATTCAAAAGTCTAACAATAACCTCATTGTTGCAATCAGTGCAAGCGAAATCTTCCTTTATGCATCGTATCAATTAGGTCTTAGAATTGAAAACGGCAAGCGTTCACGCTTTCTCTGAGGTTCTCTTTACGTTCACGACTTTTATTTACATTTATGTGTATAAGTTTTATTATTTCAATTAATTTGAATTTGGTTTTAATTGGAGAGGAAGTCTGTTTCCTCTGTAGTGTTTGTTCCTTAAGAACAATATTTCTTTAAATAAGATGAAGTGCATTAATATTCAATTCAATTAAAATTATTTATTTCACTCAAAACCCATAAAAGTGTGTTCATACTAATATGAATAAAACGGCAGCAGCAAAGATGTAACTTACAAATTGAATAGTTTTGTTGTTTTGGTCTGTTTTGGTCGAAAATGAATATCAAAACTTTACGAAATTTTGTTTATTATCAATAACTTTTATTAGAAATAGCTAGACTTTCTGAATAAACGTTAAGTACCACATTAGTCATGTTTTGTAAGTAGGTAAAGGTAACCTATAGCAGGCAATTTCCATAAAAGTACATAATTATTGCCTGATCTTGGCAAGAGTGATTGCACTATTGCTAATCCGCGGAGTAGGTACTTTAATCTTAAACTTTCTCTATAATACTTGGTATATTATAAGACAATTAAAGTTTATTTTCAAGGGGTTAAAAGGGTTAAAAAGGGGTCAAATTTTGCCGCTACTTAAACTAGATTTTGATTAAAATTTTCGAACCACCCAGCAATATTATTGTTAGATAACTCGATAACGAGCAATTGGTCCATAATCTAGCTTATACCCGACAGGAAGTAATCATCAAGTTATCGTCATTATAGTTTCGGTGGCACGGCATTATTAAAGTTTAAACTAGATTAATGTTAGTTTCTTACATCACCTCCTGACGTGAAGTGAATTAGTCGTGCGGAGGTGCTTAAATATTTGATAAATTAGTTTTGAGTTTTAATTTCGAATTAACACTCATCTAGTAAGATTTGAACGCACGACAGCACACACTTGTAAAATTAACTGTGTAAAAGGGTTAATACAATTCTAGAGCGACCTTGACCTAACTCACTTATTTCTTGGGATTGAATTAACTGGGCTAACTTATATCGGACCACGTCTACCTACTTTTTAGGGTTCCGTACCTCAAAAGGAAAAAACGGAACCCTTATAGGATCACTTTGTTGTCCGTCTGTCTTTCTGTCAAGACCATTTTTCTCAGGAACGCGTGGAGGTATCAAGCTGAAATTTATATCAAATACTCAAGTCTATTATCCCTTGAAGCTGTGAAAAAATCAAACTTAAAAGCCAACGCAATTAAACATACAGTCGTTTATGCTGCAAATTTTAGAGTTTTCGGCACTCGCAAAACCTACGGGGTACTTCCCGTAAACTCAAACTTGAAATTTGACACAAAGCAACGTCATATAGCATAGACAAAGGAAAAATTATAAAAAGTAGAAATTTTTAGTAAAATCATACAAAAATATAAATTTTAAATTTTAAACTTACTACCTTTTCTCTCGTAAACGCGTGAAGTTATTAAGTTAAAATTCATGTCAAATACTCAGGGCTATAGGACCTTTCAGATGTAGCAAAACCAAACTTTTACGTCAACGCAATCAAAAGAAATAGCAATTTAAGTTGCATATTTTGAAACTGAGTACTCGCAAGAAACTCAAAACCTAAAGGGTACTTCCCGTAAACTCAGAAACTTGAAAGTTGGCACGAAGAAACTTCATATAGCACAGACAAAGGAAAAATTACGAAAAGTAGAATTTTTTTGTAAAATCATACAAAAAAATATATTTTAAATTTAAACTTACTACCATTTTCCTCGTAAACACGTGAAGTTATTAAATTGAAATTCATGTCAAATACTCAGAGCTAAAGTACCTTTTAGATGTAGCAAAACCAAATTTTTATGTCAACGCAATCAAAAGAAAAGCAATTTAAGTTGCATATTTTGAAACTGAGTACTCGCAAAAAACTAAAGGGTACTTCCCGTAAACTCAGAATCTTGAAACTTGGCACGAAGCAACGGCATATAGCACAGATAAAGGAAAAATTATTAAAAGTAGACATTTTTAGTAGAATCATACAAAAAAAAAATCAATTTTAAATTTACTACCTGTTTCCTCGTAAACGCGTAAAGGTATTAAATTGAAATTCATATCAAATACTTAGGTCTGTAATACCTTTCAGCTGTAGCAAAACCAAACTTTTATGTCAACGCAATCAAAAGAAATAGCAAAAATAGCATTTTTGACGATCTTATTGTGAATTTATTAATATTATTATTTTTACAATTTGTATCAATATATTGCTCTTGATTATTTAAGATAAATTGTTACTGACGATTCGAAAGTGCTTGTTGCTATGCCTACTTGAATAAAGACAATATTGACTATTGACTATCAATCTAAGTTGCATATTTTGGAGCTGAGTACTCGCAAGAAACTCAAAACTTAAAGGGTACTTCCCGTAAATTCACAAACTTGAAACTTGTCACGAAGAAACTTCATATAGCACAGACAAAGGAAGAATTACGAAAAGTAGACATTTTTAGTAAAATTGTACATAATTTTTTTTTTTACATTTTAAACTTACTAAATGTAAGTAAACGCGTAGAGGTGTTAAATTAAAATTCATATCATATCCTCAGGTCTATAATACCTTTCTGCTGTAGCAAAACGAAACTTTCATGTCCACGCAATCATAAGAAATAGCAATTGTAATAGGTTTTTACGGAACCCTCGGTGCGCGAGTCCGACTCGCACTTGGCCGGTTTTTATATATAGGCTTTGCATCGATAGAATGTGGAACCGTTTCTAGATATTTATGACGTTATCGGCTTCCTGCATTTTGTCACATGGCGGCGCAGACATAACATACAAATCTCGACAGTCAATGTCGAATAAAAGAAAGTAAACTAATACTGCCATGGAATACGTAAATAAAATAAATATTACGCAAATGCAGTTACAATACGAGTTTTTTTAAGATGCCTACTTAACAATTAATCTCCGTCACAACGTTTAGCATACCTACTATTCATTCCACTTATAAGCAATATTTCTTAAAGTAAACATGTCTCAAGCATATTCAAACACATGAAGTATCGAAAACCGCTCAAGTGCCGCGGATTTCTACCGTTTCCCAGCGCGAACGCACTTTTACCGCAATCACGGCTTTCCAACGATACGTGCACTAATTAGATCTTTACATAATGCTTCATCACTTCTTGCTAGATTTATACGTTTCCTTATTATGTGTCTAGATGTTTTCTTTTTTAGTTGTAGTTATAAGTAATGAGTTATATCCGATTGCAGACCTATTATGTATGATACCCTAGTACTTGTTTTTTAGATGCTAACAGGTTTATCCGATTGCCGAGAATTCCGTGAGCACTTCCTATTAGTTCAAAGGAATGGATACGTTTTTTGAGCGAATGTGAAGATTGTTAAGTCAGTTCTTTCATTCCTTTGCGTGCTCTATAGAAAAGATTTTGATTTAGATTGCACAGTTGGACGCATTGTAGAAGTCTTTAAAAGTATGCCAATTAGGACGATTCCTTACCTAGGTATTTCTTAAAATTTATTGCCTAGTAAAAGTATGATATACAATTACAGGGTGGCCCAAAAATACGTTGACAAAGATTTATTTTATTTTATTAAGTACTTACATAATATATACATACAATTAAATTAAAAATGAAAACTGCAGTGCTTTTATATTTTACACACATTAATTGTCTTCAAAATGTGTAAGAATATAACGGAAGACTAACTGAATTCGAATAGCGTTCAATTTCAAAATTATTACTTTTTAATTTTGTCAACGTAATTTTGGGCCACCCTGTATATAAATAAATAACGACGATCAGGACTTTCGATATTAATACCTACCTAATTTGTATTCTGTATATAATATAAAATATAATATACTGCCAATAAAACTCCTGTAGGAGTAAGCTACCCATCTAGCATTGCAATAGCCGTTACCATCCGTTACGGATTGGCAATAATCAATGCACCTTTACCTAGGTACATTTCATGAATTTCTAAAATGAATTTACTCCTTAAACGTGTGTTATAGATTATAAACGCCTATTAGGATAGGATATTAGTATTATATACCTAGTCCCGGCTCCCTGTTATAGACTACAACTGTGGTGTAAAACGCGTATAAGATAGGTTAAGATTAGTTCCCCTTGTACAATTAGTTACCCTGATAAAGCACCGTTAGGTTGACACGTACCTAGATATGTTATCAAATTGCATCACTCGCGATGCGCGCACATATCCCTTACCGCAACAGTGGTGTAAAACGCCTATTAGGATAGGTTAAGATTAGTTCCCGTTGTAGTCACCCTGAAAAAGCACCGTTAGTCTGACAGGTAATGTTTCTGAGTTGCATCACACGCGATGCGCGGGCGCTGACCGTGACTATAACGGGATCCTAATTCGATATTATTATTAAGAATTATTCGATAACGATTTGCAACATAAACAGATTTTTGTGCAGTAAAGATCAAGGGATCCGTCGTATCATACTCGTATATTAGGCTTCAAAATGGCTTCAGTACCTACTACAATCTGGCTTAGACATCCTCCTACTAACCACAAATGATAAAATATCTTTGTTATGTGGTTGGTTAGGAATTAACCTTTTCGCCGCCAAGCGTTGATAAATGACGCGCCACCGACGCCACGTAATCGCGTTTTATCAAGCGAAATTGAACTTGGCGGAAGCCCGCGTAGGTCCCTATATTGCATTTCAAAGCCCGGCTGTTGCCGACGGTGGCGTCCATGGCACGACTTTTTGATGTCGACCACAGCCGACTGTGGCGGTGAAAGGGTTAAGGTGAAGAGACGTAAAACGAAAGGGAAACCATGGAACTATTTTTGGTACTTACTCGTGATCTCGTTATTTGTAACGAGATCACTAAATAATGTATAGTCGTTAGGTACATATAATGCATGCCAAGGATAATGCTGATAACAAGACATTTCTACATTTTACTAACTGCTATCACCTCGACCTTTTCATATTTATTAAAACCCTAATGTCATACCAATCATACCATTATCAATCAAAATCTTCCCAAAAATCAATCTAAGATACTAGGGTTGATTCAATCACTGTATAATACCTCTAATATAATTACACCAATACTAACTGTACTAAACAGCTTCGCTTATGTACAAAGGCAATTGAAATTGAATCAACCCTAAAACTGAAGCAATATTCGGCTGGTCGACGCAGGGCTGCCCCCAGGTACCGGAGCGGGACGCAGCGGGCAACGTGATCCCGGCGTGGAAGAGACAGATGCTAGCCCGAAGAGCTGCGGAGAAGGCCAGGAGGGATTTGGAGAGGGAGCTGGCGGGAGAAGCAGAGAGGAGGAGAGCTGCGGCCGTGCCGGCGTGGAAGCGGCAGCTGCTGGCTAGGAGGGAAGAAGCAGAGAATAGGTTGAGGTAAGTTTCACGGTGACATGGGTAAGAAATGTTTCGTAGACCTTTTCACTTTTTTGTACGTAACAAGCTAAGAGCTAATTTGAAGTAGAAATAGGAATCGATATCGCAATACATGTAGAAGATTATTATACTAAAATGTTCACTACAATTATTTAATAATGTAGACCAAAGAAGTCTCATTTCTGTAGACTCTTCTTTGCTCTACTTGTTATTCAATTATCAATATAATACCTACTTTACGTTTAACTTAATTATATTTGTGTCACGTTTCAATGATTTTAAACAGCATAAATAAAAAAGGTACCATGGGTACCTCATGTACCCAAAACTGTAACTATATCAACCTTTTAATTCCAGGCAAACCCTCTACACCCCGAAAGTGGAAGAATCCAACGGAACGAACGGCGAATGGCGCGCCTACCCCAACGGCACACAGCGGGCCGTGTCCATAGACAACATCACGCTATGCTACGACATCCCCTCGCAACCCATGCGGGCGCCCTCGGAGGCCAAGCTTTCTACTGAGCATTGTAATGGTAAGCCAACTTTGTTACAATGCTGTAAACATTGTTAGTACAACGGGACACAAAGGGCCGTGTCCATAGACATCACACTATGCTTCGACACACCCTCGCAACCCATGCGAGCGCCCTCGGAGGCCAAGCTTTCTACTGAGCATTGTAATGGTAAGCCAACTTTGTTACAATGCTGTAAACATTGTTAGTACAACGGGACACAAAGGGCCGTGTCCATAGACATCACACTATGCTTCGACACACCCTCGCAACCCATGCGAGCGCCCTCAGAGGCTAAGCTCTCCACTGAACATTGTAATGGTAAGCCAACTTTGTTACAATGCTGTAAACATTGTTAGCACAACGGGACACAAAGGGCCGTGTCCATAGACATCACACTGTGCTTCGACACCCCCTCGCAACCCATGCGAGCGCCCTCGGAGGCCAAGCTTTCTACTGAGCATTGTAATGGTAAGCCAACTTTGTTACAATGCTGTAAACATTGTTAGTACAACGGGACACAAAGGGCCGTGTCCATAGACATCACACTATGCTTCGACACACCCTCGCAACCCATGCGAGCGCCCTCGGAGGCCAAGCTTTCTACTGAGCATTGTAATGGTAAGCCAACTTTGTTACAATGCTGTAAACATTGTTAGTACAACGGGACACAAAGGGCCGTGTCCATAGACATCACACTATGCTTCGACACACCCTCGCAACCCATGCGAGCGCCCTCAGAGGCTAAGCTCTCCACTAAACATTGTAATGGTAAGCCAACTTTGTTACAATGCTGTAAACATTGTTAGCACAACGGGACACAAAGGGCCGTGTCCATAGACATCACACTATGCTTCGACACCCCCTCGCAACCCATGCGAGCGCCCTCAGAGGCTAAGCTCTCCACTGAGCATTGTAATGGTAAGCCAATTTTGTTACAATGCTGTAAACATAGTTAGACGACACCCCCTCGTAACCCATGCGAACGCCCTCAGAGGCTAAGCTCTCCACTGAGCATTGTAATGGTAAGCCAACTTTGTTACAATGCTGTAAACTTTGTTAGCACAATGGGACACAAAGAGCCGTGTCCATAGACATCACACTGTGCTACGACACCCCCTCGCAACCCTTGGGCGCCCTCGGAAGCATTTCAGGTCCTTTGATCCTATTTAAAAATTACAATTTTGTGATTGGTGACTTAAAAAAATCGAGAGAAGCATATGAGTACCTACACATAGATTTTTTTAAATAAATTCCAGCTACTGTTGCACTCCACTAACTCTGCAATTGTTTACTTAAATACAAATTCACGTCTTTTCCAGGCCTTACAAACGGCAAACACGAAGACGAAGATGCAGACGCGAAGATAATCCCGTGGCGGGCGCAGCTGCGCAAAACCAACAGCAAGCTGAATCTGCTCGAATAGCTTAGTTAGTTTTAAGGTACCCAAGCTGGAGGACGCCCCAATCAATTACCAGTTAACCAGAGGCCTTAGCATGACATGCGTTGTCGCGCGCGACTCCATACTTCGAGTCGCGCCTGAAGTAGGTATGGAGAGTCGCGCCGCAACGTAAGTCATGCTAGACGTACAGGTGTCCTTTGTATCTGCAAATGTGAAAGTTGCAAAAAAATTCGAGGAGTTGAAAAAGTTTTCGGAAAAATTAAAAATGTCACACAAGAATGAATGGTGATTGAAAGTTTCCATTTGCCGGGAAATTTTCCAATTTTGAGGAAACTTTCCGTACCTAAGTGTCACATCTGTATGTATTTGAGATGATGTACCTAAACAGCCATTACATTTGAAGTTAACTACCTACAGTGACTCTGACTCCCATTATCGTTAAAAACTCCAAAGCTGTGTGGTTTGAATACCGGAAAGTAGGCACCTACTTATATTTACAACGGTTGTGTGACGATATCAACGAAAATCTCGAATATTTCGCTGAATTTAGAATGTCTCATAGTGGTTTCAATAGGCATTGAAAGGAATTGGTGAAAAAGAGGAGGCTAAAACTCCGCAAAGTTGAGGAGAAATTATCGGAAAACTTCACCGCTTCAAACATCAGGCATACGCGGTGATACATGCTAAAAATGCGTGTGAAAGAGAGATATTTCTGCACTCTGGCATTCTAAGTTGTATCCAGTTTATGATATTTAGAGATACTGTAAAAAAATTATGAAAATTAAGAATCAGAAGTTCATATGATAACAATTTAGACCGATTGGGGCGACCAACGGCGAAACGTAGATCTAAAACGGTGTCTTTTATCGCACGATTATCTAAATATCTATCGAATAGTGATAGAGCTTTGACAAAGGAACCTACAGAGCTGTATTTTAATGACAAGTCTTTGAAGACGTTAGAGAGTCACAATAAAACATCATATTTGAATCAATTTCACAAAATGCGCGTTTGACCCGATAATAAGGTGGACTCCAGAACATGTTTCTATGAAAAATATACAAAAAATTTAACATTCTGAAATTCAATTTTATCGTACCTGTCGATAAAGTGTACAGTCAGGTATTCTTTGTCCAGGCTTAGGCGATTATCACACTGGCGCCGCAACCGCATGCGATGACGGTGTGCAAGCATGACAGCGCTATACACATGCAGAGCGCTATCTCGCTCCTGTACCGGCGCCGCATGCGGAAACGGCAGCAGTGTGAAAGCCGCCATAGATTAGGTGAAATGCCATAAAAGCATTGTATAGCCGACAACACGAATGTAAGTACTTGTAAGTTAAGAAGTGGTCCAAATATATCCATAAATTTAAACATTTAATCCAAATTCTTTTTAAGAAGAGTTTTGATTAAAATACTCTTTCGTACGTGTTATATTTCAGAACTTAAATTACAAACATTTTCATTCAATAGAAAAATATTTGTAAGTTATTATAGTTTATCTATTTAGTGGATATATCAATGTAAATAAATCCTTATACTTTCTATAGTAATTATACAATTTTATACTTTTACATTATTTTTAACTTAACTGGAAAATGTATTTCTATGTATACTGACTCTTAAAAAAAAATGTGAAGTAGGTAACGACTTTAATCAGTCTTTTTAAAAATATCTACATATTTCTAGACCAAAACAATTTGAAATTATCGGCTTTAAATGTAGTGGAACCCTGGGTAACCAAAATAGCTCTTAAATTAAGAAAAATATTTAATAAAACTGTATTTCTAAGATATTTCAAAAATGCAAGTGATACCATGGTTGCAATATTAGAAATAAGCATATATGAGGGCTTTGCTAACTTATGTCCGCGAGATTATACGTCTGTAACGTTTTTATTGATAGCTATGTATTATAAACAATTTATATTTTTTTGTTAATAAAATGCTGTTGCTTTAATATTGTTTTATTTGTTAGTCATCCACTTTTAGTCAAAGTACGTTATACTAATGAGATTATTGCAACCAACTCTACAAGCTAAATTTCGGCCTCTGAATTGAGCGACCTAACCTACACCTTTAAAACGGCTATTAGACATTGCAACCTGCAGGGCCCAATCTGTCAGGTTGGAAGGTGTAATTAAAGGTAGGGCCCGTAGAGAGCTGAAGGAGGGGGTGGGAGAGGCAGGGTACATAACAGATTGGGCCCTGCAGGTTGCAATGTCTAATAGCCGTTTTAATTTTTACAAAGAGTACTGTATAGGTATCGCCACCAGAGTTAAGGTGAATGATTACACCCACAGCTACATTAGTAATGGTTGAAAAAAAGAGAATGAATGTAATTAATGAGTGAATGTAGTTTATAGTACGATATATTTTTCAAATTCAGACAAACCGAAAAATATACCAATATGCAACCTTTATTAACTATTCAGATACCTCTTCACGTAAATAAAACCAATTGAAACAGAAAATGTCGCGAATATCCTTGCGAATATAAAATTATATAATAAGAGTGATCTGTTTTACATAAATAAGATACCTATATTATCCTTAATAGTAATTTATGTAACTGTTACGTAATAGGGGTCCTTAAAACACGAGTCTGGTTTTATGAAACGAACGAAGTGAGTTTCATAATAAGATCACACGAGTGTTTTAAGGCCTAATTACGTACAGTTACATACACTGCTTTATCTACACACATATTATAAACCCTAAAAGATTATTGAATGACGGCCATTGCACAGATTGCACCGCCATCGCCATGGCCAACTCGTTTGTGCCGGTGGGCGGCGGGGCGCGTGCCGGTGGTCGGAGTCGGAGGATCGCGCGGCGCGGCGGTCGAGGAGCAGGCCGGATTTTCATAATGATATCGAATTTTTGATTATTATTTGATAATAATAACATCGTTACAGATAAGACATTTGTTCTAACTTCTAACGAAACAATCTATTTTTATGGTGGTCATAACGTGCGGTTTTTGAACGCATCATGGAGGGTTTATGATATGGGTGTAGATAAAAATCTTAAAGTAATACTTAAAAGGAACTTTGAAAACCTCAGTGTCAATCATGCAGTTCACATTGAACTTGCTATCGGCAGGAAAAAAGAACAGTAAATTCAAAATCCCGCTGTCATTACATAACATTTGTTTGTGTACGTGACTTTAACTCTGGTGGCGATACCTATAGATGCTTACTAAAGAGTATATCATCAATTCATCACATAAAAATGCATATAAACCCAAATTGTATAAGTACATTTCTAAACTCATGACTTTTTAACTCTCACGTAGACGTAACGCGCGCGAAATGAAAATGTAATATATGTTTACAGTATAAAATACCGTTATATTATACAAAATCTGCATATAAACTTTCTCGTTGCATTAGTAAGTTTTATAGCAACTGTTAAAAATCAGGTTTCGCAAAGCCTTTCGAACAGTCGTTAAATGCATTGCAATAACTGTCGCGAAGTAACGCCAACTAAAACATTTACAGTGCTGCAGTATAATATCGAATTTACTACAATTGCAAGTAGCGAGACATCGGCAAATCACCTTCAGAAAATAAAGGCTTCGGCTACATAAAATATACTGCACAAAATTTACGATATGAGGAAGTGATGTTGTTATCAATTACAGGTCAGAAATATTGCTTGATAAGTGTATTATATATTGATTCCTAATTTCTTTTGCTTCCCGAAAGGCAAGATTTTTTATCGTATGGCTACATGTCACTGGATATAGATAGGCATTTCTTCTCTGGGGCAATACGAGTAGTAGTGAGAAAGCAGATGATGAAGAAAATCCAGTGAGTGCTGCGAGGTCCAGATGGGACAGTGCAGCTGCAAGAATAAATATATATTATACCTTAAGCGTGTTACCATTTTGAAGATTGTTCGAATGGCTGCCTCTTTATACTTCATTATATTACAGTATGAGAGCCAGGTACCAAATCTTATCATCAAACACTTATAGGTGTTCTTGACCATGTGGCCACGACAGCTCTAGGCGCTTTTATGCTTTAATGACTGTGAAAAAGTTAAGCTAATAGAAATGAATTATTAAATTAATAAAAAAAAAAAAAAAAAAAAAAAAAAAAAAAACTGCCTAGCAACGGAAAAACACGGCTTTGTAACGATCTTCCCTGAAATAATATTTATATCCAGTTATCATTTGAATTTCCTCGCGTACTTGATTTCCTTTCGCAATAGACAACAACCAACGAAACCTCCACGCAAGGATCGCAGCCCAAGTATATAAAATGCACCTCCGCAAGTTACGGGCGACATGACAGCCGTTTGTCAATCAAGTGGATCAATATTTACTAACAACATTTGTACAATAGGAAATATCCCTATAAATCGGTGCAATACTAGTGAAAAGCGTAGTCGGATATATCGCTTACTCGATCAACGGCAACAACCAACAAGAAATCACCCATCAAGAGGTTTTTCCGCTAGGAGCCCTGCGGTTAAACAGCTGGAACCTCGAAGGCACCTTGTACCCTGAGGATTGCGCCATTTGTGCAGTAATACTTCCATAAAGTGTCATTTTTATTTATTTGAATTTGGTAGGATATACTAGCCATAAGCTTATTTTTATTTATATTAGATTTACTTACGTTTTTATAATATTGTATTCATTACATAGTGTGAATGCAACCCGCGACGCAACCCGGTAATAGCACATCAAATAACGATTGCCAGATATGCAACAAATCTTTTAAAAGTAAAAAAGGTCTCAATATACACATCGCCAAGGCCCACAGACAGTGCCTTAGTCAAAATGCTGCACCCGTTAATAGCAACCTAATAGACCCACCCTCTTCCGAAGCATCTCAAAATCAAAATACCACGCCATTCCACACCCACCTTAGTCATATGAAAAGCAATGTATCCGTTGTTAAAAGAATACCCCGCGGGGCCAGAATATCCGTCGCCACTCATCTTGCCCATCTAATAGACAAATGCACCGAAAATAATACTACCGCAGACTGGCACCAGCTGCTACTTTTCCCTTACCACACCCTGCACGTCCAAGAAGACGACCCTAGCATATCGTTAACACAAAAAATTAAAAATAACTGTGTTAATAATCCTCTGCCACCCGTACATACTAGTAAGACGAACTCCATTTTTAACCGTCAGAAACATATTGAGAGCAAAATCAGTGACGGTGACCTGAAGGGCGCCGCCCGCCTTTTGTTTTCAAGCGACGTGCTATCGCCGGATACCCCTGACACTCTTTTGGCCTTACAATCTAAACACCCCCCAGGTCCATCTATTCCTCACATTTTGGACCCGCCAACGGCAAACCAGGCCTGCCTACAAATAAAAAATAGAGACGTGATGGAAGGTATTTTGTCATTTAAAACCGGTTCCGCTGCAGGCCTGGATGGACTCTCACCCCAACATTTGAAGGACCTCACATCCCACACTGCAGGCGATGCTGGTGACCGCCTTATTGACTCACTTACCAAATTAGTTAACTTTATGTATACTGGCAACGTCAACCCTGAAATAGTTCCCATCTTATATGGGGCTAATCTCATCGCACTCACCAAAAAGGACGGAGGGGTGAGACCCATCGCCGTTGGTTCTACACTCAGACGTCTCTCTTCTAAAATTGCAGTTAGATATATAGCTTCTAAATTAAAACCACTTTTCGAACCTGTCCAGCTTGGTTTCGGCATTAAGAGTCCGGTAACGATTTGAAAACGAAAATCGCTAATAATGACATTATGCACATGAATTGCATTTGGTACGATAGCTTGAAGTCTTGTTATTGCAAAAAAGTACTTTAGGTCTATATATATTAATATTTAATACCTTAAAACTCGATTCTTACAGAGCATGTTTAGTGAGGACGTTGATTCGTGTAATTTTGTCGTAAGATTTTTAATTATTATTTGTTATGGACCCTAATATGTTTTATATTATCTGAATAAAGCATGAAATGAAGTTTATTTTTGTATTTTTATGTTTGTAAAATACTTTAGTATCTTTCCAAAACTATCACCTAAAATTCGGCAATTTTTAGCAAAATTGCTCTAGCAAAACACACTCTCTCTCAAAAAATATATATGAAAATGAAAAAAACTGTTACACTTATTCCTCAAGCGACTCATTTTCCAATGTATTTATATATTTTACGTACTTATATAGCTTATTTTAAATCAATAAAAACCTTACTCTTTTCACCTCTCCAAGCAAAAATCGCGAAACAGGTGTTAGATTAGGGTGAATTATTTATAAATAAAGCATAAAATTAAAAAATCGTTGTATTTATTCCATCCAAAAAGAAACGATCTTTCATAATATGTATACAAAATTATAGAAGTTATGTTAGTTACTGCAAAATCGCATCAAAAAGTTGAGCGAAATCGAAAAAAAACACTACCGGACTCTTAAAGGAGGTTGTGAGGCAGCCGTCCATGCCTTACGCACATACCTCACAAATTCACCGTGTGATGTGCTGGTCAAAATTGACGTTCGTAACGCTTTTAACTCAGTCAATAGGGACACCTTGCTGACAGAAATTAAAAACAATATACCAGAAATTTACAACTACCTTTTACATTGCTATGCTGACCCTACTAAACTAGTTTACCGCAAAAATGTTCTATCTTCAGAAATAGGCTGTCAGCAAGGTGATCCTCTCGGGCCGGCAATATTTAGTTTGGCCATTAACCCAATCATTCAAAATTTAAAATCAAAATTTAATGTGTGGTATTTAGACGATGGAACCCTGGGAGGCGACCTGGATTCCGTGCTATCAGACCTCTCGACCATCCAATCTAAATTCCGTTCCATTGGCCTAGACCTTAACTACGCGAAATGTGAACTTTACATCCATAACACGTCTTTGAATCTTAGTCATGTAAAACAAGAATTTGATTCTCTGACTCCTAACATAAAAATTGTAAACAAAAGCTCACTATGCCTCCTAGGGTCCCCCATCTTTGAAGAATCCTTTTCGAATTACGTATCAGGCTCTGTTTCAAAATTCCAAACTTACGAAGGTCGCCTACTTGAAATTAGTCCTCATTTTGCTTTAACTATTATAAAATTCTGCCTTTTTGTACCAAAATTAACATATGTACTTCGCTGCTGCCCGTTTTCAAAATTTCAAAACTTATTAATACCTATGGACGACTTGATTAAATCTAGTTTAGAATCTATTTTGAACTTACAGCTAAGCGAAGAGTCCTGGACCCAAGCATCCCTTCCCATCCGCTATGGTGGGATAGGGATACGCAAAATTTCAAGTGTTTCTGCACCGGCGTTTTTGTCTTCCGCCCATAGCTCGGCAAGTCTCGTAGGAAAAATCCTAAGGGCCTGCCCTTCAAACTATGAGATTGCCGGCTTGACGGAGGCCAAAAACGCCTGGTCTATTGCCTGCCCGGGTAAGGATTTTCCCGATAACTTGACATCCCAAAGGACCTGGGATGACATTTCATGCAAAATTACATATGACAGTCTTCTTAGTCACAGCACAGGTTCCGAACGTGCCAGACTTCTGGCTGTGGGAACAAGAGAAGCCGGTGCCTGGCTGCACGCCTTTCCGTCCGTGCATACTGGCACATTTTTGGAACCCCACACACTTCGCGTTGCGGCCTGTCTGCGGCTCGGCGTCCGGGTTTGCGCACCGCATAGGTGCCCCTGCGGCACAGACGTAGACGTCCTCGGACACCACGGGTTGTCTTGTCAGAGGAGCGCTGGGCGCTTCTCCAGGCACGCCGCACTCAATGACATCCTACGCCGGTCTCTTGCCAGCGTTAATGTACCGGCTCTTCTAGAGCCCACCGGCATTCTCAGAGACGATGGCAAGAGGCCGGACGGGATGTCGTTAGTTCCGTGGAAGATGGGTCGGGTGCTGGTGTGGGACGCCACATGTGTAGACACACTAGCCCCCTCCCATCTCCATGGAACTTCCACTAGAGCCGGCGCGGCTGCAGAAGCGGCTGAGAAACAGAAAAAAACTAAGTACGGGGGCCTCGGCGTCGAATACAACTTTGTTCCATTTGGCGTCGAGACCCTCGGCCCGTGGGGTCCTAATGCCCATGCTCTCTTCAAAGAGATTTCAAAGAGGTTAGTGGATTCCACCGGTGACCGTAGAGCTGGCAGCTTCCTGGCTCAACGTATTGGCATTGCCATACAGAGAGGGAATGCTGCCAGCATCTACGGCACCATGCCGCGGGGGGACTGGTTATTTTAGTATAATATATTTATTTAAGATTAGTTTTTATTTATACTTAAGTTTATTGTTTACTGTTATAGTAATATATGAAATTTAAATAAAAAAAAAAAAAAAAAATTAATAAATTAAGATATTAGAATATGCAGGCATAGAGATGGCTATTCCAAACATCTTCTCCAACCGGGTAATGGACAACATGGACATACAAATTCCATAAGTTATAATCTCTCACATGAGAGGTAATAGAATAAACAATATCATTATAATCGTTACAACTATGTATTATAATAAGCTGTAACTTTTACTACTCGTAACGTTCCTAATTAATATTCTAGTGACTAAATTATTTTATGCAGAAGTAGTTTTTGTTAAAAACCATATAATAATATGTTAATTTCACTTTCACTTTTTAGGTGTGCTATATGCTTTGGTGGTTGTTCTTGTAGTCAGTACTGCCAATGCAGAGGAAAGCTCGGTTCCTCTGGATGGTTTATACTCCATCATCGAAAACGTAGTAGGGCCGCTTTTAAGGGCCTTTAATATACAACTGTCCCCAGAGAATGTTAAATTACCTTTACCTTCAGAAGAACAACTAAACAAATCGACCATAGAAGATACCAACAACGAAATTACACGTACAGAACAAGACAAGCAGTTAGATGATCTTAAAGACTCATTGGACGAGACACGACGACGATACAATAAAGATATTAGCGGCAAAGAAGCAATTAAAAATGTAACAGCAGATAGTGATAAAACTATTTTGGATCTACAAGACGAAATAAAACGACGACATAATAAAGATATTAGCGACAAAGAAGCAATTAAAAATTCTGCAGAAGATAGTGATGAAACTATTATATTGAAAATCCCAAGCTCTGCTGAAAATAAACATGTTGATGATCGTTTAGCAAAGTATAAGGAATTGAAAAATAAAATAGGAAGATTGTTATATAAAGAGCAAATTTCCGATAAAACTAAAGGCTTAATATCTGACGCTTTTGATACACTGATAACGCGGATGAATGACAAATGCATTTGGAATGAAAATGAAGATTTGTCGCCTAAAATGAAGCGTAGAGTAGCCAAAAAGGAAAACAAAGCCATACGGTTAATGTTGAAGGAATACAAAAGGCAATTTAACCAACTTATTGATATGTATCGTAAATTAGATGTAGACAGTGAATTTGGCAGAAAAGAGAACTCCAAATTCCTTTCTAATTTGCGGGAATTATTTTTTGAAATGCACAGCTCTTTCCTAAATGTCACCGGCCAAGAACACCTAAATTGCAATATTGTTGATGCAAGTAAAAAGAAAATTACTAAAAATAAAAAAGAGAAAAACAAAACCGAGGATATACTTCGCCAGGGAAATCGAAACAGCACATGTAAATTCCAGTCAATCTGCCCGATTGAATTAAAAGCGTTTTTGTCAAAAATCTCAACATATATTTCCAATGCGGTCGACCTTGTATTTAGCAACTACAAAGATATGTATTTAGCTGATATATCGGAGGAAGAAAGCGATGAAAAAATCACGTTTTTGGGTGTTTTGGCTGATGTACGGAGTCGGGTAAATACAAAATTTAATCAAGTATTTTTAAAAGAAACCAATAAAATTCATTTGGAATCAATTCCTGACATTAATCATAAAGTGGCGACACTCAATAAATTTATTAACGCGAGTTTTAACCATGTCAAAATTTTAATAAACAACTCCGTTACTGACGAATCGAGCCGATTACCTCAGAAAATACGGAACACGGTAAGAACTGATATTATGACTAATACTGATAATGAACTATTATCTGCGAGAGAAAAAATTGAAGGCAGAATGTGTAAATCATTCGAATCATGCCACGGCCCTAACACAAGAAAACCTGTTAAACCTGTAAACATTTACTAATACAAATGGCCACCATTATAGAAAATACAAATCTCAGTTCACATGGAAACACCGGGCAACGATTCTAGAGATACACAATTCCCCACAATAATGCAAGAACGACCCGTGCAGCACTTTTTCTGACATTACAAATTTTCACGAGACATATTTTCACTTAATCTTGTTCGAGTCTTAAGTACAGTCACGTCTGAAAATATGGATACATGTTTTTGTCACATTAAATGAACCCATATTTTCAGACGTGACCGTACAATTTCCTCCATCATAAATTAAGTAAGTAATATAATAGTATTTTGTGCAAGTTACATAATAAGGGTTCTTAAGATTCGAGGGTCGAAGTTACAAAATGAGGCGAAGCCGAATTTTGTAAAAACAGACCCGAGAATTTTAAGACCTAATTATGTACCGTTGCACACAATAGTTTTTCTACGAGTGCTAGGCAAGCCGGTAAGCATTGAGTTCGACGAATGACCTGCTGCATCTATACAATTGTCTGCAATCTCCTGGCGGAGTGCATCGGCGCCCGCCTCGTCTACAGCGGCGGGCGGCGCCGGTGCGGGGCCCAACAGACCCATTATATCCCTAAGAATCGACTTTTGAGTCATCTTATGACAACGTTCATAAAGTATATGCTTTGAATTTACATGTCAGTCATTTTATTGTCAAATTCGAATGCAGGAGTAGAAAAATTAGTAATAAGAAAGAGTGTTATAAAATAGATTTTATTTTTACTTACAATAATGTTAAAAACAAAAATAAATATAGAGACTTGGTGTGAAGACAATTTCAATCATTTAAAGCTGTATAAATAAACTTTTACCGCATGGATAAAAAAGGTTGAATTTTAAACTCTAACACACCATCAATAGAGTTGAAAGTTATCGGCCATAAATCCTCCGTATGCAGTAAACCTAAACCGCCAAATAAGGCTATGGTAAGATCTTTCGACGTATGTTCTTTAAATTGATGATTAGTCTAGTAACCGTCCGTTTAACAATACCTATAGTATAGTCAGAGACTAGAGATATAGATGGCCACAGCCTAAGAACTTTTTGAAGCTCAAGTCGATTGCGCCCTCTGTCCGAAAGCCGCCTAAAGATACCTAAATTGTAAGAAGAAATGTGAGTGCTACTCCACGTAGTAGCTACTAGCAGAGACTATAAGAGATATAGACGACCACAGCCTAAGAACTTTTTGAAGCTCATTAGTTGGCTTTGACATAGATGGCGCAATTGACATGATCTTCAAAAAGTTCTTAGGCTGTGGTCGTCTATACTCTATATTCTCTGCTACTAGTGTACTACTAGTACGCTATTTGTTACGAGGTGGAGTAGCAGTGCAGGTGACATTTCTTCTTACAATTTCGGTACCTTTAGGCGGCTTTCGGACAGAGGGCGCAATCGACTCGAGCTTCAAAAAGTTCTTAGGCTGCGGCCGTCTATATCTCTGTCTCTGGTGTAGTATTTAACTTTATACCAGGCGATTATGAGGCATGGACTGTTCTGCACCTCTTCTTCCTTGACACTGTTAATCGGCACTTTAGGATGGCGGCTTCTACTAGTCACGTAGGAATGGTAGCTCTAGTAACCATGATGGTAGATGATCTAACTATAAAGAAGTGCTGTACTCGTTCACTGGACTTGGCCACGGTGAGACAAGCTGTAGAGGTGAGATAATTCTCTGCAAAGCCATGATCACGTCGTGTGGTAACTCTAGTTACCATGGGTAAAAATGAGGTAGAACGACGACAGTGAAATTCTTCTAGGCCATGGTCACTTATGAGTGGTGACTTTAGTAACCATCAATGTAGAATACAGGGAAATGCTGTACTCGTTGACTACACCATGTCACGTTAAAGCAAGTCCAGGACTACAGTCACTGCTAATGATCTAAATGTGTGGTAACTCTAGTAACCATCAGTGTAGACTATGGGGAAGTGCTGTACTCGTCCACTGGACCAGGCTACGGTGAGGCAAGCTCCGTCGGTGAAGTTCTGTTGGAACGCCATGGTCAGGGGCACTTCGTTTTCGATACCACATACGAAACAGCTGTAATGAAACAAATTCTGTGTTAATTCTAATCATTACATTTAAATCTTAAAGGAAATCAAATTATTTTGTTGAATTTTTTTTTTTACTTTTTTTTTCGTTCTTGACTTGGTCACTTTTTCTGAAGTACAGCCTTGGCCAGAAGTGTTGAGCATAGGTGTTTTTTGTTTACAATTTTGATGTTAAGCATTATTTCCCTATCCTAACAATGTAACGGTAAATGTTATATTTTAATTATAAATATAGAAAACTTCACTTAATAACACTTTCAAGGTACTTAAAAAATATGAAAACAGAAGGTACCAAAAATGTAAATTTAAGTAGGTGCGACATATTGCAAATATTCTATGCAGTTACTACTAACTTCAACAAAACATGCCTATTAGTCTAAATTAATTGACAAAATAACTTAAACAAAGATGGAAACGATGGACTAAACTTTCCAGTTTTGTATGAAAATCGCATTAGTGCTCAACACTTCTGGCCAAGGCTGTATATGACATCTATTTAAGTTTATCATTATATTTAAACTTTCATGAGACATACTAGCACACTTAGTGCTTGAAGATGGAGACCTAGGCTCTCCGAAACATGTCGCGCAAAGTGACTAAAGTGACGTGTGTGTAACCGTTGTATTTTATAGAATAATAATAATTTCCGAATGGCTGGTATTTTCGAAAATAGACTCTGATGTAATGGAATATGACTGAGATATGAGTGATCTTTGAAAATCAACAGTCGGAATCACCCAATTACACAAATAAAAAAAAAATAAAAAAAAAATAAAAAATAAAAAAAAATATATAAAAAAAACATTTATTTCAAGCTGCGAGGCTCATAGTAGTATAAGTCAACAATAAGGCCATTCGACCAAATTTTCGTTTTATATCCCTTTCTTTACTGTAGACAAAGACAACAAGAATATTTTGTACAACTACGCTAAATGTATAGCCGGCCTTATATAGACACGTTATCTCGTATTCTGTATTACAATAAGCGATACATAAGATTTTTACTCTTAAAGTCAACGCACGTGGATTCGTATAAACGTAACTGTACAATATAATAGTACATTACGTACCTAGGGCGGTAAAATAAAGAAGGGCTCAGATCGCGAGTATTTGTGGCCCGAACCGAAGGTAAGGGCCATAAACAAGCGATCTGAGCCCTTCTTTATTACCGCCCGTGGTGCGTACATAATTTTACGTCTTCTCGTGGGTGTGAAGTGAGATTTGCCGGTGTGCTCTAGGGCGGTAAATCTCACTTAGCGCCCAGAGTGACGTAAACTATATTATGACAAGGTTCTATAGTGGTAGTGGCCTATAACCTAGGAATCTGGTTTAAAGTGCATAAATGAATAAAAGTGAAAAAAACATACTTTTTTATACATACTACTTACTGGTACTGGTAACTACACTTACCAGGGTGTTATCTTCAGTTGCATCATGATGTTAGTAGTGCAGAAAACAGCCACAAGTGCCGACTCTTCAAACATGAGGGCCAGGTATCGGCCGGAGGGGTCCCAGCACATGTCCAAGATAGGTCCGCCAACTGGGTCACCTGATGGTAGCTCAGTCTTCGTCACGTCCAGCACTGGTAACGCTTTCATGTTCTGGGCGCCTGGTGAACATATTATAATGATAAGTGCATTATTTTATTTCATAAAGAAAATTTCTACATACATACAACATATAATCACGCCTATATCCCAAAAGGGGTAGGCAGAGATCAGGGATTTCCATTTGCTACGATCAATGCAGCAAAACGGCTCTCCGTGAGCCACTTCTCGCCCCCGTGAAAAACGAGACGTGACGGGTGGCGAACCGCATGACTACTAACTAAATAAATCACCACAGCGTTCTCACCAGGGACCGGAAAACCCCTCTTTAGGCTTAACCCTATCATTTCGGTAACCCAATCAATTTGGTAACCTCATGATACGGTTACCGTATCATGAGGTTACCGAATCTTAGTGGTAACAGGTATTGAAGCGGTAACCGTAACCTCTAACACGATTAACCTCAAAACCTCATCGCGATAGGGTTTTTGTTAAGGGTTTTCATTGGGTTATTGTAACCTGGGTTGCTTTTTCTTCACTACGTTTGAATACTATTGAAAGCAAATGTTGAGATTTAGCATTTAATGAAACTAGCTAACTACCCGTATAGAGCTGTTATCGTAGTAGTCGCGTTGCTCAAGCATGAAAATAAAATAAAGTAAAAATAAAATAAAATAAAAATAATTGAAAATATCATAAGAGTGAAACAAAAAGTAAATTTTAAAGTAAAATAAAAATAAAAAAAAAATAAAAATAAAAAAAATAAAAAAAAAATAAAAAGAAAAAAAAATAAAAAAAAATAAAATAAAAATTAAAAAAAATTAAACAAACAAAAAAAAGAAAAAATTTTTTTTTTTATTTTATTTTTACTTTTTTATTTATTCTATTTTTATTCTATTTTCATTCTTTTTTCATTCTATTTTCATTCTTTTTTCATTCTATTTTCATTCTTTTTTCATTCTATTTTCATTCTATTTTTATTCTATTTTCATTCCATTTTCATTCTATTTTCATTTTATTTTTATTCTATTTTTATTCTATTTTTCTTCTATTTTTCTTCTATTTTTATTCAATTTTTATTCAATTTTTATTCTATTTTTATTCTATTTTTAATCTATTTTTATTCAATTTTTATTGTATATTTATTCTGTTTTTATTATATTTTTATTTTAATAAAAAAATAATAATATATTCATATTTTATTGTACACATACATGTACATACTTGGTAATTAGAACAATACATTTTAATTCATATGCACAGTATGCACGAGTGCCACGAATCCGTATCCGTAATTTCTCCAAAGTTAGTATAGTAATAATGTAAAAACAAAATAACCAAACGAAATGCAGCCGCGCTCCAATTTCAACCTAAAAGTACAAATATTGTTAAAGTTGAACACAATAAACGATGCGCGACGTTTCCGGCCAAAGTGGCCAAACCTGTTTGTTTGTACTGGGAGCTTAGTTGACCAGCCCCGTGCTCAAAGCCACTACAGCAATTTAATAATGAGCCTAATCTGAGTGTTCGTAAAGATTACATTCGTTTGAGCTGCCTCAATACCCTATGATTCGGTAACCGAATTGATTGGGTTTTTAATGCGGTTAGTGTTACCTTAGGTTAACCTGATCGATACGGTAACCGTATCAATACGGTTACCTCATCATAAGGTTACCGTTATATCAGGGTTTTTAAAACAACCTCAAAAATAACCCTATGAAATACCCAGGTTATGGTAACCGGTTCCGGTCCCTGGTTCTCACGAGCAGTAGGGATCAGAGGTTCCCTTATCCCTTAGTCGCCTCTTACGACACCCGCGGGAAGAGGCGGGGTGGCACGTGGCACTATTCTAAAGCCGGGGCCACGCAGAAAATTTCTTCTTGCGACTTAGCTAAGATGATGTTATATTACCATCCTTTTATTTTTTTATACCACGCATACGGCCAGCCAGATGGGTAACAACTGCCGTAGCCCATAGACGCGTGCAACTTCCTTTTTTAAAATTATTATAGTGTCTGCAAGTGTGTTGCTTACCGTTCATAAGGCCGGTGCTGCTTAGCGCAAAGACCATAGGTTCAGCCTTGGCAGCAAACAGTAGAAGGTCACCTGGACCCCAACAGGCAGCCACCACTCGGCCGCCTCGCGCGCACCAGCGCTCCGGGGTCCATTGTTTGGTGTCCCATACCCTACAACAAAGATGTTATTCAAGAAAAACTGGCAAAGACAGACAACCAAAGAAAGAATTTTTTTTTAAATAGCACAAGCACACGGCCCGGCTGATGGTAAGCAGCTATAATAAATAGCCTATGAACGCCTTTAATTTAGAGGTGTCATATGCGCGTTGCTGATCCTTTAATATATCCAAAGGAGGATTTACCGCGTTGACGGGTGACAAGAGTGTCCCCCGTCATCAACATTGCATACTCTTTGAGCTCTTTGGTAACCTTACTCACCAACAGGAACATAACTTTACGAGTAGGGTCTAGTGTCATTAGGCTGTGCTTTTCTCTTAGGTAAAGATCCCAATCGAGCTCTATTCCAGATTTGTGCAAGATATTTGCATCATCGTCAAGAACTTACAAACAATTTAGAACAGTTTTTTGCTCATTCACATAGTTAAGTGTGTAATATTGATAGGTTATAGTGCGGTGATCTAACGAAAAAGTGAAAAATTCATAATATTAATTAAATTTAACTAGATATTGGCAAAATTCCCACTGCTTTGGACGATGGGAGAAAGCCATTTCATTAAAAAAAGAACTTACAAACAAGCTATAACGAACATTAATTATAAAGTGTTTTAATAAGTATAACAAGCCCACACACCTGAATATAATAGATGATGTGGCAGCAAACACTTTGCTGCCACCAAAAGACCACCGCGAGAACACTATGCCGCCTCCTGCCACCCGTCTCAGTGGTACTGCTGTCTCCATACTGACGTCCCATACAAGCATGGAAGTGTCGGCACCACTGCAGCTGATTAAGAGGTCTCCGTTGGGAGACCAGCTGACGTCTGTCACTGGGCTGTGATTGTTCCTGAAAATTGGTAATACATAGGTCATTTTAAATATTTAATAGAGAAATCGTTTGAGATCTGCAGATTATGATTTTTCCTGTGATTTAACCCTTTAACGGGCAAGACTGAAAAAAATCCTCGATTTTAGCCTCATCGCCAATCAATAGTCCTAAAAATTCTGTACAAGAAAAAAATACAAAAAGTCTTTTTTTGAGACCATTGCCCTATAAAGGGTTAAGAGCTGATGTAATATTAAATAGAGATTTCATCTGAGATCTGCAGATCATGATTTTCCTGTGGTTAAGAGCTGATGTAATTAACTCTTTTTTCATTGTTTTTAAGTGCATTAAGTGAAGTATCACTATGAACAGCTAATTAAAAAAAGGTGGATCTAAAGCTTAAGCAATTACAATCCAAAAAATAAAAATGTACATAGATCAAAATCTTTTGATGTCTATACAATTTTGCAAAATAGTGCAAAGACAATTTGTATGACATTACTACTAATGTGCAAAACAGGGGTAGTGGTTGAAACACTTAAAGAATTTGACTGACTATGCCGCTCTTAAAACGTTCTTTAGCATAAATTTTAATGAAATTAATTTACTTACTGCTTCAAAACAACAGCATTACTTGAAGATGGCTTCGTAAATGTAGAATTTGGGTCCACCGTCCATATGATTACACCCTGCTCGCACCCTACAGCTATCTCCGAAGCTGAATAAGGTCTCCAGCTGAGCGAGGACACATGTCCTTGCGCTTTACATTTCAACATCGGCACAAACGCTGCTTCCGTGCAATACACTCTTATATTATCATCGGTTGTTGCTACCGCTATTTTAGTTGTATGAGGGTGCCAAGCCAAGCATTTTATAGGACCACTCCCCCAGTTCCGAGTCTTAGAGTAATTTGCAACGATTTTAGGCCCAATATCTTTCAAATGTGGTTGCATGAAATAATGGAATGCAGTAAACACATTTGCGACTTTTAACAAGTATGACGCTGTGAGTGCGAGTGCTGGGCTTTCTCGATTTACACCAGGGTCGGCGGCTACACTCAAAGCTTCTAGAAACCCCTGTTTGTACCATACACTGGTTATTTTCTTGAGTAAATTGTCTTCGACGTCAACATACATTGAAACGTTTTCGTCCGTGGCACGATGGTGATGTATTTCTCTCGTTACGTTTATCACTGGATGCTTCTTAGTCTGAAATGAAAAGTAGATTATAAATAGCTAAAAACATAGAAAATTTGATTCTTGCTATTAAAATGAGGTTAAACTTACGGTGTTAGTAAACGTTGAAATATTCCCGTATCGGCTGTTCCCGCAGCAATAAACTTCGTTTAATTTGCAAAGGGCGGTCTCATCAGGTCCCGGTAGGTCGGGAAATCCATGAAAAGCCGACATTTTCAATTATTATTCCCTGTTTACAACGTGAAACGGCCGGCAAAGAATAACGCTTTTTCAAATTGCTAATGTGAATTTGACAATGACAACTAAACAATTTGACAGCGGTAGTTTTTCGTTTAGAAATGGTCATAAATATAGTTTGGCCAGGGATTGTTTTCAATAGTATTCTTTGTCTTTGATTGTTTTACTTCAAGCATAGATGGCCTTTACAATCGGCGCAATTTTGACACAAAACACATCGCGGTTTCATCCATCGATTGATTTCGTTGCACCTACCTAGACAGCAATGTTCCGAAATTGCGCACGAGTTTTGTGTCATAATTGCGCCGATTGTAGAGGCCATAAGTTATCGATTGGCAATCGATTAAGGGTCACAACACACCTAGCGGAATTCCTCGCGGAATTAGCGGAAGTAGCGGAAATTTGTTTATGGTAGCGGAAATTTGTCTATAGCTTCCATACAAAAAATCTGCTACCATAGACAAATTTCCGCTACTTCCGCTAATTCCGCGAGGAATTCCGCTAGGTGTGTTGTGACCCTAAGACTGCGTCGATCGTCCAGTGGCGCCCTCATTAGGGGCTTTGTCTTTCCTAATAGACGAATCAATTTCTGCATAATCCCTCATGTGAAGTTGTAGTCCTACTAATTCAGCAACTTATGATTAATGTGATATAGTTTTATATTACTTACTTTTGGCTTAATCACCTAAACGGAAAAATTAGACACGCTTTAGAGACACTTTAGGCATTCATTAAACCTTAATAAAATCATACGAAATTCAGGTAACTTACTTACTATGTACCTATGAGAGTTAGGTACCTACTTTTAGAAATCAAAACACATTATTAAGCTTATATTTCTCCAGGGTCACACGTAGGTACGTACTCATTCGCAAAATAACCTATTTTGCATAGTCTGAAGTCGAAGTAAAAAGTTATATTATAAAGGTTGGCATCATGGATCTATTAAATTATTACGGATACGGAGGCCGCTTGTGAGACAAAACTGTGCAAGATAAGCCAATTTCTCTTGAAAACCTACATACCTGCCACGCACACATTTACAATAAAGCAATGGGGTTGGACGGTCGAAAGTCTTTACAGATTTTTTTTTTTTTTTTTTTATTGATGGCTTTTACTCCTCGCCGGTTTTAGCGAGGTGAATTCTGCCAATGTCGGGGTGTAGACTTTTGACATTGCATAAGAGAATGTTCGGTTTAAATTTTGATTTTTGGAAGGATAGGCTGGGAACCTACAACAAATAAAAATTATTGACGACACAGACATACACACGACGTATACAAACATTGTTAGAGAGAGCGGAAAGCGGAAGGTAGGCAGTTATGCAAGCAACAAAGCGGGAGAATGTCCAAAAAAAAAAAAAGAACTGTCAAAGTGACGTATAGATAGATATATAGATATATTATTGGTAAACAAACTAGAAATAAATATCAGAGATTTATATTATGTTCTTGAATATATTTAATAAGAATCTTGGTTAGAGGCGGGTCCATTAGAGATAGAAGCGAGTCTTTACAGATGGCGCCAGCGTAGTAGACCTGTCAGTCGTACAAATTGTGCGAAATTGCGAATTCGCGTAGCTGTACCTTCAAGCACGGTATCTATAATTATTTCATAGATCCATGGTTGGCATGCGAAGAATAATACCTAATGTAGTCAGAGATTTATTGCCAGGGACATGCGATTTATAAGGATAGGTGACAGGGGGGTAATTGATTCTTTGCACTGGTAACTTTGCATAGCGATTCTACGGCAGTACCCAAATCGATCGCTGAAGAAACAAAAACCACTTTGACTATGATCTCTAAATACCCGTAGTTGGTAAGAATCGAGAGTTTGTGTTATGATGGGTGATATAAAAACGGAAAACATCATGAATACTAAGGAGCATGGAGCTTATCAGGTAAGACAGCAATAATGGAAAATTTGATAATACTCACTGTTACATTCAACTGAACAGGATTTTGCTCTCGTTCAGATGGCGCTTCAGACTTGGAGCCTCAAAAAGTTCTTAGACTGTGCGCCTCTATTACTCACTACAGATCTCCAAAATGTCATTTAATTTGAAATTGATTAGCAATAAAAGGGTGACTAATCAATTTCTATGCTACAGGATAGTATGTCTATTTAATTATTGTAGAAACCCAGTGAGACGTGGTTGACATGCCCCGACCAAATGGCAAGTAATAATTTTAAACAAAAAAGAACGGTTTCACTTAGGATCCGCTATTCCAAGAGGAAGTGGCCGAGTTGCTGTAAAAAATTGTGAAATCACTATAGGTGTGGCTATAATAGTTGAAGAGTTCCCTCGATTTCTCCAGGATCCGATCACCAGACCCCGACTTGGTGACAATGGGACCATCTAGGGGTTATACCCGTTTGATTAAAAAAAATATTTTGTAAATCGGTTCTCGATTCACGGAGATATCGAGTAACATACATACAAAAAAATAATAATGATGATAAAAAAAAATTCAGACGAATTGAGAACCTCCTCCTTTTATAAAGTCGGTTAAAAATATGTGAAAATACGTAATTATCTTCTGTTTTATCGAGGAGCTCTCTAAGGGCCAGTTGCACCAACCACTTTTGACGGACTCATCAGACTCAACCGGCAGATTACTATGAAAATTTCCATACAATAAAATTTAGCGTACGTTTTAACGGTGACAGACAGTTTGGTGCAACTGAGCCTAAGAGGCTGAAAGGAGCTCTTTAACTGAGAGACTGAGAAGAGCTCTCTGAGAGACTATTATTTTGTCGTTTACTATGATATTTATCCCGTTTTTTAACTTGACCAATGTGTCATTTTACTATCGGGTATTCGGCCGATTTGTAAAATTGTGGCCGGATAGGCCAGATACCGCATAGAGGCCGGATATCCGTTGCATTTCTATTAATTATACTAGAGATGCACCGAATATCCGGTTACTATCCGGTATCCGGCCTATCCGGCCCTTATTTTAGTATCCGGCCGGATACCGGATATCTTCGTACTATCCGGCCGGATACCGGATGTAGTCAGAGTCGTCCACTAGTCATACAAAAAAAAAATATTACACAAAAATACGCGAGCGCGTGTGTACTTTAGAAAGAAGTTATTCCGTAGGTACTGACATAATAAAATTCGTTATGTTGTCTAGAATTCCTAGGAATGTATCCGCGCGAACGTTCACTACGACACAGGTCGAAACCTGCACGACGCGCACCTGCGAAACTCAAATTGTAGGTATAGTACCGCCGGCCGAATATTCGGCGGCCGGATACCGAATATTCGGCGGAGGGTCAGGCCGAATATCCGGTATCCGGTATCCGGCCAAACCACTATCCGTTGCATCTCTAAATTATACCCGGCACCCACGGCTATTAGACATTGCAACCTGCAGGGCCCAATCTGTCAGGTTGGAAGGTTTAAAGGTAGGGCCCGTAGGAAGCTGAAGGAGGGTTGGGAGAAGCAGGGTACACAACAGATTGGGCCCTGCAGGTTGCAATGTCTAATAGCCGTTTAACCCTTCATGGTGACCCAGTCAGTTATTTATTAACTTAGAGGATTTAATCAACCGGAGTGGCCATATCTGTCATTTTCTATACTTACAAAAAAGTCTGCCAATATTTGCGGGGGAGGGGAACGTCAAATGTACACGTAACATCAAAATAGCCACGTCACATAAACGTCAGTCCATACTACTATAAGTATGACCTCTGGAGTTCGATTTTTGAATCTCACCGGGTGACTTATTTCGTACTAAATAGTCATCGGCTGCATACAAAAAAGTCACCGGTGAGATTCAAAAATCGAACTCCTGGTCATTTATTTTCGGCAGAGGGGAACGCCTGTCAATGGCCGCTCCGGTTGGTTGAATCCTCTAAGTTTATTTAAGCGCCCAACATTAAAGTAGAAAAAATATGATCAAATAAAATTTAGATTTTTAATGATTTCTAAAGCTTTGACGGATTCGAAAAACTAAAGGATGGTTCACGGTGTAGCGTTCCGCGTCCTATACGACACTTCATTTGGAATTTCTATATTCCTATACGACACTTCAATGGAAGTGTCGTGTAGGATGCGGAACTAATACAGCGTGAGCCATCCTTAAAGCTGACCGGTCAAACGATATACTAAAGAGGTTTTTTCTTTGCTTTTTTTTCGTTTTAGATTGTTCTTGGATAAACCTGGTAGTTGTGTTCACTGCAATATCTGCAGTCGCCGTTGGACTTAAAAGAGTTGATTGGCAGCGGCGGGCTGACAAAGAACCTATTTTCGTTGTGAGTTACGTATTTAAAACAGTATTTTTTTGTGTGGCACTATATAAAAAAAGAATGCGCTATCCATCGGTCTAAAAGATGGCTAAAAATCGTCGCTAGTGTATCGTCAACCTTTTTTTTAAACCACGGCGGTAGCAGATAAGTATACGGCCAGCCTGATGCATGATATGGTAAACAGTTACCGTAGCCTATAAGACCACCGCAACTCCAGAGATGCCACATGAACGTTGCCTGTACTGTTATTACCGGAGTGTGCGTTTTTTGCCATCATCCTCCTGAGGCCAGTTTTATAAAGCTACAAGTTACAATTTACAAGCGGAACTCTCTTTCTAACCCTATGTGTTAGAAAGAGACTTCCGCTTGTAAATTGTAACTCGTAGCTTTATAAAACTAGCCTCTGGTGTCTGTCCCGGTTTCTTGCCACGGCTCTATTGACCCTGTGGTCCGCTAGGCAACCTAATCCCATGTATTGGCGTAGGCACTAGTTTTTACGTATGCGACTGCCATCTGAACTGTCAACCAAGAGGAGAAACTGCGCTTATTGGGATTAGATCGGATTACTTTACAATGTTTTCCTTCACCGAAAAGCGACTGGCAAATATCAAACGATATTTCGTAAGTACAGTCGCCATCAGATACATCTGAGCAGCCAATAAAGGTACTCAAAAATATCTCAAGAACGCCTCTAATTGTCATGGCGATAAAGTGCATATTCAGATATTTTTGAGTAGACCTTGGCCGCTCCGATATACTTGATGGCGACTGTACATAAGTCCCAAAAACTCAGTGGTACGAGCCGATGACGTTTGACACTTATCCATATTTAACGCGTGCGGTACAGTCGCGATGCAGTCGCTTGCCGAAATAGCGCGTTTTGCTACTGCATCGTGACTGTACCGCTACAAAAAGTTGCAATGCGGGATCTCCCTAAAGCGGTCCAGACACTGTCCGTAATAATGTCATTATTTCTGTACCTATCCTTCTCTTCTTCATATAATAGAAAAGGACGAGTACAGAAATAATGACATTATTACTGACAGTGTCTGGACCGCTTAAGGAATAAGGATTGTTGTCTGCGATATTTTCGTAAAGTATTGATGAAATTTGCAGGACTACCTCAAAAACCGAACATTCTTCTCACACCCATGGGTAGAGTCTATCCAAGGCGTGGCCAAGCCCATGGCTCTGCCACTCCCACCTGATCACTGGGCTAAGAAGATAAAGCGGCTGCTTGAGCTTCAAAAAAGGAAAGGAAAATAATATTGTATTTCTTTAATAAAGGAATTTCACTTTGGGCATGATTAGAACTTTTAATTTGACTGTGACCTGTTAATTAACTGGTTTTAACTAAATATTTTGCCGTGGGGTGCCCGGCCTTAGAATTGTCCCCCACCATATGGTCCCGTGATTGCAGTAGGAGTCTGCTAAGGGAATATACCGGGAGATGGGCAGCAGCATCTTCCGAAAGCCTAAACAACTGCGCGCGCCAACCCGCTTACCAAGCGTGGCGCGTATGGCAACCCCCTCCCCCCTTAAAGGGGAGGCCTATGTTCAGCAGTGGACGTGTTATGGCTGAGATGATGATGATATACGCGATTAAATGCATGTCTCACTGACAGCGACAGCAAATAAGTATAAAATGACAATCAATTTGTTCCAGTCAATGGTCTCACGCAGAGAGGCAAAGATTATTAGACGAGAATGGATATTGGTTTCAATGACGAGTTACCCATATAACCATTTCGGTCGCAGAATTATCAAAGTAGTAACTAAATGTCAGATGTGTCGTAACGGTGTCGTAACAGTGACTACACTTTGCGACTGTGTTCAGTTTTGGTTACTTAGTGTGGTAACAGTGTGCACACAATGTGACCAGATTTGTTTCAGTAACTGAGTGTCGTCGCCGTGTGTACACTTTTCGGTAACAAGGTGTCGACACATTGTGTAGACTTTGCGTACAGTTTGTGACTACAATCTGTACACAATGTGTCGTAACGGTTACCGAACTGTTTCGAAACATTGTGACCGCAAATGACAATATAAAATACCTCTTCAAAACCAAGGTTTGTCAAACTGTACCATTAGTGTCTCGTGTGCTCGTGATGCTAATAGTAAGTCATCATGAGCGATCCAAATGATAATAATCGCCCAAAACCATAAAAACACTCGTCAACATTTTATAGAAAAGTGGGAATATTAAAAAATGTACAGAACGCAAATACAAGTAAGTACCTACTTTGAAATTTTATGTATTGTATTAAAATATTTTTGGCAATATAAATTTGAAATTTTTCGTGATAGAAATTTGAGTATAGTTTTGTTTCACTTAAATAAATATGTCAAATTAAGGCCGTTCCTCGATTCGGACAAGCCACGCCCATCCGTAAGAGACACGTTTATGGCTCCCGTGCACGAAAGAAAGAGATGCAGCGCTCTTAAGGATCACACTTTTCGACTAAACTACAATAAATAAACGAACTATAAAGTTTTGTCTAATTTTCTTTCTGTGACTTTTTTGATAAACCAGAATACCATATTTTTTACTTAGTTATATTGCTTAATCTCTTATAGTTTACGTAAGCTAAGAAAAATAAGGGGGAAAAGGACCCAACTTCGGATTTTTTTTCTATCGAGGCAACTTTCAGCAATCGTGTTTTGGCTTGTGCCATAAACAAGAGTATATAGTCTACTAATATATATTCGAAAATAAATTCAGTCCCTTTTCCCGTTTAGTCAATAGAGCGTTTGAAAAACCTATAATTTTTCAAAGTAGCCCCTTAAACAGTAATTAAATATTAATAGATATATTCGATTACCCAACAACTTGGTACCAACGAAATAATTATTTGTAATTTTACTCCATCAACACTACTGACTACGGCATGGATCTTACACTTTGAGAATATCTGGAAACAAATGAGTACAAGGAGCCATTTTACAAATCCAGTAACTTTGTTACTACTTTTGATCGCGCGCCGGCCTGTGTCTACACAGTGTCTACACAGAGTCGTAACATTGCGACTACTTTGTGACTGGAATTTTACTCAGCCTTAAACCATATGTTTGCATCCTAATTACCAAGTTTAGTACTAAGTAAAGTTGTTATATATAGTTATTTTTTATTATTTAAGTATAGTATATGCAACGGAGCACTAAAATGTATCAAATAATGTAGTTATGAATACATGCACTGAGAAGTAAATAATTTCATTGCTGGCTAAACTAAAATAATGTGGCGGCGCGTTGATATAATAACACTTAGTTAATCAAATCCCTCGAGCAGTTTAATTTCCCATAGTATTTTAAGCCATATGGTAATATAAATGCAAACAATAAATACATAATTCTTGTCAATCCTTTTTAGGGATGGCGTTTTAATGTACGTCACTTATTTTTATTATTTAAGTATTTTTCCATCTGACAGTTCCTATTTGAAACGAACAAAATGAACGAATGATTTTGGGATAACTAGTCGCAAACTGGTAACAATGTGTGCACACGGCGACGACACTTTATGTCAAAATGTGTCTGCGTCGACGCTTCCCCATTTCTGGTAGCGGTGTCGTAACGGCGACGACACTGCGACCGGAATTGTGACCGGAAAAGACAGTGTCGACGCAAGATGTGTCTACACTATGTCGTAACGGCGACCGAAAATGGTTGTATGGGTATCCATGCCCTGAATTTAAATATCGACCTAAACCTACAGAAGGCGCAGGGTTTTGGTATCTTAGACCCAAAGTCAGGGATTTGGGTACCCTACACAAATTAAGAAAAAAAGAAAGAAAAATTATCTTGCTTAAGTGGCTATAATACAGTGTGTAAATCTAATACTGGCGTTAAATAAAACCGGACATAGAACTCATTAGTGTAATCATTAATTAGATGTTTTTTTTAAGTTACACTTAACTATACTACTAGTACGTTATGCGTTACTAGGTGGCGCTGATATTACCTCTTACATTTTGGCTCTGTTTAGGTCGCTCTGAAGTCTCTGAACTAGATGGCGCTAAATACTTGGAGCGTCAAAAAGTTCTTAGACTATGGCCGTCTATTATATATTTAAGTCTATGGCCTATGCCTATCACCGTTAAGAGATTCGCTTGTATTAGATTTACACACTGTATATCAACTTTAAGCTAGTAACTTTTGAGAATTCAAGAAATCGCTTGTATAATGTTTGGGCTTAGTAAACATCTATTCAATTTCGTTTGTAAACATTTCATTGCGGCCTGCCTCGGCAAGTTATTTTGCATATCATACAAACCAGTCTGCTCAAAATATTTTGATGGTGATGCCTATTGGCTTCGCCGTATTTGGCCATATGTAATGTTGATCGCATTCAATAGTTTAAAGAAAAAAACTACAGCTGTGTTTGCCTAACTACAGCCAAGTTAACACAATAGGCATACAAATTAACACTTTCACTGCCAGGAAGTTGTGTGCATTTCGTATAGAATTTAGGGAGTCTGGCACTCAAAGTGTTAACAGAAACCCACGGCGCCTCATTGCACCATGGAGATCGCTTCACAGCGGATGTTTCAAACTATAGAATGAAAGGTTTGTAATGGTGTACTCCTCTAAGTAGAGTTCCGCATTCACATTATCAGAAAGATAACGGAAATCGTTATAGATCCAGAGTTATCTATTGATATTTCTGAATCCTACAAAATCACTTGCAAATCACTGTCGTATCTACATTACATCGTTATTATCGCAAATAATCTTTGCCGCCACATGTAGCATTCAGAATTTTTACAGATCCTTTTTCAACACAGTGTATGGTATACATGTGCACTTGTGCAGCCCCCTGCGTTGCTGCATTTTTCTATTTTCTCGCTACTCCAAAGTATAAAACGGAATCCCTGGGAGATTCGTGCCGTAGTTCGGTCCGTTCGTCGGTGGCAGCTATATTAAGATCGCCTTCGGCCGGCCTCGGCTCGACAAGATGATCATGCGCACACTAACCCGCCTCTCAACAAAAACCAAACGTAGTACATATTATATTTTTTCTCGAATCCGAATTTTACCAACGTGAAACGAAATTGAACTGTGATTTGTGAACTACTGTTTAAAGGCATTAAGATAATGGTGAGTTGAAAAGTGTTATGAGATGATTTAAAAATAGAATGCATGATCTTGAATTGTATTAGTCCCATCTAGTTCCAACTATAATGCCCGCGCGATAGTGCTATTTCAACTCTGCTTCTTCCTATTTTCTAATTGGCATTTTCTTATTTTCAGTCTGTGAAGTGAAATCGAAGTGTAATTTAATTTCAGTCTTCATCTAACGTGAAGACGACTTTAATACAAAATGAAGTTCACAATAGACGTATTGGGCATATTTCTAAAAGTAGTAGTTAGGGTAAGTGATAATATTAAGTATTTTAACACAAATTATAAGTTTTTTTTATTAAACTAACACTGTTTTTGTGCATAGAAACGTATATTACCAACAGTATAGTTACCTTAATTCTATTGTACGATTCTCATATAATTTGGTCAAGGTGATGGGAACCGAGTTCCGCGTGCCCACGCTGGCATACAAATTAAGTATAAAACGTCATCGCGCGAGCCATATGTTTGCATTGGTTGATTGTTTTGGCAATATTGATGATGAAATATCAATGGCTGACTATTTGGCATGCCGCGAATTATTTTTGTTGATAAATATATGTATATTTAAATTGAGATTTCAAATTTCTTATAATAGAACAGTTCACAGTGACCTTCTGATTATTAGTCTACGTATTTTAATTATAAAGTAAAATGATAATTAATTGCTATTGACATTATGCTAGGAGTAATTAAGTTACTTTGATCTTTATGTCTAGTAAAAAGCCTGTAAACATAAAATTTCTGTCGATATTAAAAGTCTTATGTTTACAAAAGTGTATTAAAGTTATAAAAAAGTTAATAAACGTGTTTGATGTCAGATTGCATAACAATCAGGACGTTTATTCGGCCGTTAATACTTTTGGCTAGCGTCCAACAATAAAAATACAATAATTAAAAGCATAATAACTCGTATTCGTTTAGGATACAATTCTTAAATAAAAGAGGGATGGGGAGCTACATTTTTATAAAATCCTTCGAATTAACTAAATTGTTGTGAGGAGTAGGTGTATTTAAGCAGGTGTGAGGTGTTCAAAATGAGCTTGACACGACTTTTATCAACCGACTTGGAAGTAGGAGGTTCTCAATTCGTCGGGATCTTTGTTGTTGTTATTGCTTTTATTTGCAATTTTATTATATAAGTATAGTTAATTACCTACTTATTATTCGAAGATGGGGTACCGATTTTGAAAATTATTTTTTGTTTAAAAGGGTATACTTAACCGTTGGTCCCATGGACATCAGGTCAGGATGTGAGATGGATCTGATGATGGGATCATGGAGATATGGAGGGAATTCTTCAAATATTGCAGGCACACCTATAGTAATATTATTAATCCAAGACAGTAATTTGAATTGGACAGTTCCCGCCTTACATTGCAAACCGCTATGTATGGGAAATGCTGTCAAATTACTATGTTGAATTAAAAATATTACTTTTAGTATAGTGATTGTTTTTTTTTACAACTGGTATCTCGGGCATTTGCTCTTGGAAAGATCCCTTGCCTAGATATTTACTTATGTAATTTATTTTATGTAACAAAAATTTTAATCGTAACAAAAATTTTAATCGAAATTAGGTAGGTATGCGATATTATTACTATTTTACAAATTTATTTTATTAGTAATTTACACTTATTCTAAATTCTCAAAAATCATTAGGTTTAAAAACACTGGTAATAAATAAATAGTAATAACTGTTATTCATGGGTAAATTAAACTAGACTTGTTTACGTAAGATTTATCAAGCAGGATAATGTGTAGTCTAACTACCTTAATCTGAACTCCATACTGCAACTGTCGATCTTCCTAAAACTCTCTACAATCGTACAAGGGGATCAGTCAGATCCGGACTATTTACGAGTAACTTCATCCGGCGTTACCCGGTTCGATTATCCGGCGGAATCTGTGCAAGTTGTAGTGCCGGATATACTTACCGGGCTGATAGAGGGGGAATACGTAGCTGGAATTTAAATTTGTTTGTTTGGATATGTTTATATTTAGAGAAACTTTATTACTCTCAGGTTATCTTGATTGAATTCAAAGTGCGATTCGCGGTGCAATTCGCGGTGGAAACGGCGGGCTGTTTGGGAGTGGAAGAGAAAAAAATTGTACGGGACATAGACCATATCGACTTAGACAAAAGGGAGAGGACCCCCGCTCCGAGTCGTTTCTGGTGCTAAGGTGCTATCCAGCGGGGTAATGCCGCTAGGGTTATGGGCACCTTTGCACCGGAAACGACAACGGACGGCAGCAATGTCTGTTCTTAGTTAAGTTGTATTTGTTTGTTTGACTGTTTAAATAATTTGTGTTATAAAATTATTTTAATTCAAAGTTAAAAATTTACTTTTTCTGCAATCAGTACTTAATATTAAGTAAATATGTAGCTGTGAGTAGGTATAATCATTGACCTCGACTCTGGTGACAATACCTATACACATCCGGCACATAGATACACATATATACACATAAATGTGCAGTTGACTGTATATGCATATAAATGCCGAACCTTTGGGAATTTACTGTTGAACTAGGTGTTGCCATGCGTTGAAACGTCGCAAACAGTCGACCTACTACAACCAGATTTGTCAACTAGGCTCCGTGTCAGTGGTAATACGATACGGTAACAGGATCGCTAGTGTTTGATTTTAAAAGATAAAGATAAAATAAGATAAAAGATATTTATTCTTCAATTTAGGCTCATAACAATGAGATGATGATGATGCAGGGGTACACGTAACTCTGCAGTTGAATGTACAGTCGCCATCAGATATATCGGAGCGGCCAAGGTGGTCACAAATATCTGAACAACGCCTTTATTCTCAAGGCGATACGGTGCTTGTTCAGATATTTTTGAGTACCGTGGCTGCTCAGATATATTTGATGGCGACTGTACATCATGCATATATCAATGCCGTACCTTTGGGAATAAACTGTTGAACTAGGTGTCATCATGCGTTGAAACGTCGCAAACAACGATTTGTCAACTAGGAGTCCGTGTCAAATACGGTAACAGAATCGCTAGTGTTTGATTTTGAAATAACTAGTAGTCCGCCTCGAACTGAGAACTCGCGATTTACTTGCAAACAAGCTGACCAATACGTGTAACAAGATCCATGTGCCCTCCTCATATACGAACTCTCAAATTATATGTATAGGTATCTGCTACAAACTTAACAAATTTCATAAAAATCAAGAAAACGCTACTCAAGTTATACTTAGATTTCATTTAAACCTTTTTTTTTGTTTTCATTTGTTTTTTTTATCTCGATAATGAAAGATAGTTACAGATACTTATTAGTGAAAGAGAGGACCAGAATTTCGGTAGCACAGACACATATGCAGTAAAATCAATAAATAAGCTCCAGGTTCCAGTCATTTATTTATATTTATTCATAACATTACATTAATAGGCTTACAGTAGGGTACCAAATCGCCTTCAATGCTAGAAACTTACTAACTAAATGACTCTAAATAACTAATTAAGTAAACATAACAAATATGCGCTTCTAGGTAAATTCATTACACATCGACATGATTTTAGTAATAGATTAAGCTCCCATTGCATGAAACCTTACCTCACACGGTGGCAGAGCAGACACATACTACAGCGATAGATAATACTTAGGAACACTGGACTATAGTAGGTTGCCATGGCACAGCCTGGAAGAACATAGTTTTTTTTAAATTTTAAAACGTCAATTTTTACCAAAATTTACATCATAAGGTGGCAGATTGAAACCTTTACCCATCGAAAGAGACCCCTTTGGTGACCCGAACCTGCATAGGTTGCCAGCCCTAAACCTGGTAGATTTCCAGGTCAGCCATGTTTTATGAGGCCAAAAAATGGGGTAATTTACCTCATCAGGTGGCAAGCTGAAATTGATGCAGATCGATAGCCCTTGGTGTGCCATTCACGAATATATAGGGTTGCCTGCCATCAGCCTGGTAGTTTTTCTGGTCAGCCTCCTCAAAGTATCGATTTAGTAACTTGGACCAACGAGAAATTCATGTACAGACGCTAAAATTCGAGGAATATTTTAGTGCGAACCGTGATATTTAATTAAAATCTATATATTGACAGTCTTGCAATGCATACGTGTTGAAATAATAGGGTAAATGAACCAGTTCTGGTCATTTCTTACTAATTATATAGATGACTACCGGAAAACTTAGACTGCGGGTAATATTGAGGACGCCGCGACAATAAATCATCAGTGTGTGACGTAAAATTGGTTAATCACCTCATTTCCGCAATCTCCTATTACTGCTTTGCTTAAATATGCTCAATCTGTGGGTGAAAAAACACCCTGACTTGGGTACTTTGATTACTGCGTGAAGTCATAATATATACGACCGACGCCTACCAGAGCACTCCTACTACTGAAGGGTAAACATCCTTCATGCGCATAGACTATAGGGCTGCTATCCCCTGGAAATAGGCCGCGCCCGTGCATCCCGTATCCGACATCATATCCGTATCATGACAGTATTTTCAAATATGGGAAATAAATGTTTCCGTTTAAGTTCAAAGTTCACTTAATGTTAAACGTGACATATACCTAAGATCTACGTACGGTCATGCTGGATATTATAATTATGTAGAAATCATAGGACATCATTAATCACTAAGTATTTTGTTCTTACCTCTTTTCCATTTCAATTGGGATTGGGCCTCTTCGTATGTAGGCACCAGGACTTTCAGTCTTGGGTATTCGATGGTTCGTTATTCAGGGCCGAACCCGCATAGGTCGCCAGCCCCAAGCCTGAGAGATTTCAAGGTCAACCACGTTCCATGAGGCCAGTAAATGGGATAATTTAGCCCATCAGATGGCAAGATGAAACTGATGTAGATCGATAGCTCTAGGCGTTCCATTCACGAGAATATAGGTTTGCCTGCCATCAGCCTGGCAGTTTTTTTGGTTAGCCTCCCTAAACTATCGATGTTAATATCTTGGAAACAAGAGAAATTCGCGTAGAGATACTAACATTCAAAGTATATTTAAATGCAAACCTTGATATTTAATTAAATCTACACATTGTGAGTCTTGCACTTCATACGTGTTGAAATAATAGGGCAAATGAATCAGTCGTGGGCATTTCTCATTGGTATTTTCGGTTTTTAGGGTTCCGTAGCCAAAATGGCAAAAACGGAACCCTTATAGTTTCGCCATGTCCGTCCATCCGTCCGTCCGTCCGTCCGTCCGTCCATCCGCGGTCTAGCTCAGTGACCGTTAGCACTAAACAGCTGAAATTTGGTTTGAATATGTGTATTAATCAAGCCGACAAAACGGTAGAATAAAAACGCGAAAAATATATTTTGTTAGGGTACCTCCCGCACACGTGAAGTGAGGGGCGAAATTTTTTTTCGTTCCAACCAAGTTGTGTGGGGTATCGTTGAATAGGTCTTTTAAAAAGAATTAGGGTCTTCTAGAGCAGTTTTTGGATAAAACTAATACTTTCGGAAATAATAGCTCCAAAAGTTTAAAACAGGGCGTCCCCCCCCCCATCTAACTTTTGAATCGTGGGTCCTAAAATGTAAAAAAAAAACTTGAAATTGAGGCCTAATGAGTACCTTCAATGAAAACTATATTGAAATAAATCGGTTGAGCCGTTTTTGAGTTATCATTCAAAAACCCATAGTGAAAGGACATAAGATCCGGCTAATTGGTGAGCTCAGCAGCACTAATATCGGTTGTCACATTGGCGATGTGTGTGTAAATAACATCAGCTATGCGGATGATATGGTGCTGCTGAGCCCTTCAATTGGCGCCTTGAGAAAACTTGTGGCAATGTGTGAGTCATACGCTGTGGCCCACGGACTCAAATATAATGCCAAAAAGGGCGAGATGATTATCTTCAAGGCAGGGTCGAAGAGCTATGCAGATGCTCCTGGTATCTTGCTATGCGGTACAACCCTAAACAGAGTTCGGCAATTTAAATATTTGGGTCACTGGGTCACTGAAGACTTAAGAGATAATTGTGATTTGGAGAGGGAACGCAGGTCGCTGGCTGTCCGGTGTAACATGTTGGCTCGCAGGTTCGCACGATGTACACGACAAGTAAAAATCACATTGTTCAAGGCATTTTGCCAGTCTTTTTACACGTGCGGCCTGTGGGTCAATTTTACGCAGCGGGCATACAGCGACTTGCGTATCCAATATAACAACGCGTTTAGGATACTGTTGGGGCTGCCGCGACATTGTAGTGCGTCGGGCATGTTCGCGGAGGCGCGGACTGATGACTTTGCAGCTATAATGCGCAAGCGGTGCGCGTCTCTGCTGGCCCGAGTCCGCTGCAGCTCCAACAAGATCCTGAGTGCGTTCGCGGATCGCTGGGACTCCGCGTTGCTGCGTAGGTGGACGCAATTGCACGTCTCGCGCCCCCCATAGTTGTAGATTTTATTATAGTTATAGATTTTATTATTTAGTGTATAAATTGATAGCAAGTAAGTACCTACTAACATTAGTAATATAAGATTTTACTTGTATTTGTTTTTGTGTGTTACTAATCAAATGGAATTTATATTCTGAATAAAATATTATTGTATTGTATTGTATTGTATAAGTAAAAATGACGTAAGCGCCGCCAAATTTCCCGTAAGAAATGACCTTTTGAATTAATGGTCTCAGTTTACTGAACCCTACACTGAGCATGGCCCGACATGCTCTTGGCCGGTTTTTCTTTCAATTGATCCTACGAACTTCATGGTTTTTTTACATCTCGTGTTCTTGAGATCCCTCGCTACGCTCAAGATTCAAACTTAGAATCACTCGCTTCGCTCGTGATTCAATTATAGAATCTTTCGCTTACTCGGGACTCAAAATCAACACTCGCAAAAAAACCAACTTTCCTCTCTTGTTGCACAAAAAACTATTTCCAGTTTTTATTCTACCATTTAGTCGGCTTAGTTCATGCACATATTCAAACCAAATTTCAGCTTTCTAGTGCTAGAGGTCACTAAGCTAGACCGCGGACGGACGGACGGACGGACATGGCGAAACTATAAGGGTTCCGTTTTTGCCATTTTGGCTACGGAACCCTAAAAACCGAAAATACCAATGAGAAATGCCCACGACTGATTCATTTGCCCTATTATTTCAACACGTATGAAGTGCAAGACTCACAATGTGTAGATTTAATTAAATATCAAGGTTTGCATTTAAATATACTTTGAATGTTAGTATCTCTACGCGAATTTCTCTTGTTTCCAAGATATTAACATCGATAGTTTAGGGAGGCTAACCAAAAAAACTGCCAGGCTGATGGCAGGCAAACCTATATTCTCGTGAATGGAACGCCTAGAGCTATCGATCTACATCAGTTTCATCTTGCCATCTGATGGGCTAAATTATCCCATTTACTGGCCTCATGGAACGTGGTTGACCTTGAAATCTCTCAGGCTTGGGGCTGGCGACCTATGCGGGTTCGGCCCTGAATAACGAACCATCGAATACCCAAGACTGAAAGTCCTGGTGCCTACATACGAAGAGGCCCAATCCCAATTGAAATGGAAAAGAGGTAAGAACAAAATACTTAGTGATTAATGATGTCCTATGATTTCTACATAATTATAATATCCAGCATGACCGTACGTAGATCTTAGGTATATGTCACGTTTAACATTAAGTGAACTTTGAACTTAAACGGAAACATTTATTTCCCATATTTGAAAATACTGTCATGATACGGATATGATGTCGGATACGGGATGCACGGGCGCGGCCTATTTCCAGGGGATAGCAGCCCTATAGTCTATGCGCATGAAGGATGTTTACCCTTCAGTAGTAGGAGTGCTCTGGTAGGCGTCGGTCGTATATATTATGACTTCACGCAGTAATCAAAGTACCCAAGTCAGGGTGTTTTTTCACCCACAGATTGAGCATATTTAAGCAAAGCAGTAATAGGAGATTGCGGAAATGAGGTGATTAACCAATTTTACGTCACACACTGATGATTTATTGTCGCGGCGTCCTCAATATTACCCGCAGTCTAAGTTTTCCGGTAGTCATCTATATAATTAGTAAGAAATGACCAGAACTGGTTCATTTACCCTATTATTTCAACACGTATGCATTGCAAGACTGTCAATATATAGATTTTAATTAAATATCACGGTTCGCACTAAAATATTCCTCGAATTTTAGCGTCTGTACATGAATTTCTCGTTGGTCCAAGTTACTAAATCGATACTTTGAGGAGGCTGACCAGAAAAACTACCAGGCTGATGGCAGGCAACCCTATATATTCGTGAATGGCACACCAAGGGCTATCGATCTGCATCAATTTCAGCTTGCCACCTGATGAGGTAAATTACCCCATTTTTTGGCCTCATAAAACATGGCTGACCTGGAAATCTACCAGGTTTAGGGCTGGCAACCTATGCGGGTTCGGGTCACCAAAGGGGTCTCTTTCGATGGGTAAAGGTTTCAATCTGCCACCTTATGATGTAAATTTTGGTAAAAATTGACGTTTTAAAATTCAAAAAAAACTATGTTCTTCCAGGCTGTGCCATGGCAACCTACTATAGTCCAGTGCTCCTAAGTATTATCTATCCCTGTAGTATGTGTCTGCTCTGCCACCGTGTGAGGTAAGGTTTCATGCAATGGGAGCTTAATCTATAAGCAATGTGTGCCAGCTATCAGCGAACACGTCGGCATCCAGCCTCAATACGAGTTGGTTAAGGAGTACCGGCGTCATTAAACGTACGAGAACAAAAAACGTTGTTTCGTTTTCTGTTTTACCCATAAAGCTCTATACCTGGAGTAAGCTTAGGTACATTACCCCTCTGTCAACGTTATTAGCAGGAAAATCTAATAGGTTTATAAAAACTATTTCAAAAATCGATTACACGCATTCAGTTCATCGTTTTCAGTGAGTAAAGAGCTCCGTGAAAATGCCTTTATGTATTGTTTTTAGGTGTAAAAAATGTTCTACTTATTATGTCTAGTTTACAAAAATATGAAATATAATTTCACATGTAATTATAGTTTTACTTTTTTATCATTACTATTATGATTAAAAAATTAATCCATATCGAAAATCCAGCGTCGTTTACTGAATCGATTCAAAGATAATCGTTTATTTTCTGACGGGCAGTAACCATTTTGACGTTTGACACTTATGCATATTTAACGCCCCTAAGGATTACTGCCTTCTATATTTTGTTTGAAAATACAAGCAAATATTATCCTTGGCTTTTTTGTTTGACATTTGCAAAGACTGCATCCAATAATGAACCATATTTCAACATATGTAAAATCATTTGTTGCTCCATTTAGTGTCGTGACTTACTGTCAAATATGCGTGATATTTTCAAGTGAAAGGTACATCATTGTCCTTTATCAATAAGGCGATGCTGCTATAAAAAATCATTTACAAATAAACTTTATTAACAACCGACAATGATGTACCTTTAAATTGAAAACGCCATACGTATGCTTCCTCGCCCCCCTCAGATTTTGGCAGACTTTTTTGTTTGGAAAGATGAGGCGATGGCTCCTCCAGGTATAGAACTTTATGGTTTTACCTAATAATAAGGTAAAAAATCTCACAAGGTCACCTAGTCAGCCAGCCTGCCAATCCTATGAAAAACCTCAATACAAAGCACGCTTAACTCAAAACACGTCACTCGAAACAGTTTCACTCCTAAACATTTCGATATCAGCTCTATTCCATCGTACTACGATTTAAGTTAGCTTGCACATTGTAATTAAATGGTAATCCTCCAGGAGTTCGATTTTTGAATCTCACCGGTGCCTTTTTTTGTATGCAGCCGATGACTATTTAGTACGAAATAAGTCACCCGGTGAGATTCAAAAATCGAACTCCAGGATGCCAAAATGAATGGAGTTGCGGACTATTTAAGAGCAAGAGCTAGCCACGTCAGATTCTGTTGGTCTGTCACTTTGACCTCCACTCATTAAAAGCTGCCAGATGCCCGGATCTAGCCATAAGCATGGTATAGCAAACTAACTAGACGTGTTTCGTTGCTCTCATTATTGTGTCATATAGTCATATCATATCTGACTAAGAGCTGGCCACGTCAGATATGACACAATAATGAGAGCAAATAAACCTGTCTAGTTAGATTTGCCATCCTTTTTGCTAGATCCGGGCATTTGGCAGCTTGTAATGGGTCAGAGTGACAGACCAACAAAGTTTTTCAATTGGATAAAAGTAATAGCAAAATAGGTAAAACCTGCCGAAGTTGTGTCATTTATAGAGAATATGCCTATATTTTAACAGCAGAACAAAAAACGTATATTATAATGAAAAAAATAAAAAAAAACAAAAACAGTAGGCGACTAACTATACATTGCATTATACATGATCATTTGGCACTACTTTCCCCCAACAGAAACTTTTAGCTCTGTACGCCTAGCATGACTTACGCTGTTGCGCGACTCTCCATACTTCAGCCGCGACTCGAAGTATGCAGTCGCGCGCGACAACGCATGTCATGCTAAGCCGCCTGATAATAAACCAATGAATTACATTATCTCCCATAATATTGCGTCAAAACCATAACCCAGATTTGTTTTCTTCGTATTGTTTGATATTTGCATTCTTTGACCTCCACCACTTTAGAGCTGCCCGATATAAGGATTTGAAAATATTAAGCATAGTATAGCTAGGGCTACCATCTCTAAATACGCCGAACCCGGACAATAATTTTAAAAACCCGGACATTTGGCGTAAATCGCATTATTTCCCCGGACGTGTCCAAATCAATAATGGCACTAAACAATTAAATTCGCTGAGTTGTTTCCTCATTCCTCACATAAAAAGTGTCCGGGTTTTCCCCGGACACTTATTGAAAACCCCCCCGGACGCACCCCGGACGGCCTCCAAACTAGGACAAATCCGGGAAAACCCGGACGGATGGCAGCCCTAAGTATAGCAAACTAACTAGACGAGTTTCGTTGCTCTCATTATTGTGTCATATCTGACGTGGCCAGCTCTCCGTCTATTGCGTTCACAAATTGGTGTCTAGCTTGTTGAAAGCACGTTGCCTGCAAAGTTAGCCATTGGTATTGACTTGTTGGTTTTGCTTTGCCTTTGGCAAAGAGTCTCTGAGTCTCTGTCACGATTCCCCGATTCATATTCTCAAACGTAGAAAATCATTTGATAGGTTAATACGTTTTCGATGTAGTTGATCAGTTCATAGGTACAAGGTGTAACAAAAATGCTGGTGGGTGTCAATATTTTATGTTAAAGATATTCTTACTTTTAGGGACATTTACGAGTATTTACTGCTCAATCAAAGTTAAGCTTTAATTTAACAATAGTATTTTGTTGAGTGCTAGGCAAACCGGTAAGGTTTGAGTTCGACGAATGACCTGCTGCCTCTATACAATTGTCTTCAATCTCCTGGCGGATTGTGCCGGCGCCTCCCTTGCCTACAGCAGCGGGTGGCGGCGGCGCGGGGCCCGCCCCGGCAACAGACCCATTATATCCCTAAGAATCGACTTTTGAGTCATATTATGACAACGTTCATAAAGTATATGCTTTGAATATAACTGTCAGTCATTTTATTGGCAAATTAGAATGCAGGAGTAGAAAAAACAATTGACACTATCAGTTACTAAATGGAAATGACATATCTGGAATTATATATCAATTTCCATGAAATAGAAAAAAAACCAGTGAGTTTCACGTATTTCAGTCATTATTGGTGTGACATGTTTCGAGATGTTTGTACAGTCGGCGTCAGAGATTCGTGACCCCCCCAATAGCAGTATAGAAACTGTATATACAATAATTTCGTCAACACACGTAATGTTTGCGTAGCTGTGGGGTTTCATAAGCGGACAAACGATCCTGAGATACCGGATCGAGACCGCTAAAAGCATTTTTTTTTAGCATTACAATTATTGAAAAATGAATACGGGTAAGTAATATCAAATATTATAGTAGAAATTAATAGGGAAAAATAAAATAAAAACCAATATTAAAAACACTATTTTATTAACGTTTAACCCCTAAATAGTCATTCAATCAGTTTCTTTTTTCGAACTGTCATTTATAAAGTAGAAATTGTGACTAAAAATAAGTCCAGTCTACGTTTCGTAATTAATGTTTTAGTGCTTTATTACATGCATGGTTATACATATAATATAGTAGATTGTACAACAAGTGCATAAAACGTACCATTTTACGCGAGGCGTTTATCCATACGAGCGAGCTTGCGAGCGAGGATGGATATAAAGTACGAGCGTAAAATGGGTTTTATGGACGAGTTATACACTCTACTTTTTACTTCGATTGTGAGGAAATAAAAAGAATCGGAATTTCTTTCATAAGTGTTTATATTTTTTTACTTCTCATTCTCGTAAAGTTTCACTTTATGCTGGGTATAGGCGGACTAAAACTCAATTTTATGCACAAGTGCATAAAAAATTGACTTCTTCTAAGGCTATTTTGACAATGGCAATTTTTTATGCACTTGTGCATAAAATTGAGTTTTAGTCCGCCTATACCCAGCATAAAGTGAAACTTTACGAGCATGAGAAGTAAAAACTATATTTTAAATACAGTCAAAATCCTTATATCGATATGCGTTTAGTTTGGCAGATATTTATTTGATATTTCTATTTTACATTATATAAACTGAACACTTATGTTGTCTAACTATCAATAACATTTGTAAGCATATTTCTCTTTTATAGGAAATAAACCACAATATTATAGTGTGGTGTGAGTTAATTAAAATTGTTGTTAGTTGTTGTGTTTCCTGGGCTGCGATTATAGTTGCCTTTATAATAGGAAGGGAACCAGAAGGGAAATCCTTAGGATATTGTCTATTGAATATAAGCTAGTAAGTATGTTGTCTTTGCGTTACAACATCAGAATGACTGAGTCATCACACATCACATGTTAAATGTTGAATCGACCCGTGTGATAATAACTGCATTGTTATGCAGATACTATATATAAATATTGGGCTTGATAAATAATGGTAGCGTATAAAACGCGAATATATTCTAACCTTGCGAGCCACTACGTTTCAGAGAATAACAGCATGTTATCGGCCAGCGGTAACAATATTCATCTCCTGTCACGTTAACAAGGTATAGTCTGAATCAATATCAGTAACACTTTTGTATGCCCATCATATAAGAATATAATATAATTTACACTAAGTAAATGAAATATCACTATAGCTATTTTTTTTCCTAATACCGGAGAGGGTAACCGTCATTCTCCTCTATTTGTTTCAGCCTACTTTTCATGCTAGCTACCAATTTTGAGCATAAGTCAGTGTTCCTCATAAGTTCCCACGTTCTGTAGACTTCATCATCAAGGTTTTGTTTCGATTTGACCTGACCGGGGTCCCAGTTGAGCACCATTTGGCCCCATAAATTTTCAATTGGGTTCAGGTCAGGGCTCTTAGATGGCCAGTTGAAAACTGTAATGTCTGGTTGAGATTCTAACCACTGTTGGACTATCCGTGAACGATGCACTGCACTGTTGTCCTGCACAAAAAAGATTTGCCCTTCAGAGTATGCGACACGAACTGACGGTAGCATCACGTCCCGCAATATCTCCAGGTATCGCTTGCTGTTCATCCGGCCTCCAACTTCCACGAGCTCACCTAGACCCATGGACGACATCCACCCAAAATACGCTGAAAATAAGCAATATATTGTAAGACTTATACAATTACAATATAATGTATAGAAATTTGTAAAAATATATGACGTTAATTAATAAGGAGCATCTAAAATGAGTCATCAATATTTGTGACTTTCCATCACAGAAGGGTCCTTATGCTTCAAGTCTAATAAGGTCCTTTCCATCTGAAATTCTAACAAAATGCAGATAAAAACATAAGAGCCCCTCTTTACTGGAAAGCCACTTTTTATTTATACCTACTTTTAATCAAAACAGTAGTAGTTATTTGAGTAAGTTGTTACCGAGTTATTTACCTAATGTAATGTTATTCTTCCACTTGTTCTCAAGTCTAGCATATTTTTGGGGTTATATCCCCTCTCCTTCTCCACAAAATTTTTCGTCCATCTTTATCGGATTTGAAACATTTTTCATCCGAAAAAATCACGATCTGGTTCTCCCAGTCGAAATCCTCATATTTTTTGGCAAAACTAAGGCGATCGTCGCGATGCTTCTTTGACAAACTAATTTTTTTTGCTAGTTTATAATGGTGTATCTGGGCAGCATGCAAATGTCTTCTGACAGTGATAAGAGATACCCCAAATGTCTCAGCTGTTGAGCGCGTAGTAGTAAATGGAGCATCGGTATGTATTTGCACAATACTACGGTGCCGCTGAGATTCCTCTGTGTAGGCAGAAGGACGAGGGCCGCGCCGATCATCTTTAACGTCACCCGTTTCTGCATACCGCTTTAGCCATTTGCGAACCGTGTTCCTCTGCAAATAAAATATAATACAATTTAAACTTAGTAGGTCTATCAAAAAAACATGGCCGAATGAAATGGAGTAAACTCTAAGTAACTCACCGCTATATTCATATCTCGTGCAATTGTTTTAATACTCTGGTTTTGTTCCCGGAGCACAACAATTTTCGATCTCATAAAAGAGTTTAACCGAACCATTTTAACACAGGTGTAACACGAGTTTACGGACAAGTCGAGAGTAAAATTAAATAACGTTACTGCTTCGGCAAACCAAGAATAGACGGTACGGTGACGGTAATGATTTGCGGTGGATGAGAATTATTAAAAATTTACCCCAAAACTCAACTGTAATTACAAAAATGCGAAACGGAAAAATCATACTAAATTCAACCTAAACACATTTAGTTAAAGACATTATGACTCATTTTCGGATGTATATAATGAGGGTAGAGAAATAATAATAAACAAAGACAAGACTATATCATCATTACAGGCCGGTTAGATAAGGACGCATAGACATGAGTAACCTCCATCTTTACGATAGTGATTCATATTTTCACAAGTAATAATATGTGATCGGTGGCCCAATGGTATACGTGACGGACTAATGTAAGAACATGAAGTCTTAATAACGGCCGCGAAGTGTCCGAGGATCGATTCCCAACAAAGGTCCCCGAGGAAATAGGGAAAATTGACTTTTTGAATTGATATGATGCTCGATATAGGTGTGTCGATGTTGAACTAATGTTCCGGCGTTGCCTTGCGAGCTATAGTTTTAAATCCAGGGGGGTCACGTTTCTCTGACGCTGACTGTACATTCGCCTCAAGACTTAATGTACAATGTTCAAGTCGCAGCGAGAAATAGCTAGGTATACGCACAGATATGTCTGGCAGATACGCCCCGCGGACAGATCCGTAACTATATGGCGCTATACTGATCTGCCCGCAGACACATACGTGTCCATGCAATTCTCGCCATACACTGACGGATCTGCCCACCGGGCATATCTTCCAGACAGATCCGTTAGATGATAGAGTTATTTATAGATTTAGTCACGAGGATTTTGCCTGCTTATTTGCTTAACGTTACATCAAATGACACGATTTTTACAACCAAAATTTTCAAAATTTAAGTACCTAATAAAGTTCTAATATCTTCAGTAATAAAATAACTTCTCTATTGAATAAATTTACATTCAAAACTTGTACCACTTCGTTACATTACACGAGTAACAAAGTAGATGGGAATGGGGTGAATAACACCTATTTATTCTGTTTACGTGGAAAATTAGGGTTGAAATATGAAATATGGACGACACGATAAGCGAGAAAATGTGCGTAATAAATATTTTGACAACCGCTGTTATTTACTTTTTAACCGACTTCAATATCTCAAAAGACAGGAGGTTATCAATTCGGTTGTATGTTTTTTTTTTATGTTTGTTACTCCATAACTCCGTCATGTCTGAACCGATTTTGAAATTATTTTTTTTTGATTGTAAGTATATATATACAGAATGGTACCGTTTTTATCAAAACGCAGTTCTGATGATGGGATCCATGAGAAATCGAGGGAACTCCTCAAATCTTAAAGGCATACATATAGTTCTTTTTGTGTTTTTATCAACAGATCCAGCATTTTCAACCAAAAATGTGTTAATTGATAAGGTGGAACTGCTGATGATGACCAGAACGGAACTCTTCAACGACGCATAGTTCACGTATGGCGATTTGCCCCAGTCGCTGTGTTTGTTTAGCAATTTAGATTTTTAAGACAAATTTGTGTCAAGTTCGAGTTCTGATGATGGGATCCATGAGGAATCGAGGGAGCTCTTCAAATCTTAAGGGCATACAAATAGTGATTGTTGTGTTTTTATCAACAAATCAAGCATTTTCAACCAAAAATGTGACAATTGATGAGGTGGAACTGCTGATGATGACCAGAACAGAACTCTTCAACGACGCATAGTTCACTTACATACTTACTTAATACATAGTTGGTCTAATCTAAGTATGTCATAGCCAAATCCCGAGAAATAAGTTAATGGCAAAAATTTGATTTTTCGCAAGATTTTATCGCTGATTCTACTTTTCTTTCCACAAGCAACTAATACTCGCCTAGACTATTCTAATAACCCCAAACACAAATAGTTTGGTTGTTTTATCTCAGAGTTTCCATGACCACTTTCTGTCTTCATCATCAGATCAGCTCCATGTCATTATAATATTGCATTATCATCTAATTTAGGTAGAGAGAGGTAGGCAGTGCAGTAGGTACAGTCAGCATCAAATATATTGTAACAGCCGCGTACCGTCAGTTACCAATTCTTTCGTGTGTTCTGTGATTAAATAATTCAGCAAATATAAGTGTTCATATAATATCTTCCCTATGCCTACAGGTTAGTGTTGGGTAGGACATCAATTTAAAATGAGTTTGAGTGAGCACCTCATTTAAAAAAATGAGGTGGTACAATGTCTTACTTCAAATGAGGTGAGGTACACAAACGAGGTGACAAAATGTGTTGATTGCCGGCGAGCGCGAGTACCGCGAATGAATGAATGAATGTGTGACGGTTTGATAGTGTTTGGAAGAATGTGCAGTGTGTGTATTTTTTGTATGCGAATAGCGTCAGTGAGTGAAGGAATGAGTAGAGGGGGCTCAATAGAAATGAAGTAAGACATTTTCCCGGTGTGAAGTACTGCGACAAAAAACAGAACGAGGGGCTCAAATGAGGTACCTCACGAATGAGTAACCCAACACTACTACAGGTAGATATATTGATACTTAACTTTGCTTACTTAATCAAAGAACACACGAAAGAATTGGTAACTGACATTAGAGTCTCGTGGAATTACCTTCAATTGTATGGAATTTATAGTGCACCATCTAAAATAATCCACTCCTCTCTTTCGCCGGCCTTCCCCAATTGAAGTCGGTTTTTTTTTTCTTAAAAATGATTCTAAGGCTTTTTATCTAAAGGCTTTTTATTTTAATTTTATTTATTTATTTTATCTCTTATAAAAAAAAGTAAAAATTCATTTAAACCGATAATTTTACATATGAGACTTCCCTTCCTTCTTCCTTCTTCCTTCTCTTCTTCCTAGCCGATTTCGGCTACAGCGACTGCATAACGCTCTTTAGCTGCGGGAACTAAGCTGGTCCGCCCGCTCGTGCGCCCTCATGTGACTGCAGTAGCCAATCTTAGTCTGCAGTGTGCGCCCACACCGAGGGCATGTCAGGACTCCGTCTAGGTAGTGGTAAGTTAAGGCTGCAGGTGGTCGAGCCTTCAGAGCATCCCGTCTGTTGTCAAGGTCTACTTTCCGTCGCTCTTCAAAATCACAAACTCTCAACTGCAACAACCGCCTCCACTCCGGACGCTTCGCCGCATGTGTTTCCCAACGACTAAGCTCACGGGCCACAATGGCGGTCTTGCGCTCAGGGCACAGGTTGGAGTCTCGATCTTGAAGAGTTCGCACGTTCCATGATCCAAACGTCATAAGTGATGATTTCTTTATTCCTTTATTGCGTCGACCACTTGGGTTGTGATGCCAGGCAGCCGTGGTTACTACCTCCGATCGTGTTGGGATAAGCAATTTTTGGGACACCTTTTCTAGTCCCTTCCCCGGCTGAGCGGGAGAAGCAGTGCCACCCTAAACGGGGCTGCTTCGTCGCTATCGGTGCTGCCGAGTCCACGCTGTTACCCCAGTGCAGCGCAGAAGCGACCACTCTCCTCTAGCCGCGCTGTGTGCAGATCTTGGACAGAGCCGGGAGCATCAACACCCAACCCCTCTACCGCAATCCATCGCCACAGGTCTTGATATACTCGGAGTCCATTGAGCATAAGCAGTCAACTACGCAGGATATATTATAGTGCAAGAACAGTTGCGCCGCCACAATTGCACTCTCTCGTCATATGAGACTTACTTATTACAAAAGCATTAAAAAAAAAAGAAAAACAAAAAAAAATTTTTTTGGCGTTTTTGACATAAAGTCATATAATTTTTTTTCTATTGACCTCAGAAATGCGTGGTTCAAATCTTTCTGTTTCCTCATGTTACACCGTGTATAGCTAGTAGGTGGCTTAATGTGTGAAAAGCACCTTAAGAGTGAAATCAGTGCCTTTCGCCTAAATTAGCACACTAGTTTTAAGTGCAGTCACGTCTGAAAATATGGAGTCATAGACAAAAATATGTAGCCATGACTCTATTAACAATGCGTAAGGATAGGTATTTAAATGTTTTTGTCACATTAAATGTATCTAAATTTTCATACAATGAAAGTAAAATATATAATATATAAGTATACGTACCAAAACAAAACTAAACAACTTTAGTTTTAGATTCTTAGCTCTGCCTGTAGTTCGAATTCCATTAAAAAATATGAGAATGGGTGTAAGAAGGTTTTTTTACGAACAGTTCCATTACCATGGCCATAGTATACATAATATAACATTTTAAGTTAGCATGACCATAAATAAAATAAAATAAAACATTATCTTAATAGTACATATTATAGTTATAAGTTAGTTGTAAGTTAGTTATAAATTAGTTATAAGTTAGGTCCCCACTGAAAATCAGCGCCGTGGCTTGCTGTGGCATTATGCTGAGTGGGGGTCCCTTTTAACGTCAATATTTGTAAACTTTTCCTTTGTATATTTAACTGTTGTGACGTTAATAAATGTATTTTCTTTCTTTCTTTTTCTTTCTTTCTTTCTTATACTATGTTATCGTCACAATAATTATAATTCCAACTGTAAATTTTCAGGTAAACAGAGTAACCTTCGCCCCCCTAGTGGTATCAACCCTCTTCATCCTCCTAACCTCTCTACTAGCACACTGCGCGCGGCGGCTGGTGCAGAAACTAGTCAAGGAGTCTTTCGTTCGAGTGCTATTAGAGGAGGCTATAGCTGCGGCTGAACTATGCGGGTGCTGCTTTGAACTTATCATAGGTGAGTCAAGTCTTATAGCGACAGTGAAGAATCTAGTCAAGGAGTCCTTCGTTCGAGTGCTGTTAGAGGAGGCTATAGCTGCTGCTGAACTATGCGGGTGCTGCTTTGAACTTATCATAGGTGAGTCAAGTCATATGGTGCGATGTTTGAGTGAGTGAAGTCTTATAGTGACGGTGGAGAAACATGTCAAGGAGTCTTTCGTTCGAGTGCTACTAGAGGAGGCTATAGCCGCTGCTGAGCTATGTGGATGCTGCTTTGAACTTATCATAGGTGAGTCAAGTCATATGGTGCGATGTTTGAGTGTGTCAAGTCCTATGATGATGGTGCAGAAGTTTTAGTTGGAGTGTTGATAGAGGTAGCTTTAGCTGCTGAATTATACGGATGCTCTTTTGATCATTGGTGAGTCAAAACATAATATAGGTAATTACGATCTGGGTAAAATTTACCCCAAATACTTACGTCGTGGTAATGGTGCAACAGGAGCTAGTCTAAGTAAGCTGAAATTATAGGAGTCAAATAGTATATCACAATCATATTCATTTATATTTCACAACTAAAAAATATTTCGGGATGTCCCATTCTTCAAACCAAAATATTAGCATGTTTTTAACAGGCTTTGTTTCAATTTTTATATTAAAAGAAAGAAAGATACAATATCATGTCGATTCACTAATTAATGAGAATATACCTTGGCTGTAGGCATGTTACTGTCCCTTTTCACAAATCAAATGTATTTTTCCCTGAATTGCTTGATACCCTTATACCTCTACTTTGTGCCAAAATATGGATTGATATTTCTACATATTAAACCCTGAAATGCATGCAAGGCTTTTTCGGACAAGCGTGAATAGTCAACACCTATTCATTGCTATCAAGGAAGCCTACATTGCCTCTGACTAGATCTTAAACTTTAGTGACAGTACTATCGAAGTTATGAAACCAGTCAGGGACATTTTTGGAATGATTGACTGACCCTACCCTTTAATTTTCCTGTTTGATCGATGCCATACCTAATAGTTTGCATTGCCTCAGAAGCATGACTTGAATAGGCCCCTAGACCTACTTGACTTTTTAAATGCTGCTGTGATAAAGCGCGCTGTCGTAAGTAGGTACGCTTCTTTTTTCATATAATAAAGCTAGTAGGCATGTCGTATTTACGTCACGACCTAACATTCTGGCAAGTCAAATAGACCCCGAATTTGACTTTGAAATGCAATGTTTTGCATGATCTTATGACACATAGCTTCACCGTATCAACCTATTATACACGTTTAATGGTTTTTCCAGCTAAGTGAAAGCAGAGACTATAGAGATATAGACTTTTTGAAGCTCATTTCGATTGCGCCATCTATGTCAAAGCCCCCTAAGGATACCGAATATGTAAGAGAAATGTCACCTGCATTGTTACTCCACCTAGTATAACAAATAGCGTACTAGTAGTACACTAGTAGCTACTAGGTGGAGTAGCAGTGCAGGTGACATTTCTCTTACATATTTGGTATCCTTAGGGGGCTTTGACATAGATGGCGCAATCGACATGAGCTTCAAAAAGTCTATAATTCAATTCAATTTTTAAAATATGGCATTCTGTCCACAATATTGGGACAATTTTGCCAATGTCGAAGTCGCTCCAAGAGCTGGACGTTGTACGGTGAGGTTAGGCTTTTTATAAGGAGATAGCTACTCCCTACAAACAGCACGTGGACTAACGGATATCTAACTCAAACAGGGGTTACACATGTTTCGAGACTAATTCTTCATTAGTTGCTCACTAGTTCGTTAAATCACTGCAGAATAAGCTATATATTACACACTGAATCACGAAAATGAACATAAAATAAGAAGTTTTTCCCGAAACCAAACCACCTTGCTCGACAAGATGGCCGCAAGTCAAAAAAAAAAGTCTATATCTCTGTAGTCTCTGCTGAAAGTAACGAATAGTAATATTTCAACGATTTAAATTTATATTGAAGTTTTGCAAGACCGTTTGGGAGAGACACGCGTATTTTAAATAAACAACTAATTCTAAATCTTTAGACTCCAGATTGAGCGCAGCATAAGGTTGAGTTTGTAAACAAACTTGAAGTAAACTTAATAAGATTTTAATGAGGAGAAATTAATTTAGAACTATTTTTGATCTCAACTTTTCCCGGGGAATATGATAATGCTTTGATATTAAATTTATCCAAAGATCGCTCCGCGATCTCCCTTCAAATAGCTTATATTGTGAGTACGTGCTAGTGCTACGTATTAAAAGTATAAGTATACGTACGATTTTTATAAAAAATACATTTTATGATTCATAAAAAAAAAGTTGAACTATGGTTGAACTAGTTGGTAGTCAACTTGTTACTGAACTCTTAAATCATATCAATCTTGTTTTTTAGATAGGTAGCAAGTGAAAAACTTCGTAAATGTCATGTCGATTAAAATCATGAAAAAAGAATAGTCAATATAATTCAAACGTTTTGAATATTAATGCCTTTTACTTTTATAACCATTAAAACCACTACATACCATTGAGTAACAGGAGATGACATCCCTAAGATTATTTACGTCACTCTGGGCGCTAAGTGAAATTTACCGCCCTGGGGCGCAGCGGAAAATCTCACTTCACACCCAGGAGAAGACGTAAAATTATGTACGCACCACGGGCGGTAATAAGGAAGGCCTCAGATCGCTTGTTTATGGCCCTTACCTTCGGTTCGGGCCACAAATGCCAGCGATCTGAGCCCTTCTTTATTTTACCGCCCTAGGTACGTAATGTACTATTTTGTCCCAAAAGTAGTAGTGAAAATCACTACAAGTCTACATATACTAAGGTACTCTTTGATTCTGTCACAGCTGTCAATCGCCAAACGTGGCGCACGTTCTTGTCACATCTAGTAAAATATGTACATAATTAAGTCTATGTCACTACGCTATAAATACATAGGTATTTATAGCGTAGTGACATAGACTTAATTATGTACATATTTTACCTGTCATCTCCTACAATTTTTAGGTTATAAAATGTACTGAGATGACAGATGTCAAAAACCGCTTCTTAGGTTGCACAGAGTATAATACCTACGCATACAGGGTGTGACGTAACAAAATGGTGATCCGTTTAAGGACAATATTGGCATCGTATTGCGAGATTTGCGAGTAAGAAAAAGCAGAAGAAAAATTTTTTTGGATAATTTTTTTTTGTACACGTGGACACGTTTTGTGGACACGTCGCCCCAGCTGGCCAATCCTCCATGCAAAATCAAAAAGTTTTTTTCACAAAAAAACCCTTTTTAGGGTTCCGTAGCCAAATTGGCAAAAACGGAACCCTTATAGTTTCGCCATGTCCGTCCGTCCGTCCGTCCGCGGTCTAGCTCAGTGACCGTTAGCACTAGAAAGCTGAAATTTGGTTTGAATATGTGCATTAACCAAGCCGACAAAACGGTAGAATAAAAACGCGAAAAATATATTTTGTTAGGGTACCTCCCGTACACGTGAAGTGGGGGGCGAAATTTTTTTTCGTTCCAACCAAGTTGTGTGGTGTGGGGTATCGTTGGATAGGTCTTTTAAAAAAAGAATTAGGGTCTTTTAAAACAATTTTTGGATAAAACTAATACTTTCGGAAATAATAGCTCCGAAAGTTTAAAACAGGGCGTCCCCCCCATCTAACTTTTGAATCGTGGGTCCTAAAATTTTGAAAAAAATCATGAAACTGAGGCCTAATGAGTACCTTCAATGAAAACTATATTGAAATAAATCGGTTGAGCCGTTTTTGAGTTATCATTCAAAAACCCATAGTGAAAGGACGTAAGTAAAAATGACGTAAGCGCCGCCAAATTTCCCGTAAGAAACGACCTTTTGAATTAATGGTCTCAGTTTACGGAACCCTACTCTGAGCATGACCCGACATGCTCTTGGCCGGTTTTTATTTTTATAACTAGAAACGATACCAATTATGCCCTTACAAGGATCACTAGTATTTTTGTTACAGCTTGTATATTCACTCGTTTATTTTCGTAATCTCTCAATGAAGGCATCTACAATAAACTTAAAGCTGCTCATAAAATACGTATTTGAATTATGAATAAGCAAAAGGAAGCGCCGAATAAACTGGAAACAACAAGTTTATAAAACAGATGTTTCTCGGAAACAGTCCATCTGCATTCGTTTATGAATAAATTATGAAACCTTATAGTGGGAGAGACGGAGTTCTTGTGTATACAGCCTTGGCCAGAAGTGTTGAGCACTAATGCGATTTTCATACAAAACTGGAAAGTTTAGTCCATCGTTTCCATCTTTGTTTAAGTTATTTTGTCAATTAATTTAAACTAATAGGCATGTTTTGTTGAAGTTAGTTGTAACTGCATAGAATATTTGCAATATCTTATATCGCACCGACTTAAATTTACATTTTTGGTACCTTCTGTTTTCATATTTTTTAAGTACCTTGAAAGTGTTATTAAGTGAAGTTTCCTATATTTATAAATAAAATATAACATTTACCTGTACCGTACATTGTTAGGATAGGGAAATAATGCTTAACATCAAAATTGTAAACAAAAAACACCTATGCTCAACACTTCTGGCCAAGGCTGTACTCTGATTGGTTATATACGTACTTGGCAGTGGCAGCGCGTCCATAAAATACGATTCCTGTCGGCTTGCCTAATTTTTCTGGCGTTTGAGCAGTTTTTCTACAGTAGTGAGGATCCTAAGCCACATAAAAACGTCGAACCTAAAATTTTTATGCACAAGCATAAAATTTGGCACACTTGTTTATTGTCCCCAGAAAACCCGATTAAGATCGGTACCCAAAGGTACCCCCCCCCTTCTGGCGCCGGGGAGCGGGGGTTAAAATACCACTCCACCCGGCTTCATTCAAAAAATTCTAACAGTTCACATTTAGCTAATAGGTCAAGTTTGGTATCATTTTCGGATAAAACGACCACGTAGAATACGTTTCTGGTATTAAAAAATGCAATTTACGAAGTAATTTAAAAAAAAACATACGAATTTCGAAAATCTCAACAAAAATTTTCATATTCCAGTCATCATAAATATAAATTTGCTTGTTTTTTTCACAATTTAAAAATACAATATTAAAGCATATTTCACGTAGATTCAAAAAAATATAACATATGAAAACCTTTACTAACAGGAAATAGCATAAAAAAATATTTTACGTCGCGCGTCGCGATATTATTTTTGCCGCCGTCGGCATCCGCGGTCAAAATATCCAAATAATGCACTGTGGATAGGTACCATGTAAACTTGTTATTTATTGAAATCAATTGTATATATAACAACGATAGAAATTGTACCTGAAGCAATGTGGTATTCCGTCGGAAAAGGGACTTTTAGTATAGGAGTTGTGTGCGCAACCCTTTTCCTTGAGCTAAAATCTTGGGTTTATAAGTGGTATTTATGAAGCTATCAAATGGGTCACTGGACCAGTTACTAGGAAAACAGCCCCTCTGGACACGAACGGTGCTATAATTACGGATAGCCAAATGCAACTCGAGCGATGGGTTGAACACTATACAAATCTTTATTCGAGTCCAGTTGATATACATCCGGAGGCTGTGCAAAGCATGCCCAAACCAAACTGGCTGTTATGACCGAGTTAGATAATCTACTGCCTGTAGAGGAGTTTACCAAGGCTATTAATAGGCTCACATGCGGTAAGAGCCCCGGCGGTGATGGCACCCAACCTAAACCTAAATAATAAAACTCGAATGCATGCGACCACTTGTGCACAATCTTCTGTGCAAATGTTGAGAAGCCGGAAATGTGCCTCAGGATATGCGTGATGCCAATATCACACTATACAAAGGGAAAGGTGACCGCGGCTACTGCAACAATTACCGCGGTATCTCCATATTGAGCATAGTTGGCATGTTTTTTGGCCACATACCGCCCTAGCCAACGCAGTCGTCTCTACTTGAGAAACGCGTTTCAAGCTAGGCAGCTGTGCAATTTCTAGGACCCTTTCGTTTGTCACCCTGTCTTGCCATATTCCGAAAATCTTGAGTAGGCATCGCATGTTAAAAGAGTTTATACGACGTTCGACTTTTGCATACGTCATCCAGGTTTCAGCTCCATACAAGAGTATGCTTAAAATGGAAGCCTGAAAGACTAACATCTTGGTCTTTATTCTAAGATGTTTGTTTTGCCATACTTAAGTACTAAGCTTCCCGAATGTGGTTGTCGCTCTACCGATACGAATGTTGACCTTCGCATCGAGCGAAAGGTTATTCGTTACGGTCGACCCTGGGTAGCAAAAACTGTCAACTACTTCTAAAAGCGTGCCATTGAGGGAAATAGAGGGAGCTCCGGAAGTCCTTCTCGTATTTATGGACATGGCAAACAGGGAACAAGCCTGATATAACTGACTCACCATGGACTGGAGTTAGCAACGAAGACTGCGTCATCAGCATAGAGAAGGCTGTCGAGGAAAAGATTCTCGAGGTCTCTTTTTGACTTTTGTTAAACATTTTTTCATCGGCCCTCGTATGCAGATGGATATCCTGCTGGTTATCGCTGAAAGCGGTACTTAATATAAGCGAGAAGTATATACCAAACAGGGTAGGAGCCAAGACACAGCCTTGTCGCACTCCTCTGGGGACATCGAATTGCGCTGATGACGCTCTGTTAAAAACTACTGTGCCCTTCATACCTTCGTGGAAGGATACAACTAGCCTCAGAAGCTTTGATGGACACCCAATGCTCTCGAGGGCTGTGTATAAGCCCGGCTGACTGTATCGGACGCCTTGTTAAGGTAGACAAAAGCCATAACCAAGGGGGTATTTTGTTCACGACACTTCTCCTGCATTTTACGAAGTGTGAAAATCATATCCACTGAGGAACGATCGAAGCGGAAGCCACACTGCGACTCAGGATAAACGCGTTCTGCAAGCTTTTGGAGTCTTAAAAGAACGACTTGGCCAAATAACTTGCTAGCTGGCACATTTCCCGCTTCTCAGCATTTTCACAGCAGATTGTACAACACAAGTGGTCGCATGCATTCAAGTTCTATTATTTCGGCTTGGGTTGGGTGCCATCTCCGCCGGGACTCTTACCGCACGTCAGCCTTTTAATAGCCTTGGCAAACTCCTCTACAGGCAGTAGATTATCTAATTCGGTCGTAACAGCCAGTGTGGGCATGCTTTGGATAGCCTCCGGATGTATATCAACTGGAAGTCGAATAGAGATTTGTATACTGTACAACCTATCGGTCGAGTTGCATTTGGCTATCCATAATTATAGCTCTGTTCGTGTCCAGAGGGGCTGTTTTCGTAGCAACTGGTTCAAGGACCCGTTTGATAGCTTCATAAATACCACTTATAAACCCAAGATTTTTGCACGAGGAAAAGAGGTTACGCACACAACTCCTATACTAAAAGTCCCTTTTCTGACGGAATACCACATTTTTTCAGGTACAATTTTTATCGTTGTTATATACACAATTGATTTCAATAAATAACAAGTTTACATGGTACCTATCCACAGTGCGTTATTTGGATATTTTGAACGCGGATGCCGACGGCGGCAAAAATAATATCGCGACGCGCGACGTAAAATATTTTTTTTATGCTATTTCCTGTTAGTAAAAGTTTTCATATGTTATATTTTTTTGAATCTACGTGAAATATGCTTTAATATTGTATTTTTAAATTGTGAAAAAAACAAGCAAATTTATATTTATGATGACTGGAATATGAAAATTTTTGTTGAGATTTTCGAAATTCGTATGTTTTTTTTTTAAATTACTTCGTAAATTGCATTTTTTAATACCAGAAACGTATTCTACGTGGTCGTTTTATCCGAAAATGATACCAAACTTGACCTATTAGCTAAACGTGAACTGTTAGAATTTTTTGAATGAAGCCGGGTGGAGTGGTATTTTAACCCCCCCTCCCTGGCGCCAGAAGGGGGGGTACCTTTGGGTACCGATCTTAATCGGGTTTTCTGGGGACAATAAACAAGTGTGCCAAATTTTATGCTTGTGCATAAAAATTTGAGGTTTTGAGCTTAAGACTCTAGCTACAGCTCATGAATATATTTTAAGCCAAACAAAGCTCCAGCTTACCTAAGAAAAAAAAACCCACCGCCAGTGATACTTGGTAATTGTGTAAATATTCCTATGAGTTATCAGACTTATCACACACCAAACATTTTATAATACATATTTGTTGACTACCTAGACGCTGACAACAGTATATATTTTATAAATAAATAAAGAGATTTTAATAAATAGCCACCCAAAAAATACAGAAAAAAATTATGGCTTTTGATGGAAGTCTTCTCGTTACAAAGCAATATTTTCTTGATGACATTTGCAGATATAAACTTTATTATAAACGAGAATATTACTTATAAAATATTATATTTTTATTTCTAATCTCTGCTTATATTTACGGGACGTATGAAGAACTGTTAGTAATTGTCATTTGTATAACCGGCAAAAATCCTGCGTCGTGTCCTGGGCTACAATTGTACCCAAGGAAGCTGTTGAGGTTACGCCTCGCTTACAATCGGAACAAAACTCAGCCGGGTAAATCATCATCAATATAGTTAAGTCATCAATCTGAAGCGGTATTGCAACGGAATAACTTATCCATGGTCGAAATAATTTTCTTTTTATTGGTAAAGCAAGGGCATAGAGTATTAATTAAGCGTAGAGTGCCAACTCTACACCCGAAAGCTAGACATTATGAAGGCTAGACGACTAAGGGACTGAGGGAGGAGCGGTGGGTAGTGGGCGTAATTAGGGCGCCCTTTGTAAAACTTGATATTTACGCTCCCCGCTAATGTTGAGCTTTCGGGTTAATAACCAGTGTATGAAGTGAACATTTTGTGCAAACTGAGTTGATCCTCGATCCCCGTGCAACCCGACAGCACCAGTCGGGTTGCACGGGGCGGTTCCACAGCATGTCGGGAGCCCTAATACCCCGAGCCATCCGGCTGCCTCTTCTAGGATACTGCGACTGCGCGTCATTGCTCTGAATGAACGTTAAAATCTGTATTTTTGTTTCCAGTGGCTGACAACTTTGGCGTGGGCACGTACGCAATTTTCCTCTTCGCGCTAACAATCTGGTGGTCACTCAATTGGGGGGAGGCGACGGCTTGTCCGTACACCCATATTGAAGATATCATTGAAGGTAAGTGCATCAGACAATTACTGTGGGTGGGGCAAAATCTGAAGGGTCTGAAAGGAACCAAAGTCAGTACCAGAAGTTATTTTCTTGAAGATGAAGTCGTGTCAAGATTATCAAACGGCTTTAAGATTTCGAAGGAGGTTCTCAAATCGTCGGGTATTTTGTTGTTGTTGCTTTTTTGAACTTATTTTTTAAGTATCTTCACCGATTATTCGAAGACGGCTCGATGGATATTTTGTTTGTTTTTGATACAACGATCACAGTCCTTACTATAGTCCTAATAACTACGATGTCTTCTGTACCCAGGGAAAGGTGATGTCCGCAAAGCTCTGCTAAAGACCTGGGCGGAACTGGCCGGAGGCTTGCTCGTGTTCAAATACGTCCAGATGTACTGGGCCCTGGAAATCTCGGAGACACACAAGGACAAGGCTTTTGAGGACTGCAAGGCTGATTTGCAGGTGAGGTCCAAATCTTTCATGGTTTTTTACAAATTACTATTACAAATTACGTACAGACTTTAATAGTTGAGTTCCTGTTTAAGCTATTTTGTTTTGTTGAAACTGTATGAAATGTCCATATGTGAAGTGAACCTTAAATAGCTTAACTAACAGTCCGCGACCTATACAAATTTTAAAATGACCCCTGACGTCTTGGGAACGACATCGACTAAGAAGTAGGTACTTTTCTGGGCCCTTAGTGTAATCGTTTCACTAAAGTAAAGTACGTAACGATTTCGTTTGCGTTAGGTCTTAATTTGTATGGAATTTTAAACACAGCACACCAAGCGGAACGTATCGAAAACTAAATCACCGAGTAGAAATACGTCTATAGATACTCGGTGGCTTAGTTTTCGATACGTTCCGCTTGGTGTGCTGCGTTAAAAATCCCATACAAATTAAGACCATTAGAAGAAATACACTAAGGGTTCTGGGGCCTTGAGAACAACGCTGTTCTCCAAACGTCAGAAGTAATTTCTAAATAAAGCGGTAAAGTCCCCATGTAAGTAGTTGCAGTAACGTTTGGTTTGGCTTGTTTATGTGTGTGTATTAAAAGTTTTGTTGATACAAGTCTGGCTCTTATAAATGTGCCGCGAATGCACCAGTTTGTGGAACTGAAAGGCATGCTACGTAACTACTCACTTGAATTACTTTGTATGATGATGACGTACAGCCTTGGCCAGAAGTATTGAGCATAGGTTTTTTGTTTACAATTTTGATGTTAAGCATTATTTCCCTATCCTAACAATGTACGGTAACGGTAAATGTTATATTTTATTTATAAATATAGAAAACTTCACTTAATAACACTTTTAAGATACTTAAAAAATATGAAAACAGACGGTACCAAAAATGTAAATTTAAGTCGGTGCGACATATTGCAAATATTCTATGCAGTTACTACTAACTTCAACAAAACATGCCTATTAGTTTAAATGAATTGACAAAATAACTTAAACAAAGATGGAAACGATGGACTAAACTTTCCAGTTTTGTATGAAAATCGCATTAGTGCTCAACACTTCTGGCCAAGGCTGTAGATACAGTCAAGAACTTGGATTGTTGAGCCACTGCCACTTGCCATTGTTCGTAATTTAGCCGAGTTATGAATAACCCATTTTACCGACAAGCTCTCAACTGTCAGTTACATCGGTTATTTATTACACGGCTAAATTACGAACAATGGCAAGTGGATCAACAATCCGTTTTCTTGACTGTACTGCGCGTGTATAGTGCGGGGGCGATCGTAATTATTATAATAATCGTACCTATAAATAGGGTGCTATATCCCATCTTCCAATATGTTTGCTAACGTTAAAATCGCTAATTTGTAATTTTAAAGGAAAATAATTAACTTAAATAACACTCTACTCTAAATAACGAATTAGGCCATGTTGAAGTTGTTTCCTTACGTAGGCAACCTTCACCTGTTTAATAAGTCTAATACAGTTAGAGGTGTTCCTGGAAAGTTTGAGTTTCGGAGTAAACCAAATGAAGTAGAAGTAATGAGCTGGGTACATTAGGTTAATTAAAGGAATTAGGTCTAATTTCACTTCTCATGTTTACAGTATCGGTTTTATTGACGGAAACATTTGTAGTTTATATTTATTTCATGGAATTCGTTTTGTAATACTTTGTTTGCCTGATTGATTACCTTAATTATAGGGTGTGCTCCCAGTAGTCGTTTTATACAAGGTGTAACAAAAATGCTGGTGATCTGTTTAAATTAAGGCATAAAGTATCGTATTTTAACAAAACTAAGAAAATTTCATGAAAAAAATAGGATTTTGTATGGAGGCTTGGCCAGCTGGGACGACATGTCCCATACAAAAAAAAGTGTAATTTTTTTTCCAATTTTTTTATAGTCTCAATACCATACCAGACGGATCCCCAGTATTTTTATTACCCTGTAAAGCTACAAAATCAATACAGGAATCGGGAATTCTCAGTTCTCAACATACAAAATCAAAGCCAGGAGCATTCTACAACCACGACGTTTACCCTAGTCCAGTATCTAACCTTTCCTTAATCCTATAATTTTATTATAAAAGCATGTACCCTAACAGAATGCGTGTGTTTTATCTTTAAGTTTGTGTTTTAGTGTGCATCTACAAAAAACCTAGCATAACTTACGTCGCCCGCGACTCCATACTTCAAGCTCAAACAATGCAGTCGCAAGAAACGTACCTAAGTCATGCTAGAGAGTCAGACCTGAGTGCGTAGACAATGTGCCAATCGTTAACGCTCCGTAGCGTATCGTAGTCACCTCTCTATCACTCTTCTATATTAGTGCGACAGTGACAGACTGAGGCTAACCCCACACTAGCGTCTTTCGAGCGTCGACGTCGCCCGAGCGCCCGCGCAGCGTCGACGACGACGCTAGCACCGAGTAAATAATAGTACTAGACAGAGAGACCTCTTTAACGTCCTAATCATGTTGTCCCTTCTTTACGCATGACAAGTTCTCTTTCGCACGTATGCAAACGTATCGAATACGTCGTGTCAAACTCAATTTTTTTGACAGATTTACACTGAGTTACACCAGGGGGGTACAACTCAAAGTAATTCTGTCAAAAAAATTGAGTTTGACACGACGTATCCGATACGTTTGCATAAGTGCGAAAGAGAACTTGTCATGCGTTAAGAAGGGTCAACATGATTCGTGACGTTATGTGACGTTACAGAGGTCTCTCTGTATTATACTATTATTTACTCTGTGACGTTGGCTAGGTACGCACTCTGATGAGACATTAGAGAGAGCGAGCAGAGCACCCAAATGCGGACCGAGAGGGCAACAGTCCCTCGGTTTCAACGAGCGGTGCGACACTAAAGCCCTGCCCAGACAAGTCTGCATTTACAATAGATGCACGCACCAGAGTCCGTTAGGGTACATGCCTTTGTGGTCCTAATAATGACACCTAAGGGAGTTTTCCTTAAATGTTAGGGCGGCCACCGACTATCAGTCCACCTGCAGCCCGCCTGACGATATCGGCCTACCGGTTGTTCGTAGCCGGCTTTATGTTCTAATTGATAGGCCGAGATCGTCAAGCGGACTGCAGGCGGACTAGTGTAAGGCCTGAGTGGACGCTTGTGGCGGGGCGTGCAGCGGGGCGGGGCGGGCAGCGTGCATGTCAAACAAAGGACACTCGTACTGGTGTCCTGAGTCGACGCTGCACAAAGTGTATGGACGCTCGCCCGCCCCGCTGCACGCCCCGCTGCACGCCCCGCCACGAGCGTCCACTCAGGCCTTACACTTATAGTCGGTGGCCGCCTTTAGGTATTCAGATGCCGAGTTTTAATAGATTATTGTTCAGGCATCATTAATTTATAACGTACGACAATTTTTACCATCTTTTGTCCCGCTTTCTCCTTTACTCAATTTGAAGGTTTTGTACAAAATGAAATATTTTTCATGCATATTACTTACTCCCTCCCGTTACATGGAACTTTGGAAATTCAAACCTAATTCCTTCACCATACGGTTGCAAGTTTTATTTATGGCTACTTGTCCCTGGATATAGATAGGCATTTATTCTCTGGGGTAGAAGTAGTGAGAAAGCAGATAATGAAGAAAATGTAGTAAGTGCTGCGAGTTTTTGATGGGATAGTGCAGCTGCCAAGTTTGTTACTCTCTTAGCACCACCCACGGATCACGTGTAGGGTTGTCGAAGGTGTTTCCTATGGACGCATATTACCATTGATCCCCAAAATTGGTTAAAGTTCGATAGTCATTGAATAGAACATTTGAAATTCAACCCTAATTCCTTCACCATACGGTTACAGGTGCCAGTTCTCTACGGCGCAGTGGTGGAAGGCATAGCGACGTGCCTCTGCCGTCTCGCCTCAAAGAGTCTTGGAGACCTCAACCCTCGCTTCGCTACCGCCATTGACTCCTTCATTGGGACCTCCCTAGTTGTTGCCGGTTAGTAGCAACAACGTAGTCATCATCAAATATATTGGAGTGGCAAGGTACACAAAAATATCGGAATATGCACTCTCTCTCCTAGACAATAGAGATGTTGTTCTGATATTTGTGACCACCTTGGCCGGTCCGTTATATCTGATGGCAACTGTACAGTCACCGGCAATTGTATCTTCCTACACGAAGGCCGCAAAAATATGTGACACGCTCTCATCTGTAGGGCCATAAGAGCGCGTCACATGTTTTTGCGGCCTTTGTGTAGGAAGATACTATTGCTGGTGACTGTACTGCAGAAAAAGATTTTTTACTTTCTCTTTCACACTAATAACGAAGCATTCATCTCTTTGTCACTTATATGCTTGTAATACAGTAATGCTTCATAGTACAGATGAAAACGTATCATGCAAACATTGATACAAAAATATTATGGTGCAGAAGTCTAACTACTACCATAGAATAGCAAAGCGCAAAAAAAACCTATTTAATCGTAATTATAACCTCTTTTTTCATTAAACTAACTAAAGTATATTCATTGAACTTATTAAATAACCACTTTAAAAAATTGTATAATGCATTTTATTAATATTTTTAAAATTGTAAGTTAAATACACATGCGTATAATAATTACAACTCAAATCAATTTAAATAAATCAGCGCAATACAACACCGGGTTAAAATTAAATTAACTAAAAGCACATTAAAATGAAGCTCTTTTCGTTTAGTAAATGGAAGGACATAAACTAAATCTTCCTCCCCACTTCACATGACTTGCTTCGAAACGAATCTACTCTAATGTCGCATTAAACAGACCCAGTACACTGGCACAAAGAATTTTATAAACAGAGGTTTATCTTTAGCAAATTATATAATAAAATGTTTTAGTTTGAAGTCGGAAGTGAAAATAACGGCTTACTTTACTACTGATTAATTTTTGTGTAGGAGCATCATGTTTAACTACATAATACAAAAATTATGCAGTTCACATTTTCTTGATGTTTTTGTCATGCGAGTTGATCTATATTATGTACAAATAAATCACAAGCAAATATGTTATGTAGATTTTCTACGTTAGATTGTTAGAATTCTTATTTGTTTAAGTCAACATAATCATATACTATGACAGTGATTATTTAATCAGCCTGAAAAGAGGCTGTTAGTCACTTTATTATATCAAGAAAACTCACTAGGTTCTACGTGGATTGTACCTTTAATTTCGTCCCCGATACCTCTTTGAATACCTAAATTTACAGCAGCAATAAAGCCTGCAACTTCACACAATAATATTACGTCTTGAAACTTTTTAGTGTTACAAGCTTTTATTCCAAACTCATACGTCTGTATTATTTTATTCCGTTATGAAAGCGGCTAACTTTAAGCTGCAATTAAGTGACAAGAAATAAGATCAGAAGTAAAAGTTAATGCATTAACTTGAAGTCTGAAGAGTCTTACGATATAAGCTTGTGTGGTTCTATTCCCCCCATTGAAATGTGTTCACTTGCGACTTATTGTAATGAAATACGTCATTTGACAACTCAATACTCATTTATTCGTTTTTTTTCACATTGTTGAATAGAGTCGGTCTAATCTTTCAAGGCCCTATTAGTCTGGTTTTTTTTTTCAAGAAATCGTTGTCGAGAAGCAAACGATATTACTTTTGGGCAACCGGGCTTTTTACCTGGTTTAGACCCTGCTGTATCTGAATTGCCGGTTGCCATCAAAGAAACTACAACCAGAAGTGAGATACGGCCAAAAAAAGGACCCGTTTTTTAGATTTTCTTAAATAACTCGAAAACAGTAGCACCTACCAAAAAATGTTCTTGCACTTAAGTAATCTACATAAAATTTTCTATAAAAAAGGTTCTATACAGTTTTTTGCTGGGATCAATGTTTAATGAGATATTAAGGGACTAAGATAGACAATAAACATATATACTAATTAGCTTTTTCCCGCGAGTTTGTCTACGTGGGATTAACATTCGCTATAATAAATTAATGAAATGCCGTAGTTTAATCTGACAGCAAAAATAAATTTAACGTATAAGCCTTTTTACGTCTACAGTAAGCAACAATTCCATACCAACTTCAACCCCCCGTTTCATCCCTTTAAAAGATGATTACTGGGATAAAAACTATCTTATATCCTTCCCCACAACTCAAACTATCATCACACCAAATTTCATCTAAATTGGTTCAGCGGTTTAAGCGTGAAGAGGTAAGAGACCCACTGACTAGTCCAAAATTATTAAACTCTCTCTCCTTCTCGATGCGACAGGCAAAGCATATTACTTTTTGTTTACACGGATTTTTACCCTATTTGGACCCTTCTGAGTTCGAAATTTAAATAATTTTTTTACCGGAAGTGGAATATTTAAGATGGCGGCCAGTATAAACCTAAGCGACGAAAAATCTATGTTCCTCGTATGGGTACCCCCATTGATTATACTTTATTTTTAACGATTGTTATTTTTGGGAATAACAGTTGTAATGACACGTATTTAAAAAAAAAAGATTACCTATTTGCAATGGTTCCAAAAATACTGGTCTTTAAAGTTAGAAATCGCCGTCAACACTGTATTCCACCACGCGCTTTGTGGACGGGGTTTTGGGAACACGTTTGCAGACCTCCGGTACCCCGTCGTCGTTGCTCTTACGGGCCCATTGTAATTCTGCTCGTGCAATCTCCTCCGCTGACGGCACCTCGGAATACTTGAGGGCCTTCTAGCTCGGAACCTTTCAGGCGAATGATGGAGCTGTTGTAAAGGTGTAAAGAGTGGGTGTAAAGAATGTAAAGGCGGCAGCATCGCCGCATGCCTGTTCTTCTGCAGGAGTGAGTTTACGTCATGTTCGCGCATATACTCCGCAGCCTCCTTTTGGGTCAAGGAGGACTGAGTATTGTAATCTAAGACTCCCTAAGTCGAAACTTCCATATAAGATGTGTATTATTACTACTACCCTTTCAACTAATTTTGCTCACTACAATAATATAAAAAAAACGAGAGATTTCCGTCCAAAAAAAGAATAGTACATTTTTGAAGCCTTGCTGGACCTGGACACCATCTTCTATATCTTACTTCCGGTCTAACGGTCATTTGATGGCAATTGCAAAATATTATAATTACAACTGTTATTCCCAAAAATAACAATCGTTAAAAATAAAGCATAATGAATGGGGGTATCCATACGAGGAACATAGATTTTTCGACGCTTAGGTTTATACTGGCCGCCACCTTAAATATTTCACTTCCGGTAAAAAAATATTTTAAATTTCGAACTCAGAAGGGTCCAAATAGCTTTTTACCCTATTTGGACCCTTCTGTAAACAAAAAGTAATATGCTTTGCCTGTAGCGTCGAGAAGGAGAGAGAGTTTAATAATTTTGGACTAGTCAGTGGGTCTCTTACCTCTTCACGCTTAAACCGCTGAACCAATTTAGATGAAATTTGGTGTGATGATAGTTTGAGTTGTGGGGAAGGATATAAGATAGTTTTTATCCCAGTAATCATCTTTTAAAGGGATGAAACGGGGGGTTGAAGTTGGTATGGAATTGTTGCTTACTGTAGACGTAAAAAAGCTTATACGTTAAATTTATTTTTCCTGTAAGATTATACTACGGCATTTCATTAATTTATTATAGCGAATGTTAATCCCACGCAGACAAACTCGCGGGAAAAAGCTAATTAGTATATATGTTTATTGTCTATCTTAGTCCCTTAATATCTCATTAAACATTGATCCCAGCAAAAAACTGTATAGAACCTTTTTTATAGAGAATTTTATGTAGATTACTTAAGTGCAAGAACATTTTTTGGTAGGTGCTACTGTTTTCGAGTTATTTAAGAAAAGCTAAAAAACGGGTCCTTTTTTTGGCCGTATCTCACTTCTGGTTGTAGTTTCTTTGATGGCAACCGGCGATTCTGATACAGCAGGGTCTAAACCACGTAAAAAGCCCGGTTGCCCAAAAGTAATATCATTTGCCTGTCGCATGGAGAAGGAGAGCGAATTTGAGATTTTGCTCCCAGTCTATATTACTCTGAACCAATCAATATACTCATTTATTCGATGTTCTATTGAACCTATATGTGGCGTAGAAATCTAGATAGCGCGTTGTAGCCGGTAGTTCAGCGCCATCTACTGGCGTATCGGGCAACTATGGAATGAAACATTACAGCGTTTAACAAGATGGGTGTTTCGAACTTTGGCACGAATACGACTACGGAAAACTATTTCAAACACGTACTGATATTTATAAATGTATTTTTTATTCAATAATTTGAATTTCAACAAAAATACTTTTTTTTCTTCTGAAAATCACTATAGTATTAACATTGCATGTTACATAATAATTATAATCATTTTTTATTGAATAAACACTTATTTATCTTTACACTTAAATAATTTATATGTTAATGTTTTTATATCGACCACATTATATTAATTAAAACTATTGTTTTCATTTACATCGAAGGATATACTGAACTCATTTTTATTCAAAATGTGTGACATTCAGTCAGTAAATAGTACATTGTTGCAGACTTTTCGTTTATCATTACAATAGTTCTTTGCCTTATGGGAGGTGTTAGAAGGAATTATACAGAGTTTGGATCCGTTACCAAATCTTTGAATGTGTTAGGCATTCCCAAACCTTCCAAGAAACACTGACGTACAGCCTTGGCCAGAAGTGTTGAGCATAGGTGTTTTTTGTTTACAATTTTGATGTTAAGCATTATTTCCCTATCCTAACAATGTACGGTAACGGTAAATGTTATATTTTATTTATAAATATAGAAAACTTCACTAAATAACACTTTCAAGGTACTTAAAAAATATGAAAACCGAAAGTACCAAAAACGTAAATTTAAGTCGGTGCGACATATTGCAAATATTCTATGCAGTTACTACTAACTTCAACAAAACATGCCTATTAGTTTAAATTAATTGACAAAATAACTTAAACAAAGATGGAAACGATGGACTAAACTTTCCAGTTTTGTATGAAAATCGCATTGGTGCTCAACACTTCTGGCCAAGGCTGTAGTTGAAAGTCTTTCACGTAATGGCGTCATAAAAAATGGCTGCCACATCGTTGCGAAAAGTGCATTATTCTCAAACTCGGCATTATACATATCTATACGATAGTGCACGGAAAAAAAATCTTCCGGGATATTCTCAATCCAAGACATTATTATTTTCTTGAAAATATTTCCTCGTGACAAGTATTTATTTCCTTTCTTAAAATAGAAATACAAAAATGTATTGTTTGAAGAGTATATTGAGTAAATAAGTGATAATATTGTACTTTAATCAAACAAGTATTATCTTAAGTAAAAGAAAACTAGAAAATCTGTAAGAATATTCGCTTCGTTATATTTAAAACTTTAATTTATTTTCGTTAAAGGGAATAAATGCTTGTCACGAGGAAATATTTTCAACATAATATAATAATGTCTTAGATTGATAATATCCCGGAAGCTTTTTTTCCGTGTGGTATATAAAAAGTCAATTTAAAATGCCACATTTAAGAACTAATTTTAGGTTTGGAGGCCCAATAAAATTTGGTAATGGTCGCCAGCTCTGAACTATGTTATAGTAAGATTTTTTTAAGATGTTCGAATTGTAGGAAGAAATCTCTAGTATCATTCGGACATCTTAAAACATTACTAACATAACATAAGGCATAGTACTAGAAAGAGACCACTACATCCACATATCTCTTTCTCACGTTGCAGGGGTCCTCAATAGGCACACGGTCTTTGTCTACCGCTATCAGGACAATTTTAGTGCCAATGACGACCTAAGCGTGTCCATCTTTTGTAAAGTGCATTTAGGAAAAGGTACATTATTTAGACATTAAATGTACACTAATATTGGGCTTGAACTAGCTGTCGCCGCTGGGTTTGTCTTGCCGTAAAAAAAACAATATTATATATTAAAAGTACTTTGCATTAATTTTCGCTTTGAGAGCAGTGTTCTGAACCTTTACTGTATTCGTTTCACTAACGTAACGTAACGATTGCGTTTGCGTTAGGTCTTAATTTGTATGGGATTTTTAACACAGCACACCAAGCGGAATGTATCAAAAACTAAATCACCGAGTATCTATAGAAGTACAGCCTTGGCCAGAAGTGTTGAGCATAGGTGTTTTTTGTTTACAATTTTGATGTTAAGCATTATTTCCCTATCCTAACAATGTACAGTAACGGTAAATGTTATATTTTAATTATAAATATAGAAAACTTCACTTAATAACACTTTCAAGGTACTTAAAAAATATGAAAACAGAAGGTACCAAAAATGTAAATTTAAGTAGGTGCGACATATTGCAAACATTCTATGCAGTTACTACTAACTTCAACAAAACATGCCTATTAGTCTAAATTAATTGACAAAATAACTTAAACAAAGATGGAAACGATGGACTAAACTTTCCAGTTTTGTATGAAAATCGCATTAGTGCTCAACACTTCTGGCCAAGGCTGTATATCTACTCGGTGGTTTAGTTTCCGATACGTTCCGCTTGGTGTGCTGTGTTAAAAATCCCATCCAAATTAAGACCTAACGCAATACGTTAGGTTACGTTAGTGACACGAATACAGAGGGTTCTGTTCATGATGAATTGGCAATATAACGGATTTTTAACTATATGTACATAGTACATTCAGTCAGCAGCAAAAGTAGCTAAGCGTGTGAAGTGTTCAAATTGGGTTTGACACGGCTTTGTCATGAAAATAAGAACGTGTTCAGATTATTTTGGACACTTCGCCCGTTAACCTACTTCTGCTGTTGACTGTACAGTAGGTACGTAACTTCTATTTCGAAGTATGGTTAATTTTTTTTTTAAACCGTTTATGAAATTGTGTCCCATTAAGTAAATTTACATAAAATTTGCATCTGGGGATTTTTATAAATGAGATTTTGGTAAATGCTTGGGGTACAAAAATGTACCTCATTATATAACTAAATTTTTCTACTTGTCTACTTGAAAGATAACTTTCGATTAAATCTCATGTTTTCTCTACACTTAAAAGTTTACTTGCGGCAAGTAGGTATGCAACTATAGCTCAGAATGAGAGATGAATATCACTATTTCATTCTAGCATATAGCTGTGTCCCTATTTGTCCTAAGGAAACAAGCAAGTGTAAACCGGCTTTAATTTGAAACAAAACTGGCGGTAACAGCTAAAAAAATCCATCATTTTCATTTTAATTGTAAATATGCATTGGTCACGCTTCCTGTCGGTAGCTTTAGTAGCTTTCAGGCTCCATTCATGGTAGAAAACTTTAGTGTCATGACATAGCGCATACCGCCACATGTTACAACTTTGCCTACAATGCACAACTTTGCCTGGCTTGAAAAAAATGGTTTTCTTCACCAAACTGCTATTTATATCTTATTTCTGAGATGGGATAGGCGGCCATCTCAGGAATACGATATAAGCTTTTGGTGATGAAAACCATCCCAAGTAGCACAGATAGCTGCATAACTACCCACATTTAGATTTATATAGAGCTCTGTGCGTATTAAGACAGTTATAAGGACACACTCGTGGTCCTAAAGCTGCATAATAGCTGTCAGGGCTGATTAAGAGCTGCATTACGGCCGCGAAAACTACAATTAAACCGCAAAGAGTGCTATAAAGGCATATTCCCTACGACTCTATACAGCTTTAAGCGTTTTCAATGCTTTAACCGTAATAAGGTCTGTTTAGTGGAGAAAATTACGCCAAGTGCTGTATAAGACGACAAGTGTGAACTTCTACTACGCTGACTAATTAAGGGAGTACGAATGAACTATTATGAAGCCAATAGACGTATAATGGAACACATGTGACACATAATACAGCTTAGCGCTGACATATTTACCGCTAAGCAGCCTTTATACTGCCACTGAAATTGTCTGCATAGTAGCTGTTTAAACGTAAAGTTACCAGATTACAGCTGCACACAGGATCATATGTTCAATTTTATGTGGGTTTGGGTTATTTAACTTTACAGAAGGAATCCATTAAACAGCATTTAGCTGCTTATTAGACTTGTAACGGTTAACGTCGCTGATTCACATCAACCACCATTTTATTTTATGTAACCTATAAATATTTTGATTTACTTTCTAACTTTTATAATGTTTCGTGTACGAATTATGAACGTATTGCATTCGCTTTTACTTCCTAATGTCGTAATACTAACTTTTTACCTTATAATTCCATCCAAACCAATGAAAATTGTTAAGTCAAGATTTTACCATATCTGATTTATATCACATAATTAATAAATAACTTAACATTTTCAAGGCGCACTAAAATTTTCTTAGATAATATATATGTATAATGTCAGTAAAATTGCATTCCCAAACATCTTCCTCGCATTATTATAGAACATCGTGTACAACCACCGTGGAATATTATCCAAATAATATTATACCAATGTTATGATGGCGGCTTACATGTTTTGTTGTCATTTTCGCTACTGTCTTCACTCCAAATAAATGTTATAATTCTTTTATTTAGGCAAACGTCAGCCTATCCGAGTATATCATATTTCTGAATAAAGGGTACCGACGGTCTCGTAGCCAGCCAGTATACCGCTCTTATAGCTCCTATTACCCCTTATAACTCTGTAAAATTTCTGCTACAACGCTCTTAAGCAGCCATGTGAACTTAAGCCTGAATAATTTGTGCCCATTTAAGAGGTATAAAAGCTGAATAAGCTCGTATACAGCTATTATGCAGCTTTTATATTCAGCTTTAAGCGTAATCGTAATACATTATTCAGCTGCTATACAGCCTCAGTGTGCTACTTGGGATGTTTTTCAAGCCAGGCAAAGTTGTGCATCGTAGGCAAAGTTGAAGCACGCGTTGGTACTGTATTAATGTTAGCAAGTTGCCTCAGCCAGATGATAATATCTTTGATCGAACCTTAAATATATTATGATCACGTAATTTTTCGATCGCATCTGTAATTTTAAAATTTTCTTTTACGTTTCAATTAACGTTGTCGATTTAAACGATTATCATCTTGGCTTTCAGCTCCAGGGTCGCGTTTTATAAAGTTAAAATTTACAATTTCGCTGTTTGCCTCTCTTTCTAGCACACATATTGGATAGAAAGAGAGGCAAAAAGCGAAATTGTAAATTGTAACTTTATAAAACGCGACCCAGATGTACTCTATTTAAGTTCTAGGCACGTTTTGATTAAATATTTTCCATGATTGCTTTAAATTACATTTTTATATTTAATATCAAAGATAGAACAATAACATTAAGTAGGTACCTTTGCGTTTAAAGTCGAACACTACGGAATTCGTTTTTACGAGGATTAAGTTCAACCTTAATCAACTAATCTTTACCAAATTAGCATCAAGAAATTCAATCATTGGTTTACCTGTCACGATTTAGTTATAATCATGGAAACCTTTTTCAAAACGTCCACATACTAATAAACAGCTGCACCAAATGCATTTCTCATTACAGCATTCGATTACTCTGGGGGCTACTTCAACCCTGTCCTGGCGACGTCCCTCAAGGCCGGCTGCGATGGACACACTCTTTTAGAACATGCTGTGGTTTACTGGATCGGAGCGTGCGCCGGCTCCATACTCTCGGTCTATGTGTACAAGATGCCGGCCATCCAGAAGTATCTAGCCCCTAGCAATACTGAAGCCAATGGTGACAGTATTTGGGACAACAAGGAGGATTAAAACTGTGTTGCCAAAGTGTCAGCTCCTATTTACTTTCTGGCGATGGAAAAAAAGAATATACCTTTCTGTGTTTTTCTTGCTAGAAAATAGCTGACAAAAATATACGTAAAAGGCGCTTCAGTCTGAGATGATCCATGAAAGTAATTAATTAATTTAATTAATCAAACAATTTTTAATTACTTTAATTAATCAAGTTAATTAAATAGAATAATTTAATAAATCAAATTAATTTGATTAATTTTGGAATCAACTCTACTCTTGGTTAGTCAAACATACTAAAAGGATGTTGTGTTGTTTGATATACATTATACAATTCTTTACCATAATGTAATGCATGAATTAGCAACAGACGGAGCAACTAAATTGCTGAATAACATTTAAGACGTTATGTGAAAGATTACATTATGACAAAAGAAAGCATATCAAACGATCGTTACCAGTATATGATGCTAGTCAATATGGGGTCGGTGTTGTTTTAAATTAAACAATTGTTGTTAATATAAACCTTTTTTATAAATGTATTTGTAAATTAAATCGACATGACACGAGTTCTGATACATCAACTGTGATCTTTGTCGATTTCGCGATTGCAATATGAAGAAACCTCATGTTACGTTAATCCTTAAATGATACATTTTAAGAATTTTTATCCCGTGTAGAGCTCAAATTTTATATTAAAAATCCCACCTCAACTGCACAAACAACAATTCCCCAGTCCATTTCCATTTATGTATTTTATAAAATGTAATGTATATCTACATATAGGTATGGGTATATATAGGTATGAGATTAAAATGTATATATAGGTCCATTTTAAATAGGAATTTAAATAGTATTCTTTGTATCAAAATGTCTAATAACCTGCAGATAGGTAATGGCAACACAGTAAGTAATGAGATAACATTAAGAACAGGAGTTATCACTGTATATACCGACAGTCGTTTCTCAATAAATTATAATGGTAAATACTTACCCAATTGGTGATAATGCACTGCTATTGTTGAAGCAAATATTTTTTCCACGTCATTATTATTCGCACAGATAACTAATAAAATTAAATAAATTAGAGCAACGATTAAAACAACACCGAATATTACAAATCTAATATAACCCCTAGATTTTATAATTTTATATCCAAATGTTATTGTGGCCCTTCCAAAAATATAATAAGTGCTACGTACTCCCGTTGTAAATAAATAATAAATGTTTTGTTTAATAATGTGTTTTCTTTTAACTCTAAAAGAGAGTAGGTATAACTCTCATACCTTCAGTTGTGTTCAAAAACATTAAGAGTCGCCAGGACGCTAGCGTGAACTCGCGTTCCCATACAAACGGAGTTTAGCTCTCATTTTAAAACGACATGCTTTAGAACTATGAAATTTGGCATGGGCAGTCTAGTAGTACAGATCTAGGTCGGACATTCGTTTTCGTTGCTAAAAATTGTAATACAGACAAACTATAGCAAAAATAAGTTTTGTATGTAAATCTGTAACTAGCTGTATTTTCTTTGTATTACAATTTTTAGCAACGAAAATGAATGTCCGACCTAGATCTGTACTACTAGAATGCCCTTGCCAAATTTCATGGTTCTAAAGCATGTCGTTTTAAAATGAGAGCTAAACTACGTTTGTATGGGAACGCACGTTCACGCGAGCGTCCTGGCGACTCTTATAGTATTTTATACAATAGTGACATAATCAAGAGCTATTCGCTGTGTGCATGATTGTGGCGCCATCTCTTGGGCAGGTGGTCAATCTCTTTTTTTCCTTTTTTATAAATAGATTGTATTCCTTGCTTCTAACGAACTGAAATGTAACTGGCTGATTCACTATTTTGACAGCAGACAGGGGATTTGCAGTTTCATTTCTTGTCACATTGAGCACTGCGATCGTTCTCGTTGCCCCCACCATGCACTTCGCACATAGCGAATACAGTCGAGTACCGCGTTTAGGCCACGAAGCTTGCTGAGTGGCCTAATTAAGGTACGAGATTGAAAAGCTTAATTATGTCACTATTGTATACAATACTTTTTCTACGAGTATTAAGTAAGAATTGATTTTCTTTGATTATTTCTAAATCTTTCCCAATCAAACGTCAAATACTATTTTTCAAACCAGAAGTAATTGTATCTGGGCATTCGGTGCTACAGACACTACTGAAAAGAGATAGACATATAATTGTATCGGTAGTAGAAAGAGACGGCTAAAATAAACTGAATCCAAGATGTCGTTGTAGTTGTGATTGGTCTTTTTATAATCCAATCACAACGTAGAAGCAAGTTTAAGTAGAAGAAAATTTGACAGATTAAGTACGTTCGGAAATTATAAAGATGAGTCTGTCCGAAAAGAAAAGTGTCGTACAATGTATGAGCTCCCATATAAACCACGACACTTTTCTTTCCCGACAAACTCTACACATTTTACCGAGATGTGAATGAAATTCTCTTTTCAAATTTTTTTTAGTTTAGTGGCGGGTTGTTTAATAAATCTATAGTCTGGCAAACCAAAAGCGCAGTAACAGTCAGAGTAACATGCTATACCCATCCCTTTTTTAGTAGTGAGAGTACTAGCATTAGAAAAAGACAGTATGATTCTCCCTGTCTATGCTTGAAGTGGAACAAACTCTGGCCAAACTATATTTAATGATCCCGGAAGTGCCATAGACTATCCAACATTTAAATGTGTAAGGTTTAAGTCTGGTCTATAAAGTCCTAATACACAGATTACAGTCGACGAGTAGAAAAAGTATTATTTTTTCTGGTATTTTGGACAATATAAATTATGCGCTTACCGCATATGAGGGAAGGTTGGCACATCGCTTATAGCTCGCGCGCGATTTCGAGACATTGCCGTCTAGGTAGGTACAACGAAATCATTCGATGGATCAAAAACCGCATTGTAATAAAAATCGCAGGTGACTAGTCACTTACGTTTGTAGAGGCCTTTATGAGTGCGTTCGAGAATATTATCGTTTTAGGGACAAAACACACCTGAGCTGGATTCCGCAAATTCATAGAAAAAATGCTTAAATTTGTCTATGTTTTGTCTATGGCATAGACAAATATAAGCATTTTGTTTATGAATTTGCTTAATTCAGCTCAGGTGTGTTTTGCCCTTAACCAGTGTTTATGACATGTGATACATAATGTTATATCTATAGTCTCTGCTGAAAATGAGTCTGTCGCACTGACAAAACAAACTTTTTGGTAAATCTATATTCCTAAACTTCATTCAAACATTTGACGAAAGCCGCGTCACACTGGCAAATCTGAGTATAGCAAAGGTCGTTCGCGTACCCGTAGTCGCAGTCGTCGGGGACATGGCCGCAGTACGGAATAGACGACCTTTGTTGCAGTACCAGTTGTAGGTGGCATAGTACTTGTTGGAAAAGGCGTTTTTTTAGCAACCCTTAATAATTTAAATACATTTTTGCGGTCGCTACCACAAGCGTCTCTGACGCACTGAATAAAATCAAAGTTTTTGCCAAATCTTTATAAATTTACGATTTTTTTTATAGTACGACTGTTGGAACTAGCATATGCCATGTCTGATTGTAAGCAGCTACCGTAACCTAAACTCTGATTCGTAATTAAATTCCATAAATATAACCTCACTCGCTCACTTTTCGCTTGTATTTCTCGGAATAAGCGCAACTGAAATTACTTTTTAACATCAGAGGACTAAAATTACCAGTAAATGCATTGTATCAACGGGGTTTCTTAAAAAAAAACACGTAAATACACAAATCGGGTGAATAAGTCAGGTTAGTTTTATGGAATTTAATTATGAATCCGAGTTTACGGACCTCACCAATCATTTCTAAACCTCATTCAAACATTTTACGAAAGACACGTCACACTGGCAAATCTGAGTATCGCAAAGGTCGTTCGCGTCCCCGTAGTCGTAGTCGCAGTCGTCCGGGCCGTGGCCGCAGTACGGACGACCGTTGTCGCAGTACCAGTTGTAGGTGGCAGAGTACTTGGTGGTGGGCAACCAGCAAGCGTGGACCCAGTGCTCGTAACATTTGTCGTGCTTTTCACAGCATCTGTAAATGAAGAAAAGGTTATTTGTGAAATGCATTAAACCCTTTTTTTATAAATAGGTTTAAGCTGCATGTGTTTTCCTTTACCTATCACAATAGTTTCGTTTGTTGTTTACCCTTTTCACAGTGAGGTAGTGTGTATCAATTGTTCTCAGTAGTTTTTTGTTCATAACTAGTTTGTTGGGCTGTAAGAGCGTGCCACATATTTACAAGGCGTAACAAAATATACTGGAGATCCTTTTAAATAAGGGCATAATTGGTATCGTATTCGAATTATGAAAAACAGAGAAAAATAAATTTGTATGTAGGGTTGGCCAGCTGGGACGTGTCCAATTAAAAAAAAATCGTATTCAAAAATTTTTCACGTATTTTTTCTTACTCGCAATACGATACCAATTATGCCCTTAAACGGATCAGCAGTATATTTGTTACAACCTGTGGCCTATGCCGTGCAAGATATTGCAACTGCACCTAACCAAGAAATTCAGATCTAAATCGTATATTTATTGAACAAGATGAAGGAAATCACCTGTCAATATCATTTAAAGGCGTCCCAGAGCCACCAATGCCGCAATATTTGCCAAACGATACTAAATACTTTCGGCTGCCTTTAGCCCCACAGTTCACCATTTCGGCGAGACTGACGCTACGCTTCTGTCGAGTTTTACTGGTCTGGTGGTCCGGTTCCGGATTGACATTTCTGAAAAAGAAAAAAATAATAATTGTTGGGTGGGTGCGGCATGTCAAAAATATTAGTCGGTTTAATTTTGATTTCTCTCTTCATGAGCCGTAATAACTGTACCTACGTAATTGGCCGGAAGAAATTGAGTGTTCAAAATAGGTACAAGGAACAAAGGACGAAAATAACCGCGCATAAAAGTTTCCCACCATTATTTTCGAATACAATTATTAATTCCATGCGTAAATAATTTAAATTACCTTTTGTGTTAATCTCTATTTATTTCGTTTCGAGCACCCGAAAGTCGAAATTTGGCTCCCAGGGGGGTGATTTTTGAGATTCGAACACTCGAAAGTGACATTCTCTCTGACAAGCTCTGAATAAAACTATGAAATTATGTTTTAAAAATAAGAGCGATGGGAATTACAAATCATGATTATTTAAACTGTTAATTTCATACGAAAAAATTGGCGACAGATTTGCGTGCGATTATTTTCGATCCGAGCGCTCAAAAGTCAAAAATAGGCCATTGACAATTATACTTGATGTGCCTAACCTAATTAGATTAGGTACCTACCCAGTTCCCCTGCGAAAGTCATAATGCCAGTCACACTTTCAACGCTATTAAAGTATGCCCGGAAAGAAAAGCGTCGTAGAATGTATAAGTTCTCATACAAACCAGGACACTTCCCTTGCCGGATAAACTCAGGCCTCAATAAATGTCAGGGTCAGTGTTGTGCGATTACGTTAGTGTCATTAGTTTCGTGACCCTCAAGCAAAGATATTGGGATTTATCACTTTGAGAATTTTGTCATAATTTGAGACTCCTGGATAGGTATAATAATTTTTCGAAGTATATTTGCACTGCCTAAAATTAATTGTAAATCAAATTGTAAGGAATATAACGATACAATTGTAATAATATAGTTTTGAACATTTAGAGCCGATCTTAGTAATAACCTAGGTTAAAAGCACAACAGGGTATTTTTTCAATAACTAGGTACTTGCTTTTACAAAAAACACTCTCTTTGCGGTCGATCAGACGTCGACTTTTTCTATGGGATGCCAAAAGTTTTTTTCTGGGATTTCGGGGTTGGTCCGGTCCCATAGAAAAAGTTGGCTTGAGTTCAGTATGACTTACCTAGGGAATTCAACCCGGGTTTTTTTAGTATGAATAAACCCGAGTATTACCCAGAAACCCGGGTTTCTTCATACTAAAAAAAACCCGGGTTGCATTCCCTAGACTTACCTAAACACCTCTCAAAATATGGCTAGTTGTCGATAAAACAACCCGTGTTTGCAGCCGGATCTGCCTGATCAGGTGGGCAGATCAGCATGTATCTCGCAAGTCGTTCAGTTAATTTTAAAGTAAGGCCGTGCCACACAACACAACTGTCCACTCTTATCGCGGCCCACAAATGGTCTCGCCGGAAGATCAGCGCTGGCTTTCGGGTCAGCATTATGCTGAGGCGGGTCCTTTCTTGGTAAACTCTGTTTCATGTTTAAAAAGTTTACTACGAATAAAAATTTATGATTTGATTTGATTTAGTATGTTTAATTGAGTACAGTAATCTGACAGTTCCTCCCATAAGTTTTTTTTTTCTTCTAATGGACTTTTGGGCTCCCATAAGTTGTAAACCACATTGCATGGCAAGAGCTGTCAGATTACTGTACTCAATTAAAGATGCTATTTTAGCAAATGATGTTATTACCTCAATGCCACCGGCTCAAGGTTGGTATACAAACCAGTATTTAACAAGATTTTTTGGATGTCTGTGATATTCTTGTTTTCGATATTGGCTTGTAATGGTGTTGAGTCTGAAAAATATAATAAATGCTTTAAAAAAAGTCTCGGGTTCGCTCGGTACTCTAATCCCAATTGGCGTAGGTTTTTACTAAAGTTACTGCTTTCTGAGCATCCGACTCAAGAAAAAACTAGTCTGCAACTTTTTAAAATAATTGTCCTATTTAGAAATGACAGAATCATACAGATTTGGTATAAAATTTTTTCTTTAACATTTTAAGTCCCTATATTGATATCTTAAACAAATTATAAACTTATATAGATATCATATACAAAGGAAAAAAATTCTAGGCCTCCGGTTCTCGGCCTTCTATTGTATTGTATTCAAATTTTATAAGAAATGTTCTCTTTGTTTGAGTTATCCTAAAACAAAACGACATGTATATCTGCAAATTCCGGAAAGGCCTTCCAAGAGAAGCCATGTTTTTCATAATTCTTGCTCAAAAATGTTATTTTTTTTCCAATGGCCGTCTAGATAAAGGTACGGACTATTACGGACTATATTAAGTTGAAAGCACTAAGTATTTTTGCGATATCTTGAGCGATAATTGAGGTTTTCGCAAAATATGCGCGTTTAGGGAATAAGGCCTCTTAAACAAATTGATTAGTACTTACACACAACACTGAGCCGGATAACAGCAAGAAGCAAAGATTTTTTCAGTAACATATTTTTTATAAAATATAACTGCACAGCACTTACTGGTCGACTAAAACAAGCTAAACCAAAGACTATAATATTATAATAAACTAAACTATCGAGTATAATCTACGTTATACGCTATTTACATGCATAAGTTTCAAATTATCTACGGTATTTATGCGTAACTTGTTTTATTAATCCTATTTATTAGTCGTATATTTTCCGTGGGTTATTTTATTTCATTGGTATATTTTTATATGTTTTAGGAATAATTCTAGGTACCTAACCCCGTGTTTTGGGGATACGAATTGGAAACATAAAAGTAAATAAAAAAATTTAATCAATCAAAAATATATTGTTCGGCATTCTTGACATACAAAATAGACTTAAGAGTCGCCAGGACGCTCGCGTGAACTCGCGTCCCCATACAAACGTAGTTCAGTTCTCATTTTAAAACAACATGCTTTGGAAGCACGAAATTTGGCATGGGCATTCTAGTAGTACAGATCTAGGTCTGCAATTCATTTTCGTTGCTAAAAATTTTAATACGAGGAAAATATAGCAAAAAGAAATTTTGTATGTAAATCTGTAACTGGCTGTATTTTCTTTATATCACAATTTTTAGCAACAAAAATGAATTACCGACCTACATCTGTACTACTAGAATGCCCATGCCAAATTTCGTAGGTCTAAAGCATGTCGTTTTAAAATGAGAGCTGAACTACGTTTGTATGGGAACGCGTGCGTCCTGGCGACTCCTAATTAGTCGAAAAAAGTGACAAGTTCGTTTTTTTTGAGATTAGAAATTGGGTAAATATAGTAAGTGATAGTAGTTGTAGTTGGCAATCTGTTCTAACGTAGTGACGTGTTCTAATTTTAAAATACGTTAATAATACTTCAAAAAGTTGAGCGAAACCAAAAAAAAAGTTTACAGGACTCTTAAAAACGCAACACGAAAGCACATCAAAAAACGATTAATAAATAATAACAATTTGCAAATTGAATAATCCAACTTAATAATAAAAACACAATTTTGTCTTAATTATCACGTTTGAGTCACGCGCGAAAAAAAATTTTGATTTCGTATTGAGGGTCGGCCGGCTTGGACCTGGGACCACATGTCCCATAGAAAAAAAAATGTTTTTTTCGCGTCCCAAAATTTTTTCTCGTACTTTTTCTTAGTCGCAATACCATACCCAGTATGTCTTTAAACGGATCACCAGTAGTTTTGTTACACTCTGTTTTTTAGTGAATAAGAATATAACTTTATTTGATAACATTATAAATAGTGAATTGACTTTAAACGTGGAACGACGTCCGTGTCGGTTCCGGTGAGAAATATAACAATCAATCAATCAAAATATTTATTACATGCTTCCTACGAGTTGCAAAATTGTCGTCTACTTTAGTTACAATCGCCATCAAATACATCGGAGCGGCCAGGGTACTCAAAAATATCTGAATATGTACTTTATCGCCTTGACAATAGAGGCATTGTTCAGATATTTGTGACCACCTTGGCCACTCCGCTATATCTGATGGCGACTTGACTGTATACGAATATAGAAGTAGGTAGGTATTTGCTAATAGTTTCATAAAAAAAGGTTATTCAAACATAAAAATTAATTATAAATTAGACTTACAAATAAATCTTACCCATTTAAAACAAAACTAAACTCAAACTCAAAATATCACAAAATTGGGCCCCTTCGGCATGGTGTCGAAGACGCTTGCAGCATTTCCCCGCTGTATCGCAATACTAATGCGTTGAGCGAGGAAGCTGCTAGGTCACTAGTTGAGGAGCCTTTTAGAAAAGTCTTTGAATATTATTTCTAATTTATATTTAACCAGTATTATTATCATTATTATCTTAAATTACTGTAGGCTTGATAAAATGTAATTTCTATTTAGTGTACATTTGTATTATGACTTGGAATAATTGACTACTTATATTTTATTATTATTAGCTGTGAATGTGTATATTTATATTGTGATAGACTAACGATAGTTGTAGAAATATAGATGTAAGTGACATACTAACAAAAATTGATCCAAGTTGGTCCTTTAATAAATGAATTTATTTATTTATTTATTTGAAAAGTTTATGGGCACTGGGACTGGGACCAGGGTTTTTGTTCTACACTCAAGAGCAAAAATTTCGGGTCAGTAACATAAACTTTAATATCTTGAATATCTTTAATTTTTTTAGGTATTTTATGTAGATTATATTCATAATAAAACTTAAATAACGTAATAATGATTAACTATAACATATAAAATTAAAACTACTATTAAAATAAACTAACTAAAACTAAAAACCTAACTTAAAAATAATATATTTTGAGATATTCAAGAAAATGCTAGTGACCCGAAACTTTTGCTCTTGAGTGTAAGTACGGTCAGTTGGTATATCTACCTATAACCTTTTTAATAACATTTCTCATACTTTTTAGCCTCCCTATTAAGGCATTGGACGAATATTCGGTCACACTCGCACAGCTGCCATCTGCACAGGTCGTGTTGATAACTTCGATCATAGCAGTAGGGTTCACCACCGAAGCAGTCCCATTTTCGGTGGGCAAAATATTTATCCCGCCAGCCGCACACGGTGTGGTCGTAGCATTCGTCGTGCTGTTGGCAACAGCTGCAAAAGAAAATAGTGCATTACGCTTCTAGGGCGGTAAAACCGCTCGCCGCGCGGGCGGTAAATGTCACTTGCCCGGAGTGACATAGTAGTACATTTCGATATTAGTGCGGAAAGTATGTCATTACTTCACGAGTACCGAGATATCGGACTCGGGACGAGTGAAGAATGACATTTACGCACGAGTATCGAACGACGTTTTTTAATACAGTTGCGAAAAAAATATATAATTGTCAATTATTCACTTTGAGGTTACTTTAGTACATGTATCCGAACGCTCCGCGCGGTGCGGTGCGGCGCTGTGATTGGCTGTCTGTCACTGTCATTAGCTGTGATTGGCTGGAAAAGTAAAAAGCACTAGTGCGCGATATCAAACTTTCCGCACGCTAAACCACTACAAGAAAAGCACTTTTTTGAGCAACTGTATTAAAAACATCTTTATTGCACACTTCAAATAACATGGTGGTGACCGGATCGAACCGGATCGGACCGGATTATGACGAACCAGACTGCGATCACACACTGGCCAGGACATTTCTCTCATTATCCTAATATATCGTGTGCAATATGTATCTACACTTCAAAACTTAATTAGGCTCAGGATTCACTTCGTTTCGTACAGGATAATGTACGGTCAAGGATTTTAATTGTTGAGCCATTTAGGGTTCACTTTACATTGGACATTACATAGAGTAAGTATTAAACAAAAGAAGATAGCTTGAACTGTAAATGGTTGACTGTACACCCTCGCCATTAATATAATTTTGCTCTCTTGTGTCACAATCCACTATTCATCACGTTTCATTGTGAAATTGTTCGCTCCTATTAAGGTTTACAAAATTTGCATGCAGTTGCAACCACGTCTGCAGCGTGTACTGTACACTCTCGCAGTAAAAAGTCGTTTTGTTCCCTTAAATATGAGTTATGACACACTATTTAATTACCTGTCAATGCTATTAATCGGTGTACCAGAGCCCCCAGGGCCACAGTAGTTCCCGTACCAAACCAAATAGCCACGACTGCAATTCGCTCCACATCCGACCATACTGACTAAACTCAGTCCCCGCTTCCTTCGCGAATATTCTTCCTCGTTACTGTGAAATAATTTGCATAGCATGAATAATAATATTATTATTTAACTCCCAAGTAGAAGACTATTGTCGAGGAGGCGAAGTAGCACATTGGCGGAGTATTATATTTTAACGGACGGGTTAGGAGTCCGTTTAATTTAATACGAAGCCAACAATGGCCCTTTGCGCTGAGTCCAATATAGTGTTTTTTTTTTAATTATGCAAAACACCTAAAATACACCCACCCGCACGTTGGTGGACAACCTTTGCCTTTATTTTTGTACAGCTGTAGAAGTTTTAAAAAGTTGCACTTTGTGTTTGACCATAAACTAGGCACTTCGAGAGCTTATTTTAAACAAGTACAGTCAGCATCAATAGTATCTTCCTACACGAAAGGCCGCAAAAATGTGACACGCTCCTATGGCTCTCACATATTTTTGCGGCCTTCGTGTAGGAAGATTAAACGAAGTTTATCAATTGCTTCTCGAGTCTTTCCTTGAGCAGTTCCTTACGCCACCTTACAACTGCATCATCAGATCAGTTCCCTGATAGTTTCTTTTGCATTTGTCATGTAAATTACGGAAGTATCGCAAGGCCATGCCGGGATATGCTAATTGTATCTGCCCGCAGCTAGTTTTGGGCTGTAATTTTTATGGTTGATATGGCTCTACCATTCAAATATGAAAAATTCCAGACGTCAAAACATTGTAGTGTAAAAAAGATCTTTCTTCTTTATTTCTTTTAGCATGCTGACTTCGCCGATTATAACAAACCTGAATTCCTTCACATAGGACCCTTGGAGCCGATGCTGTTTATTTTGGTTGCTTGTAATGTTGCCGTTTCCATTATCAATCTTTTTCGTAAATGGTGACGAATCTGAAACGGATGGAATTTTTATAATAGTAAAAATTTAGATGTCAGTACATAACTAACAACAATAATCCAAGTTGGTCTTAAATAAATGTATTTTTTTATCATTATTATGTACTTAATTTGATTAAAAGCTTGATTTCTTTAGAGCTTCAGGGGGCTGAAATCTTAATTTTTAATGTTAGTTTCAGGTTGATACTTTCACGCGTTCATGGGAATAACGCGATCATGCAGACGGACATACGACACACAGATGGATCAGAGTGATCCTATAGGATCAGTTTTTTGCCTTTTGAGCCAGGGGACTTAAAAATGGGGTCAATACTTACATACAATATTCCAAAATGCATAGAAAACTAGCAAAGTTTTGATCAACATGTTGTCTTAATTTTTAAACTGCGTTTCTTGTATTTTTTATAGAATAAAAATATCATTAGAAATATTAATATTATATTAGCGTAATTATTAAACACTTTTTTAATTCACAATTTGTAAACTTAAAGGTAATTTAGTCCAAGGAAGAGTGACCGACTTTATAGACTGAATTTCAGTTTATAAAGTTTGTAACGGGATACACTCGGTTTATATAATTTAATGAACATCAAATCCATTTTATTTTCAATAGAATTCATTTCATTAGTCAGCCCAATATTTCCCATTTGCACGGAAATACCTATTGCGAATATTGCATTTGTGGCCGTGGTGCAAGGTGAGGCATTTGCCCCACCCTGCTCTTTGACCCGAAACTAAGATTTTTTAGGCAATATTAATATAGAGAAAAATTATTCACTTGAATAGGTACAGTAACCAGCAATAGTATCTTCCTACGCGAAGGCCGCAAAAATATGTGACACGCTCTTATGGCCCTACAAATAAGAGCGTGTCACATATTTTTGCGGCGCTCGTGTAGGACGATACTATTGCCGGTGACTGTACTTAAAAAATGCTGGATACTCCCAACCAAGCAACCCAAAAGAAAAATCCGGCTAAGCAAGTATCACGCCGTGCAAGATGGAGGATTCTGCTCTTCAATGCAGTTAGAAAAAAGTACTTAATTGAAAGTAAAATCAAAAGAGTGTCACCAGTCACCTATATCATTTATAAAGACAGCAGGGGGGTGATTTTTGAGATTCGAATACCTACTCGAAAGTGACATTTACAACTCAGAATAAAACAATGAAATTATGTTTTAAAAATCGGACCACGGGTCTCGGAGTAATCGGTGAACATACATAAAAAAAAAACACCAAACCGAATGCAGAACCTCAACTCCTTCCTCAATGGAATTGAAGTCGGTTAAAAATAAGAGCGATAGGAATTAAAAATCATGAGTATTTAAACTATTAATTTCATGCGAAAAAATTGGCGGTAAGCTTTTGTGTGCGATTATTTTCGAGCTTGAACTTTTTGAATTCGGGCGCTCGAAAGTCAAAAATTGGCCCCCAGCATTTTTGAAGATATCAGGCCGGATTAGACTTTAACGGAACGGACAGAACCGGTCTTGACCAGATCGTACCGTATCGCATGATGATGATTTGTTTCGTGGTATTTTATTGTCCTCATAGAATTTCCTTGCGCTGTAAGATTTTCATTGGATTGGAAAATTTACGACGACAGAGTTATTAAGATGATATAATATAATATGTCTGTTTATAATGATATCTTGTGATGTTATGTACTAAGGTCGACTCCGCGAAGACAGTCAGTCGGCGAAGATCGGATAGCAAGCAATTACAACAAATTCTGCATAGCTTATTTTACGAAATGGTGAAATTGTTGTAGAACAGTTTAACCATTTTGTAACAAAAAAGCTATGCAGAATTTGCTGTATAGATGGTGTAAAACAGTAGATAATAAATATGTACCTGTCATGAGGCTTATTTTTTCAAGCTATTGTAGAATACTTTATTTTATGTAGGATTCAACGTATGCTTTTGCCGTAAATTATGTTTTTTGCTACCTGTCATCTGCAATATTGTAACGGATGGTCATCGTCCGAAATACTTGATTTTGGTGGGTTGAGTTATTCGGGTCCAACCTGTATACGATTTCTTTAATAGCATTACAGTTATTCGTTGCACAGCAGAGATGGGCAAAATGAAATCGACTAACGATTAACAACTACTATTAGAAACGACAATCATTTACGAGTAATGACGATTAAATTAATAAGTCGATTAAAATGACGATTAATTTACGTTTTCTTTAGTTACGATAAAATTTATCGTCGATTTATTTCCATCGACTCAATTTCTAGTCGACTAATTAATCTGATTTAATTATTTTCGATTAATATTAGGTACAATTAACAAAGTACGTATACCACGTAAAATTTAAATCGTGATGGTGTACAACTTTTACTGCGGGATCAACTTAGGTGTCGAAAATAAAGATAAGGATGAAGATAGAGAGACAAAGATGAAATAAAGAAAAGGAAAATGTAAGTGGAAATAGGAAACGGGAAGTAAAAAATGAAAAGAAAATTTTAATTAAACTGAAAATAAATAAAATAGAATGAAGTTTCCAAGCCGACCCCAGACTCACATTGATTCTTTGAAATTAATCGTGATTAATTTCGACGATTGATCTTTTTAATTGGTTAATTTGTTAATTGAAAATTTAATCGATTTTTGCTATAAGGATAATTACACTTTTGTACTTATTCCAGTGTGACTAATAATGTAAATTTACAAATCATCTTTGACGTCGACTGCACATTTATCATTTTCCTTGTACCAAAACAATTTAAATTAATAGCTCGCCAAACGAAGGAAAACTTAGGGGAAATAATTCGTGTATAGCTGAATTTTGGTGAAGTTGTAGATAAAGGTGTCTTACCCAACATACTAAAAGTACTCATGGATAGGGGTGCCGCTAACGGGGAGAGGGGGGTGTAAAGGTCCCCTTTTTTGGCTTTTCGTAAATAACTCAGTAGCGGTGGCTCATACGAAAAAATGTTCTTCTACTTAATTAATCCACAAATGATTTTCTACAAAAAAGGTTCTTTACACTTTTTTGCTGAGATCAATGTATAATGAGATTTCGAGGAAATACGATAATCACTTTCGGAGCTATTATTTACGAAACTATTAGTTTTGTCTGAAAATTGTTTTAGAAAACCCATATTTATATTAAAAGACCTATCCAACGACACCCCACACATTAGGCGTGGATTAAAATACAGAATTTACCTCCCACTTCATGTGTTCGGGAGGTACCCTAAAAAATAATATTTTTTCAGATTTTGTTTTAAAACTTTGTCTGCGTGTTAAAAACACATACTCATACGAAGTTTAACTATTCTAGTACTAACCATCACTGAGCAGGTTGAAGAGGGTATTTTTTTACTTTTTATTTTTTATGCCACGACGGTGGCAAACAAGCATACGACCTGTCTGATGGTAAGCAGTTCTCATAGCCTATGGACGCCTGCAATCAACTTCCTACCCTTATAGTTTCGCTGTCCGTTTGTCCCAGTCTGTCCGTTCACGGCTTTGCGCAGTGATGGTTAGTACTAGAATAGTTAAACTTCGTATGAGTATGTGTTTTGAACACGCAAACAAAGTTTTAAAACAAAATCTGAAAAATGATTATTTTTTAGGGTACCTCCCGAACACATGAAGTGGGGAGTAAATTCTGTTTATTAATCCACCCCTAATGTGTGGGGTGTCGTTGGATAGGTCTTTTAATATAAATATGGGTTTTCTAAAACAATTTTCAGACAAAACTAATAGTTTCGTAAATAATAGCTCCGAAAGTGATTATCGTATTTCCTCGAAATCTCATTATACATTGATCTCAGCAAAAAAGTGTAAAGAACCTTTTTTGTAGAAAATCATTTGTGGATTAATTAAGTAGAAGAACATTTTTTCGTATGAGCCACCGCTACTGAGTTATTTACGAAAAGCCAAAAAAGGGGACCTTTACACCCCCCTCTCCCCGTTAGCGGCACCCCTATCCATGAGTACTTTTAGTATGTTGGGTAAGACACCTTTATCTACAACTTCACCAAAATTCAGCTATACACGAATTATTTCCCCTATCGAGCAGTTAGTGGGCTTCCTTCGGTGAGCTAAAATACAATAAGCAGCAAAAGTAGCCAAGTAGTCGGGGTGTCCTAAATGATGTGGACACAACTTTATTGTCAGCAGAATAAGCGTAAATCCAAAAGTCCTCTCCACGGAACCTCGTCGTCATAGCAGGAAACTACGAGAAGCTATTGAAATTAGGAAGTATAACAATTTTAACCAGAACGCGGGACAGGGGATTTCTTCTTCGTGGAATCCATTGATCAGCAAATGTAAGCGTGGAAATACGTGCATTTCCAAACCATCGCATGTTGTGAGTGTTGTGGGTAGGCAAAGTGACAACCCTAGCGTAAATGTGAATATTTATTTATTTATTTATATTTATATATATATTTTGGTCGACACGCTTAAGACACGCTCGAAACGTCAGTTAAATTACAAAAGTAAGTGTACGCGATTAAGTCCCGTGTTTGACAAAATAATGAGAATTTCATTTTGAATACCTCGCCCATCTGCGGGTTTTTGATATCTTTGCCATCGTAACAATTTCTTATACTTATTTATAAAGCCGGGATCTAGTTTTTTTTTCTTTCAGATAATCGATCTAATGGATTTTAATACCACCTTTTATAAAAAGTAAAAATTCACTGTGTTGAATAAACTGACACATGTGTGTCCCGTCATCAACTCACTGCATCCTCTTTGAGCTTTCTGGGAAGCTTATTCACCAGCAGGAATACAACCTATGAGTAAGTAGGGTCTAGGGGTATTTGAACAAAAAATACCCAGATGTTGCTGGATGGGAAAAGACTCCACTATCGAAATGGAGCGAGTTTTGTGATTTTCGAGTAAGTCTTGTTACATCGTTTGGGTACCTTTTGTCTGGCGTTATCTGGGAGATCAGGAGCCACATCAGAAAATGCGGATACTCTAGCCCTTGCCCGCATACCCAGAACACAAGCAGCGGATAACACGCTAACCTGGGACGCGTTCAGCAACCTAATTCCTTAAGTACATGTGAGACAAATTAAAAAATTGTTCGTGTGTTTTTAAGTTCGACGCACTATTTTTGGATACCTATTTCATCATTAGATTTGAGGAACAGATAGCAGTCCGAAAGGCATCAGTCCCAGGAGGAACAGACCCAGAAGGCGGAGTGTATTCGCATTTCCACTGATTTCCGCAGACCACTCTTTTTCAGCATTGAAGAGTGAGTAAAAAAAACCGGCCAAATGCGAGTCAAACTCGTGTACGAAGAATTCCGTACTATATTATCTATAAAACTACCAAAAAATCATGTCTGTTGTATGGGAGCCCAATCAAATATTTATTTCATTATTTGTTGTTATAGCGGCAACATCAGAAACACCATCTGCTGTGAAAATTTCTACTGTCTAACTACCACATGAGATACAGCCTGGTGACAGACGGACAGACGGACGGACAGCGGAGTCTTAGTAATAGAGTCCCGTTTTTACCCTTTGGGTACGGAACCCTAAGAACCTAAGAAAACTGTTATCTTTTTTTTACTATAAAATTGATGTTTGTTAAATTATTTTTTACAAAATGAACAGAGAAGTACTGTTTATAACTTCACGTTGAGGTTGCTAAACCAAACAAAAACGAAATCATTATTTATTAAATTTTTTTTAACTTTCCTTACAGAACGCCATTCATATTTTTTTCACCAAAGTAAAATGATGCTACAAATAGTGAAACCCTTATTTGATACCCCTTGTAGATCTTTTTTAAGTAGGGAGCTTTTGTGGTATATCCTTAATAACCATATTTTGAAGGAAAAAATAAAATAACTTTTACTAGATTTATTTCCATAAATATTTAAAATATAAATTATAATATATTGATTGATACATAAATCCTGTTATTAACTAAACATTTAGGCACTTATTTGTAATAAAACACCTTAAATAAATATACTAATAATATATTATTATGGTGCTGTTTCTGCGTGCGTCTCATGACACGGGCAGGGGCAGCATCCGCTTAGTGCACCCCTCACTTTTCATTAAATTGTTGAAAGGACCTCTGCGCGTTGGCTTCAGCTCCGCATACGCCTCCCAAAGGTCCGGAACACCATTTGATTGTTCCGTGGTCGGGAAAGATTATTATTATTAAGATTATGACAACTTCAAGTTCACATAGAGATTTTTTTAAACTTGCCTTTTTTAGGTTTCAGTGCCCAAAAAAATTAAAGCTGAACCCTATTATATAAGTTTCTACTATATAACTGTCAGCAAATTGTATTTAAATGAAAACATTAGGGTTCGATTAGCAATATTAGCAAGAGTAAAAATATGTGATAGTTCAATATACTCTATGGTCTAGATCAAAAGTACCATTTGGCTGAAAGCGCTCACAAAAAAGTGTCACATTTTTCTTAATTACATAATGCAACGAAATCTAGTCTAAGCGTCTTCTCCTTTTCCACAATATTTCTAACAGAAAGGCACTAGTTGCTATGCAGCATCCCAAAGTCCAGAAGTAAAATACTCCAGCAACTTGCGACAGTGTGATGGCACATCCTGACACGCAACTGTAACTATTACTGAGCGCAACCATATTAGCGATGTTAGCCTTCGCCACCACGGTTATACCAATAGCTTGCGTGTAAAGATGTTTGCAAATGCCCGCTTCAAATAATCTTACCAACGCTTTTTGAAACCCGTTTAAAATCGAACTGTCCTTGCTGATCAACATTTCTTGATAGATGGTAATTATGTTTTGTGTTGCTCTTAGTATTCTTGCTTCATCATCAACGGCTGTCGCTGCTTGCAAAGAGTAAAAATATTCATCCAATATAGCTGTTACACCGTCATTATTAAGAACTTTATCACAACAATCGTAAAAATCACCGCATTCCCCAGATGTATCAGAAAATGCCAAATATTTGTCATCCTGTATAAATTTCTTATGTTTCGTATTCAAATAAGGTATACGACCGGAGTTTATGACGTCATCATTGCTCTTCAAAGAAATCGAAGGTCCGTCGATTGTAAGGAAACTAACCAATTGAATATTCATATAAGATGACAAATATATTGACAATACCAAGTAAAATGCGTCAAGAATTTTGTGTTTTAAAGACTTCGGTTCTTTTAAAGATGATGTACCAATAAGTGCACCCCAACTGTATAATAAAATGTCTCTAAAAGCAAATTGCTCGTTATCGTATTTGCGAAAACAAAATGACGAAAATGAGTATAGTAAATAAAAGAGATCAAACAGGTATAGTCCATTAAGTTTGGGTACTAAATTAACCCAAGAACGGCTAGTCCGATGGGCGGCGTATATCCAAATTACAGCTTGCATTGTATAAATCCCTGAGTAGGATACCCGATCTCCGTACACCCTGTATAGGCCCCCGGCGGATACGTCCACGCTTCCATTTGCAATAAATTCTACATACTCAGTATAAGTGTATGGATTCTGCTGTGATCTATTTAAGTAATGCCAAATTATAGACGCATTAAAGTAATCAGCAATTATTTTTATAACTTCCACATCAGAACCCTTAATTTCGTGTATCAAGTCGTAGTTTGTCAATTTATTCTCATTTGGTATGGTCGAAAATGGAAACATCGAGGCCATGCCCACCCTTAGTGGACAATTATTGAAATTAATTCTCATTTCCTCAGGAAAAACGACTTCTGATTCTAAGGTACCGCTGATACAAGCATTGATTTGCTTTAGTTCAATTTTATCGCCAAATTTACATGTATTTTCATCCATAATCGGTATGAAAGTTATAACGTCATGATGTTGAGTTCTCAGGTCTTGTATGATAAACGTTATATCACGTTCAATAAATTGCTGACTGAAAGTTTTTAATTTTGAAATAAAATTTTGTCTCACTTCGGAAATAATTATGAGGTATTTAACTCTTGTGTCAAGTTCATTTATTTGGAAGTTGAAAAGCGCATCACAATCTTCGAAATAAACAATAATAATAACGTTGCCATCGTAAACGTCAAGTGTTTGATTTACTTCGTGATTATCTTTATCCTGTATCGTTATGGGCACATCTTTTTTGGCAAAAGTTTCGATTATTTCGTTAAAAAATATATCGTCATTGTCATCTCTTTCACTTTCAAGAATCAGTATAGTTGGTGAAAAGATAATCGTTATTTGTGTAAGTTCAACAACACACTCGACCAATGACTTGTCATTCGGGGGGCTTTCAGCTTCTTTAAAAATAGTTATTTTAGTATTATGTTCTTCACTTGCATTTCCGTTGTGAATTAACCAAATAATGAAAATGAGAGAGCTTAAAATGCATGCACACATGTTTCTCAAACGGGAGCAACACAGTTTATGTACCAGTTTTAAAATGTCTCGTCTATCTTTTCCATAATTGCTGCGGAAATGCTTACACGGCGTCATTTATACTTAAGGGGACTACGCAAGTCAAATAAAAAAAAAGATTCGATGAATGAATGTTAAAATGGTGAATGTTACTAAATTTACGAAAATGCCAGTTAGTACATTCATGTTAAGGTAGCCTGAAAAGGTAAAAAAGTGCTCCTACCTAGACGGCTACGTCTTGCAGTCGCGCGCGAGTTTTGTGTCAAAATTGAGCCGAATTGTGGGTCAAACACATTAAGGAAAACGGGCGATTTTTCTGTGGACAGTATAAAAGTTAACGATTTAGGTAAATTATTACTTATAACTACTAATGCCAAACAGATTTGAAGAAGAAGATTTACACCGTATGGTTTATCTTAATTTGGCTTTAAAGTCCATTAATTTTATAACGTTCACAGACAAAACGCATATCCTTAACTCATAATAAATCTGTATGATCCTTGTAGAGGCCTTAAAGAGCAAGGATCCCCTTAAGTTCTCACAGTTTTCAGTAAAAGCTATTCCTAGTTCTGCTTAAACGACGTTGTACGACCATTGTAAATTGTTTAAAATTACAGGCTATGGGGGATTAATGGACTCGGCGCTAAGCGTCTCGTGATATAGAGCTTTTAAATGTACAGGAACTTTTACATTTCCATCGAAGTAATCTAGAAACATACTTCTATTTCTCCCTTAACTGCTCAAAGGCTGACTGGAAGAGATCCCTAAAGTGATAAGTCCGCCTTTATACAAATATTGTGTTTTCTTACTGTTGTATTTTTCTTTGTTGTGGGTAATTTGCAGAAAAAATGTACCTTTACTTTTTTTTTAATTTGATATATATTTTAAGTCTATCCTATGCAGAATCATGAGGTCTATCGAGTCGATTTTTTGTATGAAAATTTTGGAACAGTTGGGACATTTGTTTTAATCTATCAGACTCGATAGAGCTCATGATTCTGCATAGAATAGACTCAAAATATATATCAAATTAAAAAAAAAAGTAAAGGTACATTTTTTCTGCAAATTACCCTTGTACAATAAAGTATTAAGCGCTGGTATCCTTGCGGTATGACGTCCGACTTTCAATCCGGAGGTGTCAAACCCTGGTTCGTACCACTGAGTTTTTCGGAACTTGTGTGCCGAATATATCATTTGATATCTATCAGTCAATTTTTGGGTGAAGGAAAACATCACGAGGAAACCGGACCTAATCCCAAAAGGCCTAGTTTCCCTTTGGGTTGGAAGGTCAGATGGTAGTCGCTTTTGTAAAAACTGGTGTCTACGCCAATTCATGGGATTAGGTTGTTAAGCAAACCCCGAGCCGGGATAAACGCTAGGAGGAAGAAGAGTATTCGAGCATTGAAAGCGTGTAAACGCCGGACTCCAGATCGTACCTTTTCGTGTAGACGACACAATTATAAACGGTTTTAAGCGGTGCCCAGAACGGCTATCATGGTGGTCGTTTTATCGCCTATCGCGTCATGCGTCACTTTTGGACTTACATACTTGTTAGAACGTGACAGCTATGGTGACAGGCGATAAAACACGACCATATTAGGCTAGCAGGGCGAACCAGCGTCTTCTGCATTCGCGGCAGACGCCCAACGCCAGCTGTAGAAAGCAGTTTTTAATGGCTTCAGCTCAGCAATGCCCTGTTATTTGGTACCTTTTATCGGTATCCTGCCTTTTCGCCGAAAATTGTGTTGCCGAATTTCACCTTAGCAACTAACTTTGCGCAGAAGTTTCATTTGGGCGAATAACTTTTATCAAATAATTAATTCGCAACCATTTCATTTTCCAACCCATCTATAGTTGCGAAACGAAAATTGCCTTCTAGGTTGGGTTGGGTTAGGTTGGATTTTGTAAAGTTGAGAAATGAAATTCGGCCAAATGAAACTTCTGCGAAAAGTTGGTTGGCAAGTGAAATTCGGCCATACGATTTTCGGCGAACAGGATGGTTTCCCCAGGATGGAAACCCCTTGGTTTCAATTAGTAAATAAAAAATTGTAACGAGGTGCATATTATTATAATACTTGAACTGTAATGTTTACAGAAAATCGCATTCCCGTAATTCAGGCTAACGCATTAACGCCATCTATCGCATCAGTAACGCAGAAGTTTTCAGCTACATACGTTTTTGAATTGATGCTGTCAAAATTAGAAACGCAACGGATATCCCGCCGTGGTTCGGTATCCGGCCTATCCGGTCACAATTTTACTATTCGACCGAATACCTGATAGAAGGGTACTATTTGGCCGGATAATGAAAGTGACAAATAACACATAGTCAAGACTATGTATGAGCTGCTTTAATTACGAAAATAAAATTTTGTAACCGTTTGTAACTTTAGGTAAAATATTTGGCCGAATATCTGGCTATCCGGTCAATGGCTCCACCGGATATCCGGTATCCGGCCAAATAACTATCCGTTGCATCTCTAGTTAAAATAACACTTCCTTGCAATAGCTATTGCTGCCCTTCAAATATCGGAAACAGAGGTATAAAATAAACTTCAGCGACACTTAAATGAATACAATTTTATAAAGACCTTGACAGTTTAGCTATTTTATGGTCCCTGTTGTACTTACTATAAACACATGTTCAGTCTAAGCAATCGTCAACTGCTACAACGATGCAAAACTTTGCTTGGTTTTCTTCACCAAACATTATATCTTATTCCTGAGATGGCTTTCTCCCATCTCAGGAATATTAAGATATAAATAGGTGTTTGAATATGAAGATAGGTGTGTGAAGAAAACCGTATTTTTCGAGCCAGGCAAACTTGTGCGACGTTGGTAAATTATCCTACAAAATGTATAGCACCACTGAAACACTGACCCAACAGATGGCGCTATTTTTTACTTTCCTTACAAAACTCAATTATATATTATTTTGGCAAAAGTGATGATGCTACAATTAGTGAAACCCTTATTAGATACAGTATAGACATTTTTAAATTTTAAGAAGGGACCTGTGTGACACATAGCCTGCACATCTCGGAGGAAGAATAAAATACTTTTTATACGTTTGATATATATAAATATTTAAAATATAAATTATAATGCATGATACATATATTCTGTTATTGTAATATTACAAGTTAAATAAATATAATAATATATTACGATTATCGCAAGTTCAAGTTCACATTGAGTTTTTTTTAAACCTAGTCTTTTTAGGTATCCGTATCCAGAAAATTAAAAGCAGAACCCTATTACATAATTTTCTACTATCGAATAGTCAGCAAATTGTCTTTAGAGTGCGAATAGCAAGAGTAAAATATGTGATAGTTCAATATACTCTATGGTCTAAATCCAAAGTACCATTTGCCTGAAGGCGGTCACGAAAAAACTGCTACATTTTTCTTAATATTATATAATGTAACGAAATCTAGTCTAAACGTGTTCTCCTTTTCCACAATATTTCTAACAGAAAGGCACTAGTTGCTATGCAACATCCCAAAGCCCAGAAGTAAAACACTCCAGCAACTTGCGACAGTGTGATGGCACATCCTGACACGCAACTGTAACTGTTACTGAGCGCAACCATATTCGCGATGTTAGCCTTCGCAACTACTGTAATACCTATAGCTTGCGTATAAAGATAATTGCAAATTCCCGCTTCAAATAATCTTATCAACGCTTTTTGAAACCCCTTTAAAATCAAATGGTCCTTGCTGATCAACATTTCATGATAGAGAGTTATTATCTTTTGTGTTGCTCTTAGTACTCTTGCTTCATCATCTACGGCTGTCGCTGCTTGCAAAGAGTAAAAATATTCATCCAATATTGCTGTTACACCATCATTATTAAGAACTTTATCACAACAATCGTAAATATCACCGCATTCCTCAGATGTATCAGAAAATGCCAAATATTTGTCATCCTGTATAATTTTTTTATGTCTCGTATTCAAATAAGGTATACGACCGGAGTTTACGACGTCATCATTGTTCTTCAAAGAAATCGAAGGCCCACCAATTGTAAGGAAACTAACCAATTGAATATTCATGTAAGATGACAAATAAATTGACAATACCAAGTAAAATGCGTCAAGAATTTTGTGTTTTAAAGACTTTGGTGCTATTAAAGATGATGTACCTATAAGTGCACCCCAACTGTACAATAAGATGTCTTTAAAAGAAAATTTCTCGTTATCGTATTTGCGAAAACAAAATGACGAAAATGAGTATAATAAATAAAAGAGATTAAACAGGTATAATCCATACAGTTTGGGTACTAAATTAACCCAAGAACGGCTAGTCCGATGGGCGGCGTATATCCAAATTACAGCTTGCATTGTATAAATCCCTGAGTAGGATACCCGATCTCCATACACCCTGTATAGGCCCCCGGCGGATACGTCCACGCTTCCATTTGCTATAAATTCTACATACTCAGTATGAGTGTATGGATTCTGCTGTGATCTATTAAAATAATGCCAAATTATAGACGCATTAAAGTAATCAGCAATTATTTTTATAATCTCAACATCAGAACCCTTAATTTCGTGTATCAACTCATAATTTATCAATTTATCCTCATTTAGTATGTTCGAAAATGGAAACATCGAGGCCATGCCCACCCTTAGTGGACAATTATTGAAATTAATTCTCATTACCTCAGGAAAAACGACTTCTGATTCTAAGGTACCGCTGATACAAGCATTGATTTGCTTTAGTTCAATTTTATCACCAAATTTACATGTATTTTCATCCATAATTGGTATGAAAGTTATAACGTCATGATGTTGAGTTCTCAGGTCTTGTATGATAAACGTTATATCACGTTCAATAAATTGCTGACTGAAAGTTTTTAATTTTGAAATAAAATTTTGTCTCACTTCGGAAATAATTATGAGGTATTTAACTCTTGTGTCAAGTTCATTTATTTGGAAGTTGAAAAGCGCATCGCAATCATCGAAATAAACAATAATAATAACGTTGCCGTCGTAAACGTCAAGTGTATGATTTACTTCGTGATTATCTTTATCCTGTATCGTTATGGGCACGTCTTTTTTGGCAAAAGTCTCGATTATATCGTTAAAAAATATGTCATCATTGTCATCTCTTTCACTTTCAAGAATCAGTATAGTTGGTGAAAAGATAATCGTTATTTGTGTAAGGTCAACAACACACTCGACCAAAGACTTGTCATTCAGAGGGCTTTCAGCTTCATCAAAAATAGTTATTTTAGTATTATATTCTTCATTTGCATTTCCGTTGTGATTTAACCAAATAATGAATATGAGAGAGCTTAAAATGCATGCACACATGTTTCTTAAACGGGAGCAACACAGTTTATGTACCAGTTTTAAAATGTATCGTCTATTTTTTCCATAATCGTTCCGGAAATGCTTACACGGCGTCATTTTGTACTTAAGGGGACTACGCAAGTCAAATAAAAAAATATGAATGAATGTTGAAAAGGTGAGTCCTACTAATTTACGTAAATGTCAGTTAGTATATTCATGTAAAGGTAGTTTGAAAAGGTAAAAAAAGTTAACTGCACGTATAAATAAAGGTTAGCTAGTACATATATCCTACGCAGCATCGGCAGTATAGTGTTTATAGGTGAATGAAATCGGCATTTGGTACTTTTTAGCAACGAAAACGAATGACCGACCTAGATCTGTACTACTAGAATGCCCATGCCAAATTTAATGATTCTAAAGCATGTCGTTTTAAAATGAGAGCTAAACTACGTTTGTAAGGGAACGCGAGTACACGCGAGCGTCCTGGCGACTCTTAACGCATAATAAATCTGTATGACCCTTGTAGAGGCCTTAAAGAGCAAGGATCCCCTTAAGTTCTCACAGTTTTCAGTAAAAGCTATTCCTAGTACCGTTTAAACGACGTTGCAAGAGTATTGTAAGTTGTTTAAAATTACAGGCTATGTGGATTAATGGACACGGCGCTAAGCGTCTCGTGACATAGAGCTTTTAAATGTACAGGAACTTTTACATTTCCATCAAAGTAATCTAGAAAAGAATACATACTTCTATTTCTCCCGTAACTGCTTAAAGGCTCACTGGAAGAGATCCCTAAAGTGATAAGTTCGCCTTTATACAAATATTGTGTTTTCTTACTGTGGTATTTTTCTTTGTTGTACAATAAAGTATTAAGCGCTGGTAGCCTTGCGGTATGACGTCCGACTTTCAATCCGGAGGTGTCGGCTTCAAACCCTGGTTCGTACCACTGAGTTTTTCGGAACTTATGTGCCGAATATATCATTTGATATCTATCAGTCGCTTTTTGGTGAAGGAAAACATCACGGAGAAACCAGACCTAATCCCAAAAGGCCTAGTTTCCCTTTGGGTTGGAAGGTCGGATGGTAGTCGCTTTTGTAAAAACTGGTGTCTACGCCAATTCATGGCATAAGGTTGATAAGCAAACCCCGAGCCGGGATAAACGCTAGGAGGAAGAAGAGTATTCGAGCATTGAAAGCGTGTAAACGCCGGACTCCAGATCGTACCTTTTCGTGTAGACGACATAATTATAAACGGTTTTAAGCGGTGCCCAGAACGGCTATCATGGTGGTCGTTTTATCGCCTATCGCGTCATGTGTCACTTGTGACAGCTATGGTGACAGGCGATAAAACACGACCATATTAGGCTAGCAGGGCGAACCAGCGTCTTCTGCATTCGCGGCAGACGCCCAACGCCAGCTGTAGAAAGCAGTTTTTAATGGCTTCAGCTCAGCAATGCCCTGTTATTTGGTACTTACCTTTTATCGGTATCCTGCCTTTTCATTGAAAATTGTGTTGCCGAATTTCACCTTAGCAACTAACTTTGCGCAGAAGTTTCATTTGGGCGAATAACTTTTATCAAATAATTAATTCGCAACCATTTCATTTTCCAACCCATATATAGTTGCGAAACGAAAATTGCCTTCTAGGTTGGGTTGGGTTAGCTTGGATTTTGTAAAGTTGAGAAATGAAATTCGGCCAAATGAAACTTCTGCGAAAAATTGGTTGGCAATTGAAATTCGGCCATACAATTTTCGGCGAACAGGATGGTTTCCCCAGGATGGAAACCCCTTGGTTTCAATTAGTAAATAAAAAATTGTAACGAGGTGCATATTATTATAATACTTGAACTGTAATGTTTACAGAAAATCGCATTCCCGTAATTCAGGCTAACGCATTAACGCCATCTATCGCATCAGTAACGCAGAAGTTTTCAGCTACATACGTTTTTGAATTGACGCTGTCAAAATTAGAAATGCAACGCATATCCCGCCGTAGTTCGGTATCCGGCCTATCCGGTCACAATTTTAGTATTCGACCGAATACCGGATAGACGGGTACTATTTGGCCGGATAATGAAAGTGACAAATAACACATAGTCAAGACTATGTATAAGCTGCTTTAATGACGAAAATAAAATTTTGTAACCGTTTGTAACTTTAGGTAAAATATTTGGCCGTATATCTGGCTATCCAGTCAATGGCTCCGCCGGATATCCGGTATCCGGCCAAATAACTATCCGTTGCATCTCTAGTCAAAATAACACTTCCTTGCAATAGCTATTGCTGCCCTTCAAATATCGGAAACAGAGGTATAAAATAAACTTCAGGGAGACTTAAATGAATACAATTTTATAAAGACCTTGACAGTTTAGCTATTTTATGGTCCCTGTTGTACTATAAACACATGTTCAGTCTAAGCAATCGTCAACTGCTACAACGATGCAAAACTTTTCTTGGCTTTATAAACATGGTTTTCTTCACCAAACATTATATTTTATTCCTGAGATGGCTTTCTCCCATCACAGGAATATTATGATATAAAAAGGTGTTTGAATATGAAGATAGGTGTGTGAAGAAAACCGTATTTCTCGAGCCAGGCAAACTTGTGCGACGTTGGTCAAATAACCTACAAAATGTATAGAACCACTGAAACACTGACCCAACAGATGGCGCTATTTTTTACTTTCCTTACAAAACTCAATTATATATTATTTTGGCAAAAGTGATGAAGTTACAGTTAGTGAAACCCTTATTAGATACAGTAGAAGGGACCTTTTGTGACACATAGCCTGCACATCTTTGAGGAAGAATAAAATACTTTTTATATGTTTGATATCTATAAATATTTAAAATATAAATTATAATGCATGATACATATATTCTGTTATTATAATATTACAAGTTAAATAAATATAATAATATATTACGATATTTACGATTATCGCAAGTTCAAGTTCACATTGAGTTTTTTTTAAACCTAGCCTTTTTAGGTTTCCGTATCCAGAAAATTAAAAGCAGAACCCTATTACATAAACTTCTAATATCGAATTGTCAGCAAATTGTTTTTAGAGTGCGAAATAAAGCGAATAGCAAGAGTAAAATATGTGATAGTTCAATATACTCTATGGTCTAAATCCAAAGTACCATTTGCCTGAAGGCGGTCACGAAAAAACTGCTACATTTTTCTTAATATTATATAATGTAACGAAATACGAAAATAACATAATGTAACGAAATCTAGTCTAAACGTGTTCTCCTTTTCCACAATATTTCTAACAGAAAGGCACTAGTTGCTATGCAGCATCCCAAAACCCAGAAGTAAAACACTCCAGCAACTTGCGACAGTGTGATGGCACATCCTGACACGCAACTGTAACTGTTACTGAGCGCAACCATATTCGCGATGTTAGCCTTCGCAACTACTGTAATACCTATAGCTTGCGTATAAAGATATTTGCAAATGCCCGCTTCAAATAATCTTATCAACGCTTTTTGAAACCCCTTTAAAATCAAATGGTCCTTGCTGATCAACATTTCATGATAGACAGTTATTATCTTTTGTGTTGCTCTTAGTATTCTTGCTTCATCATCTACGGCTGTCGCTGCTTGCAAAGAGTAAAAATATTCATCCAATATTGCTGTTACACCATCATTATTAAGAACTTTATCACAACAATCGTAAAAATCACCGCATTCCTCAGATGTATCAGAAAATGCCAAATATTTGTCATCCTGTATAAATTTCTTATGTCTCGTATTCAAATAAGGTATACGACCGGAGTTTACGACGTCATCATTGTTCTTCAAAGAAATCGAAGGCCCATCAATTGTAAGGAAACTAACCAATTGATTATTCATGTAAGATGACAAATAAATTGACAATACCAAGTAAAATGCGTCAAGAATTTTGTGTTTTAAAGACTTTGGTGCTATTAAAGACGATGTACCTATAAGTGCACCCCAACTGTATAATAAGATGTCTCTAAAAGAAAATTTCTCGTTATCGTATTTGCGAAAACAAAATGACGAAAATGAGTATAATAAATAAAAGAGATCAAACAGGTATAATCCATAGAGTTTGGGTACTAAATTAACCCAAGAACGGCTAGTCCGATGGGCGGCGTATATCCAAATTACAGCTTGCATTGTATAAATCCCTGAGTAGGATACCCGATCTCCATACACCCTGTATAGGCCCCCGGCGGATACGTCCACGCTTCCATTTGCAATTAATTCTACATACTCCGTATAAGTGTATGGATTCTGGTGTGATCTATTAAAATAATGCCAAATTATAGACGCATTAAAGTAATCAGCAATTATTTTTATAACCTCAACATCAGAACCCTTAATTTCGTGTATCAAGTCGTAATTTGTCAATTTATCCTCATTTGGTATGGTCGAAAATGGAAACATCGAGGCCATGCCCACCCTTAGTGGACAATTATTGAAATTAATTCTCATTTCCTCAGAAAAAACGACTTCTGATTCTAAGGTACCGCTGATACAAGTATTGATTTGCTTTAGTTCAATTTTATCGCCAAATTTACATGTATTTTCATCCATAATCGGTATGAAAGTTATAACGTCATGATGTTGAGTTCTCAGGTCTTGTATAATAAACGTTATATCACGTTCAATAAATTGCTGACTGAAAGTTTTTAATTTTGAAATAAAATTTTGTGTCACTTCGGAAATAATTATGAGGTATTTAACTCTTGTGTCAAGTTCATTTATTTGGAAGTTGAAAAGCGCATCACAATCTTCGAAATAAACAATAATAATAACGTTGCCGTCGTAAACGTCAAGTGTTTGATTTACTTCATGATTATCTTTATCCTGTATCGTTATGGGCACATCTTTTTTGGCAAAAGTTTCGATTATTTCGTTAAAAAATATGTCGTCATTGTCATCTCTTTCACTTTCAAGAATCAGTATAGTTGGTGAAAAGATAATCGTTATTTGTGTAAGGTCAACAACACACTCGACCAATGACTTGTCATTCAGAGGGCTTTCAGCTTCATCAAAAACAGTTATTTTAGTATTATATTCTTCATTTGCATTTCCGTTGTGAATTAACCAAATAATGAATATGAGAGAGCTTAAAATGCATGCACACATGTTTCTCAAACGGGAGCAACACAGTTTATGTACCAGTTTTAAAATGTCTCGTGTATCTTTTCCATAATTGCTGCGGAAATGCTTACACGGCGTCATTTATACTTAAGGGGACTACGCAAGTCAAATAAAAAAAAAGATTCGACGAATGAATGTTAAAATGGTAATGTTACTAAATTTACGAAAATGTCAGTTAGTACATTCATGATGTTAAGGTAGCCTGAAAAGGTAAAAAAAGTTAACTGCACGTATAAAGGTTAGCTAAATACATATATCCTACGCAGTATAGTGTTATGCTCACAAAAAAGAATGACGCTAAATCCCACCCGTTACTTGTATGCTAAACAAAATGAAGCGAAAAAGCTGACTAAAATTGTTTTGTATTCTTATAATTGTTATAATACGATCGCCTTCAAATATATTGGATCTGCCAAGGTACTCAAGAATATCTATTCTAAATATGCACTTTATCGTTGTTCAGATATTTGTGACTACCTCGACCGCTCCGATATATCTGATGGCGGGCGACTAGATACTGCAGATAAAATTCAAGAAAATGGCATACAAAATGGAACTTCATTTAAGCTGATTTCATAGAGGAAAATGTTTTACTTCAATACGACACAATAAACGTTTTATTGACTTGGGTTGTCAGAATCAGAATTTATTGAAATGTCATTTTGTTAACAAATAGCACATTGACAACAAATGTGTACCAAATCGAAATCATAAAATTTGAATACCGTTATGCCTTTCCGGATAGCATTGTTGCCATTTTATCGCCTATCACGACATGTGTCACTTTCGCACTTACATACTTGTTAGAACGTCATTGGTGACAGACGATAAAAACCTGACCCTATTAGTAGCCTAAGGTTCTCTACAGACGTGAGCGATAAGTCACCTGCGATTTTTAATTGCGGTTTTTGATTCATCGATTGAGATCGTTGCTCCTACCTAGACGGCAACGTCTCGAAATCGCGCGCGAGTTTTATGTCAAAATTGAGCCGAATTGTGGGTCAAACAGATTTAGGAAAACAGGCGACTTTTCTGTGGACAATAGAAAAGTTAACGATTTGGGTACATTATAATTTATAACTACTAATGCCAAATATACAGATTTAACCTTTTGGACACCAAGAGCCTTTAAAGTGGTCGAGTACTGTCGTGCCTATCACGCCAACAACCACTAAAGTGGCTACGGCAGACGCTGTCAAAACAATTTTACTGTTGGCAGATAAGGTTTAAATTAGTTTCTCACTAGTTGAGATGTTGGCGTGTATGCCACATTTTGATGCGAGAGAGAAAGCGTTCAAAAGGTTAAAGAAGAAGATTTACACCGTATGGTTTATCTTAATTTGGCTTCAAAGTCCATTCATTTTAATACGTTCACAGAAAAAATGCATAACCTTAAACTATGATTCGTAATTAGATTCCAGAAATATAACTTCACTCGTTGGTTTTCGCTTTTATTTCTCTGAATAATGGCAACTGAAATAACTTTTTTACATCAGATGATTAAAATTACCATTATTACATTATATCAGTGGCATTTCTTTCAAAAAGAACGTATAAATAAATACACGAAACCGGTGAAGAAGTGAGGTTATATTTATGGAATTTAATTACGAATCAGAGTTCAACTCGTAATAAAAAATCTGTATAACCCTTGTAGAGGCCTTAAAGAGCAAGGATCCCCTTAAGTTCTCACAGTTTTCAGTAAAAGCTATTCCTAGTACCGTTTAAACTACGTTGCAAGAGTATTGTAAGTTGTTTAAAATTACAGGCTATGGGGATTAATGGACACGGCGCTAAGCGTCTCGTGACATAGAGCTTTTAAATGTACAGGAACTTTTACATTTCCATCGAAGTAATCCAGAAAAGACAACTTATTTGTAATGGTCATACAAGTGTAACAAAAATACTGCCTATCCTTTTAAGGCCACACGGAAAAAAAAGACTTCTTAATATAAAGCAAATTTCTTCCATGCAAAGCAATAAAGTTTTAAATATAACGAAGCGAATAAGATTCTTAAATACAGATTTTTTAGTGTTCTAACTAAGATAATACTTGTTTCTTTGAAGAACAATCTACTCTTATTTTAAGTCGAAGTGTTTCTATCAAGTAAAGATATTTTACACTCTTGGTGTAAAACAGTATATTTGCTCATTTAAAAATCTTATTTCATCATATTGAGAAATTTATGTTAAACTGAAACTTTTAAATAGTGTCGGCAAATGAATATGGTCTGAGACCAAAAACAATTGTATTCAATTTAAGAGAATCATGTCTTTAAATCAATTAAATATTTGTTTTAAGTGAGAATCACGTCACATTCATTTGAGAATACGATTCTTTTTATCCAAGAGAATGCAAATTATCACCTTAACAATACGGTTCTTTTGATTTAAGAGTTCTCGTCAACTTCGTGTGAACTATTGACATTGTTAAAAAGCTTATACTAGAAACTTTGTTTTTTTAGGGCTAAACCCGAGAAACGAAGTTTAATTAAAAAGTGATAATACAATTATAAATTATGAATATCTCATACTAATAACTTATATGTAATTGTATTACCTAGTCTGTAATCGCTACTGCGAATTTCAAATAATCCTTTGCCAGGCGCCTAGGGTCATGAAGTTACGTCGAACAAACGTTACCATGTTGTAACCTACACGCAGAGACATCTATTGGCGCGCAACGTAACTAAACTAGCGCAAGAAAATATTTACTTGAGATAAGATTTCAATGATTTTGTATAAAGATTAAAATAACTTAGTGCCAATAATTTAAAATTTCATTCGAAAGTAGTTGTTTGATCTAACGAAAAGAAAAATCTTCCTTACAAAGAAGAATTGATTTATGTGAAGAACACATTTGTGTTTAACCAGAGAAACTTATTTTGATTGAAATAAAATGCATTTTGCTATGAAAACGATATTTAGTTGCCCCGAAACGATTTGAATTACTTGAATCAATTTCTCCATATCAAGTAAATACTCTTGAAACAATATATTTTTATATTTCTATTTCAAGAAAATGTGGTCTTTTGAGCGAAGAATCATATTTTTGATAAAAGAAATAAATACTTGTCACGAGGAAATATTTTAAAGATAATATAATGTCTTGGATTGAGAATAACCCGGAAGCTTTTTTTTCCGTGCATAATTGGTATCGTGTTCTAATCATGAAAATCTAAGAAAATAAAATATTTTCGCAAAAAATTGTATGGAGGGGTTGGAGGTTTTGCGGGCTCGGACGACGTATCCCTAACAAGTTTTTCTTTTCAGGTCCAAAAATGTATTCTTCTACTTTTTCTTACTCGCAATACGATACCAATTATGCCCTTAAACGGATAACCATTACAGTATTTTTGTTACATCCTGTACCTATAATACCTACTGATGAATAATTAGGGACAATCTTACACAAACCACACGGAAAAAAAAGCTTCCGGGTTATTCTTAATCCAAGACATTATACAAGGTGTAACAAAAATACTGGTGATCCTTTTAAGGGCATAATTGGTATCGTATTCTTATTGTGAAAATCTAAGAAAAAAAATTGTTCACGCGAAAAAAAAAATTTGGTTTTGTATGGAGGGTTGGCCAGCTGGGACGACTCGCCCCATCCAAAAAAAATTTTTTTTCGTATCCAAAACATTTTTCTCCTACTTTTTCCTACTCGCAATACGATACCAATTATGCCCTTAAACGGATCACCAGTATTTTTGTTACAGCCTGTATTATCTGGAAAATATTTCCTCGTGACAAGTATTTATTTCCTTTATCAAAAATATGATTCTTCGCTCAAAAGACCATGCACGTCTTCTTAAAATAGAAATACAAAAATATATTGTTTCAAGAGTATTTACTTGAAATAAGTTGATATGGACAAATTGATTCAAGTAATTCAAATCGTTTCCGGGCAACTTAATATCGTTTTCATAGCAAATTGCATTTTATTTGAATCAAAATAAGTTTCTCTGGTTAAACACAAATGTGTTCTTCACATAAATCAATACTTCTTTGTAAGGAAGATTTTTCTTTTCGTTAGATCAAACAACTACTTTCGAATGAAATTTTAAATAATTAGCACAAAGTTATTTTAATCTTTATAAAAAATCATTGAAATCTTATCTCAAGTAAATATTTTCTTGCGCTGAAAATCATACATTTTTGAAGGTTTTTCCTTTTAGTTGTTCTTATGAACATGCACTTTATCACCTTGACAATAGAGGCGTTGTTCAGATATGTGTGACCAACTTGGCCGATCCGATATATCTGATGGCGACTGTACATTACATTAAAAAAATGTTTATTTCGTATCAAGACACACATAGTTTTGAAAGAAGAGATTAATATTTTAATACAATTATTTGAAATTCTTGGTTTCAAGTACAAGTTAGTTCGATCAAGAAATTCTAAAATTTTGATGTGTACCGTCAAGTCTGGCAACTTTGCCACTTTTCACAGGTGTTGAAAAGTCATAGTACATTTTTAACCAGAATTCATATGAAACCACTGAAGTATGAATGACGCGACACATAATATATTTATCAACGAGTGCATACATAAGATGGTTTATAAATTAAATGACGGATAATAAGGTTTTACGAGTAAAAAGAAAACTGGCAAAGTTACCTATACCGTGTGGCAACTTTGCCAACTGCATTTTTACGTTGTATAGTAATTTAGTTGTATTTACAATATTAGTAAAGAATATTCAGTATTTAGGATACAATATTTTGGAATTTGATCCTTAATGATATATTATTCCATAAAGAAATACAGCAAAAGTGGCAAAGTCGATCACCCATTTAAGAAAATTTCATAGAAAGTCAGTGAATGTCAGGTGAAGTGGTCAGGGTTGACACAAATGAAAAAATATTAATTATTTAAGTACTTATTTATTTTGTTACATACGAGTAATCAGGTTACATAAGTACTCAGGAAAAACATAAAAGACACCTAAATTAAAATATTATCAAAAACGAAACATAGAAAACTCTTTAAGAGGCCTATCACAGGTCCACTCGTAAATAATTGTGATTAACTAGGTACCTATTTAAACTTGACGATAGACATTTATAAAAGGGCTTCGTCACGAACTGCCTCGTCGCCTCTTAACAAAAGTATTATCGAAACAAAACACTTAGGTATATGTAGTAATTATTACCAATAAAATAAGTATGTCACAGTTAACTTTGAGTTTTCTTTTTTACTTAAACAAAACATACACTCTGTATATGTTATGGACCAAGTGATAAATAGGTCATTATACATAATGCCCGATGCAATATGAGTAGGCAATTTGACAATAACTATTCAAATAATTAAATTGCCCGGGCATTATAAATAATGCCCATCACCTATTCGGCAGAGTAATAAACCTTCGATAATAACTATTCAAACAATGAAATTGTTCGGGCTTTATACATAATATCCAACAACTATGGGCAAAGTAATAAAAAACATAAAAATTTCACAAAATCAACCTACAACGTCGTGAAAATAGGGGTAATTTTTTATATCACGACGCTGGTAAACAATCATACGGTCTGCCTGATGGTAGGCAGCTACCGTAGCCTATGGATGCCTGTAACTCCAGAGGATTCACATGCGCGTTGCCTACCCTTTAAGAACCTATACACTCCTTTTTTGACAATTACTTACACATATGGAGTGCCCCCCTAAAAATTATTTTTTTTTGCAATTTCTCTACAAAACTAAGAAGCTGCACACACAATACACTTTATGTAAAAATTTGATAATGATACGTGTTATAGTTTCCGAGTAAAATAGCTGTGACATACGGACGGACAGACAGACAGACGGACATGACGAATCTATAAGGGTTCCGTTTTTTGCCATTTGGCTACGGAACCCTAAAAAGTATCTATCTTATGAAAAATGTAATTTTAATTTTTTGCTTGTGTACCAACCCTAGGCCGCTACAAAACATGGCAAAGCTGCCCCCCCATATTAGTCGGCGTGGTCTGGTGACTTTGCCAAAACAATTATCGGACTCAATTCAAACACTACGGCATTTATAAGGTAATCAATTCATTCCTTACCATTTAAATAACATAATATCTAAAATTTACGTACCTGGATGCGTTGTTTATACTCTAAACTTTTTAAAGTTCTTGAGCACTAACTTTTATGATTATGTGAGTGACGAATTTGGAACTGAAATGGTATGAAAATGGTTGCCGTGGTGTTGTCTCATTCATAATAATTTTGCCAATTGATAACCATATTTTCTACTAAAAGTAGGCACAACACTAAAAAATATACGTTGTCGGTGGTATGAAAGGATTACCTTATGCACTCTGCTGGTGGCAAAGTCAGTAACCCTTGGCAAAGCTGCCAGACTTGACGGTACTCAAATCAAATCAAATCAAATCAAATCAAATAATTTATTCAAAAATAATTGTACAGATAATTCTTAGAACTATGCATTATTATTACAGAACTGAGGTTCATATATGCCTGAACTACGAAATCCTGTGTTTCAGGCTGAAAAGTACTGCTTCTTATTATATAATTATTCACTTATGCATATTTACGTTAAATATAGTTTACAATAAGAGTCTTATCATCCTAGTTAATAAAAACATTAAAATTTATAATAAAATAGTAATTTACAACTGTTGTGTGTTGTACTATCTCGTTTCTTAAATAAAATTAATAGTACTGATATGAAATGGAAAGAGAATGTCTTTACTATTTTAATCTTTTCGTTCTTTACTCATGAACGTCGTTACTTTGATATTAATCTAATGTTACAACGGGTACGTATCAAAATTTATAAAGTCAAAATACGGTTAAAATACGACAAATCCAAAAATCGCTCGGACAGTCCTGAAATTTGGTATGTATATTAATTAGAGGTCCCATTTTCATGTCCAGACCATTTAATGTTCCGGGACCTCGAGGAATCGCCAGCACCTTGGAAAATGTCGTCCATCCCGAAGAATTTCGCCTTTAACTCTTAAACCTCGTATTCTTCGGAAATATGTCCTAGGGTAACATTAAAGCCTATTAAATTCTGCACAATACAGTCATAAATGTGTTTGCGAATAAATTGCATTTTGTCAGAGAAAATCCTCGTACAAGTGATATGTTTGGTCAATACCTTCCCATGGCATATTTCATTGATATGGAACTTTCAAAATTACGAATTTGACCTTAGTTTATAGAATTGTACTTGAGCTATACAAACATCAACATTTTAACCGACTGCGCCGCAAACAAAAAGTAGGGTAATGGTTTAAAAATTAAAAATTGAACACATCCTGTAGCCTAGGATACTAAGCGGATTTTCACAATTGAGATATCATTAGATTCCTTTTAATTTGCACATTCAGCCTATCCTTTCTTTATTACAAAAAAAATAAAATGGCGGCCGTGAGACTAACCTAACCTAACCTAACCCACTTTTTTAGCAGCCGTTCGGGTTGGTTGAGGGTCACAGTTCTAACCTAACCTAACCCACTTTTTAGCAGCCGTTCGGATTGGTTGAGGGTCATAGTTCTAACCTAACCTAACCCACTTTTTTAGCAGCCGTTCGGGTTGGTTGGGGGTCTTTCTTTAACTTTTAACCTAACTCATTTTACTGACACATGATGATTCTGGTCTTGACAGACAGACAGACGGACAACAAAGTGATCCTATAAGGGTTCCGTTTTTTCCTTTCGAGGTACGGAACCTTAAAAAACTAGCCAAAATATATTTACGATGTGGATTACAAGAAAAAAAAAACATTTTGAATTTTATACTTTACATCCTCTTTACAATTTTAAGTTAGTAGTAAAAATCAGTATACCACAATAAGGGAATTATATATATTGACTATTATTTATTTCAAGTTTAGGGTTTCTACATATACTTATGCCAAAGAACAATACGGACTAACAATCATTATGAATAGTAGCTGTTATATATATTGACCATTATGTATTCCAAAAGTAGGCAATCAGTGCGTATGACAAATAACTTTAGGTATTATGATATAGTATGTATTTTGAATTTAGGTATTTTGACCGTATGAATTCTAACCGTAGGTATGTATTTTGACTTTATACATTTTGATATGTACCCAAATAAAATAATTGTTAGTGGTTTCTGGTTTTTATCGTGGGTAGGTACATACTAAATACTTAATATAATAATAAATTTAAGTGCAAAATGATTACAAACTGATGTTTTTCTCGATACGATTTTTGCATACAATGATATTTAATACAAAATGACTAACAATTATCAAAATCATTCTATCAACAAAATAATCCCAAAAAATCACGAATTTCGCCAACTTCCGGTATTTACTGTGACTGCCGTTATTAAAAATGTAATTTTAGATTTCAGTTTTCTCTGAAACACGAATGAGCGTTAAAGTATGAAATACTGTTATTTATTCTGTGGTGAAGGTATGGTGTTAACAATAGTATTTTTGTCAATCTACTGGCAATACATTTCGGTAAGTTCTAGCTAAAGTTTGATTTAATAATCTAGTGTTATTTAGAGTTTTTGCGGAAAGTGACATCTCGTGGTTTACATGGGAACTCAAGAATTCTATGCGACTTTCCGATATCAATAAATAGATTAATAAATAATAAATAAATAAATATAATGGGACAATCTTACACAAATCAACCCGGTCCCATAGTAAGCTCAATAAGGCTTGTGTTATGGGTACTAGGCGACGATATATATAATAGATAGATATAGATAAATACTTAAATACATAGAAAACATCCATAACTCAGGAACAAATATCCGTGATAAACACACAAATAAATGCCCTGACCAGGATTCGAACCCGGGACCTCTTGCTTCATAGGCAGGGTCACCAACTAGGCTAAGAGGCCGTTAAATCAATGGATCAATCTACCTTTATTTAATTTTTTTTTTCAATGATAGAGTCTGCAAGTGATTCCAGAACGGGCAGCGATAAAGTACATTGATGAAAAATATATTCAGAACGCAAGTATCATAGTAAAGAGATATGGAAGGAAAAGCGGATACTATATTAACATGGAAGGAACTACTCTGATGGAGTTTGGAAACAACGTGTCGGTAAATACAGCGAAAAATGTGTGACATTTATTTATTTGGATGAACACAGGTGCCAAGAAGACAAAAATCAGGCCCCTAAAATGAAGATGATGATGATGATGATGATGATGAACACAAGGGGCGGTAGTACACGTTACACTAGCCTTGAGGTACACTAGCGTTCAGGGGCTTGTAGTCAGGTTATAGTACCGACTTTATTGGCATTAAAAGGCTTTGCTCAGATCGTCACCATGATCATCATCATTTTTAGATTGACGCTGCCCTCTGCTCTACATTTACAGTAACTTTAGGTTGGTCCAGATGGCGCTTGAGACTTGGAACGTCAAAAAGTTTTGGCTGTGTCGCCAGGGGCGGATCCAGGGAAGAGGCAACAGGGGCAATTGCCCCCCCCCCCCCCCCCTGGCACGCAAGTTTTGCATATTATGGGATCTGCCTGTGTGTCGCTCTATTAAATATATAAGATAATGGCGTTTTCTTTTCAGTTGAACTTAATCTTCTTTGAATTCCTGCACAACGAATACAAACGCAGTTTCGTGGAGATGAAGTTTGAGAAAATTTGCGATTCCATACAAAAGGATCCTTATATTGGCAGAGCTGTTAGAATGACTGGCTTACCGTGTCCAATACCGCCGGTAGGTAATTTTGACGCAATAGCTAGGGAAGTCATTACATGATTCATTTTTGTGACCCTGGCGATATGAGCAATTCTATTTAAAGTTGTAAATTCCCCTTTTTTTTTATTTGGAAAATTTTAGGTGATTTCGACTTAAAATCGCGAGTTCTTTCGATTTTAGTTATAAGACAAAAAAAAAATTCCCATTCCGTTTCCATAGACTTCTTATGGCGGTAACGGAATGGAAGTAACAAAAAATGTCTGAACATTTTGGAACACTTTTTGTGTCCTACTCAGATCGAAAGAGCTCGTGATTCTGAGTCGAAATCGTCTAAAACTTTCCAAATAAAAAAAAGTGTAGGGTAAATAAAAAGCCCCGTATACGCCACTTTGATATATGCAAAAAGGAGTTTTTGGAGTCTACTAAGGAAAAAACACTGAATTGAGTCTTGTATTCGAATATTCTTAATGTAAGGATAAGCACCAACCCATGATTGTATAATAATGGCTGATTAACTAAAGCAAATTTCGTCTACGCAGTATCCATCTACGTGTAATAGAAGTAGGGATACACGCACATATGTGTCCGCCGGATTTGTCCGACGAATATGCCGTGTCGATCCGTCCGTGTATGGCGCGATTTGGACACGGATTTGTCTGCATCTAAATAGCGCCATACACGGGCGGATCTGTCCGCCGCGCATATCCATCGGACAAATCCGGCGGACACATCTGTGCGTGTGTCCCTAGCTAATATATGTATCTACTAGCTTTCCGCCCGCGACTTAGTTCCCGTATAATATGGCTCCTCATATATTCTTTCATTCCCTATTTCATCTTAACATATGATGTTTGGTGTAAAAAGTAAATATCTGTTTAAAGTTTCAACCCCTTTGTAATGCCGTTATTGATTGACTTTCAAAAACACTGATATTACTTTCTTCTATTAGCAGTAAGTAAGTAGGTATACGTTTTATATCCTACCCATACAAACTTTTAACCCTCTTTTTACCCCCTTAGGAATTGAACTTTCTCAAAATCTCTTCTTATTACTTTAGGTAGGTTCTATAGATCATATGGTATGGTTCGCCTGAATTTAAAATTCTTGTTTCTCAATATTATAGTAATATTTGTTTTAAATGTAAACGTTTTATTAAATAATTTATTGGCAGGTACAACTATATACATAAATAACAAATAAGACTTAAAAATAAAACTTACCTACTTAAATAAACTTTAACTAAAAACTAGAGGATGGTGGCAGCATTTCCCCGCTGTATCGCAATACTTATGAGTTGCGCGAGGAAGCTGCCAGCTCTTCGATCACCCGTAGAGTCAATTACTCTTTTAGCCAATTATTTAAAATATATAATTATGTATTTTTTCAGGGCGTCAACAAAATAATGAACTTGACAGTACCTTCGCAAGACTTCCCAAATGTGTGGCCCTTCGAAAGATGCAAAGTTGAAGCAACATTATTACAAAATAAGAGAAATGATACTATGGCCATTGTCGACATATATGTGCTGTTCAAAAATAAGCTTAGAGCTTGAGAGTACAATACTTTACAGTCAGCAGAAGTAGCTAAGCAGACAAGGTGTTCAAAATGAACTGGACTCGTTCTTGTTGTCTTTTAATCTTTTCGACATCATGAATTGATATAAGTACTTATCTAAATTCAGTACCTACATTCCGTACCCCACACGCCATGACTTCTTCTTCTATACCTAGCGTTATCCCGGCTATTGCCACGGTCCGCTTTCCTGCTCGCTTTCCTCCACTTTACACGATCCTGGGCGTCTTCTTTCATGAGCCCGTTTTCGCTCATGTCGGCCTCCACGACATTCAGCCATCGCTTCTTTGGTCTTCCGGGACCGGGTCGAGGACCATGGGGGGCTATGTCAAGGTATTTGTTCCCTATGTAGTCCGGCGGCCTGCGAGAGATGTGACCGAACCAACGAAGGCGACTTTCTTGGAGCTTCTCGGCTACGCCACGAACTGCGAGGCTGCCGCGGATGTACTCATTACGAATGCGATCGGCTCATGTAACGCCGCACATCCACCGCAGCATCTTCATTTCTGTTACGCGAAGCTCCTGAATATGCCTTCTAAGAACCGGCCACGTCTCGCTTCCGTATAATAAGACCGGTCGGATGATGCACTTGTACACTAGCCCCTTCAGTCTTAGTGGAATACGGCGATCACAGATGACTCCTGTGACCTCCCGCCATTTAGACCAAGCTGCGCTAATTCGGGCTCGGATGTCGTGGTCAATGGACCCGGACTCATGCAGTACGGATCCCAGGTACTTAAATTTGTCCGTTTTTACGGCAAGTTCGTTCCCTATTTTAATAGGAACAGGATCAGTACTTCCGATAACAAACTAATCATTGTTTGTATTTACGTACATGTTTTTGCCTGGCGTTGATGACACTTTACTTCATTGACGTGTTGGTAAAAAGGTAACTCTCCCGTCAAGACTTCTGCCGCTTACTCTACAGTCACGTCTAATAATATGGATACATTTACTGTGTCAAAAATATGTAGCCACGGCTCTATTACCAAGGCGTAAAGTCGTGGATACATGTTTTGTCACGTTAAATGTATCCATATTTTCAGGTTAGACCGAAACTCTTTTAGTGTGGTGGCGGTATTTACGATAAAAAATCTCTGCCATCATTTAGAAAGATTAACACAAAATTCAGAGACTCATCTTTAATATCACTTCAAAGTTTTAAATTAAAACAGCGGAACCAGCCCCAAAACGCCTATTTTAGTTTTTTGGTATAAAAATGGAAAAGCACTTGCACGATTTATATACGTTTTTGTGTGTTAAAATAGCAAACTGTCACTATAAAATATATCAGTACCTACACATATTTGTTTTATTTTGATTATTTCCCGTTATATACACACAGGCGTGAAACGGTATGGCGTATCATATTGACGTTCTCTTTTCAACTGACTTCAAGATTTCAAAGGAGGAGATTCTCAATTTGTCGGGATCTTTTTTTTTAACCGACTTCAATTTCAAAGAAGGAGGAGGTTCTGCATGCGCGCTATGCGGTTTGATGTTTTTTTGCTATTTTTTTTATGTAAGTTTACCAATTATTCGAAGACGGTTGGACCGATTTGGAAAATTCTTTTTTAAGTATACTTCACATTTAGTCCCATTGTCAGGTCTGGATCTGATAATGGGATCCTGAAGATGTCGAGGGAACTCTTCAACTATTTTAGGCTCACCTATAGTGATTTCAGTATTTTTTACAGCAACTCGGGCATTTCTTTTTAAAAAAGCGGATCCTAAGTACAGTTGGTTCTATTTCTTGTTTAAAATTATTGATATGGTATGCGTGATGAGAAGAAAAAGACTATCTACCTAACCTAAGCCACCAACAGATCTAACCCTTTTTAATATCAAATTAAAATCACAGCAATTACAGATCAGATATGTATATAGTCTCTGGTATAATAATAATATATAAAATAAAAAGCCTATTCATTCAAACCAACTTAAGATTAGGTTTAAATGTAAAAAATATATAATTTAACATATTTTTTACATGTACTTACATGTAAAAAATATATAATTTAAAGTTTTAGCATTAATTTGGATAAAATTAAAAATATAAACAAAAACTACATATTATGTGAATTAACTGTATATAAACACTCGTGTGATCTTATTATGAAACTCACTTCGTTCGTTTCATAAAACCACACTCGTGTTTTAAGGACCCCTATTACGTAACAGTTACATAAACTACTAAATTATAAGTAGATAAACCTATCTAGTTGTGCTATAAATTTAATGTTATTATGTTAATATTTAAAAGTTTATTAACTACTATATTCAATTAAGATTTTATTAGTTAAAATAATTAGGTAGATATTATAAAACTACCGTTGCTATACCCTATCAGGGTCCATAATGTACCTAGCATAAAGTGTGAAAAATGCTTTACGCATCCCCCTGGGGACGGCCCATAGTGGGGGGATATGTGGAACTCTCCTCTCCCGCAACTCCCTCTGCTAGCCAGAGGGAGGGGAAAGGCCTACCCACTAAAAACACACCGGCGTCGTCCGCACTACCGTTAAGGGGGAATATCACGGGATAACTTGCGCATTCGTCCGCGACAACCTAGCATAAGTACCTGGAAATGCAATAAAGATCTCTTATCTCTTATTCAGATGTGTCCGCAGACAAATCCGTGTCGAATTAGCGCCATACACGCACGGATTTATCCGCCGGGCATATCCGTCGGACAAATCCGGCGGACACATCTGTGCGTGTATCCCTAGCTTATGTTTGGACCCCTCTCGGGTAAAGGCCTACTCGGTATAATGCAGTAACATAATCGATACCTTGTGGTTTCTGTATTTAGATCGTGGGTAGATAAATTCATTACTGAATATTATAATAATAAATTCAAGTGCTGCTATGAATTACAAAATGATGTTTTTATCTAAATGCGTATTACTTTAAAGTGTTTTATGAATACAATGACGTTCAAAATACAATGACTTACAATTATTAAAACCATTTGATCAACAAAACGATCCCAAATAATGTAATTCCACGAATTTCACCAACTACCGGCATTTACGGTGACTTCCGTTATTAAAAAGGTAATTTCAGATTTCAGTATCCTCTGGAACACGAATCAGCGTCAAAGTATGAAATACTCTTATTTATTCTGCGGTAAAAGTATGGTGTTGACAATAATACTTTTGGCAATGTACTGGCAATATATTTCGGTAAGTTCTAGCTAATGTTTTATTAAAAAATCTACACTGAATAAATTAAACTGCTAGAAATAAATATTTTTTTCTTTATTTACAATCAAGTGACTCGCTTCGCATGGAGCCTGCAAAGTTCGTTGCTAAAATCAAAGAAGTCAACTTAGCTAACGTATGTACGAGTATGTAAAACTATAACATAAAAATTGTTAAAAATAAATAAGGGGATCAGGTAAGCGCACTAGGACACTTATTTGGATTCAAATTACTGCTTGGTTAAAATAACCAAGAACGTTTAGCAATAATTGCTTGTTTGTCATTAACAAAGCTTTATTCCGTGTTTTAAACATGTCTTGGTTGTTTGCAACTAAAAATATCTTAACCGAGCTAAATTTGCTAACACTCATTTTTTTCCGTGAATACTGTATTTTATAATAACTGCATAGATTTTAGGCCTCCGTCCAAAACTAGGCCATAAATCTTCGCAAGGAGTTATACAAGGTATATTGTGCGTTATAGGGCACGTAGGTGTTATTCCAGATCCAGGGTAAGACCGGCTGCTCCTCCAGGATCCTATATTATCCGTGTTTTAAATATGTCTTGGTTGTATGCAACTAAAATATCTAAGGTAGTACTGTTTTGAAAAAATAAGTCCCGCCGAGTTTCTTGCCGGTAATAAGTAATACTTCTCGGGTCAGAGGTGTAGTGTTGGAACCGGTGGTAGTTTATTTTCTCTCTGACGTTCATAAGTGCATTGTAATGTGCCTAAATTGAAGAATAAATATCTTTTATCTTTTTTTTATCTTTTAACCGATCCAAATTGGTACTTTGCTAAAGCTCATTTTTTCCCGTGTAGTACTTAGTATTTAAAGTTTGTGCGGAAAGATAAGTCTCGCGGTCTACAAGGAAACTCATGAATTCTATGGGACTTCTCTTTCCGCACAGACTCCATCTTATTTTTTAGGCTTCCGTACCCAAACGGTAATAAAACCGGCCAAGTGCGAGTCGCACTCGCGCATGAAGGGTTCCGTACCATTATTTATAAAAACCAGCCGTAGTAGCTACACTACACGGAAAAAAAAGCTTCCGGGATATTCTCAATCTAAGACATTATTATATTATGTTGAAAATATTTCCTCGTGACAAGCATTTATTTCCTTTAACGAAAATAAATTAAAGTTTTAAATATAACGAAGCGAATATATTCTTACAGATTTTCTAGTTTTCTTTTACCTAAGAGAATACTTGTTTGATTAAAGTACAATCTCTCTTATTTACTCAATATACTCTTGAAACAATACATTTTTGTATTTCTATTTTAAGAAAACGTGGTTTTATTAAGCGAAGAATCATATTTTTGGTAAAGGAAATAAATACTTGTCACGAGGAAATATTTGCAAGAAAATAATAATGTCTTGGATTGAGAATATCCCGGAAGCTTTTTTTTCCGTGTAGCTACTATCGAATAAATTTTTATCGCAAGGTCGTATCTGCCTAAGTGCGTAGTTTTTTGGAGATAACTCAAAAACACCTAAACCGATAATGTTCAAAACAATTTTCGGTTGATATTTGGCAAAAAAAAAATTTTTTACTATTAGTTACATGTATTGATGCCCTCCCTAAAAATTTTTTTTAGCAATTCCTCTAAAAAATTAAGTAGCGTAGCGGCACACACAATTACACTTTATGTAAAAATTTGATAATGATACGTCTTATAGGTTCCGAGTAAAATGGCTGTGATATACGGACGGACAGACAGACAGACAGACAGACATGACGAATCTATAAGGGTTCCGTTTTTTGCCATTTGGCTACGGAACCCTAAAAACGGGACTCTATTGCTAAGACACCGCGGTCCGTCTATCACCAGGCACCATGTATCTCATGAACCGTGATAGTTAAATAGTTGAAATTTTCACAGATAAGATGATGTATTTATTTCTGTTACCGCTATCACAATACATGATAAAAAACAGAATAAAACAAATATTTAAAAAGGCTCCCATACAACAGACATGATTTTTTGCCGTTTCTATAGATAATGGTAGGGATCCCGTCGTGCGCGAACCCGACCGCACTTGACCGGTTTTTTTAACCATAATAAATCTACCTCATCCGAAATAGGATTATACATTTTCTTAATTACATTTTTTTATGATAGAGTTTGCAAGTAATTCCCGAACGGGCAGCGATAAAATACATCAATGAAAAATATGTTCAGAACGCAACCATCATAGTGAAGAGGTATGGAAGGAAAAGCGGGTACTACATTAACGTAGAAGCAACCACCATGATGGAATTCGGAAACAACGTGTCGGTAAATACAGCGAAAAACATTTATGTTGGATGAACATAATAGGTGACAATATTGATCCTTGTGGTACACCGGCGTTCAGAAGCTTGTAGCCAGGATATAGTCCTTAATTGACGTTGAAATGATTTGCCCAGATAGCTGGCAATTAAGAAGAATAAATATCTTTTATCTTTTTTTCTTAAGAGTAACTTCTCATTTTAAATTTTAGTTTCAATTACACTAATTATTGTCCAACTGTACTGGTAACACATGTGTATCACCCCTTTCGATGCATTAAATATGCATTGTGTCCAACCACTGGAAAACCCTATCAAACGCCTTGGTAATATCCACGTTAATTGTAGGTATCAATACGACAATGATACACTTTAAACTGTCAGTACTAACTAGGAAGGAATTGAAAATTACTATTTTGACAGAGACGGGACTTTATCGCGTACACTTACTTTTGTTATTATCCTGACGTTTCGAGCATGTCGTAACGCTTGTGGTCGCAGGCAGACTCAACCACGTCACGCCCGAAACGTCAGAAAAATAAAAGTAAGTGTGTTTTTGTCAAAATAATAAGTGAAAATCGTGTAAGATTAAATCCTGAATTGTAAATGTTTATTATTAAGAAAACATTTAAATTTCCTCATGCTTTCAGATGAACTTAATATTCTTTGAACTCCTACATAACGAATACAAACGTAGTTTTGTAGAAATGAAGTTTGAGAGGATTTGCGATACAATACAAAAGGATCCTTATGTTGGTAGAGCTATCAAAATTACTGGCTTGCCTTGTCCCATACCACCGGTAAGTTTTGACAACATATATCTTAAAATAACAAACACAAACATCCTGACGAATTGAGAACGTCCTCCTTTGAAATCTTGAAGTCAAGTTTTTGTACAATTGGTGGAAAATCTGTAAGTATATTTTCTGTATAGTTGGTGGCCGGACCCAATATCATCGGCGAAACAAAAGCCCACAGACTTTGCTGGTTCGGTCACCTACAGAGAATGGGTGAGGATCGGGCTGTCAAGAGAGCGTTCTTGGGACGACCGACTGGTCGCCGTCCGGTGGGTCAGCCCAGATATCGTTGGGGGACAGTGTGGCGGCGGATCTGCTGCAGCTTCGCGACAATAACTGGCAAGAAGTTGCGCAGGGTCGGGATAGGTAGCTTGCTCTCATTTCGGAGGCCAAGATTCTCTTTGGATCATTGAACCAAAATAGTTAGTTAGTTTATACTTTCTGTATGAAATGTTTTACACATGCGAGAGTATTATAAATATTTATTTATTTAAAGGATATTAAGAGAGCGACTTCTCTTAATTTACGTTTATCAGTTCTAAAAGCCGAAGCTACCATTGAGCGCTTGATGTAGAAAACCATCACTAGTATCACTACTTTAGGGCGAATCAACTTTTTAATGTTGTTTACTCTGTCCCCGTTGTCCGAGGGACATCCTCATACTATTTCATAGAAAATCTTTGGTTGTCCAAGGGACGTAACCATAGCAACCCGGCGCTATAAAAAGTTGATTGACTCTTTAATAAAAAGGCTTGTATCTGGTTCTGTCACTCAAAAGACAAATGTGGCAACTATGTATGCGATGCATATAGTTACTGCGTTTCAACTTAGAGAAGAAGTGTAAGATACGAGTTTTTTTTTCAAAGTGGTGACAATGTACATTATATTACTACTTTATACTAAGTAATTTATACTTGCCTTTGTCTTTATTTAAATTATATAAAATATACAATTATGTATTTTTGCAGGGCCCCAACAAGATGATGAACTTCACAGTACCTTCGCAAGACTTCCCAAATGTGTGGCCCTTCGAAAGATGCAAAGTTGAAGCAACAGTATTACAAAATAAGAATAATGATACTATAGGTATTGCCGACGTATATGTGCTGTTCAAAAATAAGCTTAGAGCTTGAGAATACAATACTGTGTGTGCTACAGTCAGCAGAAGTAGCTAGCTAGGTGTTCAAAATGATCTTTACTCGCTCTTATTGTCATCAAAATAACGTCGTGTCAAGCACATTTTGAACAACTTTCCCATGTAACTACTTTTTGCTGGTTACTGTACATTCACGTCTTAAAATATGGACACCTATATTTAATCTGACAAAAATATTTATTATTATTAAGGTATGTTGGGGTAAGACCGGATCGGGTCAAGACCGGATAATTCAATTTTCTACTAAACTAGAAGAGATTTTCGTTTGCTGGCGACACACCTGCCTAGGCCATCTTGTTGAGCCCCGAACCTCATCCAACCGCGTGGCTTTAAAGCGACAGGTTGTGAGTGACAGCGACAAAAAATCACGACAGTGTTTTTGACGAGTGATCAGGAAATCCGAACTTTCCCGTGGCTACGTATCTCATCAACCAAGGGAGTTTAATCAATTTTTGTGTGTTAATTATCCATATTATCGTTATAATACTTGTTTTATGTAAGTTAGAACTACGAATAACGGCTAGATTAGGCTGTACGATTTAATCCGATCTTCGCCTTGCGGGTCAAGATCGGACTAAATTCATCCGATCTTGACCCGTTTGTAAGTGTATGGAAAAAATCAGCGGTTCTCAAATAGTTAATTTAATGCCGCAAGCCAGTGTTTTTGTTTTAACAGTTTCTGTCATTGCATACAGTTTCTGAACCATTTTATATGGTTTACAGTATGTGTGTAGATAAAGTAATGTAAGTATGTAACTGTAACTTCAAATTGTCTGTTGTTCAGACACTTGTTTGTATTTCTAATAAAAGTTTGAGAAACATGGATTTACTTTTATTTTGGCGCGGGAAAGATCGGACGTGGTGGCCCTATTTTTAAACTTTTCTCGCTTGTTATTCATGTATTCAATAAAATTCTGAGCTTGTAGTTTTGACAGGAAAAGAACGGATATTTATTTTTAGGAACCATATGCGTAACTGCGCAGAGTTCGGTTTTGAACATAGTCCGATGTTACCCCGCGTACGTCCGATCTTTTCCTATGAAAAAATATACAATGTACTCACTTTAGACTTATATAAAATAAAAACGGTTAAATATATGAGGAATTTAAAAATATGCATTAAAAGTATATTTCATGCTTATTTATGACAAATAATAATAATTCAAGGAATCGTTAGATAAGTTAGTCAAAAAAAATTAAACTCAAGGTCTTACCAAAGTGTCCAAAATTAGTCCGCTCTTACCCCAACATACCTTATTTACTTTTATATGTAGCCACGACGCTATTACAAAGGCGTAAAAAAGTTAAAAAGATGAAAGATATTTATTCTTCATTTTTAGGCACATTACAATACACTTATGAACGTCAGAGAAAAAAGAAACTACCACCGGTTCTAACCCTACACCTCTGACCCGAGAAGTGTTATTTACAGGCAAGAAACTCGGCGGGACTTACTTTTTCACAACAGTAATAATTACATTGAATCTTAAAGATAGTATATACAATAATGCATAGTTCTTCGAGAAAGCATACCAAAAGAGCTTGAGAGATAGGCAATGTCCCTACCTATTGTGTAATTAAAAGAAAAAAATAAAATCCAAATCTGACTGTTTCGCAAAACGTTTGATATGCATTCTTACCTAAACTGTGTCCTCTAAATGCTAGATGATTTTGTGGGAGGCGTAAAGTAATACATGTTTTTGTCTCATTAAATGTATCCATATTTTCAGACGTCAAAGTATGTCTACTCGTAAATTAGTGTGGTGGCGGTGTTTAGAATAAAAAAAAGCCAATATTCCCAAGATCAACGCAAAATCCAGAGTCTCATCTTTAATTCATATCATTTCAAAGTTTCAAATTTAAACCCGGAACCAGCACCAACCGCCAATTTTTTGTTTTATTTTTGCAAAAAGTTTAAACAGTAAACTAGTTTGTTTGAGGAAAACTCCTTTTAATTTTAGATTAACTGAATCGTTTAACTGGTATTTTGTAAGATTAAGGACTAAATACAGGTTGTACCAAAAATACTGGTGATCCGTTTAAAGGGCTTAATTGGTATCGTACTGCGGTAAGAAAAAATAGGAAATAAAAGATTAAGCGAAAAAATATTTTTTATATTGGACATGTGGTCACAATCCGCCAACCCACCATGCAAAACCAAAATTTTTTCGCGATAACCAAACATTTTTGTTACACCTTGTATAAGAGATTCTTCGTTAGATAATTTAAATTTAAAGCGGATAAACACTTGCCTAAATTATAAAAAAATATATATTGTTACGTAAAATGTATTTTTTTGAGACTTCAAGATACTTACAAATTGTCACTGTGGAATATAGGTTATTAGTACCAAAAAACAATTGTTTTATTTCGTTTATTTTGTCGTTACACCTACAACAGGCATAAAACGCATCATATTGACGTCGTTTCCTTGATATGAGAAAAAAGGGATGTTCCCGCTAGTCCAATAATGCCTAAGCCGTAAATTTTACAAGATCGAACCCTGTTTAATATCAAATTAAAATCACAACAATAACAGATTAAATTTATCTTTCGAATAAGTTTCTAGAAAATGTATTATTTTTGTTAAAGAAATTCGTTTTCACTGAAATATAAGTAATTAAGGGATACTTAAAAATGAGTTTAATTAACAAGTTTATGTGTATTAAGAGTCGCCAGAATGCTCGCGTGAACTCGCGTTCCCATACAAAGGTAGTTCAGCTCTCATTTTAAAACAACATGATGTAGAAAGTAAAGTATAGAACCACGAAATTTGGCATGGGCATTCTAGTAGTACAGATCTAAGTCGGACATTTGTTTTCGTTGCTAAAGATTGTAATACAAAGAAAATAGAGCAAAAATAAGTTTTGTATGTAAGTCTGTAACCGGCTGTATTTTCTTTGTATTACAATTTTTAGCAACGAAAACGAATGTCCGACCTAGATCTGTATTACTAGAATACCCATGCCAAATTTCGTGGTTCTAAAGCATGTCGTTTTAAAATGAGAGCTGAACTACATTTGTATGGGACCATGAGCGTCCTGGCGACTCTTAATTGACAATGACACCATGGACACCATGGTTCTTCTTTGAAAGTGCGTGATTGCGAAGCAATGATGGTAAATGGGTTTGTTTACATTATTTTACTTTTACATTGATCCCGAATATATTTGCATCAATATCTTTTGAATATGCAAGAGTGATAGAGACGGAGATAATCAAATTTCGATTTTCAACGTTCGTAGTTGGCCCGCTGCTTCTGTCTATATATTACTAGCTTTTGCTTGCAACTTCGTCTGCGTGGGAATATGGAAAAAAACTATCCTATATCATTTCCCGGGATTTAAGCTATCTTCGTACCAAATTTCATCTAAATCAGTTCAGCGGTTTAAGCGTAAAGAGGTTATACATAAAGCTCTATACCTGGAGGAGGCATCGCCTCATCTTTCCAAGCAAAAAAGTCTGCCAAAATCTGAGGGGGGCGAGGTAGCAACGTGCGTTCCCATTGAGGGTCCACATTGGAATTTCGAGCTTTTGCTTTTACTAAAGAATGTCTCAGTCTTTAGTAAAAGTTCTCAAATGATTGTAAATTCAACCTCTAATTTGTAAAAGTCGGCACTCAAAAGTTACATTCGGTTAAAGGTGGACCCTCAGTCGTGCCTCACAGGTATCCATATTTAATAATAAAAATCCTCCTTCTTATATTGGTCAACTCGTCTGCAAGTAAATCGCGAGTTCTCAGTTCGAGGCGGACTACTAGTATCTTTAAAATGAATATCTTTTGAGATATTCAAGAAAATGCTAGTGACCCGAAACTTTTGCTCTCGAGTGTATTAACCAGAAAATGGCGATATTTTCACGTTTATTTGTTTTTCTATATGTTATCCGTGCGTGAACACCCTTTTCCCATTTTTGCCAAAAGTTCTCAGGCTACAAAATGTAACCTAGCTTCTAGCTTAACGATAGACAATCATCTGATAGCAGTTTTCATACTCCTAAAATCCCTCTTCAAACTCGTATGCCACGATTTGATCATCAGAATAAGCTCCCAGAAAAAAGTAGTAAAATTATACATTGCAGTGTTTGACCGAACAATACCGCTCGTTGGCAAAAATTAGTTTCATTCGGTGGTCCGGAAAAATTGCGGTTCGTTATTGCACTATCCCACAATCAGACGAGTACCGACAGCAAATTAATCTATGCACAATGGCCACAATGAAAAATCAAGTCTGCCTACATATAAAATGCATGCATATTTAGGGTGGTTAGTGGATGTATGGAGAAGAAAAAAGTATAATAAATCTTATTTCTACAAGGCTCTCCTCCTGGCTAGACTCTAGTTCTATTATGGAAATACAATGTATAATCGAAACCTTTTATAACGACATCAAAGGGGCCACCATATTTTGGCATTAAATCCGATATTTCGCAATAACCGGTGTTATTTTAATATAAAAGGTTGCACAGGGATTTATTTCTTAGACGTATTTCCGATTTTCAATCAGGTCTCGGGTTCACACGTCAGCTTATTCACAGATTTTTTTCGATACTTGTGTACGAAATATCGCTTGATGTGTAAATCACTTGTCGCTGAAGAATTTTCCTCACAATACTTTGTGAGGAATCCTGCATACAACCACGTGAAGTCCCCAAACCGCTTTGGGTCAGCGTGGCAACTATAGGCCGATCCCTCTTGTGCATGAGAATAGGCCTGTACCCAGCAGTGGGACGTATATATGGGGTATCATGGTAGTTACTTATATCATAAATACTAATAGTGCACCTTTCCGACTACGGTGTGATTCATCATAAATGGGCTCTTTAACTAAACTCGTCCAGTTTAGTTAAAGAGCCAACTTTGTCGATTTATGGACACACATTCTTATACTGAGTAGTTTTAGGAAGTAATTACTCCATATCGATAAAATTTTGCCGATTCTGCTAACCGTACTAGCCGCATGACAAATTTAATTAAAATCAACAAAGCAATCAATTTCTATGGAGTAATCTATACATCTGCGCCGATTGCGTTTTGCAATTTTATACACAAGCTCTCCCAGCCAGCATCAATAATAGCGATGGAAAAACGTTGCTGAAGTATAGTTTGCAACGTAGGATTTTCCAATCTGTCACCCGCTTAACAATTTTAATGGAAAATTACATCAATTTAGCTCATTAAAATAGTTAGCTCCCAAAACAGTTGTTTCTTATAATAATTTGCCATAAAAAGTTGCTGCTCCGTTTAATTGCTGCATTGATCGTAGCAAATGGAAATCCGTGATCTCTGCCTACCCCTTTTGGGATATAGGCGTGATTGTATGTATGTAAAAGTTGCTTACCCACTAGATTGCAGTACCCAGTAGTAAAATACTTCATTGTACAGTCACCATCAAATATATCGGAGCGGCCAAGTTACTCAAAAATATGTGAACATGCACTTTATCGCCTTGAATACAGGCGTTGCTCAGATATTTGTGACCACCTTAGCCGTTATATTCAATATTGTTTTCGAGGAAAAGCGTAATGTGCCGCCAAGCAATATAATGTCAGAAATGGAAACCATATAAAGAGCTTAGCACAAAATATATCCCTTTGAAGTTAATAGTCTTCATAATGAAATTAAACCCCACATCCAATAAATTAATTAATCGCGGTGATTTTCACTAATTACGGTCGTTAATTGCTCTAATGGTCCGATGTTGAATAAATTCACCTTAGAATGACAAACGAGCGGAGCGAAAGCGAAGCGAAGAAGTTGATGGCAACTGTACCATTTGGCAGCCGGTGCTTAAGTACAGTCGGCCAAAAATGTGGTCTACCACCCTGCGGTTGAGGTTCGTTTGAACGTCATGAGACAACAAGGTCATAAATAAATAAATAAATAAATATTTGGGGACAATCTTACACAAATCAACCTAACCCCAAGCAAAGCTTGTACTATGGGTGCTTAGGCGACGATATACATACTTAGATATATAAATACATACTTATATACATGGAAAACATCCATAACTCAGGAACAAATATTTGAGATTAGCACACAAATAAATGCCCTTACCAGGATTCGAACCCGAGACCTCCAGCTTCGTAGGCAGGGTCACTACCAACTAGACTATGGAGGCCGTAAAATGTCATGCATGTTTTAAACTCCGTTAGAAAAATCCACCTGAACTATCGTTAGATCTCGCAGAAACTTTTGTTAAAACTGGTAGACCACTTTCTTGGTCGACTGTACAGTCGCCATCAAATATATCGGAGCGGCCAGGGTACTCAAAAATATCTGAACATGCACTTTATTGCCCTGACAACATCTTGACAATAGAGGCGTTGTTCAGATATTTTGTGACCACCTTGGCCGCTTCGATATATCTGATGGCAACTGTATATTAAGTTAAATAATTTCACATTTTCATACTGTAATGCTTCGAGGTTATGTGAGTTAGGGACGCAGCTATACGATGGAACGAGATCGCAATATCGTTAGCTCGCTCTAACACATGGCTGCGTCCCTATGATGGCCCATCATGTGGAGCGGCCATGAAGATTATCTCTAAACTGATGATGAGGCAATCGAAAAATCGCATTGGAGAAACGAAGAACGCTGAAAATTTAATTAACTCCCCTAATTTATCACGTGCTTCATTAAAAAAGGAAAAAGGATTAAAATATCTTACAGATGAAGTTCGCTGGAAGAATCCACTGGCAGTTTTAGGTTAATTAAAAAGTTTCACGTTCCACGGATGCCACTTTACTTTGTGGAATTCACCTTAAAAAGTGAAAAAAGTCCTGAATATAATATTGAATACTGGTTCTCCGAGCTGTACTTGCTGCATAGGTACTATAGGTTGCAGACCTCCCGAGCATAGCTACAACTGAACACATACAAGGTGTAACAAGAATACTGGTGATCCTTTTAAGGGCATAATTGGTATCGCATTGTTATTATGTAAAAGTATGATTAAATTATTTTTTCGCGACAAAATTTTTGGTTTTACATGGAGGGCTAGCCGGTCGGAACGACGTGTCCCATACAAAAAAAATTTTTTTTTCGCTTCCAAAAATTTTTTGTAGGTACTCGACGTGACCCATACAAAAAAAATTTTTTTTTCGCTTCCAAAGATTTTTGTTCTACTTTTTCTTACTCGCAATACGATACCAATAATGCCCTTAAACTTTGTTACACCCTGTTTATCTAATAGCTCTGCCATTTTTGTACACATTGTAGTCTCAAACACAATATCTTGAACTCAAAATGGTTTTGAGTGGCATTTAATATTTACAAATCAAAGCTCTATCTCATATAATGGCTGTTTGAAATTATATTTCTTAGTCGAATGAAATGTTTAAAATGTAAAAAACAATACAGTAATGGATTTTAGTACAACTTCTCGTCCGCTAAAATGGGCCAATAATGATATTTTTTTATAACTTGTTTTGGTAAATAATTAACATATTCACGTACTCAATTTACTACAGTAAGGTGAACATTTCCGAGCACATTGGAGAAAAACTTAAATATTAGCGATTTAGTAGAATATATCAACAAAACGTCGTTATACAATAATGAAACAGAATAATGTTTCCTAGAATTACAGCAAAATAAAGAAATGCTATGATTTCGCGACCTTCGTTGCTAATGGGATTTACTTGTACTTTTTTCTTGACAAACATGATTTATTCTAGGGCCAGACAGTAGAAAAATATATTAGCTAGCCGTGCATCGAATCTTTAATGTTTTATACAGAGTTGCAAAATATTTATGGGAATATCTAGTCAATAGCACGGCCAAGGCACTTCGAAAATATTAGGTAGGTATAGCAATTGTTTTACGTAAAATCTAGTCATTCAAGAATTGAACATGCGAAAGATATAAGTATTTCCCTGTACACCATCTATGATATACATTTAATAAATATGTTTCTATAAATTTTTTGTCGTTTTAAAATTGAGCTAAGCAGTTGAATTTTATTTGGTTACGCCAATTTGATTTTTACTATAATTATAATAGACGAGTTTTGTAGATAAGAAGTATTTTCAATTAAAGTCACGGTTTGGTTTAATACCTAAACTAAACTTAGGAAAGTAACAATTTCAGCTGCCACAATAATTTGAGATTTCGATACATTTGGAATATGTTTTTAAAACGGTAAAGTACAAAGAGTTGATGAAAAATATTTGAAAACGAGATAAAAAAAAAACAACAATGATCTTTAAAATTTGCTTGGTTATATGTTTAGGTAAGTAATGAAAAAAAATGTTTTCATCACACTTGCTCGTAAAAGCTCGTGTTACATGCGGGCCGTACATTCTTTATTTTGACCTAGTACATCTTTCTCGCTCATCGGGGGGGGTGCATCGAGGAAGAGGAAATGTCACCATTTTATGTATCTTTAGGTGACTTTCACGCAGATGGCGCGATTGGCTTGAGCTTCAAAAAGTTCTTAGGCTGTGCTGCTTTACCATATATGTTACTCTATGATAGTAATTAATTACCAACCAAGCTATTGTAGGTTTATTGCTATCTGTGTCCGTCGGGGACAAATAAGAACATTGTTCCCATTTTTATCCGCTATCGCCATACCACAGAGTAAATAATAGTATAATACAGAGAGACCTCTGTAACGTCACATAACGTCACGAATCATGTTCTCCCTTCTTAACGCATGACAAGTTCTCTTTCGCACTTATGCAAACGTATCGGATACGTCGTGTCAAACTCAGTTTTTTGACAGATTTACACTGAGTTGTACCCCCCTGGCCATACTCGAGGTAGTGACGGATCAAGTTAAGCTATTTGTCAAATTCATAAAAATCACGCCACCGCAGTGTGAGATCAAATTCAACGCGGGACGTCAGCTACCGCGATCTTATGAATTTCACAAAAATGTTTCTTGATCTGTTTCGCCCTGTGACTCGATTAACCTCGGTCTACCCTACACCATATTGTGTAAACTAAGTGGTCGCTCGAAAGAGGGTGACCGACTGCGCATCTGGCGCCGCGTCCATAGCAAACCGATGGAAATGTATGGGAGTGGACACAGTTAACTTCCCTTGTAAGCTCAACGTATCGTTGGTCGCATCGCGGATCGCTAATTTGAGACTTGTATAAGATTGGTCCGTATTGTTTATGTATTTATTTTAATTTTAACCGACTTCAAGATTTCGAAGGAGGAGGTTCTCAAGTCGATGGGGTGGGATCTTTGTTATTTATATTTTTTTCACTGATTCGAAGACGGCTGGACCAATTTGTATATTTTTTTGGTTTCAAATAGTATACTTACTTGACAATTGGCTCCATTATCATCGGGTCAGGATCTGATGATGGGATCCTAGAGAAATAGAGGGAACTCTGCATCGCTATGTGCGAAGTGCATGGTGGGGGTATAGTGAACGATCGCAGTGCACAATTTAACAAGAAATTGGGCTCTTGTCAATATCACATTTCAAAATATTTGACATCATCTATAGGGTCAACTGTCAAAATAGTGAGTTAGCCAGAGACATTTCATATAAAAAGAATAAACCCCTTTAACCCCCTGCTCAAGAGATGGCGCCACACACACAGCGAATAGTGATTTGAGTATTTTTTACAGTGGCTCGGGCATTTGCTTCTTTGATTATTAAACCAACCGGATGCGAGACGCGCTCTCATTTCTATCGGAAAAAGTCTGCCGTTTTTTGCGGGGGAGGGGAATGTATGTATGCGAAACTTCAAAATAGCCACGTCAAATAAACATCAGTCCATACAATGAGTATGACCACTGGTCATACTGATTCGGCAGAGGGGAACGCCTGTCAATGGCTACTCCGATTGCTTTAAAGCTCTAAGATTTGCTCCATGAAAAGTGGAGTCTAAGTGAAATCAGTCTTTTTTTATTGCAGTGAGTCTTCACATCCTGCTAGCAACCACCGCTGTCGTCCTGAACGTCGTGACCTTCACATATGGCCCTAAGGGCAGGATCCTGGAGGAGCAGCCGGTCTTACCCTGGATCTGGAATAACACCTACGTGCCCTATAACGCACAATATACCTTGTATAACTCCCTGCGAAGATTTTTGCCCTCGTCATGGACGGAAGCCTAAAATCTGCGCAAGGACCATACTATATAATACAGCATTTACACACTAGCGCCATCTATTGGGTCAGTGTTTCAGTGGTTCTATACATTTTGTAGGTTCATTTGCCAACGATGCACAAGTTAGCCTGGCTCGAAAAATACGGTTTTCGTCACGAAACACCTATTTGTATCTTAATATTCTTGAGATGGAAGAAAGGCAGCCATCTCTGGAATAAGATATAAATAGCTGTTCTGCGTTAGTGATTCGATAGATGACGCTATAGTGCGTTGGCCTGAATCGGGAATGCGATTTTGTGTAAATATTACAGTTCAAGTATTATAATAATATGCACCTTGTTATAGATTTTTTTATTTACTAATTGAAACCATTACCTTGATACTCTGGTAAAGATACGTTTTTTTCAAACATTTATAACAGCGATTTTTTTGTTTATATAGTTTTAAAATGTCATTCTAAGATGACTGAACGAAAAACCCTACAAACTTTCCATCTGGAAGTAAATATTCATCAAAATATATACGAAGCGTTTCTTTTTTTGTCTGAGTTTCCGTCATCCATAAATAACCTGTCTTAAGGAACCATAATAAATAATAAAATATTATAATGTTTTTATTTAATTTACTTTTATAAAATAAAGATTTTTCTTTTCAATGAAAAAAAAAAAATTATTTACTTAGGCGATTATTTAGAAATTAATTAAATGTCGATTTTTTCATGTTCAAATTTTTGTAGGATTTTCTGTCTAGGCAATGATTAACATGACTTTTAAGCCGTACAACTAAATACTTCGGCTGTTATGAATTATTTCCAAATTTGTCATTTTTCCCATACAAGTTAAAATGAAATTCCTGGACTATGAAACCTTTATTGATGTTAATTCAGATAAAAGATACCAATTAAGAGGACACTGCTGAGCTGGAGCCATTAAAAACTTTTTACAGCAGGTGTTGAGCGTCTGCCTTTAATCACAGAGTAAATAATAGTATAATACAGAGAGACCTCTGTAACGTCACATAAAGTCACGAATCATGTTGTCCCTTCTTAACGCATGACAAGTCCTCTTTCGCACTTATGCAAACGTATCGGATACGTCGTGTCAAACTCAAATTTTTTGACAGATTTGCACTGAGTGGAACCCCCCTGCTTTAATGCAGAAACTGCCGGTTACAAGAGAAATGTCAGGATTTTTTGACAAATAGATAAAACAATAAAATTGTATACACTGTAAACTATTATTTGAATAAAAAAAATTGTCATGTAAAAATGTAGTTTTACGAGCATAGAACTTTTGCTAAATTAAAAAAATAAAAACTTAAATTAACGTTGGTTTAGAATTGAGATCCGCTTTTATTCGCATTTACCTATAGGGTATAAGGTTACAAAACGTTAACTATCTATAGCGTTAATAGCAGTTTTTGTAAGTACGCTAGGAAAAATGTACTAGTAAAAGTAAAAATATCTGCGGTTTGTCAGCAGTAAGTTTGCATTAATTAATCACCAATTGACGTTATCAGCTTGTATTGTTACGTATAAATACTTCAAGGATGAGCTGTATTAGTTTTCAAACAAACGTTAATTAGTTCTAGGCTCCCCATAGACACGCCCGGCCCGCACTGGGTCCTTGCTCTCTTTTTCTTCCATTGACTGTATAATGGAAATACCTACTTTCCTATGAAGTCAAATCAGCTACTCTTTAATCTCGAAACTGTAATTCAAGGCCAAAAAAGTTACTACAATGTTGCCACTGCAGTAAAATGTTAGTACAATGGTATATTCCTTTTTTTATTAAAAACACGGTAACATAATTTATTTGTTGGTAATTTCAATCCTATAATTTAAAGAAGTAATTGTATTTACTTACTTTATATAAATAAAAGACGCCCTAATAAAAAGTTAAACATCCGTGATTTTTGGTTGCAAAGCTGGTATTGCACTTGTATTACTTCGGGTATTCAAAACATTTGGTACAATAATTTACGACTAAGTTAAGAACTACATCAAGTCAAAAACGAAAACTTATCGTGTTTAATATGTTCGTTAGATTTGTCTCCGTGTTAGTTTACTGTTGAAAGTAGAGTACAGTCGGCGCCAAACGTTCATACCTACCTTTTTTTTACAAAAGCCTTATTTTAACTAGTAGCCCGCTTCGAACCGAGAACTCGTGATTTACATGCAAACGAGTGTACCAATATAACCAGACACTTTATGATGATTGTTTCGCGCCTTCTAAGCTCCATAACGCTTTGATCAATCTGGTCATATTTGAACACTCAAATTATATTATTTATCTATGTATGCTTCATCCCCAAGAAATTTTATAAAGTTATCGTGGAACAATTATTTAAAATCAAAAATCTATCGAAATGCAGAGACGTCTAGGTAGCCAGCTGACAGTTCCGTTTTATGCGTACGTCTGTAAGTACGGACTTGCGGCCATCTTGTCGAACAAGGTGGTTTGGTTTCGGGAAAAACTTCTTATTTTATGTTCATTTTCGTGATTCAATGTGTAATATATAGCTTATTCTGCAGTGATTTAACGAACTAGTGAGCAACTAATGAAGAATTAGTCTCGAAACATGTGTAACCCCTGTTTGAGTTAGATATCCGTTAGTCCACGTGCTTTTTGTGGGGATTAGCTATCTCCTTATAAAAAGCCTAACCTCACCGTACAACGTCCAGCTCTTGGAGCGAAATTTTAATTAATGAACCGTACACTTGTCGTATCTACTTCGATATTGGCAAAATTGTCCCAATATTGTGGACAGAATGCCATATTTTAAAAAATTGAATTTGTCTGTAAGTACTTCACTTCGCTTACGCTCCACTCTTTAGATAATGTCACAGAATAAATAATATGATTTAAGAAACTGTTTAATTTTTGTACGTAAACTGTATGAGTGTGCAATAAAGAGTATTTATTATTTTATTATTATTATTATGATAATGCTGGCCAATATAAAGCAGCATATTATAAAAAGGTTTTTTTTTTTTTTTTTTTATATTTAATGGCTTTCTCCCTTTGTCATAGCAATGGGAATTCTGCCAATGACGACGTTTCACACTTTTTTATTAATATATAATAAAATATAGGCAACGTTGTTCGGTAAAGGCCTTGCTGATTGTAAGGTGATAGCCTCCCTACAACCACGTGGGCGGCCGAGACCCCGGATAACCGTTCGTTCGACTAAAGCGTGGTTACGCGCGTTTTGAGACTAATTCTTCATTAGCTGCCACTTGTTCGTTAGATCACCGCACAATAAGCTATCAATATTACACACTGAACTACGTAAATGAGCAAAAAACAAAGAACTACTCTAAAGACGCCGCCGCCATCTTGAGCTCAAACGATTCTATAAAAAGGTTGGCGAAACCTGAAAAGTTTACTTGACAGTGACATAAGCGACAATGATGGTTATGACAGTGACGTATCTGTCATAGATTTATTGGCCTTGAATTCCAGTTTCGAGTATAGGAAACGTCAACACGATTTGTTGTGTGAAGTAAATAGTATGCTAGCGTAACCAAATAAAATTCAACTGCTTAGCTCAATTTTAAAACGACAAAAAATTTATAGAAACATAATTATTAAATGTATATCATAGGTGGTGTACAGGGAAATACTTATATCTTTCGCATCTTCAATTCTTGAATGACTCGATTTTACTTAAAACAATTGCTATACCTACCTAATATTTTCGAAGTGCCTTGGCCGTGCTATTGACTAGATATTCCCATAAATATTTTGCAACTCCGTATAAAACATTAAAGATTCGATGCACGGCTAGCTAATATATTTTTCTACTGTCTGGCCCTAGAATAAATCATGTTTGTCAAGAAAAAAGTACAAGTAAATCCCATTAGCAACGAAGGTCGCGAAATGAAAGCATTTCTTTATTTTGCTGTAATTCTAGGAAACATTATTCTTTTTCATTATTGTATAACGACGTTTTGTTGATATATTCTAGTAAATCGCTAATATTTATGTTTTTCTCCAATGTGCTCGGAAATGTTCGCCTTACTGTAGTAAATTGAGTACCGTCAAGTCTGGCAACTTTGCCACTTTTCACAGGTGTTGTAAAGTCATAGTACATTTTTAACCAGAATTCATATGAAACCACTGAAGTATGAATGACGCGACACATAATATATTTATCAACGAGTGCATAAATAATATGGTTTATAAATTAAATGTCGGATAATAAGCTTTTACGAGTAAAAAAAACTGGCAAAGTTACCTATACACATGTGGCAACTTTGCCATTGCATTTTTACGTTGTATAGTAATTTAGTTGTATTTACAATATTAGTGAAGAATATTCAGTATTTAGGATACAATAGTTTCGGAATTTGATCCTTAATGATATATTATTACAAAAAAAGATACAGCAAAAGTGGCAAAGTTGATCACCCATTTAAGAAAATTTCATAGAAAGTCAGTGAATGTGGTCAGGGTTGACACAAATGAAAAAATATTAATTATTTAAGTACTTATTTATTTTGTTACATACGAGTAATCAGGTTACATAAGTACTCAGGAAAAACATAAAAGACACCTTAATTAAAATATTATCAAAAACGAAACATAGAAGACTCTTTAAGAGGCCTATCACAGGTCCACTCGTAAAGAATTGTGATTACCTAGGTACCTATTTAAACTTGACGATAGATATTTAAAAAAAGGCTTCGTCACAAACTGCCGCGTCGCCTCTTAACAAAAGTATTATCGAAACAAAACACTTACTCGTATATGTAGTAATTATTACCAATAAAATAAGTATGTCACAGTTAACTTTGTGTTTTTTTTACTTAAACAAAATATACACTCTGTATACAATTGTTAACAACAAAACCAATCACAAATAATTGTGATTCTAATGTTAAAATATAGGCCCTGTTCTCTATAAATGATACAACTTCAGCAGTTTTTACCTGTTTCGGTATAACTTTTTTCCAACTTAAAAACTTTGTTGGTCTGTCACTCTGTGCTCCACCCATTAAAAGCTGCCAGATGCCCGGATCTAGCAATAGGGATTGTTATGCAATCTGATTGGACTGGTTACAAAACTCTCATTATTGTGTCACATCTGACGTGGCCAGCTCTTAGACTATATCGAATAAATTATTATCGCAAAGTCGTATCTGCCTAAGTTTGTAGTTTTTTGGAGATAACTCAAAAACGCCTATACCGATAATGCTCAAAATAATTTTGGTTGAAAGAATATTAAAAGGTGTATCTTCTTGATTTTTTTCATAATTTTCGGACTTACGGTTCAAAAGTTACAGGGGGAGGGGACACAATTTTTATGACTTTCGGAGCGATTATTTCTGAAAATATCCACTTAATCAAAAAATGTTCAAAGAAACCTCAGTTATTTGAACATTGTTATTTTTAGAGACCTATCGATTGATGTGCATCATGTTGATATTTGTCAAAAAAAATTTTTTTGATAATTACTTACACATATGGAGTGCCCCCCTAAAAATATTTTTTTAGCAATTTCTCTACAAAACTAAGTAGCTGCACACACAATACACTTTATGTAAAAATTTGATAATGATACGTCTTATAGTTTCCGAGTAAAATGGCTGTGACATACGGGCGGACAGACAGACATGACGAATCTATAAGGGTTCCGTTTTTTGCCATTTGGCTACGGAACCCTAAAAAGTATCTATCTTATGAAAAATGTAATTTAAATTTTATGCTTGTGTACCAACCCTAGGCCGCTACAAAACATGGCAAAGATGCCCTCCCATATTAGTCGGCGTGGTCTGGTAACTTTGCCAAAACAATTATGGGACTCAATTCAAACACTACGGCATTTATAAGGTAATCAATTCATTCCTTACCATTTAAATAACATAATATCTAAAATGTACGTACCTGGATGCGATGTTTATACTCTACACTTTTTAAAGTTCTTGAGCACTAACTTTTATGATTATGTGAGTGACGAATTTGGAACTGAAATGGTAAGAAAATGGTTGCCGTGGTGTTGTCTCATTCTTAATAATTTTGCCAATTGATAACCATATTTTCTACTAAAAGTAGGCACAACACTAAAAAATATACGTTGTCGGTGGTATGAAAGGATTACCTTATGCACTCTGCTGGTGGCAAAGTTAGTAACCCTTGGCAAAGCCGCCAGACTTGACGGTACGTGAATTTGTTCATTATTTACCAAAACAAGTTATAAAAAAATAGGAATTTAACGCATGCAGGAGTAAAACTATATAATGAGTTGCCTTTTAACATTAAAATATCTAATTCCATAAAAGTGTTCATAAAAAATCTTAAAGCATATGTATACAAAAATATTGCGATAGCATGATTTGATTGTAAATATTACGTATCTCAAAAATACTTGTTTACTATAGTTGTATATAACGAATGAAAATATATTAACAATTTTATTTCACATCATTATTGCATGATATGATTATGAGAAATCCTTTTACAATAATTGAATTAAGCACCTATTATGTTTGTAAATAACTATACTGCTGACTTTTAATGCATGTTGCTTGTTGCTACAAATTGTTTATATCTACTATTAATTTGTAAGTTCTCATTTAAGTGAATATGTACTGTTATATTCTTATGAGAATAAAAATCTTTAAACCGAAATCGAAAAAAATATCATTATTGGCCCATTTTAGCGGACGAGAAGTTGTACTAAAATCCATTACTGTATTGTTTTTTACTTTTAAACATTTCATTCGACTAAGAAATATAATTTCAAACAGCTATTCGAACTTTAAGATGAGAAGAGCGAGATGGTGAGACCTTGGTTGTGTCGTTCTTTTTGTCATAGGTATGCCTAGGTGGGAATAGAAATTCGTGGACGAGCGGTTTTTTCGGACGATGCGCAGAGTGAGTTTATAGCGGTCCAGACACTATCACTAATATTGTCATTACCTTCAAGTAATGACATTACTAATGACAGTGTAGTGATTGGAATGAAGGAATGACGGTAAGGAATGAAGTTATTCGAATATTTTAATATTGTAGTGTCAATACTGAAGTAATGACATTATACTGACAGTTTGTGGTGCGCGGTGCGCGTCATTCCATCATTCCTTCAGTATTCGTGGAGCGATCGCCGAGGATGAACGCATTTGGAGCTAATCTATATTCTGCGGGGATTGATTCACTCAAATGAGTGTCTTTTTTGCTTATAATTTGGAGTAAATGATTGTAATAGCTTCAAGTAATTTGCTTCGCTCATCCGAAAGTAATTCTTGAAATGCTTCAGTGATGCCGATATTTTTAAGAGGTACCTACATGTAAATATTCCTTGAAAGACAGCCCCTTTCTGTATTTTTTTCTTTTAACCCGTTTTTATAAAGCAATTGCAATTATTATTGCCATTCAGGATATCTTTTTTGCGTCCATTGTCGACCGCGACCACTGTCGTAATGATGAAAAATACTGACAAGTGTGTGGAGAGGATTTGGAATGTCATTACTGAACGAAGGAATAACAGTATTAGTAATGTCATTACTACTGATAGTGTCTGGACCGCTTATCTTTCCCGTCCTCTGCAATAATAATTATATTATTGATTTGTAACATGAAACGCAATGAAATTTTGTGCGCAGGTTCTTCAGTTACTTAGAATTTATTTGTCGTTTTTTTTTGGGAAATGAAAATAGATAAAAAGGACTTTTAAGGTCAGTTAAGTGGTAAGGTAGGTATAATAGTTGAAGAGTTTCCTCGATTTCTTCAGGATCCCATCATCAGATCCAGACCTGGTGATGAGACCAACTGTGAAGTATACTTTTTCAAACAAAAAAAGAATTTTCCAAATCGGTCCAACCGTTTGGACCCGGGGTATATCATTAAACTACGTCCGGATACGTGTATGTCCTTAAACTACGTCCAAAAGAGAGGTATGGGTACTGCGAATGTCATCTCACTAAGTGTGTTAGGGCACTGCAGCACAGCGAATGTCATCTCGCTCAAATCTGGAGCAGGGCCGACTGGGGAAGTACCTCCACCTTACAGAAAACCACAGCCAAATAGCACTAGACCCTACTCATAGTGTTGTGTTCCAACTGGTGAGTAAGGTTGCCGAAGAGCTCAAAGAGGACTTAGTGTGTTGACGACAAGGGACCTCTCTTGTTCCTTTAGCCGTCAACTTAGTGAATCCTCCTGTTTTTAAAGGGTCGGCAAGACGCATGTGACACCTCTGGAGTCGCAGGCGTCCATAGGCTACAAGTAGCTGCTTACCATCAGGTGGGCCTTATGCTTGTTTACCACCGTCGCTGTATAAAAAAGAACCGTCTTCAAATAATCGGTAAACATACATAAAAAAATAGCAAAAAAACACCAAACCGAATACAGAACCTCCTCCTTTGAAATTGAAGTCGGGTAAAACAACAAAGATCCCGATGAATTGAGAACCTCCTCCTTCAAAATCTTGAAGTCAGTTGAAAAGAGAACGTCTATATGATACCGTTTTATGCCTGTTATAATATAAAACGGGAAATAATCAAAATAAAACAAATATGTGTAGGTACTGATATATATTAAAGTGACAGTTTGCAAGTATCTTAACGTCATAATATTGCCTCAATAAATTACACACCAAAACAAAAAAAAACATAAATCGTGCAAGTGCTTTCCCATTTTTATAGTAATTAACGAAGACTCCCCAATACTTAGCAACAGTAACTTTAGTCCTTAATCTTACTACAGACCAGTTAAACGTCAGCTAATCTTAAATTAAAAGGAGTTTTAATCCTCAAAACAAACTAGGTCATTACTGTTTAAACTTTGCAAAAAAAACAAAAAATATGCGGTTTGGGGCTGGTTCCGGTATATTAATTAAACTTTGAAGTTATATGAATTAAAGATGAGGCTCTAAATTTTGCGTTAATCTTCGGAATATTAGCAGAGTTTTTTTATCGTAAATACCGCCACCACGATATAGGAAATCGGTGACGCCTGAAAATATAGATACATTTAATGTCACAAAAACATGTATCCATGACTTTTAGCCTTGGTAATAGAGTCGTGGTTACATATTTTTGACACAGTAAATGTATCCATATTTTCAGACGTGACTGTACAGTAGGCAACAGAAGTAGCTATTAGACGGGCGAGTTTAATACATGAAAAATAGCATATTTTGGAGGCAAAATATGTACAGTCAAGGAATTTGATTCGCGTACCGTTTCGTTGATTTATTGCTTGAAATGTCAGAATATCATAAGGCTTATATTTCTTTAAGCAAGCCAAGAAACATAGCCCTTAGTATTATTAATTGTCATCAGTAATTTAGGCTTAAGACGGTACGCGAATCAAATTCCTTGACTGTACATCAATGAAACTTTGCTTTATAACTTTATCTTGGCACCAGGAATGAGGATCTGCGGAGTTCTATCAAAATATATGCGTTCTACCTACTTCTACCTACTAATACTTAATAACAGATAAAAACTATGAAAAACTTTAGCTTTTTACGTGTATAAACCGACTAGCGCCTCAACTTGATACGAGATTGTAGCGTGTGGGGCACGGAATGCACTGAATTTAGATATATTAAATCATGACGGCGAAATTAAAATACAACAAGAACGAGTCCAGTTCATTTTGAACACCTGGCCTGTTTAGCTACTTCTGCTGACTGTACAGTATCATAGAGTAACTTATATATTAGAGCAGCACAGCCTAAGAACTTTTTGAAGCTCAAGTCAATTGCGCCCTCTGTCCTAAAGCCCCCTAAAGATACCGAAAATGTAAGAGGAAATGTCACCTGCACTGCTACTCCACCTAGTAACAAATAGCGTACCAGTAGTACACTAGGAGCTACTAGGTGGAGTAGCAGTGCAGGTGACATTTCCTTTTACATTTTGGGTATCTTTAGGGGGCTTTCGGACAGAGGGCGCAATTGACTTGAGCTTCAAAAAGTTCTTAGGCTGTGTTGTTCTACTATATAAGTTACTCTGACAGTATTTTACTCTCAAGCTCTAAGCTTATTTTTGAACCATAAATATATATCGGCAATGGAAATAGTATCATTGTTCTTATTTTGTAATAATGTTGCTTCAACCTTGCATCTTTCGAAGGGCCACACATTCGGGAAGTCTTGCAAGGGTATTGTCAAGTTCATTACTCTGTTGACGCCCTGAAAAAATACATAGTTATATTTTAAATAATTAAAAACAAATATTACTATAATACTTAGGAACAAGAATTTGAAATTCAGGCGAACTATAGATACATCTACCCATGTTCTATAGAACCTACCTAACATGACGTTGTATATATAACATACTGTCAACGCTAAAAATATGTAAGTATACAGGGTGTAACAAAAATACTGGTGATCGGTTGAAGGGCATAATTGGTATCGTATTACGACTAAGAAAAAGCAGGAGAAAAAAAAATTTTTTTTTATGGGACAGGTGGTCCCAGCCGGCCGACCCTCCATACTAAACCAAAAATTTTTTTCGCGCGAAAAACATTTTTTCTTTCTTTTTCGTAATTAGAATACGATAGGTACCAATTATGCCCTTTAAAGGATCACAAGTATTTTTGTTACACCTTGTATACAAAAACATTAAATGTAAAAAACTCGCAACGCAGTTCTTTGACCGGAAGAAGTATTGAGATCTAATGAAAACCAAGCCGGTCCAAGCATGTCCAAAGAACTCAATCCCCACTGGAGTTTACATACAACATTTCATTGTGACCGTTTCAATATTAGATGTCTATATTGTTATGATAAATAGAATGATCTGACCATCGCACTAAAAATATGTAGGTACAGCGCATCTGACATCGTTAGATAGATTTTATTGCTTTTCTATTTTATTGTCCTGTGCGATTGCTGATAGAAAGTTGTAATTTGCAATTCGGGTTACATTTAGGGCTGCCATCTCTAAATTCGCCGAACCCGGACAATAATTTAAAAAACCCGGACAATTGGCGTAAATCTCATTTTTTCCCCGGACGTGTCCAAAGTCCAAATCAATAATGGCACTAAATTAAATTCAATGGATTGTTTCCTCACATAAAAAGTGTCCGGGTTTTCCCCGGACACTTATTGAAAACCCCCCCGGACGGCCTCCAAACTAGGACAAATCCGGGGAAACCCGGACGGATGGCAGCCCTAGTTACATTTAGATATTTTATATTTAGTGTAGAGGTCAGTAAAAACTGTAATCGTATAATTTTTCAGCAATAAATGATTTTGATTTTTTTTTGTTTGATTTATAAGCTGTACAAGTAATAAGAAGCGGTTTTGAAAAGGTTAAACTCCTAAGGGGGTAAAAAGAGGGTTAAAAGTTTGTATAGGTAGGATTTAAAATTTTAAGACTCTTGAAACGTCGTAGTTACGTTTACTGCTTATAAAAAAGTAATATCAGCGTTTTTGAAAGTCAATCACTAACGGCGTTAAAAAGGGGTTAAAAATTTGGACAGATATTTACTTTTTTTCACCAAACATCACATGTTAAGATGAAATAGGGAATGAAATAATATATGAGGAGCCATATTATGCGAGAACTAAGTCGAGAACGAAAGAAGCCCCTGGCGTCCGTTAGCTATAGTCTGTATCTTTAGGTATTTAAATAAAAGTAAACAAACAATTTGTACATTCTCGGGTAGTTATAACATTTATTGGTTAACCAACCAAAACGAGTGTTATATAACCAAATACAAAAGCGCCTAGATCTGTCACTGAACGAACGACCTGACTTTAACCTACATTATTTGATCATGTAATGTTTTCATCTACCCTCAACTGGCTTATGGAGCCATTGGAGGGTAGATTTTGTTTACTTTTATTTAAATACCTAAAAATACAGACTATAGTAGATGAGTAGACGACGTTTGGTAGGTTGCGGGTCACTTTTGGATGAAGTTGGCTCGTTGGGCGGAAAACAGCTAGTAGATACATACAGTGTGTTTCTGTAATAGGAGCAATAAATTAAAACATAGATTCTACTCCTCAAACCAGGAAACGTTAGTTCAGCGACTTTTAAAAATAACGAATGGTTTGATTTTTAGGACACTTTAAAGTTTTTTCGAACACGCAATGTATTCAGAAATTGACTATGTCTGTAGGGTGACAAGCAATGTCAATCAGATGGTTTTTAACGTTCATTAAAAATACTATTTAGTTTGTATGAAAGAGACAATCTACAAAATACATATTTTTTTTAAGTTGTTGAACAAAAGTTTTGTAGTTTGAGGAGTAGAATCTATGTTTTAATTTATTGCTCCTATTACAGAAACACACTGTATATTGCGTCAAAATTACTTACAGGTGGTATTGGACACGGTAGGCCAGCCATTTTAACAGCTTTGCCAACATAAGGATCCTTATGCATGGAATCGCAAATTTTCTCAAACTTCATTTCTACAAAACTGCGTTTGTACTCGTTATGTAGGAATTCATAGAAGATTAAGTTCAACTGAAAAGAGAACGTTATTACCTAATTACTACGGTACAGGAACAGTTTTGAACTTTTATAATTCACAAGTGCGATTTTCATTTTTAGTTAGAGAATATAATATGATTAGTCATAGTAAAAAATATTTTCTAACAGTTATTGACGATGCGCTAGGTATTATATAGATATTTGTTAATAGCACAAAGAAAAGATTATCCAAATTACATTTTTCTTTACCACACTATTGCATTCAACTATTTCAATATCATCTGTCATTTTATAACAGTTTGGTCAATAGATTATGTGAGCATATTCGTAAACAATTTGTAAAAATATGCGTGACCTTGAATTCTAAACGAACGACAAATGGCTAAGACGACGAATGCTATTGACAAAACCGTTATAAAATGTGAAGCTATGTAGCAATAATAAAAAGCGATAGTCTGGTAGAGAAAAATAAAACCTGCATAATCTTTTCTTTATGTAGCAAACAAATACGTGTAGTATACCTAGCGCAATGCTCACAATTGTTAGAAAATATTTGTCATTATTAGTACTTAACGTATTCTAACGGGGCACAATATAAAATCGGACTTGTGAGTTTTGTCATTTTTATAGGTTAAAAAGGCGTTGTTGTACTCCACTAAATACCAAAGAGGTATTAATAGAGCGACACAGTCAAAAAATTTTGACGCTCATAGTCTGAAGCGCCATCTGGACGAGAGCAACCTAAAGTTACTGTAAATGTAGAGCAGAGGGCAGCGTCAATCTAGAAATGATGATGATCATGGTGATGATCTGAGCAAAGCCTTGCAATGCCAATAAAGTCGGTACTATAACCTGACTACAAGCCCCTGAACGCTAGTGTACCTCAGCGACTTGTACTGTCGCCCCCTGTGTTCATCAACTTCATCAACATCATCATCATCATCATCATCATCATCATTTTAAGAGCCTGACTTTTGTCTTCTTTTCCCCTATTCTTCGCTGTATTTACCGACACGTTGTTTCCAAACTCCATCAGAGTAGTTCCTTCTACATTAATGTAGTATGCGCTTTTTCTTCCATATCTCTTCACTATGATACTTGCGTTCTGAATATATTTTCCATCAATGTATTTTATCGCTGCCCGTTCTGGAATCACTTGCAGACTCTATTTAAAAAATATAATTAAGAAAATGTAGAAAAGGTAGATTGATCCATCGATATGCTACATTCTTCTACCTTACATCAAATCAGGTATGACTGATTTTTTTATATGTTAATATTGATGACCTTAAACTCTTGTTGGACCAGAGTTTCCGACCTCAGATTCACACCGGGTTAATGTGAAAAAAAAACTATAATTTTCGAGTTATTTTTGGCTTCTAACAATTTTTCTAACAAAGAACGTATTTTTATATAACGTCGGTGGCAAACAAGCATACGGCCCACCTGAAGGTAACCAGCTACCGTAGCCTATGGACGCCTACAACTCCAGAGGTGTCGCATGCGCGATATTTTCAATATAATTACTCCAGTAAAGATACGTTTATTTCAAACATTAATTTATAATAGCGATTTTTTTGTTTATATAGTTTTAAAATGTCATTCTAAGATGACTGAACGAAAAATCCTACAAACTTTCCATCGGAAAGTAAATATTCATCAAAATATACACGAAGAGTTTCTTTTTTTGTCTGATTTTCCGTCATCCATAAATAACGTGTCTTAAGGAACCATAATAAATAATAAAATATGTATATATATTGATTTAAGCGATTTTTTAGAAATTAATTAAATGAGGATTTTTTCAAGGTAAAATTTTTGTAGGATTTTCTGTCTACGCAATGGTTAACATGACTTTTAAGCCATACAACTAAATACTTCTGCTATTATGAATTATTTCCAAATTTGACATTTTTCCCATACAAGTGAAAATAAAATGACTGTACTAAATGAGCTTAATTAAGTTTACAATAGACCTCATATAGTTCTCGAGAAACAACTCTTTAAAGTTGCACGTATTTTTAGAACCCATATCCATGAAGTAGATTTATTTTGGATAAAAACAAGATAGAGTCCATGTGGAAAGATAAGTCCCATAGAATTCATGAGTTCCCATGTAAACAAAAACTCTAAATAATACTAGATTATTAAATTAAACTTTAACTAGAACTTACCGAAATGTATTGCCAGTACATTGACAAAAATACTATTGTTAACACCATACCTTCACCACAGACTAAATAATTGTATTTCATACTTTTACTCTCATTCGTGTTTCAGAGAAAACTGAAACCTGGAAAAACATTTTTATTATTTTTAATAACAGAAGTCACAGTAAATACCGGAAGTTGGCGAAATTCGGGGAATTAGATTTTTTGGAATTATTTTGTTTATCGAACGATTTTGATAATTATAAGTCATTGTATTTAACATCATAACAAATACTTAAATCCAAAAATCGTATCGAGAAAAACATCATTTTGTAATCATTTTGCACTTAAATTTATTATTATATTAAGTATTTGTTATGTACCTATCCACGATAAATAACGGAAACCGCTATCAATTATTTTATTTACAGCATTATTACAGAATTCATCCTTACTTGTCTTATTATGTAAACAAATAATTCTCAAAGACTTATCACACTTTTCTCTGGGATTATCACTTAAATAGTTAAAATGTTATTTATACAGGTGGATTTTCTTTTTGGGTCAGTGAGGGCAGCTACCAGATACCGTGCTGTTACGTGAAAATGGTCTTACAATCTCCCCTAAAATAGATGCAGGTCCAATTATGTTTTTCTATCAAATTAAAATAAAACGAATAACAAACTATATTCTTTAAATAGGCCCTCCTTATATCTCTGTTATCTGTAGAGTGAGTGATTAGTACTGATAGCCATTATCTTCGGATTTGTTTTTACAAGTCGGTCTGCGTTGAGTTGACGTTGAGACTGCCAATTCGCTGGAAAATCGAGGTTCATCCTTTAAAATATAAATGTGAATGTTTATATGTCGGGAAGGGAACCCGCAAATGACACCTGCACCCTCCATTTTAATAGGGTTCAAAATTGTATACATATTTTTGGCGTTGACTGTGTACCTAATGGTCAAACTCTTACTAATCGCAAGTGCTTGTACGCTTGATTCAAGAAAAAACACCCCAAGCGTTTTACGCTTCATTTAAGAAAAAACGCTGCAACTTGCCGCTGAGTTCCGTGAACGCGACAAAGGGACCTCATACGTTTGGTCCACTCGCCGCCGATAGCGCTAAAAGCGATTGCGCCCGGAGCGTTTTTTCGTAAACGATTCCGGTATAAGTAACAAGTGTATAAAAGGCCCCCACCCACTATCAGTCCATCGGACGACATCGGTCTGTCAGTTGTTTGGACAAATTTTTGTTTCAACTGACAGACCGGTATCATCCGACGGACGGATAGTGGGGGCCCTTACGTACAGTTGTTTTTAGGAAATTGATGCAAATTGTGAATTATGTAGGAACACTATATTTCTTGCCTGATTAAAGGTGTAAATATGGTAAATTTAACCTTTAGAAACTATAACAAAACAATGAATCAATTGTTTATCATGCGTGTAACACAATAAATGTATGCTAATATGAGAAACAGTAGGTATGCATTGTTCCGAAACACTTTTTATATGGAGTCCACCAAGATCCCCTAGTCAGATCTCCCAGGGGATCCTGCTGAACTCATGAGTTCACCAGGATCCCCCTAATAGTAGAAGAGCCCATGACACTGAACCTAGTTCGATAAGTCTTCCGGATGATATATATATATATATATATATATATAATTAGTCGCGTTTTTAATAGGGGAACTCGAAATGCCTATACTGCAATGCAAAAAAATGGGCGGCATAATAAAAAAATATATTTGAAAAATGAAAAAAAATCGGTATCTAGTACAATAAATCTCCCAGGTTTCCTTTGTTTCTCGAAGCAGAGGAAAGTTAGGGATATACGATAATGCGGTGCTGCAAGCCCCCGTGACAGGCCTTGTCAGTTGCTGCAGCATCATAAGATTGTAGTTGTACGCAAAAACTTTGCGCCTACTTATTGATCATAGCAACGTGATGAAGTTATACGCCTATCGCAAAATGCGGTGATGTGCGCTCTTTGTCACGTTGCTATTTTTAATAAGTAGGCGCAAAGTTTTTGCGTACATCTACAATCTTATGATGCTGCAGCAACTGACAGGGCCTGTCAGGCTGTCACGGGCGCTTGCAGCACCGCATTATCGTATAGCCCTAACTCTCCTCTGCTTCGAGAAACAAAGGAAACCTGGGAGATTTATCGTACTAGATACCGATTTTTTTTAATTTTTCAAAGATTTTTTTTTATTATGCCGCCCATTTTTTTGCATTGCAGCATAGGCATTTCGGGTTCCCCTATTAAAAATGTTACTAATTATATATATATTATCATCCGGGAGACTTATCGGACTAGGTTCAGTGTCATGGGCTCTTCTACTATAAGTGTTTAATTACCAAAAACATTTCCTTCGCAATTTAACTAGACGGAGCCCCGCGGGGCTCCTGTTTCTGGGCGATTTGCCCTTCGGGCATCTGAAGCTACCTGACGAACCTAACCTACCTACCTACGCTTTACCTTAGGAGGACCCTGGTGAACTCATGAGTTCAGCAGGATCCCCTGGGGGATCTGACTAGGGGATCTTAGTGGACTACACGAATTAAGTATACTGCACTAGTCTATTCCCGCGATTTCATAGGCGTAGAAATCAATAACACTATTAGGGTGGGCCACCACGCATAATTAACGGACTCATCAACGTTAAATATGGCGACGGAGCTGTCATCCCATAGAAAACTGGCAAATTTTTCACATAAGTATTTTTTAACGATGCGTCAACGTCATCGTTAAAAAATACGTTAACAGACGGTTTGGTGTAACCGGCCTTTAATCTACGTGTTTTGTATTTACGTTAAAGTGCATGAGAACGCTAAATAGCTCATTAAGAGTCGCCAGGACGCTCGCGTGAACTCGCGTCCCCATACAAACGTAGTTCAGCTCTAGGTGTAATTACCGACATAGATCTGTACTACTAGAATGCCCTTGCCAAATTTCGTTGTTCTAAAGCATGTCGTTTTAAAATGAGAGCTAAACTACGTTTGTATGGGAACGCGAGCGTTCTGGCGACTCTTAAGGCCTCCAAACATATATTATTTATAGTTGTGTGAAAAGAAAAGTCTCGTGGTTTATATGGGAACTCATACGTTCAACGACTTCTCTTTCCGCACATACTTTATTTAATGATTGTATTTTATAGGTATTTATCGTATGGCTATTATGCGTCACTGGAAATGGATAGGCATTTCTTCTGTCAGATCGTAATAGTAGTGGGATAGTAGATTATGGCGCCTCTACATGATGGGCCATCATAGGGACGCAGCTATGCGTTAGAGGGAGCTAACGATATTGCCATCTCGTTCTGTTGTATAGCTGCGTCCCTATGATGGCCCATCATGTAGAGCCAGCCCTAGATGGTCAAGAAAATCCAGTGAGTGCTGCGAGGTCCAGATGGGACAGTGCAGTTGTCAAGTTTGTTACTCTTTTAGCACCACCCAGGGATAATTATGTAACATTAATTATTTATTTATCATACCGCATTATCAGTGCTACTCACAACTACTCACAAGTAACTAAACTAGTAGGTGCGTTATCTTTGCCCTACATTTTAATTTGATATTGGGTATTTATATTGGTAGTTTTAATCAACCGACTTCGAAAACAAAAATTGATCTTCCTACTACACTATGCTTACTTAGGAATCTTAGGATCTTGTAAGCCATGTAAGTGTTTGTCGAGTAAATACATACAGTACCTTAATTAATGGTTTTTTTTTTCTAAAGGCTCGGTAGCTTCCATTTTACAGCCCTAGTGTAATAGGCTTGTTTGACCGATGTGGCATTCTTACAAAATATACTTATATACATGATGTAACAAAAATACTGGTGATCCGTATAAGGGCATAATTGGTATCGTATGGCGACTAAGAAAAAGTAGGAGAAACATTTTTTTGGCGAGGAAAAAAAATAGTATGGGACACGTCGTCCCAGCTGACCAACCCTCCATACAATAGTAGATTGTATTATTAGGGAGCAAAATGACTTATTTCGGTTGAGGGTAGCGTGTTGAATCCCGAACGAAGCGAAGGACTCCGGAATAGAATCCCGAGCGTAGCGAGGGATTCTAACGTGGAATCCTGAGCGTAGTGAGGGATTCAAGTGACCCGAGATCGAAATAATTTTGCTATCGCGTAGTACACTCTACTTATCACTCCTTCTATGAGAAAAACGAAAACAAAGGTATTAAACTAGCTCTCTGCTAGAAAGAGAAGTTATATAATGTTGTCTCATATTAATCGGTTGCAAAGACAAGGAAAATTAAAAAAAAAAACGCAGGGGGATCAAAAGTCACTTTTGCTCCCTGTAAATGGGCAACAAATCGCAGAGGGATCAAAAGTCACTTTTGCTCCCTGTAAATGGGCAACAAATCGCAGAGGGATCAAAAGTCACTTTTTCTCCCTGGAAATGGGCAACAAATTACCCTTTTTCGAATAGTAGGGGCGAAAAACCTTTTTTTCGCGAGATTTTTTTTTCTTAGTTTTTCATAATTAGAATACGATACCAATTTTGCCCTTAAAAGGATCACCAGCATTTTTGCTACAACTTGTATAAAATATAATAGGTTTTTTAATAGCCTATTTTTGGATTCCACTGGACAAAGCTATTTCTTTTATCGTATGGCTATATAATGTCACTGGATATAGGTAGACATTTCTTCTCTGGGGTAGTAGTAGTGGCAAAGTAGATGATGAAGAAAATCCAGTGAGTGCTGCGAGGTCCAGATGGGACAGTGCAGCTGCCAAGTTTGTTACTCTTTTAGCACCACCCAGGGATCACGTGTAGGGTTGTCTAAGGTGTTTCCTACGGACGCAGAGTAACATTGATCCCATTATTCACTTTACAACATACATAATTAACAGAAATAATATTTTTCGCTATACCTAATTACCAACATACCTACCTACTCAGATTAATGAATAGTTTAAAAATCTCGCACTTAGTCCTATCCAGTGAAACCCCAGCCTGTAACGACATAATAATGAGAGAGTGGGCCTATAAATGATTAAACTAATGACGTATTGTAATTTCTTCCCAGACCCATTAAAACAAGATTCCAGACCTTTAAAATAATGAATAGGCATTTTTCCCCACGGACAACATGGCTAGTGACGTACCGCAGGAATGTCGGGAATATCACTTAATTCCCGGAATATTCCCTAAGTAATCTATTTAAAAGTTTGATCGGAAATAAATATTAACACAATCAAAACTAAAAAGTGTTTTACAAAGCATAAGATAATGAAAAATAGTAACGAGGTAAAAATAGGGCCTTTACCAGTGCCGGAGCACCAGCAGTCCTAGAGCCCACGGGCCTAACTAAGGGACGACGGCAAGCGGCATGACCCTCGTTCGTTGGAGGTTGCCGGATGGGACGGCCTCTAGTCTGGGACGCCACATGTGTGGACACCCTTGCGCCGTCCAAACTTCCAGGAACTTCGGTCAAAGCTGCAGCGGCTGCCGAATCGGCCGAGCAACTCAAGCGGCTCAAATATGCAGCCATCGGTTCTGAACAACCATTCGGAGTAGAAATCATTGGCCTTGGGGACCCGGTGCACATCTAATATTTAGGGAGCTAGCTAATAAGCGGCTCGTAGACGCCACGGGTGACCAGCAGAGGGCTGGCTCTTTCCTTGCCCAGCGCATTGGTATCGCTATCCAGCGCGGCAATGCCACCAGCCTTCTGGGCACCCTACCGTGCGGTGCTGAGCTAGCTCCTATTTTTACAAGCTTTTATTTAACTCACAGTGTTTGTCAGTAGATAAATATGTGTGTTAGATGTTTAGGTAGAATCTGGCGAGGCAGATTTGAACCAGTTCTTGATGTCCGATTGAGCTGAAATTTAGCACACATGCGTAACTTGGATGACAATACAATATTTTGGTACCATCGAGCTGGTCTGATGATGGAGACAGGAGGTGGCCATAAGAACTCTGCCATAAACTACCTCTACCAGATTGAGTTTGGGTTTATTAGAATCGTCCCGATGAGTACTCCCTTGATTTTCTAAAGAAAAGTACAGTCAGCCACAATATCGAAAGCTGATTTGGTACCAATTTCTCCTAATCGATACTAGAATTAGAATAGTCTTAATAAGTCACTGTTTGGGCTCATTTGACTTGTACTGGTAACGAGTTGGGACCGATATTACAAGATGGAGCTCATGCTGAACCCTGGGGGTACCTACTGGATCTCGGGTTTGGGGCAACATAGACTCATGCTGTTTGGACTCATTCGACTTATACTGATGAGTAGTCGGGACCGGTATCACAAAATATACCTCATGCTGAATCCTGGGGGTACCTACTGGATCTCGGGTTTAGGACAACATAGACTCATGCTGTTTGGACTCATTCGACTTATACTGATGAGTAGTCGGGACCGGTATTACAAAATGTACCTCATGCTGAATCCTGGGGATACCTACTGGATCTCGGGTTTAGGACAACATAGACTCATGCTGTTTGGACTCATTCGACTTATACTGATGAGTAGTCGGGACCGGTATCACAAGATGGAGATCACGCTGAACCCTGGGGACACCTACTGGATCTCAGGTTTGGGGCAACATAGACTCATGCTGTTGGGCTCATTCGACTTGTACTGGTAAGCAGTCGGGACCGCGTGGTATCACAAGATGGAGCTCACGCTGAACCCTGGGGGCACCTACTGGATCTCAGGTTTGGGGCAACATAGACTCATGCTGTTGGGCTCATTCGACTTGTACTGGTAAGCAGTCGGGACCGCGCGGTATCACAAGATGGAGCTCACGCTGAACCCTGGGGGCACCTACTGGATCTCAGGTTTGGGGCAACATAGACGCATGCTGTTTGGACTCATTCGATTTGTACTGATGAGTAGTCGGGACCGGTATCAGAAAATATAGCTCATAATATACGATTTTAAGCTAACATGGTCATTAACATTACAAAAACTATTTAAAACGGCATATTTACCATGTGAGTTTGTTTGGTAAGCTCATAATAACAAACTCGCATGGTAAATATCCCGTTTTAAATAGTTTTTGTAATATAGCTCATGTTGAACCCTGGGGGTACCTACTGGATCACGGGTTAAGGACAACATAGACTAGATTATTCTGGTCTTCATGAAATTTGTTGAGGTTGTATCAGAGGTATATAATAAGAGACTTCAATGAGCTGGAATGACCAGGGGATTCTGGAATCAGAAGGCCTAAAACAGATTTGTTGAGGGGTCTTATTATAATCGCAAGTTCTTAATTAGAGGCGGACCTTATACGTGCATAACTATTATCGAACGAACGAGTGCAGCGACGCGAAGTTCATTCAACCTCGGACACAACTGTCAGCTTGGGTTTTTAGTAGCTGTTTCTCGAAATGATGAGGTCTATGTTAACTTAATTATATATTGTTTATATACTCGTATTGTGTAAGTACCTTGTTGTACATGTTGCTGTAATTGTCTACCTAATTTCAATTTCACTCTCATTCACTCAAAGGTTAACTGGAAGAGATCCCTTAAAGGGATAAGTTCGCCTTTGTACTTCACATCTTTTGTTTACTGTATTTATCTACTGTGTTATGTGCAATAAAGTGTTACTTATTTACTTAATTAGGCTTATTATTTTGCAACTGTAATGTGTCATTTGGGATTTTTCCGTAACATAATGTTCTTTGTGGAATATAACGAAGAAGTTTGTTTTTCAAGAATTTTTAAATTACCTGATATGGTTTAGAGGTCAGAAATATCATAAGTGTTTCATCACTATCATGATAAAAAAAAACTCAGCATGCCTACCTTGATGCCTATTACCTACTTTGATATCAGGTAACACACACAATGACCATTTCTATTAGCTAAAATTAACAGGCAAGAAACCGGTCAACACAGCGAAACGATGTGTTAATCGAAATGAACAGGCTACGGAACATGTCTCTTAAAAACTAAAAACATGAAAATAAATTTATATAAAAAACTTTTAAAAACAAGCTTTTATTTTAATGCTCTAAAAAAAGAAAATAAGCTTTTGAGTCAATCAAACTATTTTTATAGGAACTTTGTACAATTTTATGACATAAAAGCTTGTCGCGAGACTTTCCCGTGTAAAAGAGATTGCACATATTTAGGTGACACCAGTTGAAACTGTGTGCGCGTGCAACTGAAGCCAAGTAATCCTACGACGGTAGTGCAAAATTAATTAAAATATGTATGTGCCCAGCCCATTATTCAAGAATTAAAATTAAAATTATCAATGTATTTCTTAAAAAACAAATTCACGCCAAGTGTTATTTACGTGTCTTGGATGTAGTATATATATGTATATAAAATAGTGCTACTTGGCGGTTTGTCATTGAGTTAATGAGTAGTTTTTGTTACGCTAGTTGCATCTTTTTTATATGTATGTCAAACGTAAGCGACACAAATGTGCAATGCGAATAACAAATCACGAAGTGAATTTTGAAGTCAAATTTAACGAGTTATATGACAATAATTTAATGTGTACTCAAAGAATAAGTACTCAACATCGGACTGAATGTAACCAATGATTTTGTTATATTTTCTCCATATAAATGTGCAATCTCTTTTACACGGGAAAGTCTCGCGACAAGCTTTTATGTCATAAAATTGTACAAAGTTCCTATAAAAATAGTTTGATTGACTCAAAAGCTTATTTTTTTTTTTTAGAGCATTAAAATAAAAGCTTGTTTTTAAAAGTTTTTTATATAAATTTTTTTATCTGTAAATATGTACATAGCTAGTTAGATATTTTTAGTTTTAGTTTTCTATTATATATTTATGTGTAGGTATATGTTTAATAAGAACGTTAAAACGAAAAATTATTACTTAATTTGAAAATTTGTTTTATCATCCACAAATTGGAAATAGATGTCTACAATGAAAAAATCAACTGTTGAGTACTCTGGAACATATATTACGTTACATATTTAGGTAAATATGAGCATGAAATAAATGAAATATGCAAGAGACATTTAGTGTTCTCGATAAAGATCCGTGGATGGAAATTCTCTAAAACATTTCATATACCTATTCTGTAAGAAATGAAACACTTTTCAGACAAAAAATAACCCTTTAGATTTAGGGATGGAATGGAACATTCCCTTTCCCATAAGTCAGGAACGGCGCAGCACTAAAAACTGAACAATGCACTATTGTTGAGATGCGCTTTTGCAAAGTGAATATAAAAATTTCACAGTTCAATCATCTGAATGTCGAAACATTCGTCTCCTTCTTACACAGCTGCTAATGAATTTGCTCTCTCACTCTCCTAGACGCAATGATATCGACGCAGCCTTATCACAAACGACTACCAAGCGAAAAACCTCCTTATTCACATAACTTAAGGTTCATTTGGCAATAGAATAGCAAGAGGTTGTTCCCATACCTGAATGACCGCAGGTTTCGAGAATGGACCGCTCACGTTCATAAAAAATGGAAGCTGTTCTGATTACTTATCAAAATACACGTGCAGTATTAACCAAGCTTAACTCAACTGTCAACACGTATACTGTAACTGGTGCCAAGGATCTTGCTACACTAGTTACTAGCTTTGGATTTGCTAGCGCTCTGCAAGCAGATGAAATACTACCTACGAAGTCTGGCCAACGCCAATCACGAGTCAGTATCGCTCAGACCTCGAACGCGAACAGATGTGTTGCTGTTTTCCCGAAAGCTCGACTCGCGTGTTTTTAAATCGCAAGTGTAGCACATTTCTTTGATTTTACTTAGTGAAGTTTTGATATGTGTGTTTGTGTGTGAATTCAAGATTGGATTGAACAATAAAGGTGAGTTTATTTATTTAAGTAATTGTCAGGAATGCAACTAGCCGGTTTGACGCCGGACACCGTGGGAGCGTTCACAATCTCATTCGGATTGGTTGACAAGTGTTGTGGCGGTTAAGAACATTTCCTTAGGGTCTTAGGGACATCACACACCTGAGCTGAATTAAGCAAATTCATAGATAAAATGCTTAAATTTGTCTATGGTTGCGGAAATTTGTCTATGGCCTCCATACAAATAATCAGCTACCATAGACAAATTGAAGCATTTTGTTTATGAATTTGGTGAATTCAGATCAGATCAGGTGTGTGTCCCTTCTTATGCGCGTTAAGGCGATTATCACACTGGCGACGGATCCGCATGCGGCGCCGGTGTGCGAGCAAGATAGTGCTATATACATGCAGAGCGCTATCTCGCTCGCGCACCGGCGCCGCATGCGGATGCGGATCCGTCGCCAGTGTGATAATCGCCTAAGTAAGTTCGAAAACATCGGCATTGGCATAATTTCCTTTTCCTTTGCCTAAAATACTAGAGGAGAAAGCTATTAAAAAAGTTAAAATACCTATGTTTCGAACTTAATTATACTCGTATTCGATTCAACATTTAATTACATAATTACCTAGTACCGGTATATTTTATAAATATCACCTTAAAATTAAATATCACCTTAAAATTCTAATAGGTAATAGGTACTTACCAGTAAACTTATCTTACCTTCACTGGATATAATTAAATTTCAAGTAAGTAGGTAGGTACTCGCTTAAAATATATTCAATATCATAGGTGTAAGTGTCAAATTGAATTTGCAAATGCTATAATAATTGTAATGACTTGCGGCCATCTTGTCGAGCAAGGTGGTTTGGTTTCGGGAAAAACTTCTTATTTTATGTTCATTTTCGTGATTCAATGTGTAATATATAGCTTATTCTGCAGTGATTTAACGAACTAGTGAGCAACTAATGAAGAATTAGTCTCGAAACATGTGTAACCCCTGTTTGAGTTAGATATCCGTTAGTCCACGTGCTGTTTGTAGGGAGTAGCTATCTCCTTATAAAAAGCCTAACCTCACCGTACAACGTCCAGCTCTTGGAGCGACTTCGACATTGGCAAAATTGTCCCAATATTGTGGACAGAATGCCATATTTTAAAAATTGAATTGAATTGAATAATTGTAATAAAAGAAACAGCTTAATTCGCAAATACCTACTTGACCCGTTAAAGTTTTTCGCAATTACCTATTTACGTTTCACTTGCCATTTTAACCACATTCCGACCACAAGTTAGTAAATACCGTGGATTTATAAACTACGGATACCGCGCCACAGAGAAAAAACTGTGATTCCATGAAATCCATGAGCTCATATCGCACGCACGCACATTTTAGGTACAAAACTCGCATTGAGAATAGATTTACGGGGCCCACCGTCTATCAGTCCGCCTGACGATATCGGCCTGTCAGTTAAAACAAAAATTTGACAGCTCCGAACAACTGACAGGCCAATATCGTCAGGCCGACTGATAGTGGGTGGGCCCTGGGCCCCATTAGACTTGACAGATTTGCCATACACTTCAAAATGAATATGGACAACTCTATCTTATTTTAATCGAGGTTTAGTAAACTTAAAGGGGCCAGGGGCCAATCACCGTTTAGCGCTAAACATGATAAAATGTTACATTTTCAAGTCAAAGGTACCTACAATTGCCGGGTGTCAATAAGGTGTAGCTGCTATAAAAAAATCATTTAGAAATAAACTTTATTAACAACCGACAATGATGTACCTTTTACTTAAAAACGCCACACACTGTAAAATGAGGCTAATTGGTTAAATTATTGGACTCACTAAAGCATAAATAACTTCGTATCATATTGTACTTACGTACGTACGTACATAGGTACCTACTTATCAATAGTTTTTATATTTTTTATTGATAAAACATATACTGCTTTGTCATTCTGCACACACGTCTGAATTGTTAACCCAGAACGAGAAATGGTATTGACTTGAAAACGTCACAAATACGGCCTACATCATGAAATCAGTTCCGTCTCCGCGGTATCCGTAATTTTAATAGATCCATCTTAACTGCGTGCGCGCAGTTTATGTAGGTAGGCGTGAGTCATTCATTGACAATATGTGTTTTGTTGTGCAATCCAGAGGGCCTACCGCGAAGTTCGAAAATCGACAAAACGATGGTCCCGTCTCTATCGCTTTTGCGTATACAAAAGAGAGTGATGGAAATATTCGATTCGATGAACGAAGTGCTTCGCGGTTATAGGCCAGAACTTTGGTTATCGGAGTTCGGAGTTTAAATAGATAACGTGAACATAAACATAATTAAGTATTGTTTAACGTAATAATTACGATGTTTGTTTTAATTAAGATTTGTTGAAGACTACCGCACTTTGGATAATGTTTGTAGGTTATTAGTTTATCAGTGTAGTGTTATCACTTGGGTAATTTGATGACACTTTGTACTACACAGTAGGTAGGTATTTGTTTTTTTATTAAATTTGTTTATTTATTACACAAGAGATTGTAATTACATTACAGCGCACGCAAAAACTATATATTTCCTTAGTACCTATCGAGGTACATACTATGTATGTACGTTTTATAATAATTATTATAATAGAGGCACAGGGGCCATTCATTTATTACGTAAGATGATTTCGTGGGCAAGGGGGTTGAGCATGTCTTTACTTCTCCTTACTAGAGGAGGGTTTTTATTATTTTATCTAGACCCATATCATAAACCCTCCATGATGCGTTCAAAAACCGCACGTTATGACCACCATAAAAAGATACTGTTTTGTTAGAAGTTAGAACAAATGTCTTATCTGTAACGATGTTATTATTATCAAATAATAAGCAAAAATTCGATATCATTATGAAAATCCGGCCTGCTCCCCGACCGACGGCGCGCTCCTCCGACCGCCGGCACACGCCCCGCCGACACAATCGAGTTGGCCATGGTGGTGCAATCTGTGAAATGGCAGCCATTTTAACAGTTTTAGAACGCGTCATTTAGGGTTTATAATATGTATGTAGATAAAGCAGTGTATGCAACTGTACGTAATTAGGCCTTAAAACACTCGTGTGATCTTATTATGAAACTCACTCCGTTCGTTTCATAAAACCACACTCGTGTTTTAAGGACCCCTATTACGTAACAGTTACATAAACTACTAATTTATCTTACTCAGAAGGTCAAAAAGTGTCTTATGTAATAAATACATAACGCCATACCTACACACACAGAAAAAGAAGGAAGAAAAAGGGAAGTTAGAAATCCCACGCCTCGAAAGCCTCGTTTCGAATAATGGCTCCTCCACATGATGGGATTGATGGGCCATCATAGAGACGCATCTATGCGTTAGAGGGAGCTAACGAAATTGCGATCTCGTTCTGTTGTATAGCTGCGTCCCTATGATGGCCCATCATGCAGAGTAGCAATAACATTTGTATTCGCATCGAACGATGCGAATAGGTACAAATGTTATTGCTCCATCTTTATCTTTTTTAGCGCGAGTGAAAGAGAAACACTGCGTTGCGATTAGTATGGGAGTTCATTGCAAATTATGCAAAATGATGAATTAAAACCAAACTACGCATTAATTGAGAACAATAAGGCAACGAAGTTTGTAGTATTAGTATGGTAAAATTTTGTCCTTAATTACAAAGCTAATTTTAAGATGTAACTTTGGAATTATTTTCTATCGAGCCGATTTCGTCCAATCGTGTATCGGAATTAACAAAGTTCTTCGAAATATAATGAGTATTAACATATAATTTTTTACTTCCCCAAAACAAGTACCTAGTTATAGCTGCATGATCGTTTAAGTAAAGTCAATTTGAAGGTCATCGGGTGTTGTCACCCTCTTAAGCCAGAATAGTCTTTCACCGGCCATTCCCCTTGACCTTCCGAACAACTAATTGACGGGGGAGTTCTATTACGAGAACTAATTAAAATGGTCAGTGATAGATTCGTAATTAGGATGAAATAGGGGAAAATATTACTTGTTTGCTTATTCATTTATTTATTCTATTTATTTAATCTTTATTGCACAAAAGAAAATCTTATAGTACAAAAGGCGAACTTAATGCCAAGAGGCATTCTCTACCAGTCAACCTTAAGGCAAAGCAGAGAAGTTGTGGGCGGTGCTAATATTAGTTAAATGACATCATACATTTGAAACCTAACTTACAATACTTACATATAAGCAATACATACAAAATATAAATATAAATAAATATAATATATAAATATATATATAATATGCGATACATACATATTTTATTACATAAATATATATAAAGACGATACTCACGAAACTGAAACACTTAAATATTTTATAATTGAAAGGAGAAATGGAAAAATTCACCGCGTCGAGCAAGACTCGAACTTGCGACCTTTCGGAACACCGGTCCGATCGCACTGCCAACTGTGCTATCGACGCTTACTCAACCCCGGTGAATCTTTCCATCTGTTACTCCTTTTTGCTTACGTCAGAGGGAGACGTGTAGCGACATCTACCGTAAGTGCATATACACATTAACGGCACCGAAGTTCCAAGTCATATTGGAATTGAAATATCGTTTGCAGACGTTTCTGCTTATAACAACAATTAACTTAAATATTACGAGGGTTTAGCGGTGAAACCCGATAAGTCGAGAAAATGTTTCATTTTAATAAGAACTCAACGTAAGTCACGTATCATTCCAATTTCAAAAACCAAGTTTATAGACTTATCGGGTTTCACCGCTAAACCCTCGAATTTTATTCTGCTAGCAAAGAAGCACGAGCAGCTTTTTTAAACGCAAACTTGCTGGGGGCATCTTTCACATTTCGAAGAAGAGTGTTCATTCATACGTATCTAACCTAAACAGATTTAGGTTCTAATGATTTCTAATATGATATGATAGCAATGTTAGTAATACACTACGCAACTCGATACCTAAAGATCAACTGAGCAAGTGCCAACGCATACCAATCGCCATCAGATATATCGGAGCGGCCAAGGTGGTCACAAATATCTGAACAAGGCGTCTATTGTCAAGGCGATAAAGTGCATGTTCAGATATTTTAGAGTAACCTGGCCGCTCCTATGTATTTGATGGCGACTGTCCCAATGTGCAAAGTGTCCAATTTACATGCTTAGCACAAGGGCTTATAAATTAGGTATACCTAATTAGTAATTACCTACCTAAAATAATAATTTTAATTATAGACTGTAATCTGAGAGGCCCTCTGAGATCCGGCCATAAGTACATTAATTACATTATATAAAACTTTATATGGCAGGATATAGCCGTGGGGTGCCCGGCCTTAGAATTGTCCCCCACCATATCGTCCCGTGGTTGCAGTAGGAGTCTGCTAAGGGAATATACTACCGGGAGATGGGCAGCAGCATCTTCCGCACTGAAAAAAAAGGATAACAAAACTACTTTGGCTATTTCATCAATAACCAAAGTTTGGTAAAGAGTTAATCAAGTTCATTTGTTAATAACACATGGTTTATGTATAAATAACAAAACATTTTGGTAAGAATAAGCCTTAGTTTTGTAGTCACTATTTTTATGTTACTGGTAGACGAAATTTGGTTGCTTGTAACAAATTATTTTTTTCAGTGCGAAAGCCTAAACAACAATAAACAAAAAAAACCACGCGCGCCAACCCGCCTGCCAAGCGTGGCGCGTATGGCAAACCCCCCTATAAATAAAGGGGAGGCCTATGTTCGGCAGTGGACGTCTTGTGGCTGGGATGATGATATGGCAGGAGCTACCAAATTTCTGTCTTGAATTAAAATTACTTAGAAACTAGTTTTAAGTAGTGTCCGACTGGAACCCGATTTTTAGCTGAAATCAGAACGGAATTAGGTACCTTATTCGTTTTCTTCCGAAACCGAAACTATTAATTACCACTGTGGTATAAAAAAGTTATTATAAAGGCAAGAAAGTAATAGTTTTGCATGTGACGCCCACCGTACGCCTGATATCGGCCTGTCAGGGAGCGTTCCAAGTATTACGTAACGCAATTTTTGAAGATTTTTGACCCCCCTTGGGGGGCCATGTAACGCGTTTTTTCCTTTGTCTGTAACGCAATTTTTGAAATGTTTTGAGCCCCCCTCCCCCCTAATTGCGTTACGTAATACTTTGAACGCTCCCTCAGAACAAAAATTTGACAGCTCCGAACAACTGACACGCCAATATCGTCAGGCCGACTGATAGTGGGTGGGCTCTATACATCCAGATAGTTAAGCCACAATAGCCTTCCACTAGCCATTCGCCCTCGTCAACCTTCCAAATCACTAATGAAGTGAGAGCTCTATTACGCGAAGTCGTGAAAGGTCAGTAAAAGATTCGTAATTAGGAAGAAATTGGCAGGGAAAAGTGTAACACGTGTTGTTAAGTCATTCATGCCCAAGTGCAGTCGCCATCAGATATATAGGAGCGGCTAAGGTGGTCACAAACATCTGAACAATGCCTCTATTGTTACGGCGATAGAGTGCATTTGGACTGTACAAGATTTCTTCTAACGCGTTTCGTAATTCTCCACGTCCTTGTACAAAAATAAATAAAATATCGAGCTTCGAACTGATGGAAATAAAAGAAGGTTCCAAATTCAAAAACGCTAGAGATGCCACCAGGACTTAGATTATGTATGGATATAAATGAGTAAATCCGTTCAGACATATTACACTTAGCTTTCCGCATTCCACATGCTCAAAATAGTTCAAATTAGCATGCTTATTACAACACGTGCGAGTTTACTTACACGTGTTAGTTAACGAACATACGCTTTTGTCCCACTTTTGAACATACATTTATTTTAATTTAGATTTCGTTCGCATACAAACTTATTTAAACTAAGTACTGAACTCACACGATTTTACAAAAACTACTTAAAACGGGATATTTACCATGTGAGTTTTTTGTTGTGAGCTTCCGATATTTCGGCACAGTTGCATGCGTGCGCCATTATCACGGAGTAACTGAAGTTGCTGCGAGTGTCAGTTGTGGTCTACCCACACACCATAGCGATCTACCCTCTTTCAACTGTGCCGAAATATCGGAAGCTCACAACAAAAAACTCACATGGTAATATCCCGTTTTAAGTAGTTTTTGTAATGTTAATGACCATGTTAGCTTAAAATCTCACGATTTTCACTCATTATTTTGACTAAAATGAGACTTAACCACGTACACTTACTTTTGTTATTTTCCTGACGTTTCGAGCATGTCGTAACGCTCGTGGTCGCAGGCAGACTTTGAACTAAGTCCAAATATAAGGTTATATTTACTTAAATATATTAATCATATCCAAATAAATATGTATTTTACCATTTGGTTAGTGCCCTAAACCGAGCACCTATGTAAGAAAAACGAATCATATTTAAAATCACCTTGCGTGGGTTTTCCCACGCGGTATGAATGAATAATTTAATGTTTTGTTGGAGCAAAATACAAAATAAAAAACAGATTGAGTGTGTTGCACCACGCATAATTAACGAACGGATCAACGTTAAAATGAAAAATCAAATGAAATGAAAATTGTTTAATCCAGAAATGGTTTCCATATACGAGTAAGTAGTACAAATATAATTAAACATTTTAAACACAAAACTTCCGTGAGAATCAGACATTAAATAAATCACGGGTTACTCACGTCTTTTAAGTCGAATATTGCTCGACATGTTTCGCTCCATAACGAAGAGCTTATTCAGCCCGCCGAGGAGCCGCGGCCCGCAGTCTGCGTCGGTTAGCCAACGCGAATGGCTCATGAATAGGGTTTCTGCTCGAGAATTCTCGAGGCGAGAAATCTCGAGAAATTTGTCCTTCGTCGAGACGGGAAAAAAAACCGCAATGCCTCGAGAATTCGAGAAATAAATCGCAAGAGCGATAAGTAAAAAAAACACGTGTTTAACACTTAATGCGTCTAGCTTATGCTGTCTGTGCTCTGTGCTTAACCTGTCGGATGAGTGGGACTGTAGGACCGGCTGTCCAGTCCAGAGTGGGGTCGCTAGAGCTGCGTTCTCGAGGGTAGATGTGGAAACCTAAGTGGCGAGTTGGCTATATTATATGTTTAAAGTTTAGTGACACCTCTCTACCCCCAGCCCCGCACCGGTGTTGCCCTTGAGCCATCTTTGATGTCGCTTTTTATGGGATCCCATCTTGCGGAGGGCGAGTCACCGTCTGCCGGAATTAAAATTGGATACCGTTTTATTAAGCAGGCGTCCGGTTCTTCACCCAATAGCCCAGTAATTAGCCCATACTATTCACCCAATAGCCTAGTACATTTTAGACTCCATTAACTGAATAGTCCTTACACCATGGCGGGCGCTGTCACTGCGTGCGTCCCATGACACGGGCAAGGGCAGCATCCTTTTAGTGTATCCCTCACTTTTCATTAAATTGTCTAAAGGGCCTTTGCGCGTTGGCTTTGGCTCCGCATACGCCTTCCGAAGGTCCGGAACACCATTGTTCCGTGGTCGGAAAAGACCTTCTAAAATTTCTCGAGATACTCGAGAAACTCGAGAAATCGTGGTCGAGAAATTCCCATGCCTCGAGAAATAAAAAAGGTCGAGAAACCAGAAACCCTACTCATGAATAAGCCCCTCGTTATGGAGCGAAACATGTCGAGCAATATTAGACTTAAAAGACGTGAGTAACCCGTGATTTATTTAATATAATTAAACATAAATTAAATTAAAATAATTATATAATATAAATTATTAAAAATTAAATTATGGCGGCGACTATTAATTTTTTTATGGCAGCGGAGCCGTTATCCCATCTAAAACTTTCAAACTTACCATACATGATTTTTTTAATGATGGCGTTGAAGGTAACACACGGTTTGGTGCAACCAGCCCTAAGTAAGATCAACTTACTGCGTCTTATTTCTCTAAAAATTCTTCTTTCTGCCCCTCCCATCGGTTCTTCATGTAACTTAATGCAGAACAAAGATATCTACGACTATCCTTGTTTACCAAGCCACGTCCGTAACCTAACCTAACATAACACGGCATCCCAGCAAATCAAATATTTGTCATACTTATCGCGGGCTTGAATAATGTTTGTTTGGATGGTTATGTCACTTCACTACTGCCGAGGATCCACGTTATTCCTAACTATATACAGATTAGGGATGTGACGAATATTTATATTCGTATTCGTATTTTGTGAATATTTTCATCATTTTTGACAGCATCGATTTCGTATTCGCATCAAATGATGATAAACAGTCTTACGTAAGAAATGGATGGCTCCTTGACTCATTTCAAAAAGACATTCTGTATTATTTTAATAAATATTGAGTTTTCTACAGCTACTCCGCATTCCGCAAACCGGATTCACATTTGAAGAACATTTGCATCGTGATTATTCGCATGCGTGAATATGAAATAAGTGGCATACCTATATACCTACTAGTACAAATAAAGTGAAATAATTGACATCTCTCACACAGCCCATTCACCTTTCCCTTTGATTTCCCTTCCCTACATCATTCTTCTTCTCTGCATCAAATACTTATTTCAGCGCTATCAAATCAAATAAAAATCAAAATCGTTTATTTTCAGATAACCAGTGATCCAAATATTGTTAGTTCAGATTCATCATCATCATCATCATTTCAGCCGAAAGACGTCCACTGCTGGACATAGGCCTCCCCCACTGAACGCCACAATGACCGGTCCTGTGCCACCCGCATCCAGCGGACTCCAGCGACCTTCACCAGGTCATCAGTCCACCTTGTAGGGGGCCTACCAGCTCTTCGCCTTCCGGTGTATGGTCGCCATTCGAGAACCTTAGTGCCCCAACGGCCATCGGTTCTCCGTGCAATGTGCCCTGCCCATTGCCACTTAAGTTTAGCGATCCGACGGGCTATGTCGGTTACTTTGGTTCTGCTACGGATAGTATCGTTTCTGATACGGTCACGCAAAGAAACTCCTAACATAGCCCTCTCCATTGCTCTTTGGGTGACTTTAAGCTTTTTAATGAGGCCCATTGTGAGCGACCACGTTTCAGAGCCATAGGTCATCACTGGCAACACACACTGGTCAAAGACTTTCGTCTTGAGACACTGCGGAATATTGGACGAAAAGATATGTTTCAGCTTCCCAAACGCTGCCCAACCGAGACGGATTCGACGATTGACCTCTTTCTCGAAGTTGGACCTACCTAGCTGGACTGTCTGTCCGAGGTATACATAATCGTCTACAACTTCGAGCGTAAAGTCTCCGACTGTAATAGGGGTTGGTACTACATGGGCGTTAGACATGACTTTCGTCTTATCCATGTTCATCCTTAGACCAACCCTCTCAGAGCCTTTACTGAGGTCGTCGAGCATCGTACTTAAGTCCTCCATGGTCTCAGCCAGGACTACGATATCGTCGGCAAATCGAAGATGAGTGATGTACTCGCCGTTGATGTTGATGCCAAGCCTTCCCCAGTCCAAACCCTTGAAAATGTCCTCCAGGGCAGCGGTGAACAGTTTTGGAGAAATTACATTTCCTTGCCTGACTCCCCGCTGCAGCGGTATGGATCTCGAGTTCTGGTCCTGGAGTCGGACTGACATAGAGGCGTTCAGTTCAGATTACCTAACATTAACTAATTCATTACTAATAGAAATATTGATGAAATTACCTAAATCTAAAAATAGGCTTAAATTCTGGAATCAAGACAATCAAAAACCAGAGAGACAGTCGGAAACCCTTTTGTATCGTAAATTCCCGCTAATTCCTTTTGATTGCGATTTCCAGAACCACTGTTTGAACTTCAAGGTTCCCTGTATACTGTTTCTCTACCGTTGCTTCAATAATCTATCAGAATTTACTTCAAACCAGCAGTACCCAAGCTAAATTCACCTCAAAATTGAACTAATCCAAAATTAAAAGGAAAAGTTTTGCCTTACTATGTATTCAATTTGGGTTACGTATGTTGACAAGACTGTAGGAGTAGGATTCTCACGCGACATTATATATCTACTAATCTGTTTAGGACCCGGGTTTGCCCCATACATAAAGTCGTAACAACCGTTGCAAAACTCATCCAATTAGTATCTTTATTGGCTCGCAATAGATTCCAAATTGAAACTAGTATTCCAATCTACTTATGGGTGCGTGGTGGATTGGATTGGGATGTTTTGCCTATGGCCATTCCGCTTTGTTTACCGTACGGTTATGGGACGCAAGGGATTGTAAGCGTGAAATGTAGGCCTATTTCATCAACTTGGCCATCGTTTTAACATAGACAATTGTATGTTTGCTACTATACACCTATTCGTGAGGGAATTCCACACGTGGCATGGTGGTTTTACCTTGAGGCAAAACAAAAACTGTATTATAAGCTGAAATAGATATCAACTACTTCAGAAAAAGTGATCAAGTACTTAAAGTCCTCGGGTGGGTTCGCGGCTGGATGATTTAAATTGTTAGACTTCATTAAGAGTCGCCAGGACGCTCGCGTTCCCATACAAACGTAGTTTAGCTCTCATTTTAAAACGACATGCTTTAGAACCACGAAATTTGGCATGGGCATTCTAGTACAGGGGGGTGATTTTTGAGATTCGAGCACTCGAAAGTGACATTTAAAACTCTGAATAAAACGATGAAATTATATTTTAAAAATAACAGCGATAGAAATTTAAAATCATGATTATTTAAGCTATGAATTACATGCGTAAAAATTAGCAACCAAGTTTTGTGTGCGATTATTTTCGAGCTTGAATTTTTTGAATTCGAGCGTCCGGCTGTCAAAAATCGGCCCCCAGATCTATGTCGGTAATTCGTTTTCATTGCTAAAAATTGTAATACAAAGAAAATACAGCCAGATACAGATTTACATACAAAACTTATTTTTGCTATATTTTCTTTTTGTATTACAATTTTTAGCAACGAAAACGAATTACCGACATAGATCTGTACTGCTAGAATGCCCATGCCAAATTTCGTGGTTGTAATTCTAAACAACGTCGTTTTAAAATGAGAGCTGAACTACGTTTTTATGGGGACGCGAGTTCACGCGAGCGTCCTGGCGACTCTTAAGTTGTATGAAAGTCTATTACAAAATACATTTGAGTCGTGATAGTGATTTAAGTCCGTTTTCAAGTATTCAAGCGTTACTCAAAAAGGGTCAACGCAACACGCAACTAAAGTAAACATCTGTCGATTAACAATGACGTTGTAGCTGAAGCTGAGTTTACAAAAGACGAACGCTGAAAAATCTAATGTCGTCACTCCAGTCAGATCTGAGGGCATACCGCGAGGTTCGAAAACCGACAAAACTTTGGCCTCGTCTCTTTCGTTCTTGCATATACGAAAGAAAGTGATGCAAACAAACGATTCGATGAATGAAGTGGTTCGCGGTTATAGGACACAAAGACACTTAATGGCCGTTCTGCATTTGCCAGATTTCTTAAGATTTCAAGCTTATAAAGTACAAAGCCTTCCGTCATCTTAATCCCAACTGACGGATTATTCATCCCTGCAAATTAAATACACCTTAATTAAAACCGCTGATGTAACTAAGATTAATAGCTTAGTGTTTGCCAACAAAGCCTGTTATCTTACGTCATGATGTGTCTTTAGGTAGTCAAAGTATTACTAACTTCAAGTAGGTGTAGTTACAGATTCTCTGCTTTGTCTAAGGTTGACTGGTAGAGGATGCCTCTTGGCATTAAGTTAGTTATGTACGATAGGATTTAAGATACAGAGGAAAAAAGGAGGGGTCAGAATTTTTCTTAAGGTAAGTTAGAGCTGTAGGAAAAATGCTCATCAATAATACGAAAATTAAAGAACTCATCGAGAATTGAGTATAATACATAAGTTACAAACAGAGAAGTAGAGGTAAAACAATGTTGTTGTTGGGGTTATACAAGGATGTAACCATAAAAAACCAATAGATCGTGCTTCCACACACCCATATCTTTTTTTATCATTCTTAAAATTTCCTATAAAAAAGTTTTGCCGGAGCCTTTAATCTACTTGAACGACGAGATAATTAATTCATTGATGCTTTAAGTTACCTAATTATTTTCGGAAAGTGGAAAGTAGATGTTTAATTCGCACTTGCGAAGTATACTTAAATGAAATTTTGATTAAAAAAAATGCAAGGTGTTACAAAAATACTGGTGATCCTTTTAAGAGCGTAATTCGTATCGTATTCTAATTATAAAAAACTAAGAAAATATTTCTTTTCGTGTAAAAATATTTGGTTTTGTATGGAGGGTTGGCCACTTTTGCCAGCTGGGATGACATATCCCATACAAAAAAAAAATGTTTTGTCTTACGTAGAGGGGAGATCAAAAAGTGGCTAAATTGTCTTACGTAATAAATGAACGACGCCTAAGATAAACACCGTGATAATGCCTGCAACTGTGCCGAAATATCGGAAACTCACCAAAACAAACACACATGGTAAATATCCCGTTTTAAATAGTTTTTGTAAAGACTAAGATAAATATTCAAAATGCAATGAGATGAGAGATCTTTTTAAAGGACCTCGCAACACTCACTAGATTTTCTTCATCATCTGCTTTCCCACTACTACCCCATAGAAGAAATGCCTATCTATAGTTTGGCCAGAGTTTGTTCCACTTCAAGCATAGACAGGGAGAATCATACTGTCTTTTTCTAATGCTAGTACTCTCACTACTAAAAAAGGGATGGGTATAGCATGTTACTCTGACTGTTACTGCGCTTTTGGTTTGCCAGACTATATATCCAGTGACATGCAGCCATACGATAAATACACTCGAGAGCAAAAGTTTCGGGTCACTAGCATTTTCTTAAATATCTCAAAAGATATTAATTTAACACTGATTTAGACTTTCACGGTTTTTACTCATAATTATTTGTAATAAACGGGACTTAACCGCGTATATAATTTTTAAATTACCTTCGACGTTAAAAGATATTAATATAATAATATAAGATTATGAGATATTAATTTATAAGATATTCATTTTAAAGATATTAAAGTTTATGTTACTGACCCGAAATTTTTGCTCTCGAGTGTAAAATAAAGCTATATGAAGGTGTAATATGGCATTTAGCCACTTTTAATGTTTAGAAATAACATGTCTAGTCCCTTTTTTCGTAAAATTAGATTTTTGTATCAAAATTTAGAGCTTGCAATGAACTATTAGCAACAACTCCTGTAACCGCTGGAATTTTTTACATAAATCCGCTTTTTAATTCATAAAAACCATCTAGTTACGAAAATAGTATGGTTAATTGAATCGTTCCAAACTTTAAAACCGCTATAACTCATAATGTTGTCAAAGTGACTACAGTCCGTGAGCTCTAAAAAGAACTTTCGGGTTTTAGAAAGAGACGTCGGGTATCAATCAACAGTGACACATGAAAAAGCAGAACAGCAATATTACCTTCGTGTGTCATCGCCGATTCCCGAAGGTTCTTCTTAAAGCTCACAGACTGTAAGTTCTTTCCGTGTACCCTGCATAGGTACCTATGTAGGATAAAGAAAGGTCCATGTAGGTACCTTTACTGAAGTAGCCTTGAAAGTTTGTTGGAAAACTGGCAAATTGGAGCTGATCGCACATCGATCAGCCATGGACAGGATTCAACAAATTTCAGACCGGCCCGGATCGACGAAAACTTTAACAAGATTCTTCATATTTTTAGATAAGAAAATCTACTAATTATATTTGTTGTACGTTTCAATGTTCGTTCCTCCTTGACGCAAAAAAAGAACTGAATATATTTTTTATGTTCGTTATAACACGAGGGTAGCGAACAAGCATACGGTCCGCCTGATAGTAAGCAGTTACCATAGTCTATGAACGCCTGCATCTCCAGTAGTGACCATGCGCCAAGTCTTTAGAAATCTGTACAATCCTTTTTGAAGGACTCACCTGTAGTCCTTTGAAAAAAATTCTGCAAAATTCCTCGTAAAGCCCAATGGTCTATTTATAGGACGGCAAAATTTTGTCATAATAACCCACGAGGGAATTTTTTTTCTTCACAATTAGATTTGTTCCAGGGGCTGGGATATCAAAATATGATGTCCTATTTTTTGGATAATATGTGTGTGATCGTTTCACTAACGTAACGAACGTAACGATTGCGTTGGCGTCGATCACACACACATTATCCTAAAAATAGGGGGTAAGTAATAAAAGATATAAGAACTTATTGTATAATATTCATATTCTATACGCTCATATTGCATAAGCTTGTTTTGTATACCGTTCAAAGTCTATAATGAACGTTTGATATATCATCAAAATATCTAATTTTGTTAAGTATAACGTTGTTTAAGTATAATATCGTTGTATATAACGGTCATAATGTATAACGTTCATAATACCTTAGATTTATAATGTATAATATTCAATACATCTAACACCAAAATACATAATGCTCGTATAGAATAACGGGTTGTCTAAATCGCAGCTCGTGTACATATCAACTCGCCTAAAAGCAACTGGTCTACACGATTTTTTAAGTAGCAGTAGCTATTCTAAAATTCTCAAAATGTTGAAACCTGAACTTAACTAGACGGAGCCCCGCTTCGCTGGGCTCCTATTTCCGGGCGGTTTGCCCTTCGGGCATCTGAAGCTACCTAACGAACCTAACCTACCTATTGATTTAGTTTGATATCCGTGAAAACATTACACTTTGGGGAAAAAGGTTGGAATGGAGTTATAACCTATTTAGTATATCATACGCTGTTATATTTTATAATTATTATATTAAAAGATAGTATATATCATGATCGATATACGTTATGTATGTTATATCAACTAAATTTAGAGTATTTGAGTGTTATATGATAAGTTATTATACAAAATGAGTATTATATTAATTGACCGTTATTCCTAATAAAAATATTGATTTTGTTGTTATAGCAAACGTTCATTATATCTTGTGAACGTTATTAATATGAAATTATATATTTTGTGGTTATATCTTATGGGACGCACCCAAAAATAGGACATCATATTTTGAATTCCCACCCCTGGAAAAGTCTTATTTTGAATTAAAAAGTCTAATTAACCGACTTCAAAAAAGGAGGAGGTTCTCAATTCGACTGAATATTTTTTTTAATCTTATTTTTTTTATTATCATTATATTTTTCTTTTTTTTGTATGTATGTTACGAGATATTTCCGTGAATCGTGAACCGATTTTCTTTTTTTTTTTTATCGAACGGGTATAACCCCTAGATGGTCCCATTGTCACCAAGTCGGGGTCTGATGATGGGATCCTAGAGAAATCGAGGGAACTCTTCAACTATTATAGGCACACCTATAGTGATTTCACTATTTTTTAAAGCAACTCGGCCACTTCCTCTTAGAATAGCGGATCCTAAGTGAAGTCGGTTCTTTTTTTGTTTAAAACTATTTTGAATGAAACGATTACACTAAGGGTTCTGGGTTTTTTTCTCTCATTTCATTTCACTTGTCCTAAAATAAGACTGGACTTTACGAGGGCCAAGGAAATTTCTCACAACAAAATTAATACATACTTACAGAATTGGCAACTCATTCAAACTTATCAACACAAATATGTTGCACTAGCGAAAACAACAAAGCGCGGAACGTTCAAAGTGTATCCATAAATCAATCCAGTCGACGGGCAGCCGTTTCCGATATAAAAGATGTAGACTGCAATATCCAATCTGCATCAAGTATTTTATAGTTTTGCTACAATTGCTACAACTACAGTCGAGTTCTCCAATTTCGATGTGATATTTTATACAAACATATTTGTATGGATTGCACCACCCTGATTTTTATGCTCACATATTCTCGTGTACACATATTCTCGTCCAATTTGATATTGGTGTACTCAACTGTAACTAGCTTGAGAACTTGATGCTTGCTGGATTATGTAAGTAGTATGTCAATAGTCAATATTGACTTTATTCAAGTAGGCATAGCAACAAGCACTTTCGAATCGTCAGTAACAATTTATCTTAAATAATTAACAGCAATATATTGAGACAATTGAGCACCTTTTTTTTATCAAGATCGGAGCTAAGAGCCTGCCCCACAGACTGCATGGAATGCTGAACAGTAGTTGCCATCAGATGTGTGTCGAAGCGGCTAAGGTGGTCACAAATATTTGAGCAACGCCTCTATTGCCAAGGCGATAAAGTGCGTGTTCAGATCTTTTTGAGAACCCTGGCCGCTCCGATATATTTGCTGGCGACTGAACATTGCGATAGTCATAAATCTATTGGTCAAAAAAATCTAATTTTGTCCAAAACTGAAGAATAAAAAATGTATACTACATTGTTGAGAAGCGGCCTTCCTCTTCCTCCTAAGTGGTAAATATTATATCTACATTCAATGTAGAGGGACGTAAATAAGAACGTAAAAATAGACTGATAAATATCTTCCTGTCACAGTATATACCGTTCATCTTTCACTCACGAACATTGGGGAATGATATTATCTCGATCATATTTCAAGATACATTCATCGTATAACGGCTCTGAATTGATGACATTAATGGAATAAAATTGGATTTTCAATAGGCTAATAAAAGATTCAGTGACTCGAGAGAGACGTCTCAGGATCGTACCGTAAAGTCGTATGTGGTAATGTTATTAATTTCGTGTGAGAAGACGTTACAATTTCTTAAGAGTCGCCATCGCCAGGACGCTCGCGTTCCCATACAAACGTAGTTCTCAAAAATAAGTTTTGTATGTAAATCTGTATCTGGCTGTATTTTCTTTGTATTACAATTTTTAGCAACGAAAACGAATTACCGACATAGATCTGTTCTACTATATAGAATGCCCATGCCAAATTTCGTGGTTCTAAAGCATGTCGTTTTAAAATGAGAGCGAAACTACGTTTGTATGGAAACGCGAGCGTCCTGGCGACTCTTAAGTGATTCTATTGGTGCTTAACAAAAACATTCCTCACAACACATCCTTGCTCGTCTCTGGTAGATATGCAGCGTTAGTCTATGTGCTACTCGTATCTAGGCAACATAACTGTTTTAGATAGAATAGCTTTAGGCACTGGAGTTCGATTTTTGAATCTCACGGGTGCCTTTTTTTGTATGCAGCCGATGACTATTTAGTACGAAATAAGTCACCCGGTGAGATTCAAAAATCGAACTCCTGGTCCCACCGCGAGCTAGCACTCCCGTGTAAATACATAAAAGAGACACAGCGATATTTATAGTTACTCGCCCAGCGGTGAGCTATAAATATCGCCGTGTCTCTTTTATTTACACGGGAGTGCTTATCTTTTGTTCGTGTTTATAGCCGATAGCTCATAGCTGACTAGCTCGCGGTGGGACCAGTGCCTTATACTGGAGAAAATGTCAACCGTAAATACACGTTTCCTCCCGCTCTCATAAGGACACAGGGCCTACAAACTACACAAAGCTCTTAATTGCCAGCAACGATATTGTTGACCTGACCTATGTGTTTGATAGCCGACTGTCAGATTAAATCAATTTATTTGACCAAGTTAATTGAAATGTTTGCTCTGTTACGCAAAGGGCCTGTGATTAATGAAATTGAAACTAATTGGTCCCAAAATATGTATTAAAATAATTTGATTTGTTCTTCAGTTGAATTGCAGAAACATATGAATTAATTGACCGAGCAAGCAGATGCCAAAAGGCTTTCTTATTTTGTCCAGGTGTCCGGCCGTTCTCTCGCTCTGTAAGTTTCATACTTTCTCAGAAGATTTTCGTGTACCTACATTGAAGCCAGCATGTTCTGTTTACATAAAAAGCAGGAAGTCCCACGTATCACACACCTTAAATTAGAACAATACTTCCTACAGTTTCCACACGAGTACAAACAGCAACACACTTAACTGATCGATAGACATTATGCCGTTGCAATAGGGATTACAAATGGTCAGTTCTTCTCTTTCTCAAGTTACTTTCTTTTGTATACACTAGTAGTCCGCCTCGAACTGAGAACTCGCGTTTTCCTTGCAAACGAGTGGATCAATATAACAAGACCCCAAGGAGGATTTTTTTTCTCGTTCTAGCTCCATAACCAATTGATCGATCCTGCTCATATACGAACTTACAAATTTCATGTATCCCTGCTACAGCCCCAAGAAATTTCATAATGATCAGAAAAACGTTACTAAAGTTATCGTCAGACAAACTATCGAAATCAAAAAGCCATCCAAATGCCGACACGTCCCAGTAGCCAGGTGACAGTTCGGTTCGGTCTGGAGTTGTTTGTAAGAACTCACTTCGCTTACGCTCCGCGAGTTCGAAAAAGAGAGAACGATATACATTGTTAAGCTATGTATGCTAATGAATCCGAGTATAGTCGCCTAAAAGCCTCAACAAGTAAGCGCTAAGCTACAAATGTAAAACGCCGCATATCTGCATACCAAATTGAAGATGACATGATTTTAACATCTGAATCTGACCCAGTGTCGTGAGCGATTAAGTCTATTATCGCGTGTGACATTTGAGTTCAGTGTTGCCATATATGGATTTGAAAAGCCAAGATTCTGAATAATTAATGGTTTTTTTTTTATCATGTGTTGTTCGGTAACTGCATTGTTTCTTTATTTAGTAATTGAGACTCCTAATACTAATTATTTACTTATCGAGTCGGTGCAATGATATTTATTTTTCACATCAGCAGTTCGAACAAGCCTAATTTCCTCACTCCCTGGAGTGACGAAAGCGCGACTTTCATCAGTCCAGGGAGTGACGAAAGTTGTGACTTTCCTCACTCCAGGGAGTGAAATTTTGTTTCTAGAAGCTTTTCGTCATAATGATGATGCCTTTCATTCAGGAATGTAAATAAATGTGTTTTTTTAACTTTAATATGTTCTCACTACTGAGGTGAAAAGTTGTATGTGTCACACAAGAGGAAAGTTTTTTTTACATCTCGTGTTCTTGAGATCCGTCTCTACGCTCAAGATTCAAACTTAGAATCACTCGCTTCGCTCGTGATTCAATTATAGAAACTTTCGCTTGCTCGGGACTCAAAATAAACACTCGAAAGAAAAACCAACTTTCCTCTCTTGTTGCACAAATAACTATTACATTACAACCGGACCGGATCTTTTTGTAATATGTCAGGAAATAAAGAAGTGATAGGTCGTAATGATTAGAGTAGAATCGGAACCTGGTTCGTATAAATTTTTCATTATTTAAATATATTAATATTATGTATATGTTTACAAAAGAGGACTCCGAGTTCCTTAACGATACCACCGCAAGTGTTCTAAAATGATCGTCGACATGTCACGAAAAGTCCGACCACTCACATGGTATCCCTAGAATATTTCTCCCGTCTATGACACGCGCCTGCGCCCCTATGTCCAACGCGGTAAAGTCTATTATCGCATACTGCGTGACGTAAAATTTGCATTCACGATTGAATGAGTTGAATCACTTATCGTGGGCATAACCGGACGGGGACCTTGGGCTATTATGTTCTAGAAGTTACATGTTGACGCATTACTTGGAGTAGGTAAACTAGGTAAGTACCTAGTTGTAATTTTCTTGTAGTTAAGGCCCAAATACCCTCAACCACTAGATAGATCATAATCACAACTCGGGGTCACCACGCATCTGTGCTCCCGTACTAATTTTGTATGAGAGCGCAACCGCTTATTTCAATTGAGTTAAAGTTCTTGATCATTACTCATGTGATTTAAACATTAACTAAAATCAAGTTACAAGGGGAACCTGGATTGTTATACTACAAATTGGTGTAGAATACTATTGAGATGTGTTGTTCGAATCGTAGGAATTTACGAATAAAACTGCGCTGATGTGTGGTGACCTCGTGCTCCCTGTAAAAGCTTCATGATGAGGTGTCTGTGTAGTCTGTGAGTTAAGGTTAGAGACGGTAGACCAGAGACCGTAATTGTTGATGCAATCAGAGTAAGGTGACCTTAAAAAAATTGCAACAGATTATAAGCTAGTAGAACCAATCAACTATATGTTTACGCCGTTTTTTACATTTCCGGGATAGCGTCAGTTTAAAATCAGAAATTCCATTACTAATGAAAGTGTTTAAAATGATGTAAATACTTATTAAAATATTAAATAAAAAGTAATTTATAATTGACTACTTATTAAAATATTCTTATTCCCTTTTTTACTTGCAAGCCAGTTCAATCAGTTTTTATTAAACGGATCAGTTGATGATTGATAAATTTAATTTATTACCTAATTAATTAAACCACATTTCACGAATTCACGACTGTTTCGAATCCGATTCATCAATCACAATCACGATTAATCTGATTAATGTTTTAATCATTTATATTTCGTGATTTCATTTATAAAATGATTACAACATCATTAATTGTTTAACTCGTCAATCTTAGTAAACTCATTTCTAATTCCGGTAACATTAAAATTTAATAGTTGTTAAACTCAAACGTCTAGAATGAAATGATACGTTTTTTAAAGTAAACTTTTGAAAACTGAAATTGAGAAATGCTGAGTAACAACTGTAACAAGAGAGGTTTCGCCCTGAAAAACACCCATTGTCAAAGAAACCTGGTGACACCAGATGGATGTTACGTAAAAGATAAGGTTTGTTTACAAAAACAGACCAGTTTCGTAAGGTAATGGTTTCAACGCCCATACGTGAAGTTGTTTAGCTACTTAAATAGTTCCAGCCTTATATTCAAAAATTATGTACCGACTGTAGATTTCCTGCTAGTATAATTTGAACTATTACAGTGAACTATTCTTTTTGAGAATGACATCAAGCTTGCACAAGTTTGTTTCTATAAACCTGACCTTAACGCTTTTGAATTCATATCTTTCGTCAGTTTTTGTACGAGATGCCGTTGAAAGTCTGTAGGTATGTTTTCCGAAATCCGGTTCTTAAAATTGACAAAGATATATAACTTTACATTGAAAGCCGTTTATCTTCTTGTGCTATCTGTAGTACTGGTAGCAAGGTTCTAGAACCTTGTCAAAAATTGTTCATTAGCACGTCGAGTTTCTTCATCGTAGTTCACAGAGGGCCTACCGCGAAGTTCGAAAATCGACAAAACGATGGTCCCGTCTCTATCGCTCTTGCATATACGAAAGAAAGTGATGCAAATAGACGATTCGATGAACGAAGTGCTTCGCGGTTATAGGCCAGATCCGCCCTTGGGATATTCAATTGGCACAGAGTGGCGCAATAGAGGAAAGAGAGATCTTTAGTGTTAGAGACCAAGATCTTCCTTTGCTCACTGAGCCCGCGTAGTTCACAGTTAACTGGTGGCCTGTGGCGTATCGCTTAAAAATCTTTGTAAATGTCAGCATTGTCAGCTGATGGTAATCTCTATTGTCGTGGGATGAATGTGTTCTTGAGTCCTTAACGACTTGGTTAAAAATAGGTGTCACGCGACTCCCATATACGAGTATAACCAGTGATTATAAACACGCACCATCTTTTGTTGATATATGCCTAAGGTGATAATCTGCCTGCGACTTTTTCTGCTTTATTACACTATAAAAAAAAATTAAAAAAGTATTTTATTCGGTAGCTTAAAAACACAAATTACAAATATCTGCACTGGTGCCTCTTTTTAAGTGAGAAGATACTTGTGCTAAGAGAGCACCGCTCTTCCACGCGGTTAGTTAACAGTATATTAATAGTATATTAAACTATATTTAACTACAAACAAAAACTTAACTGTAAATAATAATACACTGATAAAAAAGGGCATAGTTGAATTTTTACTCGCTCAAAATAACGACTTGATTTGAAATTACAACGTGACTTCTTTATGAAAACACGAAAAACGTAAGTACTTGCCTTTGAAACTCCACCTTTTAAAACAAGATTTAAAAGAAACAGCTTATGAACTGAATAAGCATTAAACTCTGTTCGCATTAGTGAAATCAATTTGCCTTTCACCTTTCGTTTTACTGACTTCGCAGAACCGACTTTAGTCGCAAACGCGAAGCTTACAAAACGGTATTTGAGGGTGCAAACTTAACGAATAATATAATTCTAAACAAAAAAAGAACCTACTTCACTTAGGATCCGTATTTCCAAGAAAATGCCCGAGTTGCTGTTAAAAATACTGAAATCACTATAGATTAGGGATTGCAAATCCGAATCTATTTTACAAAATCCGGATTTTCGGATAATTTTCGCCCCGAAATCCGAACTTCGAATAAAATCCGGATTTAGGGAATGTTTTCTTGGTACTAGGAATAAATTAAAAAAAACTACTTTTTAATAAGAAATTAGTCGTTTTATTTACTGTGATAGTCTTATGATCAACGTTTCTACAAACACATGACACCCACAACGAATAACATCAGCCGCTAGCGCTAGCGGTACACCCCGAAATTCGGTAAAATGCTGCAAATGATGTTAAAAGCATGAAAATCGGAATGATTGATCTTTAGGCCATATGGATCAATTTGACTTGGTGCAACGTCTGTCCATCGCGATTCAGCGCGGCAACGCGGCGAGCGTGATGGGCACCTTTGCGCACCCATTTTGTAACTTCCTACTTTTGTGTTTACTAATCATTTATCATTAAGCTATTTGACCCATAGCCCAAAAAAAAATAAAAAACTGAGAGGAATTATGACGTCATCTTTTTTTGTATGTGAAAAATAAATTTCTTCTGAAACCTATCGTATGTGGTACTGTGGTATCAAAGGAAAGGGATTTTTGAGCTGATTCTAAACATATATCAGATTATTGCATTTTAGTAATTTGTTTTAAATTATAATAAAAATCATTTTCGAAACATACCAAGTTTGGGCTCCTCCAGATACGATACCGTTGAATAATTTTTAGTAAAATATACCTCAAATGATACTTAATATCCTCAAATAATATAACCCGAAGAAAGCAACATTTAAAATTTTTACATTTACTTTTTTAAATTTTTTAATTATTAATATATGTAAATTTTGAATGATATTATACCCGCATTGAGTAAATGCGGGTATAATATCATTCGGGTAAAATACTTCTCGGAGTATTTAAATTTTTGTTATACATATTCCTTGAGTAATAGGCTTTAAGTCAAAAAAAGTCCTAATGGGTGGGGGGTGACTCAGTTTTTCGGCCGCCGAGTGAGCAGGAAAGGGAAACAGGCAGAGAGTGGGGGCGGGGTCCATGCTCAAGACAAATTTCGAATCAAAAGCGAAGCAAAAGCCCAATACTTCGTAACGATTGCACAAACACCAGTGTTTTATGTTTTTTTATGAATATTTAATTGATATATTGATAGATAACACTTTGTTATAATGAAAATTAAAAAAAAAACTAAATGAAAATAATTTCAAAATATTTTCCTTGGGGTTACAGTTATTAAGTATCATTTGAGGTATATTTAACAAAAAAATATTCGACAGTATCGTATCTGCAGGAGGAGCCCAAACTTGGTATGTTTCGAAAATGATTTTTTAGTATATTACGTACCTAGGGCGGTAAAATAAAGAAAGGCTCAGATCGCTGGCATTTGTGGCCCGAACCGAAGGTAAGGGCCATAAACAAGCGATCTGAGGCCTTCCTTATTACCGCCCGTGGTGCGTACACAATTTTACGTCTTCTCCTGGGTGTGAAGTGAGATTTGCTGCTGCGCCCGTGGGCGGCAAATCGCACTTACCGCCCAGAGTGACGTAAATTGTATTTAAAAACAAGTGACTAAAATGTAACGATGTGTTATATTTTTAGAATCAGCTTAAAAAGCGCTTTCATTTGATACCACACACGATAGGTTTCAGAAGATTTTTTTTTGCCCATACAAAAAAATATGACGTTAACTCCTCTCGGTTTTTTATTTTCTTTGGGGCTACGGGTCAAATTGATTCATATGGCCTAAAGACCAATCGTTCCGATTTTCATGCTTTTAATACTATTTGCAGCGTTTTTAGGCGTACCGCTAGGACTATAATGCCCAAGGCCAGTGAACGAGCGCACGGGCAGCCGGGGCAGCACGGCCAGACAACCCCCCTCTACCCGCTTGACGCGTATTTTCAGTAATCAGAACATTTTAACGGTGCAAAAAGCAATTGTATAATAGCTTAACAAAAAATCCGAAAATTCGGATTTGGGTTTAAAAATCCGGATTTAGAAACGGATTGAAAAATTGGCGGATTATCCGGATTTTCGAAGTTCGAATAATCCGGATTGCAATCCCTACTATAGATGTGCCTATAATAGTTGAAGAGTTCCCTCGATTTCTCCAGGATCCCATCATCAGATCTGGACCTGGTGACAACGGGACCAACTGTGAAGCATTCTAACAAAAAAAGAATTTTCCAAATCGCTCCCACCATAAGTCCTAATCAGTGAAATTCTTCTTCTTCCTAGCGTTTATCCCGGCTTAGGGTCCGCTTGACAACCTAATCCCATGAATTGGCATAGACACTAGTTTTTACGAAAGCGACTGCCATCAGACCTTCCAACCCAGAGGGGAAACTAGGCCTTTTTGGGATTAGGTCCGGTTTCCTTATGATGTTTTCCTTCACCGAAAAGCTTACCAGTCTGTTTTCCGGGATATTCTCAATCCAAGACATTATTATTGTCTTGGAAATATTTCCTCGTGACAAGTATTTATTTCCTTTACCAAAAATATGATTCTTCGCTTAATAAAACCACGTTTTCTTAAAATAGAAATACAAAAATGTATTGTTTCAAGAGTATATTGAGTAAATAAGAGAGATTGTACTTTAATCAAACAAGTATTATCTTAGGTAAAAGAAAACTAGAAAATCTGTAAGAATATATTCGCTTCGTTATATTTAAAACTTTATTTTATTTTCGTTAAAGGAAATAAATACTTGTCACGAGGAAATATTTTCAACATAATAAAATAATGTCTTAGATTGAGAATATCCCGGAAGCTTTTTTTTCCGTGTATGATATTCCGTACATAAGTTCCGAAGGAGGACTGATAGCGTTTATCGTTTAAACTATGGCCCTGTGAGCTATAGACCTCGCGAGGCCTCGCGAACATAGCTAAAACTGAATAAATCATGTTTCTTTTCTCTCTGACGTTCATAAGTGCATTGTAATGTGCCTAAATTGAAGAATAAATATCTTTTATCTTTTTTTTTTTTTTTTTAAATGTATAACAGTACTTTTTTATGCGTGGTGAATGGACACTAATTTATATGTACTAAGATAATTTAAAACAAAAAAAGAACCGACTTCACTTAGGATCCGCTATTCCAAGAGGAAGTGGCCGAGTTGCTGTAGAAAATACTGAAATCACTATAGGTGTGCCTATAATAGTTGAAGAGTTCCCTCGATTTCTCCAGGATCCCATCATCAGACCCTGACTTGGTGACAATGGGACCATCTAGGGGTTATACCTGTTCGATTTAAAAAAAAATTGAAAATCGGTTCACGATTCACGGAGATATGGAGTAACATACATACAAAAAAAAACATAATAATGATAAAAAAAAAACAGTCGAATTGAGAACCTCCTCCTTTTTTGAAGTCGGTTAAAAACGCTTTAAATGGAATAAAACGTTTCACGAATCGCTCTTAGCTACTTAATTGTTTCCTTGCTTTTTAAACGCTATTTCATTTGCATCAATGCCAACTTCAAAAGCAGTATTTGTTTTATAGAGTAACGAGTCTCATTCATTATTTATTTTTGTACTTTGCCTTTTATTAAAGTATATAGTTGCTTTTATTTGTTGAATGCAGTATGCTTACAGAGAATGAGCTTTTAAGGGACGGATTCCCTTAAAAGCTTTGAACATTAGACTTTCAACACAACAGTAGAAGATGCATTTCTTTGAGATAAAAAAGATACGATACTTAGGGGTATCGAATATATATTTTAGTACATTTAACAGGTTCTTTTTTTCCCTCTTTTCGATTCCTTTCTGTCCCCAAATATAACAGTTGTGAAAGGCTGTAAGCATTTTTCAAGTTTTTTAGCGTGTTTTACGAGAAGAACATTGCAACTAGACAAAAAAAAAACAATTTTTAACACTACTAGTAACACTGGTTCTGCACCGGAGGCCTTGGTTACATTTTCATTATGTGAAATGAACATGATATTCCAGACGACAAGATCATTTTGAACACCTCACTCGTTTACTTTTGCTGCTGACTGTACCTTTATAATAGTATCCTAAATATTTAACGCGTTTACATAACTCCCGCTGGTAACAAAAAGCACGTCATTACGTGCCTCGGTTAAGCCTGAGTATAGATTGCCATAAATTCACCACGGTCACAATATTTTAACCTAAAACCGAAATTATTCGGTTTCGCTGAGTATGACCAAATCCATGTTGATAAATTATAGGGATGGTTTAATAAAGGGGTTACGGCTTATGGTGGCATTTTTTCCATAATTTACCTACCATGCAGTTATAGCTTATTGGAAACTTGGAATAAAGTAGATTGTATTACAAGGGAGCAAAATAACTTATTTCGGTCGAGGTCGTGTTGAATCCCGAACGAAGCGAAGGATTCCAGAATAGATTCCCGAGCGTAGCGAGGGATTCTAACGTGGAATCCTGAGCGTAGATTCAAGTGACCCGAGATCGAAATAATTTTGCTACCGCGTAGTACTCTCTTGCTTTCTTGGGGTTAGATATGAGGATATTTAGTATCATTTTTGATATATAGTACCAAAATACCATATCGTATCTGGGGGAGCCCAAACTTGGTATGTTTTGAAAATTATTTTTGTTTTATTTAAAAAAATGGCTGAAATGTAATGATGTGGTATATTTTTAGAATCGCCTCTATTAGTCCTTTAAGTGAAAAAGTCCGTATAATTGTATGTGAATCGCTGGTTCTCTCAAAGCTAAATTATTACGATGTAGTTTACGGTCCACGTTTGCAACAGAAAACTCGTCGCCTAATACAGCGAGTACAAAATGCATGTTATAAGTTTTGTTACTCTATCCCTCCGAGAAGCTACATTACGCCATATTTCAATAAATCGTCCATGCTTAACATGTCTTCACGTCGACATCTATATCTTGCCTGTCTCCTTTTTGGCGTTCTAAACACCAATTCACCTGAAAACCTATTTTCTAAAATAAATGCATCAACATTTCATAACCGGTATGGCACTAGGTCCACTTGGCGGTGTCTATTATAAATGCACCATCACAGGATGGCTGCTTTCACTGGATGCTTCCGATATCTCGCAACCAAATGCTGGAATGATATCCCTCCACCTGTAAGACAGCTGAAAACTAAATTATCCTTTAAATATCTTTTTTTTAATACTTTTGGAAAAACAAAAAACAGGGATACCATACGGTTATTTGGTTGCGGATTTCAGAATCTAAAATCTGGCTTAGACACTATTGTTTTATACTTTTTATGTTGATATGTTTATTTTTTTTGTTACTGTTTTTACTATTAATATTATGATACGTATTATACTACACGCACAGTCACACTTCGTACATTTATTACCAATTCGTTACACGTTAACAAAAAAATAATTCTGTGCTCATGAATACTTTTTAAAATATATTCTCATTTGTAAGTAGCGTGACTTGGGTTTCGGCAGAATACCAGTGTTTTGCTCGAAAGAGTGAAGCGTATAGCTGAGCCGCGAACCCTTTTGTTTTGCTGCAACGCACACAACCTGTCTAATTTGTTACCTCATCTGTTGTTTATTTTCATTTATTCTTTCAATTTATTCTCTGATGTGTTATAGTTGTTGTAATTTCACTGTTTTTGTATTGTGTGTTATTGCAGTAGTCCAAATATATGCTTTATCTATCTATCTATCTATCCTTTCATATGATACCACACACGATAGGTTTATGAAAAAAAAAAATTCCATACAAAAAAAATATGAATCAGCACCCCCCTCCTAAGGGAAATTTATTTAAGAACTGCGGATCAAAAATTTTGTTTTGACCTCTAGTATGCGTGTGCCAAATGGCTAAACTGTACATCGATTTGCGGTTTCTTTTTGTATACAAGGCGCACTATATGTTTTGGTGACGCTATGACAGAATATGTTTCCTACCCATACGTTAGCTTCGATAGGAATTCAAATAAACAAATATAACAGTTGCGTACCTAGTTAATTTTTGCTTAATTGCTTATCGTGCATATAGTTCAATAGACGTTTATTATAGTTCCACCACTTGAACTCACTTACCTATTAAATTTCAATCAACAAATAATTAAACTAGGGCATGCAATACCGGTATTGGTTGTATGGGCAATCCCATAATTCCGGTATTAGCCCATACAAGCAATACCGGTATTGCATGCCCTAAATTAAACACTCCGTTCTCAAATTTGTGAGAAATAACTTATTCACATTCAGATAATGGGTGCCGATCAATAGATGAATGTGTTAAATAATTTGTACGTAAATTATTCGTAAAGCTATATTGATATCAGATATGTTACAGAGCTCCGGTTCCGGTTCCGTTAAGTCGGAACTTCCGATTGGTTTTAAACATCCGCTTCGGTTCTGGTTCTGTTACTTTCAAAACAGAAATTATTTCGGATGTCATAACAACGCAGCGGGGGGAAATGAGCGGCATAAGTCAAAAAACAGACGAGTTTATGAACCTACCCTTAACATGTTGTCCACCTATCACTCGGGTTCCGATCTGGTTCCGGTTCCGGTTCCGTTCCGTTCCGATAAAACCACCTCTGTTACATTCCTGATTGACATACAAATGGGAAATATCTCGGGACTCGTTGAGTAATAATATACGTCACTCTGGGCGGTAAGTGAGATTTGCCGCCCACGGGCGCAGCAGCAAATCTCACTTCACACCCAGGAGAAGACGTAAAATTGTGTACGCACCACGGGCGGTAATAAAGACGGCCTCAGATCGCTTGTTTATGGCCCTTACCTTCGGTTCGGGCCACAAATGTCCGCGACCTGAGCCGTTCTTTATTTTACCGCCCTATAGGGCCTATAGGTACGTAATCTACTATTCCGCACTTGGAGTTATAATATCAATATTACAAATGTTAAAAATTCTCTGTGCTTTTAAGTATGAAGCTTCCCTTCTTTGTTTAACCATGCCTAGGTTTTATAAATACATGTCCTAGATTAAATGGTTGTTTACGTAGCAAACCGTTTTAAGCGGAGATCCAAAGAACAACTCTACGTATTGCACATGCACATGCACTTAGCTGCATTGAAATTGTTTGCGTTGGAGCCACAGTATGCAATTAATGCGTAGGGTAACTTTTATAGTTTTAATAAGATTTCATAGGTGGGAGGTTTCAGAAAAAAGTGTACGATGATTTTGTTTATCTTAATGAAAAGTTTTTTTAACTCTATCAATCGAGAAATAGGTTTCATGTTGTGTAGGTAACAAAACAATTGTAGGGCTTCTTTTGACTTCCACTTTACATAAACGAAAAATAATTCTGGATTTATTGAATTGTTTAATTTTAAACTATAATATAATAATGGTCTTCAAGATTACGAATTTAAAGTTATATAAGAATATTATAAATTCACTAGTTGGTATGTACTTAACATGCCTTCTCTGTAGAAAAAAATGCATTTATAATTCTCTGTGTCAAGATTTTTTTAACCAGACTTTGCTTAGGCAGTCGTTTGCATGAACAAATAGTTGGAATCTGTTGTATATCGATCGTGGGATTATAATAATGTCAATGTCACACTCTGAATCACGATCACAACGGTTCACCGTGGCATTCTTTATATAATCTATTACTTATGCAAATATTGGTTCCGTTTCAGTTCACTTTTGGTGGCTCATTTTTTATAACTTTTTGTAAAATCTAAAGTCAAAGTAAAAAATATATATATTCAAGAAAGCCATAGCAACAATCACTTTCAAATAAGACAATAATCGATTACGTATTTACCCAATAGTCCATTTTTATTTCACATTTTCCACACAAACACACACAGACTCTTAGGTTAAATTGACGATTCACAAGCAAGATCATAAGATATATGTGTTCTTGTTAGTTCTATTCTATCATAAATAATACTATACTGACCTCCGTATTACTATATTACGAAAACAAAACCCAAAAATTAATCTGATTCTAAAACTAATAAACACCTTCTGAGAGACGGCATCCTACTGTTTTTCTTTAGCTGTGGCACCCCACCCCATAATTACTGGCATACCGATGACAGGGTGCACGGAAGTGCTGTTGGCAAGTCGCTAACGAACCTGTGTCAGGGAGGCGACTTTTTACATTTTTTACTTTACAAATGGATTTTCGTATTTCAGCTACTACTTGTTGGCTTGGCAATAACAGCCCAACATTTGTGTTTCGGGAGAACTTTATGAGTTCTATTACATCTTTAGTCGGATAACTAGTTCAAATGAGATGAGAATATCTTTTCACCCCTACTATTCGAAAAAGGGTAATTTGTTGCCCATTTACAGGGAGCAAAAGTGACTTTTGATCACTCTGCGTTTTTTTTTAATTTTCCTTGTCTTTGCAACCGATTAAAATGAGACAACATTATACAACTTCTCTTTCTAGCAGATAGCTAGTTTAGTACCTTTGCCTTCGTTTTTCTCATAGAAGGAGTGAAAAGTAGAGTGTACTACGCGGTAGCAAAATTATTTCGATCTCGGGTCACTTGAATCCCTCACTACGCTCAGGATTCCACGTTAGAATCTTTCGTTTAGAATTCTATTCTGGAATCCTTCGCTTCGTTCGGGACTCAAGTGATTCAACACGCTACCCTCGACCGAAATAAGTCATTTTGCTCCCTTGTAATACAATCTACTATTGTGTTTCTAGTAGGTAGATACGGTACGAGGATATTATTTCGATTAGAGATAGTTCGAGAAAGGGTGGTGCAATAATTCTTACTTTTTTGTCAATTAATTGAGCCTTGGAATAGATACGACGTGTGTCCGATTGGTTGTTTGCATTGCAGGTCTTGAGCCTTCTTAAAAATACATATTACATACATACAGGATGTAACAAAAATACTGGTGATCCGTTTAAGGGCATAATTGGTATCACCAGTATTTTTGTTACACCTTGTATACCTAAAGTATTAATTCATACCAAGAGATTCATACAAAGAATGAAAATAATCACTTTCGTAAATAACTCAGTAGCGGTGGCTCATACGAAAAAATGTTCTTCTACTTAATTAATCCTCAAATAATTTTCTACAAAAAAGGTGCTATACACTTTTTTGCTGGGATCAATGTATAATAAGATTTCGAGGAAATACGATAATCACTTTTTGAAACTTGCGGAGCTATTATTTACGAAACTATAAGTTTTGTCTAAAAATTGTTTTAATAAACCCATATTTATATTAAAAGACCTATCCAACGACACCCTACACATTAGGGGTGGGTTAAAAAACAGAATTTACCTCCCACTTCATGTGTTCGGGAGGTACCCTAAAAAATAATATTTTTTCAGATTTTGTTTTAAAACTTTGTCTGCGTGTTCAAAACACATACTCATACTAAGTTTAACTATTCTAGTACTAACCATCACTGCACAAAGCCGTGAACGGACAGACGGGGACAAACGGACAGCGAAACTATAAGGGTAGGAAGTTGATTGCAGGCATCCATAGGCTACGGGAACTGCTTATCATGAGACGGGTCGTATGCTTGTTTGCCACCCTCGTGGCATAAAAATAAAAAAGTAAAAAAATACCCTCTTCAACCTTCTCAGTGATGGTTAGTACTAGAATAGTTAAACTTCGTATGAGTATGTGTTTTGAACACGCCGACAAAGTTTTAAAACAAAATCTGAAAAAATATTATTTTTTAGGGTACCTCCCGAACACATGAAGTGGGAGGTAAATTCTGTTTTTTAACCCAACCCTAATGTGTGGGTTGTCGTTGGTTAGGTCTTTTAAAATAAATATGGGTTTACTAAAACAATTTTTAGACAAAACTTATAGTTTCGTAAATAATAGCTCCGAAAGTTTCAAAAAGTGATTATCGTATTTACTCGATATCTTATTATACATTGATCCTAGCAAAAAAGTGTAAAGAACCTTTTTTGTAGAAAATTATTTGAGGATTAATTAAGTAAAAGAACATTTTTTCGTATGAGCCACCGTTACTGAGTTATTTACGAAAAGCCAAAAAAAGGGACCTTTACACCCCCCTCTCCCCGTTAGCGGCGCTCCTATCCATGAGTACTTTTAGTATGTTGTGTAAGACACCTTTATCTACAACTTCACCAAAATTCAGCTATACACGAATTATTTCCCCTATCGAGCAGTTAGTGGGCTTCCTTCGGTGAGCTATAACCGGTTTTACGGTTAATGGTATACGGTTGGTATATGTTCATACCAAAAATTACCGGTTTTCCCCTTTTTCCAAGCACTATAACTAAACGCCCCGTTTATTAAAACAAACAAACCGTTAAATACCGTACTCCGCAGCTTTCGCACTCCGATAAATACCGCTAGGGAATAAACTGTATTAAACTTGCGTCGCCGTCCGTACGGCACTTTCAATTTGTATTGTCCGGGAAACAATGTGAGTGCGTTATTTATTAAACTAGTTAATTACGTTAAGCGTCTTATTTTTTTTTCTATGAAATTGTAATTAAAAATCTTTATCTACAGCTACACCCATATCATAAACTCTCCATGATGCGTTCAAAAACCGCACGTTATAACCACCATAAAAATAGATTGTTTCGTTAGTAGTTAGAACAAATGTCTTCTCTGTAACGATGTTATTATTATCAAATAATAAGCAAAAATTCGATATCATTATGAAAATCCGGGTGGGCCCCGCCCGCCAGCACGCGCCTCCCGACCGCCGGCTCCATCGAGTTGGCCATGGCGATTTCAGTGCAATCCGTGCAATGCCAGTCATTCAATCATCATTTCGGGTTTATAATATGTGTGTAGATAAAGCAGTGTATGCAACTGTACGTAATTAGGCCTTAAAACACTCGTGTGATCTTATTATGAAACTCACTTCGTTCGTTTCATAAAACCACACTCTAATGTATACAAACAAATAGCATAATTTCATTTTTCATAACAACGAATTGCATATTTTCAATTTGTATAATGGATTACATTGCATAAAAACAAAATGCATAACAACTTTTTTCATATTTTCATTTCTTATAATACTCATTTTGCATAATTTTAATTTTCATAATAAACCAATGATAAGTATAATAGTTCAGATTGCATAATTTTAAATTATATAATAATTAAGTTGTATAAAAAAGTCAAGAAAGAAGTTCGTTTCCGTAGGGGTCGCAGTCCTAACCTGACCCTTCGGCAGAAATTCGTTTCCGTTGGGGTCGCAATTCAAACCTAACCTAACCTACTCTTCGGCAGATGTTCATTTCCGTGGGGGTCGCAGTTCTAACCTAACCTAACCTACTCTTCGGCAGAAGTTCGTTTCCGTGGGGTCGCAGCTCTAACGTAACCTAACCTTCTTTTTGGGAAGAATTTCGCTTCCGCGAGGGTCGCAGTTCAAAGGTTTGATTGAACTGCGACCTAAACTAGCCTATTTTTCTGGCATGAGTTCGTTTCCGTATGTTATTCTAGGGATTGCAAGGGACACTCGTTAATATAGTATGTCATATTTTATTAATCGAAATAAACGTTATAGTTAATGTTATTATAATTAATGAGTAGTATACTAATTATACATTATGATATATGAAGTTATACTAAATGGTATTAGTGAAAATAATCATTATATCAAATGTTGGTATGACAAATGAGTATTATGGTAATTAATCGTCATGATATATAAAATTATGAATTTTGTTGGTATGAAAAACGTTTATTATGCTTTTCAAGCGTATGCTAACTGAAAATATGAATTTTGTTTGTATGAAAAGTGAACCGCACCCGTTTTGAGGACCCCTATTACGTAACAGTTACATAAACTACTATTATGGCGTGTGTTTTTTCATATTAACTATCCAATACACACCGTAATTAAGGTGACCAAATGTCCCATATTTTACGGGTTGTCCCGTATTTCAGGTATGATTTTTTTTTTAAATTGGCGAAACCAATACATTGTCTATGTCTCGTATTTTAAGGTCAAATCCCGTATTTTCAATGCAGTTGTCCCGTAAAACTGGAAATCAGATCTGGTCATCCTAACCGTAATGCTGCACGGTTGCAATACCCTGGACACTTATCATGTTGGAATTAAACATTACTAGTAGTCCTAGAACTAAAAACTTGCGATTTACCAATATAACAAGACCCTTATGAAGGTCGCTAGTGCGCCTTCTTGCTCCATAACCCCTTGACCGATCCTGCTCATGTATAAACTCTGCAACTATATTTATCTCTGCTACAACAACACATTTCAAAAAAGATCAAAACGTTACTAAAGTTATCGTGGAACAACTATTCAAAATCAAAATGCTATCGAAATGCAGGGACCTGGTGGGGCTGGTGGTAGCCAGCTGACAGTTCCGTTGTGGCCGAAGTTGTCTGTAAGAACTTCTAGTTTTTAGTATAAGCGGCAACAGAAATATCTGTGAAAATTTCAGCTGTCTAACTATATATAGCCTGGTGACAGATGGACAGACAGATTGACTGACAGACAGACGGACGGACGGACAACGGAGTCTTAGTAATAGGGTCCAGTTTTTACCGTTTGGATACGGAACCCTAAAAATTAAATAACTGATCTCTCTCTGACCATTACCGAACACTTAAATGTCATTAAAAAATTGGAAGTTTAACGCAATAAAGCCCCATTATCAGCAAAAAGCCGTACAAAACATAATTTTAATAGCATTACGAGAACCCTTTTTATTCGCCAAAATTGATCCGCATAACTTGACATTCAAGTGTACTTTCACTTGCACGAAGTGTATTGTGAGGCTGCGTGCGCGCAGAGACCAGTTTTTGGACCATCCAGTGTACCTCGAGATTGGGAGGATTTACAGCCAATATCAAAAATTCGTTATTGGCCTTAATCGCTCAAATACTTATGCATTTTCGAATCAAATTTCGATAGTCGCGATACCATGTCTGAGATTTTAACCTCCAAGTCGACCAGAGACGACCAGACGTGCATTGACTGACAAACTGGCTGACTAGCAATTGGTAATTGATGTAGGTACCACATGTTTGGAAAGATATCTTCTTCTTCTTCAGGCCTTATCCCATCTTTATTTGGGGTCGGCTCTCCTAATCCTTAGTCTCCAGAGTGGTCTTTGCTGGGTCGTCATTGGGTCCGTATTGGCGTTTTTGAGGTCTTTTTTTAATACTGACATCCATGTTATACGAGGTTTCCCACGTAGCCTTGGTTTCGGTCCAAGTTCCAACACTTTTCTAGTCATGTGGTCGGTAGGTCTTCTCATAACATGACCATACCAGCGAAGTCGTGTTTCTTCCAACTTGTCAGGTATAGGCCTTATTTTGAAGCTGCCACGGATATACCGGTTTGGAACTTTATCGAGTAGGGTAACTCCTGCCGACCACCTCAACATTTTCATTTCAGCGACGTGCAACTTGTCGGCTTGTTGTTTTTTCAAGGGCCAGCATTCCGCTCCGTATGTCATCGCTGGCCTCACCGCACTTTTATACACTTTTCCTTTGACGCGTATTGGCATTCTCGTGTCGCACAGCACTCCTGTCAGGTCTCTCCATTTCTGCCAGCCTGCGCCGATTCGGTTTGTAATATCGGCATCGATGCTGCCGTCATTAGACAGTACACTTCCTAGATACTTGAAGGTAGGCACAGTGTTAAGGGCAGTGTTTTGGACATAGAGCGTGTGCTGAGTATTGGCCCCGGAGAAATTGCAGTGCATATGTTCTGTTTTTTGTCTGTTGATTCGGAGTCCTGCCTTTTCCATAGCTGATCTCCAGTTCTCAAGTGTACTCTGGAGGGTCGCTGAATCCTTGTCGATTAAGACTACGTCGTCCGCGTAGAGTATATTCCAGGGTGTAGCCTGATGGAACTCGGATGTCAGGTAGTCCATTACGAGGTTAAAAAGAAGGGGGCTGAGTGCTGAGCCCTGATGAACCCCTACTTTAACATCGAACTCTGTGCTAACTCCGGCTGGGCATCGCACTATGGCCCAAAAGCCCGATCTAGCTGGACAAAAAGGGTCACTTCGATTCTTTAGTTGTACTATAAAAAACGATAGCATATACCCCCGAGGTCACGATTCTGTTGGCCATTTTTCGTAAGTACCCACCAATAATTAATAATTAATCTCGAAGTGCCAATCAGAGCGCAGTCGCACACATTACAATCATTCAATTTCCGTATTTGCTTGAGCGTTTTGTACAGTGTTTGCAAGAATATTTTTTAAGTTTTTAGTCATGAATCGTGAAGAAGATGGTAAGAATTTTTTTTTATAATCATTCTAGATATCAATACTTTTGAATTTACTGAGAAAACTACCGATGTATGTGATGGTCATGACATTTTTAGTGCATATTTTATGTTTCTTAGACCAGAACCTATATGTACCATGATGTACCATGGCTGTATTTTTTTTATGTTATAGCCCCGTTAATAGAGTATTGAATTATGGTCGTTTCAAACTGCGGGCGACTGCGGAACCAAGCGCTAATAATTTAAAACTAAAGACAAGTTTTTTTTTCAGAAAACATATTTAATAATTACATCTAAAGGATTTTTATCACAATTGGGTAAAATACACAAAAAATGAAGGAAATGACCGCTTATTTGATTATATATCAATGCCTCCAAGTATTTTAAGTAAATCAAGTTTGTCTCGTGCAAAGAAGAGAAAGTTAACAGAATGTGAAGTAAATACAACATCAAGAATCGTCATCAAATACGATACATAAAGAAGTGCAGGTTCGACAGTATGATATTCTTGACTGTACAATATATAAAAGGAATCGAAAGAATTCTTCCGATGTGCTAGTGCAGTCCAGCCTTTTAAAAAATATTCATTTTTGCTCTGAACACCAACGTGAAGGTCCAAGAAATATTGAGTTTGCAAAATTGTTAGTTTTTGAACTGGACCGTATTCCACAACAATTGCGCACAATAATTACGTATTCTAAGATACTAGACTTTGCGAGAAAAATACGTGGTGAAGATAGTTTGGGCAATATCAGTCTACCCAGTTGTGATGATTCTGAAAATGAAGAAGTGTAGATATGTGACTGGTTTTGTAGGTAACAATTTGTGTAATTTTTCTTTAGGTATTAAATGTTTTTAAACTATAATTTAAGGTTTTTATTTCTGATACTCTTATTTATTTGGTGCCATTTACAAAAATGCTTCATTTCTTTTAAAATTAGATGACCAATTTTAGTTGAACTCTTCTGCCTTAGTAATTCTTTTTGTACAAAGGTCAACTTACACTGGTTTATATATTTTTACATTAATTATAGCAAAATAATAATAATAACTGTAAATTTTTGCTTAATAGTGGCCAACCATACATATACGCATCTCTTACAATTGATTAAGAGTGTATAATAATTTTGTCCAGCTAGATCGAGGTTTTGGGCCATAGTGCATCGTACCTTCGTATTTACCCTTTCGTACATGTCCACTACGGTTGCAATGTAGCTCTCGGGGACTTTTTGGGCTCGTAGGGCTTGCCATATCAGTGGTCTGGGTACGCGGTCGAAAGCCTTCTCCAAGTCGATAAACACCATATGTAGGTCTTCTTTGATGTCTCTGTGGTGTTCCATGAGGATTCGTATTGAGTGCAGTGCGTCGGTGGTGGACTTGCCGGGTACGAATCCACATTGATTTTCTGACACCGTTGTTAGCGCTCGAAGCCTATCGTTGAGAACACGCTCCCAGATTTTAAAAGTATGCGAGATCAGTTTTATCGCTCTATAATTTCCGCAGAGTCTTATGTCGCCTTTACGCTTATAAAATGGTACCAGGAAACTTTTTCTCCAGGCGTCTGGGATCCCTTCGCGTACTATCTTATTGAAGAGGGTGGTTAGAAATAGACTGCCCACGTCTCCTAGTTTCTTCCAAAGTTCCGCTGGGACGCCATCTGGACCGGTAGCTTTATTGTTGGCCATTTTATGAACTGCTTTCTTAACCTCACCAAGTGTGACCGGTTGCCATGGTCCTTCAACCGGTTGTAAATTTGGTATAGGATCGCAAGGGTACGTCTCGTTAAGCAGCTCCGCATAGTATTCTACCCATGTTTGGAAAGATATGGACTTTCAAAATTAAAATCGTCATGGCAAGTGTTGTTGTTTATAGTTTTCACTAGGTACTTCATTTGACCTACGCCGCACGCAGAGAAATATCTGGCTACCAATACGAGAACTTCTGTTTGCAACCGTGATAGCAAGACTCGCGAGTTGACTATACAAAAAATATAATATAATGAAATATACGATAAGTAAGACTAAATAATTATTCGTAAAGATAACAAGGCTTAAGTATTTCAAACTAGAAATGTTGTAATATAATTTAACTATTCGATTTAGTAATTCCGTTTGTCACCAATTTCTCTGCGTGCGGTTAGTATGATTTGCCTAAACCGTACTCTGTAAGCTATTGGAATTACACCCAGTTCAAATACAAATGTGAACCTTATAGATATAGTAATAAGGAGGTAACAATTTTGTCGGTAAAGTTGCGCAAGCGGCGGTACAACAATGGCGCTTTCACCTAATTGAAGTTTAATGAACCATATTACTGATATGATAATTTGAACCTTATGTGCTGTATAGAAAGTGTATTTTATTGGTTCATACTGATATGTGGGTGGTCAAACTGTTTTGCGATCTTTATTGAGATATTTATTATCCATGAAAATTTTGCAAATTGACGTATAAATTTATAGAAATATGTGGACATGTAATTACAGATAACTACATTGTCATTAATTAAATAAATACTTACATATGTGAAGTTTTCAAGCAAAAGGCCGCTATATCATTGTCGGTAGTTAATAAAGTTTATTTCTAAATGACTTCTAATGGCAGTAATGCCTTACATATTGACAACCGACAATGATGTACCTTTTACTTGAAAATGGGACATATTTTCATTATAACCTTAGCCTCTGTGAGTTTTAATTACGAGCCATCAGCCGTATTACCTATTAGTCCAATCAAAAATATCAATCAAGCGACTGAATATAATCCATCCATCCATCCATCTGAGAGAAGCCTAAATTCAATCAATCAATTAGTTCTTCTGTACAAATTGTATGTTTTAAATTGTCTCGTGTATAATACGTGTGTATGTTTTACTACTATAGGTTACTATACTACTATAAATTTATCTGATTGTGCATGGTGAGGACTGGGTAGTCCCAATTAAATCAAAAACTGAAAAGATTCTTAACTTTTAAAATAATAAGTATCTGTACGAAAAACGTTTTGGTTTCAACATGTAAGTAAATATTTGAAAGCGCTACTAAACATTATTGACTCTCAATGACATTCATGTCATATTATATTATATATGTATGTATCTAAATCAATAAATTACCTTACCAATATTATTGCCTTTTACTTTTAGCATTCACTCCGCTTTCTAAACGCTATGATTTCTTTTTATGCTATACAAATTAAATGAATAATTCGAACTTAGTTTGCGTCTTACGAATATAAATTGCGTCTTTGCCAAAATATATGAATTCTAAAGACACGAAAAATACACAATTTTTCTGTAGAAACTACGTATAATTTGTCGAGACCCTCACAAAGGTGACCTTAAAAAGTTGCCCTTAACGTAACACTTAACCTTCTCCTTAATTACGCCAGCTGTAGACATTAAATTAGACTTATTTCTTTACATTGCATTCTTAACCTTTAACAAACTTGAAATAACAGGGTTTGCAATTTACAATACAATTATTTTTTAGAGTTGAACTACATATAGACCGACTTATAAGACTAAGTAGAGCTCTTTGGAAAGGGTATTTTTAAAGCAGCTGTTTAACACATTTTATGTGACCTTTTCATTAATAATTGCATTATTGAATAATTATCTTAATAAGTATAGTCAGAGCGCATAAACTTAGTCGGTAATGAACGTGCTCTCATATTACCCTATCAGTAATCATCGATTGTTATATCGACGACATTTTTTAGTTTTTTTGCTATTGTAATGCTCTAAACTGTAAAGCAGTTAGCCCAATAGACATTTCATCCTCATAAAAAAAGGTTTACGGACGATAATTTTGCGTGATAACGTGGCCGTAACGTTACCATGGAGATCTGTCCACAACGTGACACTTTTTCGTGCATGCTACCGGTGTTTATCGATGTAGGGGGCCCACTGACTACCAGTCCACATGACGATATCGACCCGTCAGTTAGAACAAAAATACAGCTCCGAAAAAACTGACAGGCCAATATCGTCAGGCCGACTGATATCGTGGGCCCCCATAAAGCTCTATACCTCTAAGTGGGCCCTATTATAAGATGTTATCACGTCAATAATTTTAAACAAAAAACAACCGACTTCACTTAGCCGCTATTCCAAGAGGAAGTGGCCGAGTTGCTGTAAAAAATAGTGAAATCACTATAGTCAGAAATCACTATAATCACCTATATATAGGTGGCCTATAATAGTTGAAGAGTTCCCTCAATTTCTCCAGGATCCCATCATCAGACCCCGACTTGGTGACAATAGGACCATCTAGGGGTTATACCTGTTCGATAAAAAAATATTTTTGAAAATCGGTTCACGATTCACGGAGATATTGAAGTCGGTTAAAAATAGCGAAAATTGCAATTTGAAAGCTGAATGTATTAAATTGTTACCAAGCTATATTAGGGCCGTTTGATGATAAATTGTTCAAGTTCAGAATGAACAAGTCAAGTGTGCTTAATTGGGGTAGTTGAACTTTATACTAAGTATGGTAAACTTATCTTGACAATACATGAGTAGATTCACAGCGATGTTCCAAGATAAACGGCCCAGTGCTTGACACTTAATACTTGACATATAGTCGACACCCTGCTGTCACCTGACGTTTATTGTGAACTAGCGACCCGCCCCGGCTTTGCACGGGTGCAATTATACATAAAAACCTTCCTCTTGGCACTCTATCTATTAAAAAAACCGCATCAAAATCCGTTGTGTAGTTTTAAAGATCTAAGCATACATAGGGACAGACAGCAGTAAGCGACTTTGTTTTATACTATGTAGTGATGCCTTAAGTTTAGTGACATGTACAGGGGCCGTATTCTAACTTTAAAACACGCACGGACATGATCCAACTTCAATGCAAATCCAATGCAATAACAACACAACACAGCTAACGCCTTCACGGCTGAATCAAAAATGACGGAATTTGCTTGAAAATTACTGCGATGCAACTACAATACGACTTCAATATTGGTTTATTATTGGTTGAGTGTTGGGGTTCTGTTTAAGACAGATTGTGTTGTTAATGTATTGTTTATACATTTTAAAATTAGAATACGGCACCTAGTACAGTGTTGAGCACTTGTATACCTTGATAATAAGTCGCTGGCCCGATATTACAGGTTGCTATGCTATATTTTCAGGGTACCTAGCTCAGTTAAATTTAGACTTAGTGTCACCATGACAATGTTCAAATTTAAGGGGCTACTTTGAAAAAATATGGGTTTTTTCAAACGCTCTAGTGACTAAACGGGAAAAGGGACTGAATTTATTTTCGAATATATATTATTAGACTATATACTCTAGTTTTTGTCACAAGCCGAAACACGATTGCTGAAAGTTGCCTCGATAGAAAAAAAATCCGAAGTTGGGTCCTTTTTCCCCTTATTTTTCTTAGCTTACGTAAACTATAAGAGATTAAGGAATATAACTAAGTAAAAAATATGGTGTTCTGGTTTATCTAAAAAGTCACACAAGCAAAATTAGACAAAACTTTATAGATTCGCTTATTTATCGTAGTTTGGTCAAAAAGTCTGATCCTTAAGAGCGCTCCATCTCTTTCTTTCGTGCACGGGAGCCATAAACGTGTCTCTAACGGATGGGCGTGGCTTGTCCGAATCGAGGAATGGCCTTAAATTGACAAAGTGAAACATAGCCTGTAATATTGGTCTAGCGAATTGTAAATTAACAATTTATATTGAAATAGGTACCAAGCTATTATTGTGAAGACATAATATTGCTGGATTAAATAACAATTGAGGAAATTGAGCTTCGAATATTTCAATTCAATATAGACGGTGAACGTGTTAATTAATACTCTTGTAACACAATCCATTGCCTGTTTATTATAAAGAGATAAAAGCAGAGGCGATGTTAAAAATATTCATTGGGAAGATGGAGCTAATTTTGCTGAAAATTAGGCCAATCGGCGATTGAGTTCTAAACTACCCGTCTACTAGAACTGAGGTAGAATTCATAATTGGGTAATTTGATAGCTGCTGACTTACAAAGTGGTTGTGAAATGTATTATAATGTTAAGTGATGTGAAATGACTCCACCAATTGTGAATTCTACACGAAAACGTGCTTGTAAGTAAGTTCATCTTAGTGGAAATCTTTAATAATGACTTTCCGAATATCTCTTCCATCAGTAGATTTTTTATTCTAAATATGCGTGTTTAAAAAAAATATAGACATTTAAATTGTCACACGGGGTAATTGTTTCTCAAAAGTTCCAAATTCTTCGTTGCACTTGTAAATTCTGATTCTGTGAAGTGTAACTTAAAGATAAAAATATGGTAAGCATTCGTAGGTATACTATAAATGTAGTAAGTATTCAGGGTTTTGTTTTAGTTTTCAAAAATCAAGCGCGTATCGGAATTTACAAGCGCAATCCAAAGAAACCTAAGGAATCTACATACGTACTAGTAAAAGAGAAGGGCGACACCTAAAATAGGTGAGTAAATAGTTTTTTGTCTCCGTAAACACCCACGCAAATGACTTCCGAAAAGCAATGTATATCAATCCCGCGAAATCCTCGGCACCAGGAATAGCGACAGATTTTCGGGAACCCCCATCTATCTTCACTTGTTATTTATTTTTAGTCCGGACGAGTTAAGGTGTCAGTTCATTTTAGACAGCTGGCAGCGACTGCACTACCATTAAATTACACGATAACCATAGTGGAATGTTCAATTTGAAGAAAGCATCGTAAAGTGCCATAGATAAAGTAATAGGCTGATTAAAACCGACAAACATGCGGGTTAAGCCCATGAAAAAGTCAACGTTCAACGTTCTAGCGCGCTAGATATCATAGAAACAAAGTGCTGATTTAAACTCACACGATTTTCACTCATTATTTTGTCAAACACGGGACTTAATCGCGTACACTTACTTTTAATTTTCCTGACGTTTCGAGCATGTCATAACGCTCGTGGTCGCAGGCAGAAAATTAAAAGTAAGTGTACGCGATTAAGTCCCGTGTTTGACAAAATAATAGAAACAAAGGTCCAAAGTAATCATGTATACACAGCACCATTATCACCATTGTATCTTTCGGATATCAAAAATACTACTTTCATCGTTTTCTAACAGACTCGTGACTCGAAATTCATAAATTGTCCCCTGGAGCTCAAAACAGTAGCAGATAATAGAGCAGATTTACAGTTACAAGAGCCAGGCTAAAATTATGATGATGATAGAAAGTGTCGCTGTGACTTATATCATGTAAAATTTAACCTTTAACAATAACCATTGCGGCTAAATTTGGAGCGCCATGGAGTGTGCAGTCGCTGCTTGTTGTCACAAATTAAAAAAAAAAACAAAAAAAAATTCAAAATATATTTATTTCATATTATATAGTTATAAGTACATGCAATGGTAATACAGTGATCCCCACACTAGGCTGAGCCTGTGACGTGGGGATCTTAACGAAATACATGAACATTAAATCTGAAATTAAAACTAAGAATTTTGATTAAATGACCGAGAAACTATCTACTTAAGTACAAAAAGTCGGTTAAAATGGTCTTATTAAGTTATAAGTAAGCGGTGTTTAAGTAAAGTTAAGTATGTGTGTTTTTAATGTGTGTATGTATGTATGAATTAGTTATGTGTGTGTGAATGCCTACGAATTAAAAGTGAAAGACATAAAATGGCATAACACCTTAATGGGAAGTCGTAACCAATCTTGTCTTGAAACTTAAGGGGCTTTTCTGATTGTTTCCATACCTGAGCTGCGGAAAGTTCAATTTGTTTCTGTGGGCAAATAAGTGAGATCAGAGTTGTATTCTAGCGATGAAGAGGTCTTAAGTTTTATTTGTGTTATGTAATCTGCTACTATAGCCTATACTTAGTTTTTTTTCAGATTAGAAAAATCGTGCGATTGTCGTCATGCGATTTTCGGGAAAACGATTTTAAGATTTGCCATTTTGGATCGTATTGGCTTAAGCGTATCACTAATAGTGGAAAAAAGTAGTTTCATTTATATTTTCCCCAGATATGGCGGAAAAAAATACAGCAAAAATGTCGAAATCGACCGTTATTTTTCTAATCTGAAAAAAAACGAGGTATACATATAACCGCGAACCATTTCTGTTGTTCGATCGCCTATTTACATCACTAATATCACTATCTTTCGAATAGGCAAGAGCGATAGAGACGGAGATAACGCAATTTCGATTTTACACCCAGTAGACTGGTGAGGGAGGTTATTATACAATAATACAATATAAGAATTTCTTTATTACCAAGAAAGCTTACGCCCGTGACTTCTTTCGCATACAAGTTTTGAAATTGTCAGACTTCTCGCCCTGCCTCTAGTTTATGGACCGTAGCCAACAGATTTCATGTCTAATAAGTAGCATCTCAGGTGATAACTTGTGAAGTTAAAGGCAATGTATAATGAAGACTCTTGAAGGTCAGCTGATGCCCTGAAGAACGTATCTTCACGTGACCAGACGAGACGGCATTTTATTTCCACTTCGATACATCCCGGCTACGATTGTTCTTGTTTATAAGATCATATACTGTAAACGATCGTGTGACAAAATTTCAATCGGGACGCGATTATATTTTTTAACCGACTTCAAAAAAGGAGGAGGTCCTCAATTCAACTGTTTTTTTTTGTATGTATGTTACTCGATATCTCCGTGAATCGTGAACCGATTTTCAAATTTTTTTTTAATCGAATGGGTATATCCCCTAGATTGTCCCATTGTCACCAAGTCGAAGTCTGATGATGGGGTCCTGGAGAAATCGAGGGAACTCTTAAACTATTATAGGCACACCTATAGTGATTTTACTATTTTTTACAGCAACTCAGCCACTTCCTCTTGGATCCTAAGTGAAGTCGGTTCTTTTTTTGTTTAAAATTATTTAAATGTGTAAATATGGATTCTAGAGGCAATGTATATGGGATATTTTAAGCTCCTATGTATTTACTAATAAATTAGTTTTAAGTATGTAACCTACGATGTAAGATTTACGCTTTTTACCTACTAACCCTCTATGGAGATGTCTGAATTAAATAAATTGAATTGAAATGGCTGCCGTTCTTTAACACCTACGGCGCGGCAGCTGACGTCCACAAGGCTTCATTATACACCGCCCTTAACCGCTTCACAAGTTATCGCCCGGCCCGGGACGCGATGACGGACGAACAAGGCCTGGCCCGGAGTCTATCAGCACTCCATGCTAAAACCTCATCGAAAAGCCGTTTTGGGGCGATTAATTTCTCCAAGTTTGCCAAGTCTGAATAAGCGTTGTGTAAATTTTCTTCCAATTTGCTACAAGCCCTGAATAATTCCGCGCACTTAGGATGCTGACGTGCAAAATAAATGGGAACTGAGAGACGTCTTGCTTGAAATATTACATTATACTGGGAATTATTCGGGCGATTAAATAAGAATTGTTTACTATTAGATATTTAGAGGACACAGTTCAAGTAAGAAAGAATATCAAACGTATTGCGAAGCAGTCAGATTTGGATTTTATTTTTATTATTCATTTTAATTGCACAATAGGCAGGTACATGTCTGTCTCTCAAGCTGTTTTGATATGCCTTCTTGAAGAACTACGCATTATTGTATATAGTATCATTAATGTATTAGTATTACTGTTTTGAAAAAATAAGTCCCGCCGAGTTTCTTTCCGGTATTAAGTAATACTTCTCGGGTCAGAGGTGTAGGGTTAGAACCGGTGGTAGTTTCTTTTTCTCTCTGACGTTCATAAGTGCATTGTAATGTGCCTAAATTGAAGAATAAATATCTTTTATCTTTTTTTTATCTTTTTTAAATGTAGATCTGTATGTTATTATAGCATTTATACAGAGTATTTTTTTAATAACTAGCCATAGAGCGAGGTGATTTGGCAGGCCATACTAAACAACTTTTACTATGGGACCAACTACGAAATCACAAAACATTTTTGGCTGTATTTCGGCCGATCACACGTTGACGTTTTCTATAGGGAGGCCAAATTGTATTAGTGATTTCACGTTATTCCCAAAAAAAAAAATTTTTTCCGTATTGACTAAGAATCATCTCTCACAATATTAGCTAGGGATACACGCACAGATGTGCCTGCCGGATGTGCCCGGCGGACAAAATCTGTGCGTGTATGGCGCGAATTGGACACGGATTTGTCCGCGGACACATCTGAATAGCGCCGTACACGAACGGATCTGTCCGCCGGGCATATCCGTCGGACAAATCCGGCGGGCACATCTGTGCGTGTATCCCTAGCTAATATGGCTGCTGGCTAGTTAACTATTAATTATTTAAAAAAAACAGCATGTAAATCGCATCCTATGACTTACGAGTATAGCCTCGAAGATACCGTGCTTATGAAGCTAGATATCCTAGATGTCCTGGGTTCGAATTCGGGTAAGGAAATTTATTTTCACCCCTACTATTCGAAAAAGGGTAATTTGTTGCCCATTTACAGGGAGCAAAAGTGACTTTTGATCCCTCTGCGTTTTTTTTTAAATTTTCCTTGTCTTTGCAACCGATTAAAATGAGACAACATTATATAAATTCTCTTTCTAGCAGAGAGCTAGTTTAGTACCTTTGTTTTCGTTTTTCTCATATAAGGAGTGAAAACTAGAGTGTACTACGCGGTAGCAAAATTATTTCGGTCTCGGGTCACACGCTCAGGATTCCACGTTAGAATTCTGGTATCCTTCGCTTCGTTCGGGATTCAACACGCTACCCTCTACCGAAATAAGTCATTTTGCTCCCTTGTAATACAATCTACTATTGTCTGTTTACCACCAATTGATTGTTCCTGAGTTACAAAATAAAATCATAGTTTATTCATAACAAATAGACAGACGATATACATTGAAAAATAATACCTACAGAAACAGTAAATGCGTCACGTAATGGCCTCATCTCAGCATGATGCTAGCGATTGCTAGCATCATGCTGATCATCATTCGTTTATGATCTAGCAATCCGTTTATGATCTAGCATCATTGCTAGATCATAAACGAATGAGGCCATCAGGTGAGTTAATCACATATGAATAATAATAATATATGAATCATCATGCATGCTTTGTGTAGATGTCTATGTAGGCGCAGGGGGCTTGTTGTAACATTTTGTGGAAGAAAGCGTATGAAAAAAAAGTATAGTTTTTTTATGTGAAGTAGTGTTTTAAACGATGAACTATTTGTCTTTTCAGTAAGTGTAATGTTCCAATCATTGGCTGGAAAGAGGTTGCGCAGGCAGCATACCGATGCTGGGGCTTCTGACGTCAACTTTGACAGAAGTGTGGAAAATCGTGTCGTTCCCGTATCGGTCTTTATATAGCCACCAAAGGCGTTGTCTCCACAGTGTTCATGTTTAAATCGTCTGTAATAGACGCAAAGGCCAATGATGATGATGAATGTTATAAATTGTTATCAATATCTAAACTAGAACAGTTTATACAAAGTCGCTTGTTACTAATTACCCCGTTCTTGGGGCTAGTTGTATCAGCTATGGGGCATGCAGTAACAATAAAACGCTTATTTTTTTAGTTTTAACGTGTTCATCAATGTTTTACAAATATTTGACACTTATTTATGTAAAACAACATTCAGAAAAACTCCTCTCTCTCTCTCTTTCTCTCACCGCGCCGTCAGACGGCCACTGGCGGTCCCTATATAATAGACCACGTTATAAAAGGAATTCTATAAGTCCCATCACCATCAACAAAAAAAAGGACGCACTTTTTTTTTAATATTGTATGTATTTATTCATATACATGTATGTGTATGTCTTCGCTTGGTACAGTCAGCGTCACATATATCGCATCAGCTAGAGTAGCCAAATAGTTAGACGAACTATTTGATCACTTTGGCTGTCATGCTGGAACCACACTTCGGGTTATTCGGCCGAATATTCGTGTTATATCTCTCTCTATACGATAAAAATAGAAAGAGACGCAACACGAATATTTGGCCGAATACCCGAAGTGTGGTGCCAGCATTAGGTACAGTAATTATATTTGACGCTGCCTGTACATATGATACAAGACTTTTTTAGTTTAGGTCTTGGATTAGATACTTAGGTATTGACTCCAATACCTAATATTTTATTTTATGTAGATGTATTTTAAAATGCTTTACTTTCGGTCCAACTAAGTTTCTTGCCACACAAAGAGCCTTGACAGACATGTAATAGCCGTTTTATTCAACTGGTACGGACTACATTTTTTTCCGATCGAACGGAGCACAATTTCACACATTACTAGGTTTTATTAGGGTTCCGAGAACATATGAGAACCTTTTTAAATGTTGTTGGATCAAATTGAAGTCTACTAGGGTAAACTAATTTGAATCCGATCGCAGGGAGAAACGAACGTTGAGCATTTTTGCCAAATTCATTTCACGCCAGTGCCATCACGGCGTACGGGAAGGTAAAGTGATGTGCAGTGCAATGCAACGCAGGACGTTGATTGGCCTTAATTTGACAAAAATGTTTCTTGATCCGATTCGCTTCGGCCTACCCTATAGCCAAACATTCATAGAATAAATCGTTTCGAGTTAAAAGACAGAACCAACTATTAGCATGATTTAAAAAAAAATTGGTTTAATAATCCAAAAGGCAGAAACGACTATTTGGATTCAATTATATTGGCAGATAGTTGGTTTTGCTTTTACCCGGCGAAATTTTTCCAATGAAATATTTGAGTAGGTATAAAATTACTTATAAATTTTTTGATAAAATACTCCATAACATTGAGTATTTTGTCTATTTCCTTATAAAACGGCCTGTAAGAAATCGTCAGTTAACAAACAAAACTCACTAAGTACTGCCACAAGTTCATAGCCATAATGAACTACTAGCTTAGCTACATAACAAGGTTAAACGTTTACTTATTTTTTTGTAATTTGTGAGTTTTGCTTGTCACCTGACGAAATGATCTTACTTTCAATCTTAGTTAATCCTAGATTTGTATACAGAACCCTACTCTCTTAATCTGATTGGTCGTAGATTTTCAATAGAAGACCGCCGTCTGCGTGCCACAGATAAGGTTTATTTGTAGTTAACCAAGCAGTTTGACAGATTGCAGTATTAATTTATTCTGTGGTCTTGAATATTCTCATTGACTGCCAAATAACGATGGAGCCGATAAAATCAAAACTGTTACAGAACACTGAACAGATTATAAATATTAATTGAAGTCAGCAGCGGATGTAGCTAATTGGACATGGACAGGTATTCAAAATGATCTGTACACGCTCTGTACAGTACGATTTAGGGATCATACACATCTGAATACCACGCCTGTGGCGATTACATGCGCGTTGCCGTCCGAAAAATCAGTACCTACTCCTATTTCTGTGACATTATTCTAGTAAAGGTACCATTTGGAGGACGGGCTTACGCTTTTATAATCGAATACCATATTAAATCCGTTCAGTCGCCGTCAGATATATCGGAGCGGCGAAGGTGGTCACAAATACATGTACAACGCCGCCATTGCCAAGGCGATAGGGTGCATGTTCGCCATGTTCAGATATGCTTGGAGTAGATGTAGACTGTAGAGGGTATTGACCTCTTAAAGAAAGTCACTCACGTTACTTTAATGGAATTTGCTCACGGCTTGATTTCACGGCTTAGACGTAACACCCACTTGAGCAAAATTCAACTATCATAAACAGAAATCAGCGGAAAAACGGGATCCAACTACTGGCTAAATTATCTTTATTGGCTTCATACGAAAATTTAGCGTGTATAGACAAATTTCCGCTTTTTGGCTGAGTTTTGTATACCTACCTATGGTAACTGAATTCCACGCTGAATTTTACTCTTAAGTGTGTAGTACCTAATAACGTCTTCTGGAGTGTCCACTCGTGGTCGAAATCAACCAAAATTACGAGAAAGACCCACTTTTATTGGGTATTTTTAAATATGGCCGAGTACTGATACTACTGATTGTAAAAATTCGTATCATATACGTACATACTACAGTTTCTATTCATACAAAAATATTTACGAGTACCTAATTTAAAAAATCAGGCCAAACTGTGTATCCTAGACTTAAAACTTAGTGCCACTTAACCTGCACTTAGCAGATATTAAATAAATTCCTACATTCAAAATCCATTAATTCCAGTTCCACAAACATTCTCCAAGTTTCTTAAGAGGATTCCAAAGTACTTGCGAAGTAGTAAAATATTTAGTATGCTTGTAAAGACTTAGTAAGTACCTAGCAGTACCTGTACCACAGGGATCAGATTATACTGGTTTTATCTTCACTTTATACAAAAATACCGGTACAGTATTATTTTCTTATAGGTTTATTATTTCATTTTAAATCTAAACGTAATATACGGTATATTAATATTTTTTTTACATGACCGAATCTTACTAGAGATTTCTTTTTACAATTCGGACACCTTAAAAATCTTACTATACATTGTACGTCATTATATAAGTTCAAGTCTAAATCATGCAAAAATAACTTCAAATAATTAAATATATCAGGCTAATATAAGGTATTTGCAAAAACCGGTAACATCCTGTATATGGTAATGTAATATAACCGTTCAGCCTGTATAAATTAGAGTGCACTCGTTCTCATGATCATATAAATAAACAAATATTATAGGATATTTTGTACAAATCGACTTATTCCCACAGTAATGCTTATATTATGTACAATCTGCAATTATCTTCCTAAAATAAGGCCGAAACCTCACATGATACGCTCTTATAGCCCTACAAATAATATTGAGTCAGATATTTTTGCGGCCCTCGTTGAGGAAGACACTATTGCAGGTAGGCTAGCGAAGTCGTCAAATTCTTTGAGGGTAGTTGGTATAAAAATCTATAACAGTTTGAGCGACGATATCAAAGAGGCTGCTTCTTATGAGCTGTTTGTCAAAAAGTTTAAGGTATATTTGATGGATAAAGCATTTTTTACAGTGAGGGAGTTTTACAGTAGATTTAATGTTAAATAATATAAATATTTAGGTATTGTAGTTAAAATGATATTATTTTGTGAATTACTGTTATTTTTGATTATGTTTACATTGTACTACTGTTTTATCATTATAATGTATTATTATTATTATTATTTTTGACATCTGTATATATAGCATAAGATAGATTAAGTTTTGACATGTGTTGTTTTTTTGACATTAAAGATTTTGATTTGATTTGATTTGATTTGTACACTATGGTTACCTGCCTTCTGATGCTGACTGGGCCAGCTCCGGGGAAGTAAATGTATGCAGCATAAATATGTTTGCAGAAATAAGAAATATAAAACTTCGACAATGGCCGTTGTCGTTAGCTTTCCTACTTCAAAACATTTAAGTGGGTCGTAAATACGAGGCAAAACAAAAGATAAACTCAATAAATAACTCGGAACAAGTGAACATCGAAACTCCCATTGCGAGAACAAACAACGGGAAACAAATGAGAATTTTCATAATGACAAGTTGTTCAATCTCTGTTCAATCGATTTGTCTTGAGCCTTAAGAGTCGCCAGGACGCTCGCGTGAACTCGCGTTCCCATACAAACGTAGTTTAGCTCTCATTTTAAAACGACATGCTTTTAGAACTATGAAATTTATGTCCTGGCGACTCTTAATTTTTCACAGACTTCAAGATTTCGAAAGAGGAGGTTCTCAATTCGGTCGTCTGTGGTTTTTAAAGTTCGTTACTCCATAACTCCGTCATATCGCTGGCCCAATATTACAGGGTTCTATGTTACATTTTCAGGGTAGTTAAATTTAGACTTAAGTGTCAGTATGATAATGTTCAAATTTCAATTCCATAAAAGTGAAACATAGAACCGTGTAATATTGGGCTAGCGATATCTGAAATCTGAACCGAGTTTAAACCGTATAGGATCTTAATTCTAACTTGTTACTTTTTATTGAGGTTTAATAACGATTTGAGTGGTAAGTATTTATTAAACGACTTCAAAAAAGGAGGAGGTTCTCAATTCGACTGAATTTTTTTTGTATGCATGTTACTCGATATTTTTTTTTATCGAACGGGTATAACCCCTAGATGGTCCCATTGTCACCAAGTCGGGATCTGATGATGGGATCCTGGAGAAATCGAGGGAACTCTTCAACTATTATAAGCACACCTATAGTGATTTCACAATTCTTTACAGCAACTCGGCCACTTCCTCTTGGAATAGCGGACCCTTAGTGAAGTCGGTTCTTTTTTTGTTTAAAATTATTATGATAAGTATTCATAGGTAGTGGACACAATGTTCAAAAACAGTGCTCTAAAATAAATATGCCAGTACTAGCACTAACAGACTTAACACGTCGCTTTAAAAGTCGATTAGGTTGAAAGGTCGACCACACTCCCACCTATATGCTAATCATCCCACGTTAAGTCGACTTACTGGCGAAGAAAAAAGACAAAACAAATACATGTCACCCTTTTCTGGACCTTAACTTTAGTGAAACAAGGCAACAATTCGCTTGTATTCATCGTGTTTTCATTTCCCTCTAGGATTACAAACAGTAATCAGGATTACAAAAGCCCATCTTACCAACTTAGCTAAGAGCTGGCCTATAACCGCGAAGCACTTCCTTCATCGAATCGTCTATTGGCATCACTCTTTTTCGTATATGCAAGAGCGATAGAGACGGGACCATCGTTTTGTCGATTTTCGAACTTCGCGGTAGGTAGGCCCTCTGAGCTCTTAAGTATCCTAGAAATAACAAGCTTGTACCGTTCCCAAAGAACTACTAATTCTGTAGTCTGTAGGAAAATAGAGTGAAATAGGAAATACTCGTAAGCGATGTGCGGAATGATGCCTTAAGTTTTTTGGCAGCCGGCGTTGTACGATTGCCGTCAAATATATCGGAGCGGCCAAGGTACTCAAACATATCTGAACATGCACTAAGGTCCGACCGAGACCACTTTTTCTGTCTCGGCCGAGAACGAGACCGAGACCGAGACTAAATGGTATTCTCGGCCGAGACCGAGACCGAGACCGAGAATTTAAAAAATTGAGAATGTAACACGTAATTTTCAAAACAACTACTATGTATCTATTACTTTTTTTATCGTGTCATTAATTTTTAGCACGATTTGCAACTAAAAAAAAAAAAACGATTGAATGTGGGGAGATGACTTAAAGCAACAATAACATCGTATAAAGGGCGACAACAACTCCCCAAGTGACCAATCAGAACTAGTTTCATAGTCTCGGCTGCGGCCGAGAATCTCGGCCCTTTTTGACCGAGAACCGAGACCGAGCTCTCGGCCTTGATTTATGGCCGAGAAGGCCGAGACCGAGACCGAGACCGAGACCGAGATCTCGGTCGGACCTTAACATGCACTTTAACGCCTTGACAATAGTGGCGTTTTACCTACATATATTTGTGACTACCTTCGTTATATCTGATGGCGACTGTACAGATTTAAATAAAAGCGTAAGCCCGTCCTCCGAATGGTACATTTACCATAATAATATCACAGAAATAGAAGTAGGTACTGGTTTTTCGCACGGCAACGCTCATGTGATTGCCACAGGCATGGTATTCAAATGTGAATGATTCCTAAATCGTACCTAGTGAAATTATGATAATTTTTGACTACTACTAATTATGAATTGACTACTAATTATATTAACCTAATCTGACCCAGGACATGTTCGATGATTGTAATAAAGTTTACCACGAAACGAAAGTTTGGCTACTAGGCACAGTCGCCATCAGATATATCGGAGCGGCCAAGGTGGTCACAAATATCTTAACAACGCCTCCATTGTCAAGGCGATAAAGTGCATGTTCAGATATTTTTGAGTACCTTGGCCGCTCCGATATTATTATATTTGATGGCGACTGTACATTTACCAGAATAATATACCAGAACTAGGAGTAGGTACTGGTTTTTCGGACGGTAACGCGCTTGTTATCGCCACAGGTGTAGTATTCAAATCGTACCTAGTGACATTATGTCTATTTTTTTACTACTATTACGAATGTTTGTTATATTAACCTAATCTGACCAAGAACATGTTCGATGATTGTAATAAAGTTTTCCACGAAACGAAAGTTTCAAATTGTGAAATTAAGATATGAAAATGCCGCCAGCATCCTTGGTACAATGCCGCAAGGGCCTAGTTTAGATTTGAGCTAGTTATTAATTTAGTTTAGTATTTGTACTGTAGTACCTCTGTATATTTAGTTATGTAAATAAATGTTTTTTCTTCAGATATGAAAATGATTTTTCTATCTCCCTTTTTTCTTAACCCCGCAACCTTTTCCTCGACATTGACCTGCTCATATACCTACTCAAGGAAACGAGTCACTCTGTATTAATACGAGAATTCCCATATAAAGGGGCCCGTTTTCATTTACAATGAGTTTGCGAATTAGCCTACTAACGATAAGTCACGTTCCGTAACTTGGCAAAATGACTGATTTCACGTTTTCGTTGCAGGTAATACTTTGGCGAGCGCCATTTATTTAAGTGGTACCTAGAATCGTTGGCTGAGAGATATTCCTAGAGGTAAGGAGCTCTAGGAGCACTCAAGACAAGAAACATATAGCTATCAGAAGGCCGGAAAGTGGGTTATTCTTAAATCTATCTTATGTATAGTTCATGCGGTGGATAGTTTCCACAAAAATGAAGTTACAGGGGTGAAACTGGATTGTTATACTACAAATTGGTGTAGAATACTATTGAGATGTGCTGGGGGCCAATTTTTGACTTTCGAGCGCCCGAATTCAAAAAGTTTAAGCTCAGAAATAATCGCACACAATACCTTACCGCCAATTTTTTTCCCATGAAATTCATGGTTTAAATACTCATGATTTTAAATTCCTATCACTGTTAGTTTTAAAACATAATTTCATCGTTTTATTCTGAGTTGTAAATGTCACTTTCGAGTACTCGAATATGACATTTAAAACTCCGTGTAAAACTATGAAATGGTGTTTTAAAAATAACAGCGATAGGAATTTAAAATCATGATTATTTAAACTATTAATTGAATGTGAAAATAATAGCGACATACTTTTGTATGCGATTATTTTGGAGTTTAATTTTCTTGAATTCAGGCACTCGAATCTCAAAAATTGCCCCCCTGGTCTAATCGTAGAAACCTCCTCCCTATAAAACCTGAAGTGACCTCGTGCTCCCTATAAAAGCTTAATGATGAGGTTTCTGTGTGTTTCTGAGTGTGTTTTAGTTATCTACCAGTGGTGGCGCATCAATGTACGATTAGAATAGTTAATAGAATACGATTCCTGTCGGCTTGCCAAATTTTCAGGCATTTGAGCAGTTTTCTACAGCTCATGACGAAAAAAAATTACCCACGGCGACTGTTGCACGCTTGGCAGGCGGGTTGGCGCGCGCAGTTTTTTTTTTGTTTATTGTTGTTTAGGCTTTCCGAAGATGCTGCTGCCCATCTCCCGGTATATTCCCTTAGCAGACTCCTACTGCAACCACGGGACGATATGGTGGAGGACAATTCTAAGGCCGGGCACCTCTTTTGGTAGGGTTCACTTATACTGGTTTTATGTTACGAAATGGTAGTGTAAACTTTGTGAACAAAAGTTGAGCATTACTAAGAACTTCTTAACGAGGAGGAACATTCAGTTCCTGGAATTTGTAAGGAAAATATTGCTTGATAAAAGTATCTTCATAGTTTTAATAAGTCTTGGCTTCGCTCGTCGGTAAAAAGTTTAAGTAGAAAACTTGCCTTTTTATAGGTGGAGCTGAAGAACAAATCAAATTATCTTATTATCTTTATTTTATTATCTTTTCCTTTGTACAGTCACCGTCAGATATTTCGGAGCGGCCAAGGTGGTCACAAATGTCTGAACAACGCCTCTATTGTCAAGGCGAGTGCATGTTCAGATATTTTTGAGTACCGTGACCGCTCCGATATATTTGATGGCGACTGTATAAGACAGTATATTATAAGTTTATAATTAATATATAGGCGGTGTTCATTTTAAAGTATAAGGTAGGTAATTAATAATTATAGTATTTTATTTTGATTAAATGCTATGTAAATTATAAAATATTTTAAGGAAATGTCTGTTTTTGATACCTATGGCAATTACACTACCATACGAAAAAAGTTAGTATAATTAAAGCGTGGCGCGTATGGCAACCCCCCCCCCCCCCCCCTTAAAGGGGAGGCCTATGTTCAGCAGTGGACGTCTTATGGCTGATATGATGATGATGATATTGATGATTAATAAGATTGACGCGCACAATAAATGTTATGACATTTGTTTCACTGACTATTTCGAAATGTTTTCTATATATGACTCTTGTCAAGATCAAATTATAAAATAAAATTGGCTAGACCTAGATAAGGATTACGTATGTATACATATATGTCTATACATATCTGTGCCTGTATAGGTATAGGTAAATTCACAAGAGCTTGCGTAGAATCTCTATGAAAATGATGACTTGGCGATCAAAAATCTCACGCCAACTTTCATGAGTCAACCTATATCTAATCGTATTTTTAATTCCATAAATTGAGGCAGCCCTAAGCACATCGACCCAAGATAGCCAAGTCATGCATTATGGACTTTATCTATCACATTTATATTTATTAACTGCCTAGGATAAAAAAGATGAGTCCAGAAAACTTATGGCGCGTTGTCTAAGAAATATGATGCAATTTTTACACGCGGTTTTCTTTGTGTATTTTGTGGGTATACCAATGTAATATTTTCAACAGAAAAAAACCTGTACTTACGCCCTTTTTTGCCCACAATCATATTTTTATTGGAGAATGTAGGCTATCAATAAAAGGGCCCGCAGCAAACACGTGGAAAAAGCTGTTTCAGTAAATTTTCACGATTTTTTTTATGGTGTAGATACGAGTCCCCTAATTATCGTTTTTTTAAGGGCATAATTCCGTCAGAAGTGTACTAAAAATACACATGTAACAATGTTTATTTTTAAATGTTTTCACAGGTTTTTATATAAATTCATGCCAGTTTGTAAGTTTCATTAGCATTCAGCCAGAGTGTCTCAAATGACCAATGTTCTGGGCACGTTTTTTATCTGCGCAACCCAACATGATTTAGGGTTGTCAATATCCAAATTATACGTACGAGTATGAAACAATGATGTACCAACTTAAATAAATAACAATATTTTAGTGATTTTTGAGTGCAAAATTGAGCTTGTCCGATAAAAAACCTCACGATCGTAGGATCGTAACATGACCGAAATGTAAAAAAAAAAGTGGAAGTAAGAATCGTCCTTAGTGCATGAGCGTCACTGTCTTACATGATATCTTTAAACTGAAGTCGTTCGCATTAAAGGTGGCAGGGTGTCAACTATTGGGCACTAGCGTGTCCAAGACTAGGGTGTTTATTGTTTACCTTAGTTTGATTTTTGGTCGCAGTCACATACATAGACAATTCTTAATCAATCTAAGCAGCGTATTTTGTGTGCAATGCAAAATAGTACATTTCGATATTAGTGCGGAAAGTATGTCATTACTTCACGAGTACCGAGATATCTTGCCACGAGCCGTAGACATTTACGCACGAGTATCGAACGACGTTTTTTAATACAGTTGCGAAAAAATTATAAAATTGTCAATTATTCACTTTGAGGTTACTTAGTACATGTATCCGAACGCTCCGCACGGTGCGGTGCGGCGCTGTGATTGGCTGTCTGTCATTGTCATTAGCTGTGATTGGCTGGAAAAGTAAAAAGCACTAAGTGCGCGATATCAAACTTTCCGCACGCTAAACCACTACAAGAAAAGCACTTTTTTGAGCAACTGTATTAAAAAAGTATTTAAGCAGTTAGCAACCCTAGCAAGGGTACGAGAGCCGATTACAGAATAACAGATGGTTGTCCTGAAAAAGGGTCTTAATTTTCACGATTTGCATTCAAAGTTTTTAGAATTTTGTTTTGTTTTTTACTGATTCCAAAACGAGAACTGAAAATTAAAGAAAATAAACTTTATTGTTTTCTCCATTTTTAATATGTACCTATGTTATTATGTTCAATAAAAATCTTTAAATCTTTAAATTGTCTCTTTTCCACGTCTTATTAAATCACCATAAGGCATCTTCAAATCCTGTTATTGATATTGACGGATCTGCCCGCAGAACACACAACAGACAGATCTGTGCGCTATTCATAAACACCGTGAGTGGCTGTTTAGGGGTTTCCAAAGTAAATTTAAAAAAATGTTATAGTCCCTAGAGATTAATAAAGAGTTTTAGTCCCGATCTGCAGAGACTAAAGTAACATTTTAAGAGCATGAGAAGTGAAAAATAATATATGTGTTTCCAGTAGATAAACTTAATTGTTTCGATGCATTTATAACATCTAAAAAATGCACGGGAAAATCCAGGTGAAACATGTGTTTGCGCTTTAAATGATTTTATACTGGTTAAAACTTTTAAAAAGCAGAATTCATCGTATAGTATTGTGACGTCACATTAGTATCCCGTATAAACTTCATATAACAAATCGTTTTGACGTTTCCTAAAAAATAGCTGATTTGACTTCATTTCATAGGAAAGTAGCCTATTATCAAGCAAATTCTGACATTTTGAATAGAACAAGGCCTTGAAATGATATAATTATTAACAAAATGCAAAAATATCAACCGTTTAAACGAAACATAAAAACACGACTGCCATTTTTGTATGGAAAACCACACTAGTTGCCGCCATTTTGAGTTATTTTCTGCACTCGTGGAGTACGGGTGTCAACCCCAGTTGACAGAAAAAAATGCGGGATTTCTAAATAAGTATTTGTTTCAACGCCATCTAACGAAATGTCCTGGCATTTTTTTCTTTGTATCTATACTAATGAGCTGCTACTACTAAATATTATCGTTATTACCAAGACATTATATTTTTCATTAAAATATTATGTTATAATTCAGACGTTTAGGCGCTAGGTGTAATGCGTAGTTAATGTGTTGGAGTTGTACTTATTGTAATTGTATCGTGTCTAAACGCGTTTTAAAGTTAGAATACGTCGCAGTTTCTGCAAACCCCAATTGAAATCAATTCGCCAACATTGCCAGACATTGTATTATAAACACAGCAACTTTCTATTGCTTCTGCAACTGAGTGGACGATAAAGTTTTAATGTCCATTAAAAAGCGTTCCTGGTTTTACGAGGCTTTGATACAATTATGTCTGTAGCATTCTTTGGGATCATCCATTAATTACATCACACGTCAAAGGGGGGGGGTAGGGGGTCCACAAAATGTGACATATCGTGACAGGGGGGAGGGACGAGTTCCATGTTTGTGACCTCACAATCCTCACATACAATTTTTTTACAATCTAAGTTTAAAAAAAGTAATTTCAATTGTTAACAAATATTGTACTAAACTAATTTTCTACATAGGTACTCGGATTTGTTTGAATACTGCAGTTCCCTATAAATTTGATACTATTTTTCTGACCGAGTTTAACGATTTATTGTTTTCGAAATACGTCACACTAAGGGGGAGGGTGCAGTAAATTGTGACGAAGTGTGACAAGGGGGGAGGGAGGGGTCAAAATATCATGAAATTGGTGTGACGTAATTAATGGATGATCCCTTTATGTAGACTGCGTTGAGTTTATGAAGTCACGTAGTTTGGATTTTAGTTTGATTTGATTTTTGATTACTTAACTAATGCCTAATCCACTCGACGCTGGCCAATATAACTAATCTAAGAGACGTTATAACTTATTAAATTTAAACTTTCGTGAGACATATTAACATTATAAAATAACACGGTTACACTCACGGCACTTTAGTCACGTCTTGCGACATGTTTCGGAGAGCCTAGGTCTCCATCTTCAAGCACTAGGAGTGCTACTTGAACCGGCCCGTGGCGCACTGCTGCGCCACGCGTCGCCGACTGACCACGGGCCGGTTCAAGAAGCACTCCTAGTGCTTGAAGATGGAGACCTAGGCTCTCCGAAACATGTCGCAAGACGTGACTAAAGTGCCGTGAGTGTAACCGTGTTATTTTATGACGTAATAACTGTTAGAAGGAATAAGTAATATTGCGATCTGATTCTACCAATGCACCACACCAAAGCGTGGATTGGGCGTGAAAACGCCCCGAGGAACTGTGTCCAGTCCAGATTGTACGATTGCACCGCTGTCTGGTTATTTTATTATTTGCATTGGTTATTCGAGACGAGCTGCTGTGGATGGTGGGCCATTGATATAAGTATGTCTCTGCAGCCATCTTAATGTCTACGAAGTCACGTAGTTTAGATTTGAATTTGTTGTTGGACATAGTTTAACCTCATACGTATACCTGCCAGCGTTTATCCTGGCTTTTGCCATGGGTCAATTGAGCTTAGCAATCTAATCGCATGAATTGGCGAAGCACTATTTTTTACAAAAGTGACTGCCATCTCACCTTACAACCGCGAAACGACACTAGGCCTTATTGGGATTAGGTCCGGCTTCCACTTTTTTTTCATTAAAATATTATGTTGTCCTTTCGCGCATATATTTTTATTATACCGGCTAAAACCGGAGCAAGGGTTAATCATTATCAGAAGAAAATAATGTTTACTTCACTCCCAGTAACTTACTAAAAAATCTAGAGAAAGGAAGGAAAAACAAACACGAAAAGGAAAACTAACTTCAGAATTACGTCCCGGGCATCTAAGCCAAAAAAGTTTGAAAAACCATAAAAAATCCGGAAAACAATACCACGGAACTCATAATAGCTATGTTTCTGCTATCGGGAAAAAACACGGTTCGCGGCTCGCTGATTTCAGATTCTCATCTAGTCCAATCAAAGAGTCAGAAAAACTTATTTCAAATTCTTTTATATTTTAATACTTAAATCATTGACCTGTCTTACGGAGCTACATTGCTGACGTTCGCAAAAAGCAATCTTGATTTCATATCAAGGTTTGTTTTGGTGTCAGAATACAAAAAGATTTTGATTGGAAATCGGAAAACAAAAGAAATATATTCGAGAAAAACTTTTCCCTTAAATTTTCAAGGTCAGTCAGACCTCCCCTATTTTGACTAGTTTTTAGGGTTCCGTAGCCAAATGGCAAAGAACGGAACCCTTATGGATTAGTCATGTCTGTCTGTCTGCCTGGCTGTCTGTCTGTCCGTCCGTATGTTACAGCCATTTTACTCGGAAACTATAAGACGTATCATTATCAAATTTTTACATAAAGTGTATTGTGTGTGCCGCTACTTAGCTATGTAGTGAAATTTCTGAAAAAAATATTTTTAGGGGGGCACTCCATACTTACAGTCAAGTAATTGTCAAAAAATATTTTTTTACCAAATATCAACATGCACATCAATCAATAGGTCTTATAAACATTTTTTAATTAAGTGGATATATTCAGAAATAATGACTCCGAAAGTCAAAAAAATTGTGTCCCCCCCGTAACTTTTGAACCGTAAGTCCAGAAATTATTGAAAAATTTAAGAAGCTACACCTTTAAATATTCTTTCAACTAAAATTATTTTGAACATTATCGGTTTAGGCGTTTTTGAGTTACGACCACGACGATACGACCTTGCGATAATAATTTATTCGATAGTAGCTACGACTGGTTTTTATAAATAATGGTTTGGAACCCTTCATGCGCGAGTCCGACTCGCACTTGGCCGGTTTTTTTGTTTTTACAGAAACTGTGTTACGTCTATTTCTGAAAGGGTAAGATAATGTGGTTTCCGTCATACATTAACAAAAACACTAACTAAAAAAAACTTAAAGCAATATTGCTAAACGGGCATGTTTATAAGGAGCATTCCACAAGTACAGGTAAGGTACACTGTTGACATACGAACGCGAATTTTCAGAAAATTGGTAGGTTTTGGACTTCCTTTTTCTGGGACAGTAGGGTCAAATTATGGTCAGAAGTCAGACTTATAAAATTGCTAACATAACTCTAATGACAGAAATACACACGCGTTTATACGGGACAGCTCGAGGAATGCCCCAGAAACTAAATAATGGGCGGTATCTAAAATATCGCCGAATTCAGCCTTCGTGGATCGGACTACCCACATTTTTTATACCAACCGACGGAAACTAATATTTTCGTTATTGGTGTAACTTCTCGGCCAATGCTAAGCGTTAACCCCCTCCCCATCCCTGAGATAGCTGTTAACCCCCCAGAGAACGTCCGAATTTCCCCGATGTTTTTATCTGACATCCGATAAGAAAAGGGTTAAGGACTGGGAACATTATTTGACGTCACATCACACATGTTATTTTTTCGTAGGAAAAAGTAATGGAGAATCGTATTTCTGTAGAAATTTACATTTTATTGTTGATGCACCAAATCAATAAAATTCAATAACAAAATAATATTTAATCGTTCACAATTAGAGTTTGCATTATCCGAATATAATTCGGATTCGGATAATACGAGTCTGGCTATTATCCGAATAATTCCGTACAAATTACTATTCGGATAATTCGGATTGCAAACCCTACTCGCAATACAACGAGGCAATTTTACATTTACGCCGGGTACATTCGCCATCAGATATATCGGAGCGGTCAAGGTGGTCACAAATATCTGAACAACGCCTCTTATTGTTAAGGCGATAAAGTGCATGTTCAGATATTTTTGAGTACCTTAGGGGCTCCGATATATTTGATGGCGACTGTACCTACTTAGCCTTATCAGCCATAGCATATTAGTTTGTTTGCGGTCAATAAAGTGAGTTCTACTTCATAATAATGGGTCGGCAATGTGATACCTCTGGCGTTTATAGGCTACGGTAACTGCTTACCATCAGTCGGGTCGCTTGTTTGCCTCCATCATGGTAAATAAAATAAGCTTTCCTTTGAACTTATCATTCCTCTGAATTTAATTTAAATGGAAATCCAGGCTATTAAAATATTTCCATTTAAATGCAGCTTCTATAAATATGAATGGTTTTTGTAAACGTAAGAATTTAATTTCAACTATTGGCTCAGTGGTAGAACTAGTAAATATGAGCTGGACATTCAATATTTATCAAGCCATATTTGCTGAACTGAGAGCTAAAACGTGGTATGACTGGTAGAGGTTCTGTATTAATATTTCTATTTTATACTGGTTTTTACGAACGGCTACTGGTTTTTAATGAAAAATATTAAAAAATAAGTTTTTAAGAAATGTAACAGTTTAGTGAGTTTCGATGTAGTTTCGATATCTTTGGTAGAGCGATCCCGGCGTTTTAATAAAGAATTTTGCCCAGTGGTAAAGTAGCCTCTTGGACAAAAAATAAAATAAACTTGGTTCAGATTTTCAGAATTTAACTATAAAATGATGCCAAAAGCAAAGATCAGAAGACAGCTTGTTGTGTTTTTAGAACAGAAAGTGTTAAATTTTGAAAAATATTATTTATTTATTTACTTATTTAATCTTTATTGCACAAAAATACAACTGTACAACAGGCGGACTTAATTATTCTGCAATTATTTCTACGAGTACGTACGCAAAATAAAATAATCTTCAAGTACCGATCGCAATAGGAGAAAAAAAAAACTTTTTTTGGAACTTCCTCTTGTTGTTTACCATACGGAATATTGAGGAAAAACATGGTACAATTATTTAATTTATCTTATAATAATAACGTGTATCCCTTACTTTTATATTATTATTTTAAAGGGCCTATGCGCTGTTGGCTTCGGCTCCACGCATGCCTACCAAAGGTCCGGGACCCCATGGTCCCGAGATATGGAAAAAACGTACAAAAGAGTGATTCTAAGAATAAATGCTTAACATTAATTACATTATTTGTCGTTTTGGAACCGAAGACGCTGCCAGGAAATACTGGATTGCTAAACTAATCCATTGACATAACATAAAAAAGTGGCACACTTTTACTTTGCTTTCATGTGTCCGAGCCAAACTTTTATTATTATTAAAATCACAGATCTCTTTTATCACCAGTGCAGCCTGGCCATCTGCAAAAAATCCGAGCAGCCGGCGAATTGGAAACTTGCCAGTAACGGCCTTATTGATGCTATAGGTAACAATATGTTAGCCATATTGTTACATCAATATTTTTATTAACATATTACAGGGTGTAACAAAAATACTGGTGATCCGTTTAAGGGCATTATTGGTATAGAAAAAGTGGAACAAAAATGTTTTGGACGCGAAAAATTTTTTTTTGTACGGTACCTACACGTCGTCCCGGCCGGGCAACCCTCCATACAATACAAAACTTTTTTTGCGAGAAAATAAATTTATTCTTATTTTTCATAATAAGAATGCGATACCAATTATGCCCTTAAAAGGATTACCAGTATTTTTGTTACACCTTGTATATCTACAGGGAAATTTTTTACCAATGGTCATATTGAGCGAGGTAATTAGGTAGGCCATATTGAACAATTTTTACAACGGGACCAACTCCGAAATCGTAAAAAAAATTGGGCCGTTTCATACATTTCGGCCGATTAGAAGTCGTCGTTTTGTATGGGGAAGCCAACATTTTTTTTGGGTTTTTAGGGTTCCGTAGCCAAAATGGCAAAAACGGAACCTTTATAGTTTCGCCATGTTCGTCCGTCCGACCGTCCGTCCGTCCGTCCGCGGTCTAGCTCTGACCGTTAGCACTAGAAAGCTAAAATTTGTTTAGAATATGTGCATTAACCAAGCCGACAAAACGGTAAAATAAAAACGCGAAAAATATATTTTGTTAGGGTACCTCCCGTACACGTGAAGTGGGGGGCGAATTTTTTTTTCGTTCCAACCAACTATCGTTGGATAGGTCTTTTAAAAAGAATTAGGGTCTTCTAAAACAGTTTTTGGATAAAACTAATACTCTCGGAAATAATAGCTCCGAAAGTTTAAAACAGGCGTCCCCCCCATCTAATTTTTGAATCGTGGGTTCTAAAATTTTGAAAAAATTCATGAAACTGAGGCCTAATGAGTACCTTCAATGAAAACTATATTGAAATAAATCGGTTGAGCTGTTTTTGAGTTATCATTCAAAAACCCATAGTGAAAGGACGTAAGTAAAAATGACGTAAGCGCCGCCAAATTTCCCGTAAGAAACGACCTTTTGAATTAATGGTCTCAGTTTACGGAACCCTACACTGAGCATGGCCCGACATGCTCTTGGCCGGTTTTTGAGTTTGGTCCTATAGTAAAAGTGGTTCCGTATAGCCTACCTTATCATCTCGGCTCATCTCGCTCAATATGACCGGTGGTTAAAATTTCATCCTGTATGTATTATTGCCATATAAAGCCTTTCAATTTACGATGATCGCTTTTTTAGAGTCCATCCGTGGCCAAAGATAAACTTGATCCAGCCATCCAATACTGGTAACACTGCAAAATCAGATCGCGGCCAGCAATATCGAACTTTCTCCCCGGCGGCCGGGAAGTGAAACGACGTCGATACAGCAATACAGGAAATGTGATAGAAGGGCTTAGCTAGTGTAGGGACCGTTCATAAAATACGTATCGCTAATTTTATTGTTTTGAATTCTTGCCTCTTTTCACAAGTTTTATCATCTGGTTATAAGTATTTCCTCTGATATTATAGATTTTTAATAGAAAAAATAACATTTACTTAACCAAAAAGTCATTCGTTATTTTATTCTTATCTTTTTGTCAAAATACTGGCATTAAATGCACCAAAAACTGTTTCCTTCTGTCACCAGTCTTGGTCTTAGATACATGCTTTCGTCACATTAATATGTATCCATATTTTCAGACGTGACCGTATGTGATGTAAATGTAACCATGTAAGATCACACAATTTTCAACAACACGCCATTGCCACACTCCTTGTAACGTAATTAGTGGACGGCCCCTTGTTAGATGGACACGTCTCTTTAGTCTCTTTTCCACCAAAGCCGGCAAGACTTGTACGGCCGGACATTGCCTGTGGTAAATCTATTGTTAGTATATAAAGAGCCGTTTCTCAATTGATGCTAGTTTCTATTGAAGTATTGCTTCATTTTCTATTTGAGGTACTTTACCAATTTCAACTTTATGTTTCACTTAAAAAGGAAAAAATAATTTTAAGTTTTTCAAATTGGCCTGGATTGGCCATTTTAGGTAGGTATCTAATAATAATAATAGATGTGCCTGGCGGGCAGATCCGTCCATGTATAGCGGGAATTGGCACGGATGTGTTTGCGGACAGTTCTGAATAGCGCCATACATTGACGGATCTGTCCTATCTTTAGCTAACATATGTATATCTACATATTTGTGGTGCGATTTAACATTATTAAGATATCACTTTAAATCTCAGATTAATCTTCCACTGTCCTAAATCAGACTTAAAATGTTCCTAACTAAACTGGTTCTTGTAAACTTAAAATGGTCCAAGTGTTTCTGGCTTAGATCCCTCTTCATTTCAGTGGATCCGACAGTGAAATTAATGACGGACTGGGCTTACGCTGTCAACTTGTACACTGGGTTATTACAGGGTCAACTAGGGATTAAGTTCATTTTTATTGTTTCGTATTAAGAAAAATGGAGTTCTAGATTTACTCATGTGCCTGTATGTCTGTCACGTCTGATTTGATCCGAAAGTACTGGATAGATTGAGCTGACTTAAACTCACACGATTTTAGCTAGGGATACACGCACAGATGTGTCCGCCGGATTTGTCCGACGGATATGCCCGGCGGACACATCCGTCCGTGTATGGCGCGAATTGGACAACGGGCAGAGGTCTGGCGGACACATCCGTGTCCAATTCGCGCCACACACGGACGGATCTGTTTGCCGGGCATATCCGTCGGACAAATCCGGCGGACACATCTGTGCGTGTATCCCTAGCTATCCACTCATTATTCTGACAAAAACGGGGTTTAATCGCGTGCACTTACTTTTTAACCGACTTCAAAAAAGGAGGAGGTTCTCAATTCGACTGTTTTTTTTTTATCATTATTATGTTTTTTTTTTGTATGTATGTTACTCCATATCTCCGTGAATCGTGAACCGATTTTCAAAATTTTTTTTTTAATCGAACAGGTATAACCCCTAGATGGTCCCATTGTCACCAAGTCAGGGTCTGATGATGGGATCCTGGAGAAATCGAGGGAACTCTTCAACTATTATAGGCACACCTATAGTGGTTTCACTATTTTTTACAGCAACTCGGCCACTTCCTCTTGGAATAGCGGATCCTAAGTGAAGTCGGTTCTTTTTTTGTTTTAAATTATATTATTAACCGACTTCAATTCCATAGAAGGAGGAGGTTCTGCATTCGGTTTGTTTGTTTTTTTTTTCCTGACGTTTCGAGCCTTGGGTGGATGGGTAAATTAAGTTGAAATATAGTAAAGTTTTAAGATGTAGTAGATTGAGTTAAATAGATTGTCATATATAAAGAAAAAAGTGACCAAGATCCTCCGATTCCCAGAGCTGGGATCGTACCAGCTTCTGCATTCGCGGCAGAAGTACCCGGGTCATAGCGGCACCAGTCAAACTTTCCCGTGTAACATATGCGATCGTTGTTAATACTGAGGCGCTTGAGATATTCATTAAAATACTTCTTTTTGTTCACTAGTTATGTAGTAGAGTAGAGGGTTAATCAAGAAAGTAACATTTCTGATGAGATATTTTTGTAATGGCTGTCTAGCCATATTACATGTTTAACCGTAGCTTAAGGGATTGCTACAACATAATTTTATTTATTTATTTATTTATTTATTTATTTATTCAAATTATTCGTTACACAGCTTTACAGTAAAAACCAAGGCACTGCGAACTACAAAACAAAACATATAAAATAACTTAAGACTAGTTTGATCTAGGCGATGTAACTTCGTGGCTCCGTTGCGTCGTCTGATCTAGTGCAGGATTCGGCAAAGTGCCCCGGAACCGCCGAAACACAACACCCTTCGGCCAGAAGTCTGCACTCGCGATGGCATCCTGCAGCGGCCGCGGCACGCGCACCACAAACGAGCTGAAGTGCACGTAGTGCCGGGACTGTAGCTGGTGCACCCTCAACGAGAAGCCAGTCTTTCGGCGAACGTACTCCACCACATCGTCGGCCACGGCGGAGTGATGCAAGCGCGACACGTAGAGCGCCCTACTCGGTATTGCAATCCGGAGACCAGAATTACCCGGTTCCGCAGTGCCACACAGAGTCTTGCGGGGCGCCCTGCGCTTCTTGCTCTTCCTTTCCACTTTTGTGAATCCCTCCTTATCCACATCGGTGCGGGAAGACTTTTCCTTTTCGGGAACCCGTACCCGGTTAGCTGCGACTGGCTGTCCGGCGACGTCAGCATAATTACGCCGACGTAAATTTGAAACAGGAGGCGGCGGCACGCGCGGGGGGCGCGCGGGCGGCACAACGGCGGGTGCGGCACTTTTCACAGTGTCAGCACCTCGCAAACTGACAGACTCGGCGCTTATAACAGCGGGTCGGTCATCGCTCTTGAAATTTGATGCCGCCGACCGAGTTGAAGCACTATTTCGCAAACTATCAACTTCGTTGCGCAACTCAGTAATAGTGACTTGGGCCGCTTCAAACTTCAAAATAATATCTGCTAAACTTGTTTTTAGGGCCACGATATCCTTAAACAAGCAGCGAACGTCGACATCATCCGGAACATGAGACGGCTTCGTCACAAATTCAGGAATCCGCTCTTGGTTCTCCTTCAGGATTTTCTTGATATCCGCAAGGGTCTTCATTCCGGTTTCATCCCCTTTCCGGTGAGGTACATATGTGCCAAGGATTCCAAGGGACTGGCACAGCACCTGCTTCGCTTCGCAGATGTCTTCAACGGTGAAAGTCGATGCCCACGCACTGAGCTGGACAGCGGTTGCCGCATCCATATTCCCCGCCAGCAACGCCTTCTCCTTCTGTTGCAAAAAGGCGAGGTAATCATTCACGACGGGTTGACTCTGATTGGATAATGCGTATTGCTTGCGATGCACGACCTTACACATGTATATAATAGGTTGTTGACCTAATAAACCATGCATTATTATATTGGACACCTCGCCTTTCACTTCTCTCCATACTGGCCCTCACCCTCTGAAGCTCCTCATGCTTCATTTTGTTTGTCTCTGATGAAGGTCTTCCATTTCACTCGAACCATTGGCGCTCTCACTCCGTTAAAATTTCGCCGGATATAAGTTCATGTTTTGGTTTAAAATCTATCGAAGTATACTTATACCCCCTTATCTCCGAATCTACGAGTTTCATTTCAAAAGGTAAGCTTACTTATTTTATTCATACTTAATAAATTCTGCAATATTGTTCCTCAGTAATTGTGGCAATTTACAATAAAATATGTCAAGGATTCTCAAATGTCTGTCTTTCTGCTAATATAATTTCGTTAGGTACAAATTATGTCTATTATAGGTAGATTAGTAAAAGCCCTAAGGCAATATAATAATTTCGCTGTTCTAATCTAATTACTTATCTGCCATTTTAAGCAGACTGAGTGTACTCGAGAGAATGTATTATACAATATTAAACTTTCATGTACATTTTGCGACAAGCCAACTAGTCACTCGCTCGTAACCGGTTAAAGCAAAAAAACCCGAAATAACCCAATATATTTACTTATTTTATGGTTTTTATGTAAAACCCAATATTGTATTTAGGTTTTCACTTCATATTATAGGATTTTTGGATTAAATATGAAACAGTAACGAAAGAACGAGAAAAAACGGTTTTTACTATGGAGCAAATTCCGGTTTCCGAGCCCTGTATAAAAGTGATAGGTATAGGTTTTTACCGAAATAGACTGTTTTGGTTTGACCGCGCGAGTTGATACCGTAAGTGTAGTGTGTCGTAACCGTGATCGAGTTCCAAGTGAGAATGCGGACGGTAGTAGTAGCAGTGACAACGGACGAAAAAAGCGAACTCGAAAGAGGGTAGATCGCTATGGTGTGTGGGTAGACCACAACTGACACTCGCAGCAACTTCAGTTACTCCGTGATAATGGCGCATGCAACTGTGCCGAAATATCGGAAGCTCACAACAAAAAACTCACATGGTAAATATCCCGTTTTAAATAGTTTTTGTAATGTTAATGACCATGTTAGCTTAAAATCATATATGTGAAATATTACTTAAAATCTACTTACGTAGCAACATGTTTTATACAAAACAACGTATGCGGAAGTACTCTTCAATTCAAATACCCAATTTCCAAAAAGCTTGAGGATCCTTTTGACGATTACACATTTCAAATTTTCAAACGAGAAGGGCCGGGTAATGTCTAAAATTAATCACTCACATTAAACGGACCAGTGTGCAGATGAATTTCCCTTTGACATAGACGCAGATGTGATACGTTAACTGGGCAGTGCACAGTGGGGCGGAAAGTTTTACGGTTAACGATTACTTGTACATACGCGTCAAACTTTTTTATACTAGGTGGCAAACAAGCATACGGCCTGCCTGATGGTAAGCAGTTAGACAGCCTATGAACGCCTGCAGCGCTAGAGGATTCACATGCGCGATACCTATTTTATGAACCTTGTACTCCTTTTTTGAAAAAACTCGTGTAGCTCCTTGGGAAAACCTCGCTAGGGAGTTCATTTCATAGGTACCGTAAACTACAACTTGGCCTACGATGCTCAACTTTGCCTCGCTTGAAATACAGTGATTATCTCACCCTACCGAATATATATTTAATTCCTCATAATGTCCGCCATCTCAAGAATAATATATAAATAGCTGTTCGGTTAAGAACACAATCTTTTGCAAGCCAAGCAAAGTTAAGCATCGTAGGCAAATTTGTAGCAGTTGACGGTAATTAAGATCAGAGGCAAGGATACACTTCAGTATGGTTTAATTAAAACAACTGCAATAAAATAAAGACACTTTGAGATGTTTTCTTTTTGAAACACTCATGCCGCTTTATCCTATTTTATCGTATCCCGAGAAAACTCCCTCCGAATTTTAATAAACATTGTTCAATAAGGGTCCCGTAGATTTCATTAGGGGCCTTGGGGAATTGTCAATAAAGCTAATTGGATCAGAAAGACAGCTGCGGCCAATTAATACGAAGCCTGGCCTGATACAGTGAGCCTTCTGGAGAATCTTTTCTGTTTAGAAAAATGGGTAAGTTCATGTCAATTTATTTAATATTTACCGTGTAGTGGAAAAATGTTGGGAGCAAGGTGCTGAGCGATTAGGATTAGAGAATGAAGAAAAAGGTTTGACTTAAGTATCTAATATTTTTGATGGGCATTTTAAATCGGTACTCTGGCTCTCCGTTAATGTTATAATTATATTTATGTCATTCATATTTTACATTTATTTCATTCAATATTAATTATTTAGTTCACAAATTTTCAAATGAGCATCGCAGGCTTCATCAGGAGGATACAAAAACAGGCCAAACACAGGCTTCGTCATACAACAACCAATATTCACAAGAAGAAATCCGCCACAGGCTTTGTCAATAGCTACATATAAACCTTAGTTACACAGACCAACAAGCTGGCTCAAACGTCCCCATGACACTGGCTGCGTTGCCACGCTGAACTGCCAAGGAGATCTGTTGAATTTCATTCATATTCAATTGATAACTATGTCATTGAAAATTGACGCTAAAGGAGTGAAAAATTAATTGAGAGTTTTTAAAATCTTCCACACTTCAAAACAGTCCTTTGGTATCGCAACCTTTTTAAACTTTAAAATGTTTCCTTTCATACCGAATCAGAGGTCCCAGAGCCACCGGTATCCAGGTTTCAAGCGGTCCAATATGCAGTTTAAAGTTAAGATACCGTTTTCAAATCTCCAACCTGCGCGCTGAGCGATTATCTCACAATTCTACATAGAAATGCAACTACGGATATATCAGGTACTTAAATACAAAGTTATCAGAAAGCAGGAAAGCCGTTTAGCATTTTACCAGGTTTTGATAAAGATTTCGAATCAAATAAATAATATCGGGTAACTCACATCTTTTAAGTCGAATATTGCTCGGCATGTTTCGCTACCGTTCATCATTCGGTTAGCCAACGCGAATGTCTCATGAATGAGCTCTTCGTTATCTGAGTCTCACTAAAGTTTTGTGTTTAAGATTCAAATCATTAGAGTACATTTTTTAGAATTTAGGTAGTAATTAGAGTAGTTAATCCCAAGATCTTATTGGCTTCACATAAGTTACCAGCTTAAATAAGTTAAGATAAAACTTGGTGATACACTGAAAAAAGTTTTTGTTACCAGCAACCAAACTTCGTCTACTACTAACTTAAGTTTTGGGAATTCAGAACTAAGGCTTATTACTTACCAAAGTGTTTTGTTATTTATAAGTAAACTTTGAGTAGTTTGAGTAATTTTTTTTCTTTTTGTCTTTTTTTTTTTAAAGGTTTAGCATAACATTTACTCAAAACTGTTAATGTTTAGGTCATACATGGCTACATAAACTAAAACTACTTAAAAATATGCTAATATTAAAACTAGATTAAAAACTAAATAATAATAAATATGAAATAAACCTACCTAAATAAAAACCCTAAGCTAGGTCCCCCAGGTCTGATCCCTGCGGAAGTGTGCCCATAAGGCTGGCTACATTACCTCGTTGGATGGCAATTCCTATTCTTTTCCCGAGGAATGAGCCAGCCCTAGGGTCACGGGTTGCTTCAAAAAGTTTTTTTTTAATAATTTAAAGAATATATGGGCATCCTGACTCCACGGCCCTAAAGTCTCTACTGCAAACGCCGTAAATATGTGATTTCTCGTAAGATCAGCATATGATTTGAGTTAATTAAAAAAAATTTATTAACTCCTTACCAAATTTTGGTTATTGGTGAAATAGCCGAGGTAGTTCGCTTGTCCTTTTTTTTTCAATGTAAAATTAATTGACTTGATGTGTTTTGAGTAAAAATAAAACATAATAGGATTCATACACAGTAGAGTTAAGGGGCCCACCGACTATCAGTCCGCCTGACGATATCGGCCTGTCAGTAATGTTAGAACAACAATTTGACAGCTCCGAAGAACTGACAGGCCAATATCGTCAGGCCGATTGGGCCCCATTAAAACGCGAAAATTGGACAGAGTTGATTTTTAATTTTTTGTCAGTGGTTTTAATTCATAACAATAATTTTAGTTGAAAACATCTCAGTTTATATCTAATTATCAGCACCAGCTATTTCACGCAAGAAGCAATTTCCTTCTCAATAGACAATAGTTGTTATTCGAAACGGCAATTTGCTGCTACATCCGTTTCCTGCCAGTATAAAAACGGAACAACTTAAACGACCTGGATTTTCTCTTTTGTGTAACTTACAACTCCTACAAGTGAAAAATAACAATGCCAAGTACAGATCAAACAAGCTTGTTTGGATATTTTCATTAGGATTCAGTAAATTTTCGTAAATAATTTTACGGGTCCGTAACATGATGTTTGACCCTTTTATGATGCTTACGCCGTTCGGCTGTTCGCCTGTCTATCATAGACCACATGGTTACAGGTTACAGGCCTATAACCGCGAAGCACTTCGTTCATCGAATCGAATATTTCCATCACTCTCTTTCGTATATGCAAGAGCGATAGAGACGGGACCATCGTTTTGTCGATTTTCGAACTTCGCGGTAGGCCCTCAGAGCCTGAGTGTACTTTAATAAATAAATATTATGGGACAATCTCACACAAACCTACCATCCCACAGTAAGCTCAAGTACCTACAAATATCTTTAAAACACACAAATAAATGCCCTTACCAGGATTTGATCTCGGGACCACCTGCTTTGTAAGACTAGGCTAGGATGCCGTTAATAAATGTAGTAGAAAGGTGAAATTTTTCCTGATTGTTTTAATAATTTATCTCTGACGAGTTCAGGTTTTATTGTATCCGTTTTTTTATAGCACATTTAATACAGTTAAAACTGCTTTTAATTTTGAGCTGAAAATTGATCCTCCTTTGCTTCTCTTTCTTCATCTAGTACTGTGTTCAGAAAGCATTAGCAAAGCAACTTGCCAGCGGCATTCAACTTCACTGCTGCTAAAGTAAATTAAATTAATTATGGAGCGGAACAACGTCACAAACATTCTCGGGAGTTGTACAAATGTACAGAATACGACGCGGACGCGACTATTTCCGCGTGTTAGCCAATGCAGGGTCTGTATTCTAACTTTTCTCAATCCTGCAATGAAATATTCTCTTTACGTTCCTATAATAAATAGATACGGAATTATCCTTTTTCTACTCCGGTACTTTTATCTGTCAATTATATGGTCCCACCAACGAATATAAAAGCATGTCTTATGCAATTTCAAAAAAGTCTATCTAGTCTATTCTTCATAAAGACCGGTTATTATGTGATAAAAAGCAACTGCTAACAGTGGTGCCCTGTGGACCCAACAGATAAAAAAGAAAAACAACACTAAATTTACAACGAAAATCAAAACTGCCAACTTAACAAACAACTGAATTCATATGGTTTGGAACAATAACAAAACTAAAATAATTGCTGCCAACATAAGGAAAAAAGCAAGTAAGTTGATGACATTTGAAAAAAAAAATTACCGTGTCTATGATTAGGTTCTCTCAACTGTCATTTGCCACTTTTCAACTTCTTGCTATTTCTTAAAGCAAACGGCGTTTGTGTTTTATTTAATCACTAGTCGTAGAAAATGTTATGTATGCAACGTTGTATAAGTAGGTCAAAAAAGGCTCATGGCATGGCGTCTTTATTAACAATTTTCGGCTTCGCCTCAAATTGTTACACACGCCACTCACCTTTTTTGAACCCTCTTATACAACTATTGAATAAAATACTATTTTCGGTCGCCGCAACTCGATGCGGCCTGCAAAAGGATTTTATACAACTTTTCAGGCCTAGGCCGGCAAAGTAACTTTGTTCTGTTTCAACCTTCGACGTCAATCATAACATCATGCAGCGTTAAATAATTAGGGGATAATTTGAGGGTTCGTATATTATATAAGCAGGATCGATCAAGGGGTCATGGAGCTAGAAGGCGTGATATATCATATGGGTCTTGTTATATTGGTCAACTCGATTGCAAGAAAACCGCGAGTTCTCAGTTCGAGGCGGACTACTTAAACTGTACAGCACCGCAGTATCCACGAGATCAAGGTCGATCAAGGATAGTTATAAGGCACTGAAACTGTAAGCATATTGCATTTTTATATAAGGACTGTAAACCTTAATTTATAGCGTGTGACCATTAAATCATTTAACTTTGTTGTTTAATTATTACCTAGGAAACCTAGACACATAGGTAGGGAACCTTTCTATTGTCGATTGTGCGACAATAACCCCGGCTGAGACTCACTAGTGAGAAAGAGACGACGCCATCACTCTGCGCTCATGTGTAAAAGAGACAGGTGATACCCCGTAGTTGAAATGTCCTACAAATTATTTTTCCCCATAATACCTATGTACCACCTAGTATAAATGCCTAGTAAATAAGTTATAACAACATTGTAATATATTAGCAGTAGAGAAATGCTTGTAATTCTGTTATATTCTGTGTTAATATCAATAAAGATTGCGCTCATCCCCTCCCGGGATATATTAGTCACTAGTTGACAGCCCAAAAGTTGGCATATAAGAAAGGCCATTGCGGCCGTAAATTCGTTCCGTCAAGTGAGTTCCAGTGGAGGTGCCTTAACCTGAAGAAGTACGAAGGAAGTTTTATTTCCAATAACCTTGCCTCCCTACAAGTCCACTAGTCTCTACATCGGCGCTGAGCTATCGCGCCGCTACGGGCGTCGCCTAACCTTGGCCACCGTCCCGTACATTGGTCCTTCAGGAGCCGGATATGGAAGACCGGGGTTATCGCCAGTCGACTCAGGAAGTCGACCTTCAAAACCAAGGCTACACTGGGACTGCCTTGGCGGAAACACAAGGCCGTGACGGCACAAGGCCGTCCGACCGAGCGCCCACGCTTCGCCGGAACAAGAGGGCGCACGTCATCCACAAGGACGCTGCACAACAGGTGGACACGCAGCAATCCGAGATGACACCACTTCAGACAGAGCAGTCTGGCTCGCCGTCGGTCAAGGTCACCACGGCGCATTCGCCAGCTGCCACGTCACCCGCAACCGCCGTGATTCCTCAAGGACACCAGGCGACTGCGGCTCCACCCAAGGCGCATGCTACGCTAAGCGTCAGTGACCTCGAAACTCCGTGGCATTGGGAGGTAGCTGCGCCAACCGACGCCCAAGGACGTCAAGAATAAAGTTCCCGCTCTTCAGTCGCAGCGACAAGGGGGAGCGTTCGTTCACCGCATCTCGATTCAAGTTCCGTATTAAAAGAACAAACGCCGCGAGTGAATAACAACTCTGTGAAATCGCCAGTTAAAGAACGATCTCCACGAGTGCCTAATAAATCCGATTTTAATAATAACGCGAGTGCGCGAGTAGAATCAAAATCGCCGCCGCGTCGCCGCGTTAATCAAAACTTCAATCGCGTCGAAAGGTCACCGGGTCAACGCCGCAAAAGTCGATGGACCGCTACAAAGGCAGCTCTCAAGATATCGCCGTGGGCCGCTCCGCAACCCGTGCGGCCGAAGACACCGCCGCTGCTACTCCTGCAGGCTCTAACAAATGGGCCTCAGAACAGATGGGAACGCAGCGCCCGTTTCCTAACCGGGAACGAACCAGAGCTGACCCGGATCCCAGCTAATCTCCCGACATCGGAGCCCTTACAACGCTCCGATCGAGAGACTCCAGCACCTGCGCGAGACGCCGAGCGCCATGAAAGGGCGCAGTCTCCGCACGCCGCTCCGCGCGCACGAGCCCTGAGTACAAACTCAGAAACTCGGGCTCCTCCAACTGCTACTCCAACGCAGTCATCACTTCACGTACCTACGGATTGGTTCGTGCCAACATACAGCGGGGCGATCACCACTACTCTCACGACGCCGACGGCGGAGCCCAAGGCTGCCCCGCCAAAAGTCCTGAAAGAAAAGCCGCCTGTAACTACAGACACAGACGGATTCCCGACGGGCCCGATAAAGGCCTTGAAAAGGACTCGCCGTAGAAAAACACTGGGCGCGATCCAGTCCTCCGAGCCTCCGAAGGAGACACCCAGATCAGCACCCGGCCCTTCACTTCCGATCATCGAGTGAACGAGCCGACCTCATCAAAGTTGATTCTTCTCTACCGTTCCTGATCAATGGAGCGAACATAAATCAAGACGATTATATACTGCGTCGCTTACCCGAAGTTTTGTGGTGCTTAGTCGTGAAAGCCTAAGCAAAGGGGAGCATGTACAGCACCGCAGTATCCACGAGATCAAGGTCGATCAAGGATAGTTATAAGGCACTGAAACTGTAAGCATATTGCATTTTTATATAAGGACTGTAAACCTTAATTTATAGCGTGTGACCATTAAATCATTTAACTTTGTTGTTTAATTATTACCTAGGAAACCTAGACACATAGGTAGGGAACCTTTCTATTGTCGATTGTGCGACAATAACCCCGGCTGAGACTCACTAGTGAGAAAGAGACGACGCCATCACTCTGCGCTCATGTGTAAAAGAGACAGGTGATACCCCGTAGTTGAAATGTCCTACAAATTATTTTTCCCCATAATACCTATGTACCACCTAGTATAAATGCCTAGTAAATAAGTTATAACAACATTGTAATATATTAGCAGTAGAGAAATGCTTGTAATTCTGTTATATTCTGTGTTAATATCAATAAAGATAGACACGTTCACTGATTGGCTCACACGCGCTCATCCCCTCCCGGGATATATTAGTCACTAGTTGACAGCCCAAAAGTTGGCATATAAGAAAGGCCATTGCGGCCGTAAATTCGTTCCGTCAAGTGAGTTCCAGTGGAGGTGCCTTAACCTGAAGAAGTACGAAGGAAGTTTTATTTCCAATAACCTTGCCTCCCTACAAGTCCACTAGTCTCTACATCGGCGCTGAGCTATCGCGCCGCTACGGGCGTCGCCTAACCTTGGCCACCGTCCCGTACATAAACAATGCAGTTAGCATCTAAAATAATGAAAACAAATCGCAATACAAGCTTTCAATTACAGAGAAGTAAACAACACATTTAATTAAAAATATCATTAGTATCAACTGTGGCAAGCTCAGGACACGTGTAGTCTAAGCATCGTTAGAAAAACAAGCACGTATAAAGCTGAGTCCACATTCACGTTAGCGAGCTGATTGTGCTGTGTTATATTCAGGGCCGTAGCTAGGGGCGGGGGGGCATAAGGGGGCAATGCCCTACCTTAAAATACGAATGCCCTAGCTTAAAAATTACAATCGGCTCAAAAAGTATGAAAAGGTTCTCTGCCTTTTCGCCAAAAATTCGATTGTCGAATTTCACTTGCCAACCAAGTTCAACCAACTTTTCGCAGAAGTTTCATTTTGCCGAATTTCATTTCCCAACATTACATAATCCAACCTAACCTAACCCAACCCAGTAGGTAATTTTCATTTCCCAACTATGGGGTTGGGAAATGAAATGGTTGCGAAATAATTATTTGGTAAAAGTTGTTCGGCAAAATGAACCTTCTCCGAAAAGTTGGTTGGCAAGTGAAATTCGGCAATGTAATTTTCGGCGAAAAGGCAGGATACCGTATGAAAATAAAGTAAATGCCCTACCTTAAAATTGGCCATGCCCTACCTTGAAATAGCACTGCCGTGCTTGACTGCAATTCTGGCTACGACCCTAGTTGTATTGGAGTGGCTATGTATACATATAGGCGCTTAAAGTCGAATAGGTATACCTACAATAGGAATGTGGACAAAATACATTTTTTAATACAGTTGCTCAAAAAAGTGCTTTTCTTGTAGTGGTTTAGCGTGCGGAAAGTTTGATATCGCGCACTAGTGCTTTTTACTTTTCCAGCCAATCACAGCTAATGACAGTGACAAACAGCCAATCATAGCGCCGCACCGCACCGCGCGGAGCGTTCGGATACATGTACTAAAGTAAGCTCAAAGGCCCTAATGCCCATGCTCTCTTTAAAGAGATTTCAAAGAGGTTAGTGGATTCCACCGGTGACCGTAGAGCTGGCAGCTTCCTGGCTCAACGTATTGGCATTGCCATACAGAGAGGGAATGCTGCCAGCATCTACGGCACCATGCCGCGGGGGGACTGGTTATTTTAGTATAATATATTTATTTAAGATTAGTTTTTATTTATACTTAAGTTTATTGTTTACTGTTATATTAATATATAAAATAAATTATAAATTGAAATAGCTCAAAGTGAATAATTGACATTTTTATAATTTTTTCGCAACTGTGTTAAAAAACGTCGTACGATACTCGTGCGTAAATTCCGCACTAATATCGAAATGTACTATTATATTATGTTTAAAATATTCAAATAATACCGGGTGTTTCCCGTAATATGAGCAATAAATGAAAACGTAGATTCTACTCCCCTAACCAGACAACGTTTGTTCAGCGACTTTTAAAACTGACTTATGGTCTATTCCAGCACGCAATATATTCCGAATTTGAAAAAAAAAAGGTAAAAGATGTTTATTCTTCAATTTAGGCACATTACAATGCACTTATGAACGTCAGAGAGAAAAAGAAACTACCACCGGTTCTAACCTTACACCTCTGACCCGAGAAGTATTACTTAATACCGGCAAGAAACTCGGCGGGACTTATTTTTTCAAAATAGTAATACTAATACATTAAAGATACTGTATACATTAATGCGTAGTTCTTCAATAAGGCATATCAAAACAGCTTGAGAGACAGACATGTACCTGCCTATTGTGTAATTAAAATGAAAAATAAAAATAAAATCCAAATCTGACTGCTTCGCAATACGTTTGATATTCTTTCTTATCTGAACTGTGTCCTCTAAATGCTAGATGATTTTATAGATTCTGGTTTGGGCCATGCATATATGTCTGTCATATGTTTGATTATGTATTTATGTCTGTAGGGTGACAAAACTGACAAGCATCGTCAATTAGACGGATTTTAACTAACATTGAAAATGATATTTAATTTTATATGATAAGAGACAAACTATAAAACACATTTTTTTTAAAGTTGTTGAACAAAAGTTTCAGGTATTGTTTTAGGAGTAAAATCTACGTTTTCATTTATTGCTCCTAGACACCCGATATAAGTTTTATTTATCTCAATAAACTCTCTCCACACGGAAAAAAAGCTTCCGGGATATTCTCAATCCAAGACATTATATTATCTTGAAAATATTTCCTCGTGACAAGTATTTATTTCCTTTATCAAAATATGATTCTATGAGTTTATTTTTGGTAAAGGAAATAAATACTTGTCACGAGAAAATATTTTCAACATAATATAATAATGTCTTAGATTGAGAATATCCCGGAAGCTTTTTTTTCCCGTGCACTCTCTAACATACCAATTATTTTAAAAGGCATATTTTAAGTTCGTTAAGATTATCGTTTTTGAGTGTCAACATTTCAAACGGTGATTTTCAAAGTGACACATAGTGTCGATATATGGCTTTCCGTCAAGCTGGGTATACATTAGCGACACGCCTGCGGCCTTTGCTAACGACGTCCGTGTGTGGTGTATTTATCTTTCCTACGTTAGTCTAACTCCAACTTTATTTGAAATGTACTCTGCTTAATGTGAAACGTCTTGATGTCATTGCATAGCAATGTTTAATATTACATTACATACATACACATTTAATGACTCCTGTTTCCGAGAGGGGTAGGCGTGTTTAATATTCTGGGGCCTCATCGACAATCTATATAGTACGGCGGAATTTGCCTGTTTGGAGATACGTCGTCGACATCTCTTCTAAATACCTAAAACTGATATGGATGTGTTCCTCGTAGTCTCCTGAATACGAATTGTCTGGTTTTAGTTTATGGAGGGGGGGACGGGTCGGTAAAAAGGGGGGGGGGGAAAGATGGCGGCTGACTGTCATCGATATTTGTTTACATCTCGAGTCCTATGAGACCGATCAGTTCGTATGAGATGTCATTTGAAAGCTTATTAAATGTACTACAATTGATTATGAATAACTGTAGTCATCACTTTAGTCTTTTACAAAATATTTCAAAAAATATGATTTTTTTACCGTGCATGTTTGCCTAAGTACTGATAAAACATGCTTATAACTCAATATGTTATACCTTTACCGCAATTAATTTTAGGACAAAATATACAGGAAATTTTATGAGCTTTCGAAAAATATAAGCTTTATTAGTAATTAATATTATATAACCGAGTATTGATGAATTTTGTTCAGCATGGGTCACTGCGCTTCCTTATAGAATGGCAGCCGACCGCCATCGTATTTTCATTATTTTTCGGAATCTATTTTACGGATAAAATCGTAATTGATATCATTTGAAAGCATTTTAAATGTACTTTAATCGGTTCTTTGAAATTTTAGTTGCAAAATTAACAGTTCACTATTATTTTTAGAAAATGTTACATTTTTACCTAACAGACTGGAAGAAACAGGCTTGTCTGGAAAAAAAGTCATCGATATTTCTTGCAAATACCTAAAACTGGTTTGGATGTATTCCTCATTGTTTCCAGGACATGAATTGACCAATTTTATTTTATAGAGGGAGGGACGAGTCGAAAAAAAGGTGGGGGGAAAGACGGTGTCCGCCCGCCATCGAAATGTCAACGAAATTCGTTCACGTCTAGAGTCCTATGAGACCGAAAGATTCGTGTTAGTTGTCCATTGAAAGATTATTTAATGTACTATAATTGTTTATAAATAACCGTAGTCATAAATTTAGTCGTTTACGAAATATTTGAAAATATTTGTTTTTTTTTACCGTGTATGTTGGCCTAAGTACTGATATACATGCCTATAACTCAAAAATGTTTAACTTTACCGCAAATAATGTTATGACTTATGATAAAATACACGGGTCATATTCGAAAAATATAAGCTTTATTTATATATAATACGATATAACCAAGTAATGATGAATTCTGGTTAGCATGGGTCACTGGGCATCATCATATGAATGGCGGCCGACCGTTGTCGAATTTACATTATTGCTCGGAATCTGTTTTACGGATCACATCGTGATAGGTATCATTTGAAAGCATTTCAAATGTACTATAATCGGTTCTTTGTAGTCTGAGATGTAAAATCATCCGTTTATATTTTATTTTTAGAAAACGTAACATTTTTACCTAATAGATTGGTGGAAACGAGCTTGTTTGGAGAAAAGTCGTCGACAGCTCTTCCAAATATCTAAAACTGATATGGGTGTGTACCTCATTCTCTCCAGGATATGAATTGACTATTGACTATTAAATCAAAGTTCAATGAAAATACTACGGCGGTCAGCCGCCGTTCATATGACGACGCGCAGTGACCCATGCCAACAAGATTTATCATTAATTGGTTAGATAACATTGAATATAAGAAAACTTACGTTTATAGAAACGTCATAAAATTTCCCATGTGTTTTATAAAAAAATTAAACAGAATAAAGTCATAATTTATTGAGTTATAAGCATGATTTATCAGTACTTATGCAAACATGCACGGTAAAAAAAAACAATTTTTATCAAATATTTAGTAAACGACTAAAGTGATGACTATAATTAATTAAAAGCAATTGTAGAACGTTTAATAACCTTTCAAATGACATCTCACACGAACCGATCGGTCCCATAGGACTCGAGATGTGAACGAATTTCGATGACATTTTGATGACGGTCAGACGCTATCTATCCCCCTCCTCCTTGTTTTCGACTCGCTCCCCCTCTACAAAAAAAACCTGGTCAATTCATATTTTGGAGACAATGAGGAACAAAACCATATCAGTTTTAGGTATTTGGAAGAAATGTCAACGACTTTTCTCCAAACAAATCTGTTTCCTCCAGCCTTTTAGATAAAAATATTACGTTTTCTAAAAATAACAACAAACGGATAATTATTTATCATAGAGTTCAATAAACCGATTATAGTAAATTTAAAATGCTTTCAAATGATACCTATCACGATGTGATCTGTAAAATAGATTCCGAGCAATAATGAAAATACGACAACGGTCGGCCGCCATTCATATGATGATGCGCAGTGACCTATGCTGAACAAAATTCATCATTTACTTGGTTATACAATATTATATATAAATAAAACTTATATTTTTCAAAAGCTCATAAAATTTCCCGTATATTTTATTACAACATTAATTGCAGTAAAGTTGTAATTTATTGAGTTATAAGCATGTTTTTTCAGTAGTAACGCAAATATGCACGGTAAAAAGTAATATTTTATCGAATATTTTGTAAACGAATAAAGTGTTGACTACAATTATTTAAAAACAATTATAGTACGTTTAATGATATTTAAAATGACATCTCACACGAATCTATCGGTCCCATAGGACTCGAGATGTGAACAAATTTCAATGACATTTCGATGGCGGGCGGATACCATCTTTCCCCCCTCCTTTTTTTCGACTCGTCCCCCCCTTTATAAAATAAAGCTGATCAATTCATGTCCTATAAATATTGAGAAATACATCCATACCAGTTTTAGGTATTTAGAAGGAATATCGGTGACTTTTCTCCAAACAAGCCTGTTTCTTCCAGTCTATTAGGTAAAAAATGTTACATTTTCTAAAAATAATAATAAACTGTTAATTTTGCAACTTAGACTTCAAAGAACCGATTAAAGTACATTTTAAATGCTTTCAAATAATACCAATTACGATTTGATCCTTAAAATAGATTCCGAGAAATAATGAAAATACGATGGCGGTCGGCTGCCATTCTATGAGGAAGCGCAGTGACCCATGCTGAACAAAATTCATCAATACTCGGTTATATAATATTACTTACTAATAAAACTTATATTTTTCGAAAGCTCATAAATTTTCCTGTATATTTTAAAATAACATTGATTGCGGTAAAGTTATAATATATTGAGTTATAAGCATGTTTTATCAGTACTTACGCAAACATGCACGGTAAAAAAATCATATTTTTTGAAATATTTTGTAAAGGACTAAAGTGACGACTACAGTTATTTATGAACAATTGTAGTACATTTAATAGTCTTTCAAATGACATCTCATACAAACCGATCGGTCTCATAGGACTCGAGATGTAAACAAATTTAGATGGCAGTCAGCCGCCATCTTTCCCCCCCTTTTTACCGACCCGTCCCCCCCTCCATAAACTAAAACCAGTCAATTCGTATTCAGGAGACTACGAGGAACACATCCATACCAGTTTTAGGTATTTAGAAGAGATGTCTACGAAAATCGTGAAGGAGACGACTTTTGTTGAATTTGCTCCTATACTAATAGGTAAAAATATACAAAAAGGTGATATTACAGGGTGGTCTTTTTTGAGACCGTTGCCCTATATATATAGGGACTACTACTTTTCTTAGTATTCTAAGATACAATTTGTTTTACCAAGAAATTAAACGTAAAAAACACTAAATTCTTAAAGTTGCTAACAACCTAAGTTAAGAATGTAATTTACGAGTAAATAGGGATCAAGCCAATAAACTAAGTAATAAATTATTAAGTATTTATTAAGCCCTCCTATTTTATGCAGTTAATTACAAACTTACCTAATTGCAAATGATTTTTTTTACATTTCAAGTGTGGCTCAGTTAAAAGTTTTTATTCATATATGATTTTATATACTTCATTAATTTGTCATACATAATCAATTTGGCCACAAAATGGGTATGTAATTATTAAAGTTGATAATATTATTATTTGCTACATTTTGTACTTTAATATTAGAGATGCGCCGAATATAGACTTTACCGAATACGAATATTCGGCCGAACGTTCGGTTCAGATCTTACCGAACCGAATATTCGGCCGAATTATTCGGTAAATCTAAACAGGTTTATGCAGATCCGCGCGGCTCGCTGAACGCGATTTTTTTAATTTCTAGTAAAATAATATGTGTACGCGACCTTGGCATTGTCAATGACAATGTCAACATTTGCAATTGTTATTGATAATATTGATGGTGAATTGGTGACAGACGCTGATATGGTGCCTAAACTGAATAATAAAGCTTACAAAAATCAAGTTTTCTATATATCTTTTAATAACTTAACTTTTAAGAACTAAAAATTGTATGAATGATTCATTTATTATCAGATAAATATCATATAAAACTGCCGAATATTTACCGAATAATTCGGCCGAATACCGAACATTGAAAAACACGCCGAATATGCCGAATACCGAATAATTACCGAATATTCGGCGCATCTCTATTTAATATTATTATTTGCTTCATTTTGTACTCTTAAATTATAATTACAATATCAGTCTCAGATACCTAGACATACATTCTGCTTTATTTGTCCAGTGAGACATAACAAATGACCTCCCAACGTTTCGAGCCCACACAAACACACACACACACACAGGGTCCGTGGTCACGGGATAAACAAACAAACATGCACGGAAAAAAAAGCTTCCGGGATATTCTCAATCTAAGACATTATTATGTTGAAAATATTTCCTCGTGACAAGTAGGTATTTATTTCCTTTAACGAAAATAAAATAAAGTTTTAAATATAACGAAGCGAATATATTCTTACAGATTTTCTGGTTTTCTTTTACCTAAGATAATACTTGTTTGGTTAAAGTGCAATCACTCTTATTTACTCAATATACTCTCGAAACAATACATTTTTGTATTTCTAATTTAAGAAAACGTGGTTTTATTAAGCGAAGAATCATATTTTTGGTAAAGGAAATAAAAACTAGTCACGAGGAAATATTTCCAAGATAATAATAATGTCTTGGATTGAGAATATCCCGGAAGCTTTTTTTTTCGTGTGTCATTGTCAAGAATGTCAAGATTACATTATCCATACCATAAGTATCTAAGTATCTATAATAGTATTTAGACTGCCTACAGTCTTCCATCCTATTTTATTTATCTACGATGTATATTTTGCCCGCGGTATTTAGATGAGTATTATTTATATTCTTGAAAATAATTAAAGTACTATAAAATAAACATTTCTGAACGTTTCGTTGTTTTCAAAGGCATTTGGCCGGGTGCAGAGACTGGGCGGGAAAAGCGAAAACGATCGCAGCGCTTGACGTGGCCAAAAGTGGCAACTGCGACGGCTGTATTTTTTGAAACGTCATACGTTTTAGTTATTTTGCACACGCTTTCTACTTTAATTTGCTATTAAATAATAAATTGAGGTAAAATAGGTAACGTTAGAATACAGGATACACGTATAAAGAAATATGTAAAGACTAGCTTCTGTCCGCAACTCCGTCTGTGTAGAATAACACTTACAATAAGTATATAAAACGCCTGCATACAATTTTACGGCACACATTTTCAATTAGAGCATATACTATATTATGTACTCTCTGTGGACTAGTAAGGATAAGGATTGAGGCTTTATCAGATTCTACATAAAAATGCTACGGACTTTTTTCATGTATGCATTAGGTACGTGCTGCGTTTTGGTAAAGGATTTCGGGCCACTTTGCATGGATCGTGTTCCAAAAACCATCAGAGAAGAGGTAATAAAATAAGTATCTCTATCGACTTTAGTTCTATGAGCACCAAGTTGAATTCCACAGCAGAACTGAGATTTTCATATTTTAGTCGCAGTACAAATAAAGCATTGCAGCTGGACTGCGTTCACAACCGCTCGGCGGACGTGTTGGCCACTGAGGTCTAACAGTAACCAGTCCGTCTAGGCATAGGCGCACTTCCTAGTAATTACTGTGACAGACTAAATCATGAATATCTTAGTTATGCAATGGAATTCAACTTGGTGTCTCCATAACGAAATTAAGTAGATAAAACGAACGAACTTTTAAATGAAATAATTCATAGCTCTGTTTTTTGTTTTTGGATCCCTTTTACGCATGATCTTTACAGACTTCTATATTTTCAAAAGAAATAAAACCTCACAAGACTTTCTCAATTAGTTTCTATAATTTAAAACACAGTACAACAATAATGAGATTTCAGAAGAGATCTTTGAAAATACACAACAAATATAATTTGTTATAACTTTTGTTTGTATTTCACAAATAGTGCCTGACTTTCCCCGCTGCTGCTCCTGCTTGTTTAAGTCTGTCTTTCACCATTTTCAATTTATATAATAGGTATATAAATGCGGCCACATACGAAAGTACATTTGCCATTATATGAACGCACACTGGTATCTGTAAAAAAAAACAGAAATCTTGTCTGTATTATAAGAAAGTAACCAAGTGCAAGTCGGACTTTATTCGTAGGTTTTGCTTCCCTGCGAAGTGTTAGAAAATAAGGCTCAAATGACCAACCATATCTTTGGGTTCCGTCGAGTTAGAAGCTTCAAGGAGCCGCAGATATAAATAAGTATTTGATGTTATATTTCAACTTGATACCTCCACGCCTTCTTGAGAAAAAGGGTTTTGACAGACAGACCAAATTAAATTGCTTAAAACAAGAGTGGCGATTCAAAACCAAAAATTTTTTCCCAGTAAAATGAATGAATTGTTTTTGCACTATTTCTAAAGATACTTACACCGGGGCTCCCTTTGCTTCAGGCCAACCAAGAAGTGTGTCTAATTATGTCCGACTGTTGCAATGCACCGTTACTCTTCCATATTTCTAACGTGATGTGGTTAAACTAACAGCTTCCCTTTACTTTCGATTTAAGACCGGTGTTTAAAAAAGTAGTCATTTTTCAATTATCTGGAAGCAAACATAAAAAAACATTATTTTTTTCCTTTAAATTGTAAGAAAACAACAATGAAGTAACTTGACATAATAATATGAATAATACTTAATACACGCACAATAGTTACTTTTATCAATAAAGCACAAAACCAAATGTGTTTCACATTAAAAACAAACAGATTTTGCATTTGTTAACTGCTCTACAATCAATATTTTAAAATAATTTACCTTTATTTTGTTGCATCCATTAGTCGACACTTTTGACAGAGCCGTCAAAGTTGCGAACGCTAGGCGGCGCTTCGTCGTGCACCCGGCCAATATTTATTAGAATATTTCACATTTTGTAGACAAAGACTGATTTATGAGGTTTAAAAATATTTCAAAGATTATACGGGTTTTTATGAAAATAAACGCGGTCAAACCATTCCAAATTGTTAAGTCCCATAAAATAAACAAGAAATCCTTTCAAAACACAGTAATCTTAACACATTTCATTCGTAATCCTAAAACAACAAAGTTTTATTCCGGACAATCCGGTTAAAAACAACATCCGGTTAAAACACCTGGGCCGGAAACCGGACTTTCAATTTGAATTAACAATGTGTTGAGTGCGAAATTCGCTTATTTTTGTAAACCATAAAGCAACAATACTCTGGAGCGCACACTTCAACCAAGAATTGAAGCCAAAAGAGAAGTCAAAGTAAGAGGAGATAAAGTAGAAAACGCACAGTGGTTAGAAATTTTGAAGCCACAAAGACATGAAGTATTTCTATATTTACAATCTCTCAAAAATTAAACACATAACAGGTCAAATGGAATAATATATGGGGGTTTCTTGCAGGGCGACGATGATTGTGACATTCATTTGTGACCGTGTGGTCACAAATGAATGAATGGGTTTTTGGGCACTAAATGTGTGTTTAGTGCCCAAAAAGGATGTGTCATTCACCTGACAGCTCACGATTGATGCTCTACCTAGCCAGTAAATAATGCTTTCGTTCTGATTTTGAATAGCGAGTACCGCGAATAACCGGTCTGGCATTGATGTATATAGAAAACGAGTACCGGGAGCACGCACTACTTACTTATAATAATAATATGCAGTGGCGCAGCGACCCAAAGTGTATCTTGGCCCCCGAAACCAAAGATCGCCTGGCTTCTCTGTTCACAGCCGTCTTTGTCCAGTCACCGGCGCCCAGTGCGGTGAGGTCCATCAGCACCCCACCTTTACAGCGGTACATAGGACGCTCTACTAGCCAGTACAAATCTCACCATGATCGAAATATACTATCAGGGCAGAGCATGATAATGACGATGAACACTCGCGATTTGTTTCGATAAAACAAATATACCACCATTTAATTCTTTTATGTAGTGCTATTCGACAAAAATCCATTTCTCGTCCCTTCTCCGTCGAGGTCACTAATTTCCTGTGCCCTAACCGCGGCCCTAAAACTAATCAGGGTGAGGGCTATAGGGCTCTCATGCAAGGGAATTGGCCCTTTTTACTCCCCAATTAAATAAAGCACTTTCTACAAAGGCCGGGAAATAAGGCATTGCCGGCTGAGTGTGATATGAACGGGCGGGCGCAAACGAGGCTGTATAGTATGATTTGAAGATAGGTCCTAAGATACATTTAAGACTTGGGAGAATGAAATTTGAAACTGTTTAGTTTAGAGAGTAGTTTATTTATTTATTTTCTAATAGTGGTCCAAATTCAAAACGACACCATACGAAGACAGTCATAGGGATGTTTTATTGGTTAATTGTATCATAATACTTATTCATTAATAATTATTTTATTTTATCTACAATTTTAAAATCCTCGCCGCATGCTTTGTCAGGTAGATACAAAAACAGGTCAACCACAGGCTTCGTCACTAGCAATCAATGTACAATATGAAATCCGCCAAAGGCTTTGTCATAATATTAAGTACACATTAAACCTTAGTTACACATACCACCCCGGACCGTAGCCGGCTCAAAAGTCGCCATGACACTAGCGTAGCGGCGTTGCCACGCTGAATTGCCAAGGCAATCTATTGAACCAGGTACAATCGCAACCCCTCTCTGAATATTGATCATTGTATTGTAAGTAAAACCTTGTAGTACTTATTATTCTGATGTTGCTAGCTCAACAATATTCCACTCCGTAGGGAAATTTCTTATGAAAATATCCTGTAATTTTACCCTCATAGTATGAAACGGGTAGTTTTATTACCCACCTAACATCTCGGGCAGTTTGCTTTTAGAAAAAGTAATTCAGAACGGTCTGCTCCTTCGGATAAATTATGTGGGTAATAAGTAGGGGACAACTGTAGTAAACATAAAAGTTGGGACCTGACAAGGGCGTGGACAGAATTTGCCGACATTTTGGGTGTTTTATGCATTTACAAGTGGGTAAAAACGTGTTGTTGGCCCATTTATGTCGCTGTTTGTTAGATTAAGTGGTTACTGTCTCTGTGGCAACGTAATTTTAGATCACTTGTAGCTCGCCGTAGTTACTACGACAATAATTAAGTATATGTATAAGAGTGGAGAGCTTTTGCACAGTTTAAGGAAGGTAGCTTGTTAGACCTACTAAACTAATTTAATATTACCTGCAGTATGTTTCTCATTTTATTCCTTAGCTTTGCAAACAGATCAACAAAATGGCACTTTTAAAAGGATGAGATCATTTGTAGCTCACCGTAGTTACTACTACAATAAATAAGTATATGTATAAGAGTGGAGAGCTTTGGCACAGTTTAAGGAAGGTAGTCTGTTAGACCTACTAATCTAATTTAATATTACCTGCAGTATGTTTCTCATTTTATTCCTTAGCTTTGCAAACAGATCAACAAAATGGCACTTTTAAAAGGATTAGATCACTTGTAGCTCACCGTAGTTACTACTACAATAATTAAGTATATGTATAAGAGTGAAGAGCTTTGGCACAGTTTAAGGAAGGTAGTCTGTTAGACCTACTAATCTAATTTAATATTACCTGCAGTATGTTTCTCATTTTATTCCTTAGCTTTGCAAACAGATCAACAAAATGGCACTTTTAAAAGGATTAGATCACTTGTAGCTCACCGTAGTTACTACGACAATAATTAAGTATATGTATAAGAGTGGAGAGCTTTTGCACAGTTTAAGGAAGGTAGTCTGTTAGACCTACTAATCTAATTTAATAATACCTGCAGTATGTTTCTCATTTTATTCCTTAGCTTTGCAAACAGATCAACAAAATGGCACTTTTAAAAGGATTAAAAAAATCCCTATAAAACTGCATAGCATAGGTTGCATTTGTGTCAATGCGAATGCTGCGAATGTTGAGCGCACGTACGTGATCCATAGCAAATCCGACAGACACCTCACTGACACTATCAATTTAGACCGGGTTTTACTGCAAACGAAAAAAAACATTAACTCTTGACGCAGTGCAGTGAAATACGGATAAAAGATACTCCGTTCAATACTTAGAGCATTTAACCTACCGGAGCGGCCATTGACAGGAGTTCCTTTCTGCCGAAAATATTAAGGGGAGGCCAATGTTCAGCAGTGGACGTCTTATGGCTGAGATGATGATGATGAAATAGTGAAAATTACTTAGCGCAATTCTATCGCTATTTCACATTTTTTACACATCACAAAAACATGTCATCGAGACCCATTCCATCAAACGACTTAACTTCTGTCTTTTACAATCCCAGCACAAATTACCTGGCTAACGAATTCGGGGAAAAACGGCACTTAAATCCATTAGCTAAAAGCAGGAAATCGCTTCAAACGGACACAACAAACTTCTTGCGAATCTTCACGGTTTTGCGAATGAAAAAAGTTTCCCATGATTTATATGCTGGGTGTTACTCACGTCGCTAGCCGAGTACGAGTGAGTCGACACAGACTCAAGATACATCTTTGAATATTCTTTCCACGAAAATGATTTTGAACATTATCAGTTAAAGCGTCTTTGAGTTACCTCTACAAAAATCTACGTAAATAGGCAGAAAACACCTTGCGATATTCATATTTTCGCTTGTAGCAGTAGTAGCTACGGAACCGTCCATTAGGCGCGGTCCGACATTTTGCCGGTTTTGCTATTTTTGGCAAATACCGTGATTTCAAAATGAATACCTACAGACCCATTTTAATTTATATATCTACATTCTACAACACAGTGTCCATTCAATTAAATTAATTAACTTAGTCCGCAACGCCCGTAGCTATTTCAATGGGTATTTTTGAGCTGAAACAGCGCAGCGTGGCAGTTTCCCCAATTAGAGCAATTGAAAATCACCTCGTATTTATCTTCACCACCTTCAACTAAAACGTCGCAAGTAACTTAGATTCTTATGGACATAGGACTTTTACTTTGGGCGGACAGAATTGTCTTGATGCGAAAGTATTTGAAAGGGGTTTCATTCACTATTTATAGTAGGCTTTTATGAAAAGCTAGTTTTTAAATGGAAAATTGACGAGTTTTTTCGCTAGCGCATCATTTTGTTTGTCATTGACTTGTATTTTTTTCTTATTTATGTAAATTTACACACACCGATCGCTCATGCCGAGCGGTCATGAATCCTCAAAGGACGCTCTGCAGTCTGCATACTTATGTGCAGGAAAGTTTCCGCACTTAAAAACTGCTAGTAACATACTTATCACATTTTTGTTTAGAAGTTAGAAGTTTGTTTTTTTTCCTACGACATTTTCAATAGAAAATTGCTGTAACTTGCACATCTTTAATCTTGCAGTGGGTCTCAAAATGACAGAATTGGACAGCACCGGCAAAATAAAGCCTGTTTCTTTCCTAGGTTCGGAAGGTCAGTGCCTCCTCCAATCGTGGGATGTGTACCAAAAGCTGACACGGGGCTCTTTTAGGTTGCAATCGAAAGAGCACTATCACAATAATTTTAAACAAAAAAAGAACCGACTTCACTTAGGATCCGCTTTTCCAAGTGGAAATGCCCGAGTTACTGTAAAAAATACTGAAATCACTTTAGGTGTGCTTATAATAGTTGAAAAGTTCCCTCGATTTCTCCAGGATCCCATCATCAGATCCAGACCTGGTGACAATGGGACCAAATGTGAAGTATACTCTTTCAAAAAAATAATTTTACAAATCGGTCCGGCCGTCTTCGAATAATCGGTGAACATACATTAAAAAATTGCAAAAAAAAACAAGCAAAGATCCCGACGAATTGAGAACCTCCTTCGAAATCTAGAAGGACTAGAAGACGGTTGAAAATATCAATTCAATACAATATAGTGTACAATAACTTATTAAAAAACCTTTTTTACGAAACCTCTTTTTTTTTTTTTTTTTTGAAATACTCAAATGATTTATTTAACGTAAAATAGTGTTACAATTTTAATTAATCATTAGCCAACAACAAGAACGTGGCATTAGTGCAGGGCAGAGGTAGACGGACTGGGTGTGTGTGTATATGCGTGTGGTGTGTGGGTGTGTGAGTGTAGCTAGCTAGCTGTACGACTGTATGCTGCCATAAGACGATGGATGGCCCTGTGTCCAAGGTTCAGAACTGACAACTCTATAATAATACTATTCATTATACTCTATGGGCAGCACCGTCGATGAAACTGAAGAAATGTTGGGTGGATTTGAATCTGTGCCGTGTCCCACGGATACACATGCTGGTGGCTCGGATTATCGAAATTATAATTATTATTTGCTTTTTTAGCAAAAAGGGGAAGTAATTACGGGATGCCTAATGATTTAACAGCGGCTCAAATTGTGTATCGGGTCAGTAAATATCGCCAACAGGCCTCGTGTAATTGTGTTTGGGGGCTGTTAATGACCTCCGTTCAAACTGAATTGAATTAAATAATGAATTGCAAAGCTGTGTAGAATTACAAGAAGAAAAAAGAAGATAATACAGAACAGTTACCGGTAATACCTAGTATCTTTCTACACGAAAAAAAAAATCACACGTGTCACATATTTTTCTGGCATTCGTGTTGGAAAATACTATTGCCAGTGACTGCACCTATGCCTTTAAACCTGACTTAGGTAATTGTAAATATTCCTATTGAAAAGAAAAGTATGATATTCGAACTTAAACTACGAAACTAAATGGCATTGGCGGTTGTTCAAAATTTTTCTTAGGCAAGCTGGTGCTGAATTTGGCTTAAAATTTCTTCATGAACTGTAGAAAAACTGCTCAAGCGCCTGTAATAGCCGACGGGAATCGTGTTCTATAAACGCTCCACCACTGCTAAGTGGCCAGCCCATAACACAGGCGCTACCCGAACTCTTGTCTCAGCAGGTGCTAATGTAATTAAAATATAAGTGCTTATTTATTATATTTGATTACTAGATGTCTAGCTGATTAAATAAAACATTATATTCTCTGGTTCAATGTGTATTATAAATTTCGAGCTCTTGCTAATAATTTCATTAAAATAATGACATGATTTTCATGTCAGATTCAAAATGCATTAATTTATTTGGTTTTAAGCCAGATTGCAAACAGATTTTAATTTCGAAGCTACAAATGTTGTTAAAATCTCATTCGTATTTCTACGAACTATGTAATCAACCTATAGTTTATATTGAAAATTCTCTGTGTAATTAAAACTTCTCTTTCCAGGTAAATTCCATTACAATATTAAGTTCATCGGCAGTGTTTACGCCAGATGGGCCGGTCAAAATAACTGCATTAATTTTGTTGGATGTTTATTATGGCGGGATAAACTGGCAGGGTGCCCACTGTGCAGCGAAAGGTATGTAATGGAATTGATGATTTTTTGTTACACATACTTCAGACACCTCTCACGACGCTCTTCGGATAGCTTGGAGAGAATTATCATGACGGGAAAAGTTGAAGGCACAAGACTTAGAGGCCCTCCCCCGCAAGATGGTGTGCCCAAATCACTGCACCCATGCAATTAAAACTGCAAGAAGCTATGCGCTTAGCGAGGGATAGAAGCCTATGGAGGAACCTGATCTTCAACAGAAGGACATGATGTCACGATCCTCAGCTCTGAGGGAACGATAATGATGATGATGATGATTCTCTCACACAACGAAGCACGCATTGTCGATTTTTCGTATTTTTTAAATAAGCAGTTAATTAGGAATAATGAAAAGGTTTCAAACCAACAAAGTTTCTTCAGGGACAATGTTTCTTACTTTTTTTGTTGTTCCTTTTCCAGGGACCTACAAAGTTATTGAGGACAACGGCAGCTCGTTTCGTGCACTTCGCTTTTAAAAAAGCGGCTAGGGTAGACTTAAAACATCTGCATTTTTTATTTTGCTTTCTTCTGTACTACTATTAACTACTAGTAAAAACGAAAAATAAAACAGAGTACATGGGAAAAAAAATACTATAATTTTTTTTCATCATAGTTTATTAATTATTCAACTTAGTTTTCAAAAAATCGAAATTCGTGAAATTTTGTTTTCGTCGGAGGAAATGAAATTTAATTTTCTACAACGAGTTCGATATTATGATTACAAAGATATATAATATTTTTACAACAAAAATCAATTATATTTTATTTACTTATTCTTATTAGACAGCCCCCAGCACGTTAATGCTTGAACAGTCGTCAGGTTTTTGCGTTCGGTAACATACGGTTACCGAATCAGGGCACCTGAAGGCGCATGTCTCTTACTAAATACCGGAGCGTCGCCGACGCAATTCTGCCCGTACGATTTTAAAAACCTGACGTCAGATCAGAAGGCATACAAGTAGAGTCTGTCCGGAAAGAAAAGTGTCGTAGAATGTATGAGCTCCCATATATACCGCACGACACTTTTCTTTCCGGACAAACTTTAAAACTAACCGACCGTGACGGACAATCCGACGTACGGCTACCATGAGTTTGACATTGCCATTTTTCGTTAACGAGTAACGAATTTTCTATCTTTGCATCTCGTTTACACTAATATGTTACAAGCAAGATGCACAGATCGAACACTCGATACTCGTTCTCGAAAACGTCAATGTCATCATAACTCATGGTAAGCGTACAGGTACCTACCCGACGTCTGCTTCCAGACTTAGACAAGTCTCAAAATGTAGTACAAAGCGGCGAACAAAAAGGCCGTTAAGCTCAAAGAACGTCAATTTCAAATCAGCATCCATGCTTCCTAGTCTTCAATAACACAAGGTTTCCGAGCCCGTTTGTTGGCAAACTTCCCAGGGTGCGGCTAGCATGTTCAACATCTTAGCAAAACATCTTAAAAAGTGGCTCTGTGGCCCTCATCATCATCATCATCTAAGCCATAAGACGTCCACTGCCCACTGCTGAACATAGGCCTCCCCTTTGGACCTCCATAAGTATCTTCCGGCGACCTTTATAAGGTCGTCTGTCCATCTTGTGAGTGGACGTTCTACGCTGCGCTTGCTACCGTGGTCTCCACTCGAGCACTTTTCTACCCCATCGGCCATCTGCTCTGCGTGCAATGTGGCCTGCCCATTGCCACTTCAGCTTGCTAATCCTGTGGGCTATGTGGCCTATACTCTGATATCTCAAAGCAAGTATCTAGAGGTAAAACACGCGTTCGCCGAAAAGGACAGAATACACGCAACGCGACTAATTTTAAAACACGTTTCAAGGTGGCTGATAGCTTACCGTAAGTAACCAAAAAAGTTTCTTTGTTGCCCTTCATAACGCTGGAGGGTAACAAACGTTATATTATACTGAGGGCTTTTTGGAAGTAAGCAATAATCACAACGTGAGACAGACTATGACAAGGACCAACAATAATAGCGCCTTTTCTGTCAAACCTATTGAAGTTTTAATAAGATCATCCCGCTCAATCTTGGTATTATTATTACCAACACGTTTATAGGCTGAATTCATCCTTACTTGTCTTATTACAGTTATTACGTATGCAAACAAACACTTCGCAAAGAAATTATCACACTTCTCTTAGGCATTGTCTTTAAAAATATTATTTAAGTTTTTAAAGAAACTCACAAAGTAATGAATTCGACCAAACCACTGTAAATAAATGACGTTACGATGTCTAATTGACGCACGTTTGATTTCAAAATAAGATGACTTACATACTACTGTACGGGGGCCCAGCCACTATCAGTCCGCCGGACGATATCGGCCTGACAGTTAGAACAAAAATTTGACAGTTCGTCCGGCGGACTGATAGTAGGTGGCTGCCCTAACTTTTTCTTTCAAAACTCGGCATGCTAGAGCTCCCAACTCCCAAGACGTTCCAGGTTGAAGTATGACAAACTCCGTACCGTCAGCATCTTATATAAAAATAAGGACTGTTCTGCCGACGCTCCAGGAGTAACGGTAATAACCGCTATCCACTTTTATGAATTTGTTGCCTCACCCTTTTTTGGTAACGGTACTTTACGAGGTATTCTCATACCTTATTAAGATTTGCTTTTATACTAGCTGCGATCATGTTTGCCTTTTATCCTAGCTTTTTGCTAGTTAATTTTGAACTTTTACACCGATTATCTAAGTCGATTTTTGCATGTTAGGGTTTTAGGAATAGAGGCTTTTTTGATGCTTTCGCTATAATTTTATAGTGATTTGAAGTTTATTGAAGATAGGAATATAAGGATTAACAGCTATACGTACAGTCACCGGCAATAGTATCTTCCTACACGAAGGCCGCAAAAATATGTGACACGCTCTTATTTGTAGGGCCACAAGAGCGTGTCACATACTTTTGCGGCCTTCGTGTAGGAAGATACTATTGCCGGTGACTGTACACACGATTTACTTAAAGATTTTTGTGAATCATAAACCTGTACCTAGAAACCAAACTGAACTACGTGTTTTTTCATAAGACTCGAAACTCATTTAAGTAAGTTTAAAAATCCTAGTAATATTTACGAAAACAAAAAGTTACGTTTAGATATTTGGATGTTTCAGATATTTGTTTGACCTTCACGCAAAAAACAGAAAATGTATGTTTTTTTCCCAGCTGTTTAGTAGAAAATACTATAATTACAAAAATAGATTACCTACTCCTATCATTTTTTTAACTATAAAAATCTATTAATAATTATTATTCCTTATAATTTATGTCTTTAATAAAAGGTTTCGACGGTATGTCCCTTTCCTTAAAATATAAATATTTCCAGCAGGATTTACAGGTACGATAAACCCGTCTGCTAGAGATATGAAAGCAGAAACTCTGACATATTCTCCAATAAATCCCGCACCCAAGTATCTAGGAATAGCTCCTAATATCGTAGATTTAAAGGCTATGTAAACAGGTGGCCCAAGCTTGATATGAGACTGGGCACAGTAGATATATTCAGTTACAGTATCTTACTGCAGTGGCGCAGCGACCCTAAGTGGATGGCCTCCTACACCAAAGATCACCAGGCTTCTCTGTTCACACTTCACAGCCGTCTCTGTCCAGTCAACGCCGCCCAGCGCGGTGAGGTCCTTCAGCACCTTACCTTGCTAAAATCTGGTTGTACAGTCAAGGAATTTGATTCGCGTACCGTCTTAAGTCTAAATTACTGATGACAATTAATAGTACTAAGGGCTATGTTTCTTCGCTTGCTTAGAGAAATATAAGCCTTATGATATTCTGACATTTCAAGCAATAAATCAACGAAACGGTACGCGAATCAAATTCCTTGACTGTACAACACGAATCTGACACGAGATGGCGCTCTCTTTAAGATAGAACGCGCTAACAATGTGTCGACATAGAAGCAAGACTACCGAGATGCAAACGGAGCTTCGATATCTCATCTCAGACGCCAGGACTAACAGAACAGACGTCATGTAGACTATCCCACCGCATTGGGAAAGCGGACACTCCAGAGAGCCTACCGCGAAGTTCGAAAATCGACAAAACGATGGTCCCGTCTCTATCGCTCTTGCATATACGAAAGAGAGTGATGGAAATATTCGATTCGATGAACGAAGTGCTTCGCGGTTATAGGCCAGGGGGCCGATCCGCTGAGATTCGAGCATTTAAAACTCTGAATGAAATGATGAAATAATGGTTTAGAAACAACAGGAATAGGAAATGAAAGTCTATTAATTACACGCGAAAATAACGGTGACTAACCTTTTTGTGCGATTTCGACCTTAATTTCTTTGAATTCGAATCTCAAAAATTAGCCTTTGAGAGTCCTGTCCCTATTTCAGAGTACAGGCTATAGAGGCCGTTATATACTGAAGTTAAGGTACTGTTAATGTATTGACTGCGACATATCATTCGTAGAGAAGTAAATATTTGTATTTTATCGAGCGCATGAATTTTCTCTTTATTAGACATTTTTATCAAACCAGTTTAGTATTTTTTATTGCGAATCCTTTGCGAAACTTTTGTTGCGAATTATACCTTAAGGTTCAAAGCTTTCACGAGACCTGCGAAACTAAGTCACGAATTCACGATCAGTAATGAGGGGTAAGTAATAAAAGATATAAGAACTTATTGTATAATATTCATATTCTATACGCTCATATTGCATAAGCTTGTTTTGTATACCGTTCAAAGTCTATAATGAATGTTTGATATAACATCAAAACAAAATATCTAATTTTGTTAAGTTTAACGTTGTTTAAGTATAATATCGTTGTATATAACGGTCATAATGTATAACGTTCATAATACCTTAGATTTATAATGTATAATATTCAATACATCTAATACCAAAATACATAATGCTCGTATAGAATAACGGGTTGTCTAAATCGCAGCTCGTGTACATATCAACTCGCCTAAAAGCAACTGGTCTTCACGATTTTTTAAGTAGCAGCTCGTCTAATTAGCTATTCTAAAATTCTCAAAATGTTGAATCCTCAACTTAACTAGACGGAGCCCCGCTTCGCGGGGCTCCTATTTCCGGGCTGATTGCCCTTCGGGCATCTGAAGCTACCTAACGAACCTAACCTACCTATTGATTTAGTTTGATATCCGTGAAAACATTACACTTTGGGGAAAAAGGTTGGAATGGAGTTATAACCTATTTAGTATATCATACGCTATTATATTTTATAATTGTTATATTAAAAGATAGTATATATTATGATCGATATACGTTATGTATGTTATATTAACTAAATTTAGAGTATTTGAGTGTTATATGATAAGTTATTATACAAAATGAGCATTATATTAATTGACCGTTATTCCTAATAAAAATATTGATTTTGTTGTTATAGCAAACGTTCATTATATCTTGTGAACGTTATTAATATGAAATGATATATTTTGTAGTTATATCTTATGGGACGCACCCGTAATGAGGGACTAACGAAGAAGAGAGAAGTTTAAAGATGAAATGTACTGGGAGAATGACGACGATTCGGATGTTTACTTTATAGTAATGTAATAATAATAATGTCCGGAAAGAGAAGTGTCGTGATTTATATGGGAGCCCATACATTATACGACACTTCTTTGCGGACAGACTAGTAGGGTTGAGTGGCGGGGGTTCAAAATGTTCTTAGGCAAGCCGGTGCTGAATTCGGATTGAAATCTCTTCATGGGCTGTAGGAACACTGCTCATGTGCCTAAAAATTAGGCAAGCCGACGGGAATCGTGTTCTATGGACGCGCCGCCACTGGTAGGGTTCATTGGGGTACTTTCGATAGGAAAAAAGTAGCAGGTAGCTCCGAAAGTTGACTCTTATTACTATAGGATACGAGTGATGAGTGAGGATATTTGAATGTTTTTTTTAATTATACGCCTGTCTAAATTACACACACTGTATTTTTTTGATGAATTTCCTGTTTCCACTAACCCTTTTAAACATCGCTGAGTTACCCTAAGACGGAAACCTCAAGCTAAAGCTATGGAACCCTAAATATGTTCTCTTAAGTGGCTTTAATCCGGTAATATTTTGAACAGCGTGCGGGAAACAGGAGTTTCCACTCAGCGGGGTCATTCCGACCCTAATGCGGGGTTATTAAAAAATGATGGAATGCTCACTTGCTGTGTTACTTGCTTATTGAAGGCTTTTCCTTATGGTACAGGGCTCATAAAAAAAGAAACAAAAAAATACTAACAACAACGAAACGACAGACTTTTTGCGTGTTTCTTAAAATAAAAGCTGCTTTTGGAAAATGTATTACTTTCATACACGGTTACACTCACGGCACTTTAGTCAGGTCGCACGACATGTTATGTATTATTTCCTGTAAGTTTTAATATATTTTTACTCAGAATTACCTACGAACTCTTTCCACCCAAAGAAACCTGTCCCAAAAATTACATAATTTTTGTTGAAGTTTTTCTGTGTGTACCGCCATACAATGTATATGGAAAATGGTACGCAATATAAAAAAAAAACTTTAGGACCTTTTTTAGGTCTTTGTCACATAGTTTAATTTTGGGCCCACACCTAATGGGGGCCCACTGGACGGTCGACGCAGTCTTTAACCAAGGCTCTCCAAACTGCACGATCTTCTACTATCCGGATGATAGGCCTATGTATGGAACTTTTGGGGGCCCACCGACTATCAGTCCGCCTTTCAGTTGAACAAAAATGTGACAGCTTCGAACAACGGACAGGCCAATATCGTCAGGCCGACTGATAGTGGGTGGGCCCCATTAGCAGGCCTTCTTCACTATCTCACTGTTACACTATTTCATCACTGGATAACTCCCCTGAAAGTTCTGAACTACAGGAATTTGTGAGTATATTTTAGCTTCTGATAAAAAGTTTTAAACTTTACCGACATATATTTCTTTTAGATACATAATTTTACCCGGAAACTTCTTAGTCCATTGAGTAATAAAATAATGTAACTTCTTAACATTTTTTTTTAGTTTTATGAGTATACCGACTTAGTAGCACCTTCGTAATAGTTATCGAAAGATATATTGCATTTTCGACTTTCGTGCGTCCGTTCTGGCTTCTGGCAAAGTACATGTACAGTCGCCATCATTATCGGAGCAGCCAATGTACTCAAAATTATCTGAACATGCACTTTATCACCTTGATAATAAGTCGTTGTTCAGATATTTGTGACCACCTTAGCCGATTCGATATATCTGATGGCGACTGTATCGTTATTTCAATCATTGAAAGGTAGTCGGTATTCATTTCGTATTCGAGCGTTTGAATTCGGATTTTCAATGGAAATAACTGCAACACTATTCTGCAATTCACTAGCAGCTTTACGCTAATGAACCTAGCTGCATTGCTTTTTCTATAAGAGCGTTATCACACGCGTCGTCGCTGGTGAGACGCTGACGCTCGGGCGACGCCGACGCTCGGAAAACGCTAGTGTGGGGTTAGCCTTAGTGTTACATGTGTTATTTTTTATCATAGACGGGAACATTATTTATGAAGCGACTAACTTTAGCTGATACGAGCGAGTTGCCACCAGGCGCGGATCCAGAGGGGGGGCAACAGGGGCAATTGCCCCCCCCTGACAGACAAGTTTTGTATACAATGGGGGCCATAGGTGCGGACCGCAAGATTTTTTGGGTAGGAAAGTGCCCCCCCCTGAACAAAATCCTGGATCCGCGCCTGGTTGCCACCGAGAGAGGCAAGAGATAAAAGTACAACTTTGAACATGTTAAATTTGCAAAGCATACCTCTGCCAACCGCCACAGACCTGATACGAATGGATGCCGTATGTCTAAACTCTTAAGTACGATAAAATGGTAAGACGTTGTACCTACAATTTTGCATGGTTTCGGTACCACCATCGTGCTCAATAATACTTGATTGTGCACCTTACAGCTTGGCAACAGACGACTGCTTAGATATTTTGTGAACAAGTACTTTTTATATCACGACGGTGACAAACAAGCATACGGCCCACTTGTCGATCCATTAACATAAAGAGAGCATATCAATAGAGGCGCTCAGTGTAAGAACTTTTTGAGGCTCCAAATCTGAAGCGGCATCTGAACGAGAGCAAATCAAGTACGCTACTACTACGACTACACCAGATAGAGCTGCATGGTTCTCCTAGATTATGCGGTAACTTTGGTTTGCTCTCGTCCAGATGGCGCTTCAGACTAGTAGCCTCAAAAAGGTTTTAAACTATGCGCCTCTGTTTAAATACTCTCTGATATAAATGAGGATGAGGAAAGCAGTGGGCATTGGTGGCTAAAGGGACAGTCAGCAGCAGAATTAGGTAAGCGGGTAGGGTGTTCAAAATTACCTACACACGATCTTATTCTCTTAACAATAACACGTGTCCTTCATTTTGAACACCCTACCCGCTTAGCTACTTTTGCTGCTGACTGGACAAGAGCGGCCCCCGTCGTCAACATACTGCACTCGGTGATTTTGCAAATCTTAGCCATATTGAACGAGGAACGAGGTTGTTGAAAAACTAAATATCTCAACGGCTATCACTAGTGAATAGTGCTATAACTGCTGTTTTGTTTATAATATCTAAAAGTTATTCTACAAGCACGAGAAAATAGATTGGCGAAATTGGACATTTTTAAATATCGCAGTCTACTGTACAAGAAAACCCAAACCAAGAGCACCAAACAAACTGGAAAGAAAAATTATCATTTTGCAACTCGTTCGACAGGAATGTAAGAAATGAAGAATATTTAAAAACCACTGGTTGAAGAAAGAGAAAATAAATTTCCTCAAGTAACGTCGATGAACAACAGCAGCTAGCAACACTTCATCAACGCTCATCCCTCTTCAACTTAACCCATCTCTCCTCAAATCCTATATTGGCTTAAGGCTGCATAGCCGGTCGATTGTGGGTTACGGCTGCGGTGGTAACTCGTCCTTTCCCATCCCAGAGCGTGTCTCCTTACAAATTTGTGCCCCCCGGTATGCCGGCTTGCCCGGAGCAGGCATGTCCCTGGCTGGGTGTGGTACCTATGTTCATGTTCATGTTCTAGATACTTCGTTTGTTCAAGTTTTCGCAGCCATTTTGCAGAGTGATTGTGAGACATAAAATAAAGTAAACATGTTAGTTATTCTAACGAACTTCATCTTCGCAGGTGTCTGTTTACATTTAAACAAATTTTAAATTAGGTTAATAGACTAAGAGCAAGCCACGTCAGATATGACACAATAATGAGAGCAACAGATCCCATATAGTTAGTGCTGTACTATACTTATTGCTAGATCCGGGCATCTGGCAGCTTTTCATGGGTGGGGGTTAGAGGTACAGACTAGCAAAATTTTTGAATTGGAAAATAGTACTACCAAAATAGGTAAAAACTGCCGAAGTTGTCTCAGTTATAGAGTACAAGGCCTCTATTATAACATTAGAACAAAAAATCTTTGCATTTTATTGCGTAAACAGAAACAGTCGGCGACAAACTATGAATTATACCTCGTTTGATACTACTTTCCCCCAACAGAAACTTTTGGCAATGATATTATTTATATCATTTCTCATAATAAAATAATAATAATAATAATATGTTAGCCTCTATACGTCCCACTGCTGGGCACAGGCCTCCTCTCATGCACGAGAGGGATCAGGCTATAGTCCCCACGCTGGCCCAAAGCGGGTTGGGAACTTCACATACACCTTTGAATTTCTCCGCGGATGTATGCAGGTTTCCTCACGATGTTTTCCTTCACCGTATAGCGATTGGTAAATATCAAATTATATTTCGTACATAAGTTCCGAAAAACTCATTGGTACGAGCCGGGGTTTGAACCCGGGACCTTCGGATTGAAAGTCAGACGTCATTACCGTCAGGCTACCAACGCTTATTCTCATAATATTGCATCAAAACCAGAACTCAAGGATTTGTTTTCTTGAAGTGTTTTGCATTCTTTGACCTTCACCACTTTACAGCTGCCAGATGTCCAGATTTATAAATAAGCATATAGTATAGCAAACTGACTAGAGAGGTTTCGTTGCTCTCATTATTGTGTCATATCTGACGTGGCTAGCTCTCCGTCTATTAACTTCACAGGGTGACGTGCAATCTCGTTAATATATTCAAGAAAGTTTTATGAATTTACGCTTAAAATATTTTTGCTTCAGTGACTTGATTTATATTTTTCTTTGAACTCTATTGCCTAGGGAATAAGGATCTAATCACGAGTTACCAGAATCAAGTGAAAAGTCGTAAATATGAGAGGACATCTTGAAAGTTGTTTATTTGTTATTTAATTATCTGCCTCCCTCTCGTTCATACAACGTTTTCATATATCTATCCTTGTCTATCAGTACTCATTTTCAAGACTTCACGTAAAATTCTAAAATATGTTAGAAATTCTAAATTTCGAGATAAGTATCTAATTTCCACCGATAGATTAAAAAGCTAACCGCACATATGTGGATGTGTTTAGTAAAAGGGCCCACTTTGTCGATTTATAGGGACACTTTATTCTTTCACTAATAGATAGTCTGTCCGGAAAGAGAAGTGTCGTAGAATGTATGACCTCCCATATAAACCACGACACTTCTCTTATTGGACAAACACTAGAGTATATTGTGTACTTGTTAGGGGGCCCACCGACTATCAGTCCGCCTGACGATAACGGCCTGTCAGTTTGAACAAATATTTGACAGCTCCGAACAACTGACAGACCAATATCGTCAGGCCGACTGATAGTTGGTGGATCCCATTAAGAAGTACTAATATCCCTGTATCAACAAAGTGGGACCTTTATTCCCTTAGAGCTTTAAACCAAGGGGAGTAGCCATTGACAGGCGTTCCCCTCTGCCGAATGTGGTCATACTCATTGTATGGACTGACGTTTATTTGACGTGGCTATTTTGACGTTTCGCATATGACGTTCCCCTCCCCCGCAAAAAACGGCAGACTTTTTCCGATAGAAATGAGAGCGCGTCTCGCATCCAGTTGGTTTAATAATCAAAGTTTATTCCTAGGTATTCCTAGACTGACTCATTTATGTCTAAAATGTCTAAATTCAGGTTTGACTCCGCAGTTCTAGGTACTAAGCTGAATCTAGGTCTCATACCGAGAATTACTCTTCCGATACAGTATCGAATATCAATAGCCCGTTGTATCTCTCTCAATGGGTTTCAGGAATCAATTAGTAAAATAATACTAGGAATTCGATATTGGATTATTTAAATATTACGTACAGTAGGGATGGGATATCTAACGTAAGTACAGTCGCTATCAGATGCCAAGGTGGTCACAAATATCTGAATAACGCTTCTATTTTCAAGGCGATAAAGTGCATGCTCAGATATTTTTGTAGTATCGTGGCCGCTGCGATATATTTGAGGGCGACTGTACGGTCGACCAAAAATGTGGTCTACCACCCTACGGTTGAGGTTCGTTTGAACGTGCATGTTTTGAACTCCGTTAGAAATGTCAACCATAGCGATCGTTAGATCTCGCAGAAACTTTTGTCAAATCTGGCAGACCACTTTCTTGGTCGACTGTACAACAAGGACTGGTTTCTTTACGAATTGAAATTAATGAATTAATAATTACGAACACTCTTTTTATTGATTTTTAATTCTAGAAATCACTTTATAATGAATGTAAAAACACGATATTCGATTTATCAACATGCCTGAGCCTACGTGTTGGTAAATTTAAACATCACCGCACAAAATCCATAGTTAAAACATATGTATACTTATATACAAATAAATAATGCTACAAAAGTTTACAGGGTAGTTAAAAGTCCAGGTTGAATCCGAAGCCGAACCGCACTCTTCGCTGTCGGTCCAAAAGGACGCTGGCAACCAAACTTATCACTCTCAACTCATTGGGAGGGTCATTGAACACCACATCTTTCTGGAGAGTAAAACCACCACATCGCTGCGAATCTACGAATATCTTCAAATAGCTGCCACTGGTGTATTTTTTAGATAAAGCAATACTTACAGTCGCTGGACCTTTAGGACCCTCGTTTACTATAGTCGCTATTCGTAAATTTGAGTCAATTTGCTTGAACAAGCATCCTTGGAAGCCCAAGCGGCTAAGTGTACCAGATAGCGTGAAAGACGGCTTCTCATACCGCGCGCTGACTGAAACTGTCGGTATTGGTGGGTATATCATTGGCCGGACTCCAACTTCAGTGCCAATGGTCAACTCTGGCATAATTTGGTGCATCCATTGAGCTATTACCTGAGCAGTATTCGGGTCCACATCTCTCATATTACAGGATACCGATGCAACTGTTTTCTCGCTACATTTGTCAAACGTGATCTCGCTTTCCGAAGAAATTAAGTCTTTTATTTTGGAGATGAGACGCATATCGTAACCCTCAAAGCTTTCGTTGTAAGTAGCAGTAGCAGAACCGGTCCAGTCAACCAGCAATCCTTCTTGAGGGGATTTAGGCTCCATCTCTTTATGGATGAGTAAGTCATAGCACTTGTATGATTCCTTGGATCTCCCGTAGTTATACTGTTGGAGAAGCTTCACTCTGTCCAGGATTTCTCTCATGATGACCAGTTTGGTACCGATGAAACACTTCGGGAAGACACTTTTCGCTTCATTGTGTATGTCAGCAAGTCGTTTAACCTTCGGCTTCACGGGTCCAATGACGACAAATTCTTTTTTCTTCGGCAATAGTTTCTGTAGGCTGGAGATGAAATTGCTGAATTCATCCTTGAAAGTTTGTTCATTGATGTCCATTTTATTCTGTTGATTTTGGTGTTTTATTTGTGCGATGACAGGTAGAACGTCACTGACCTGTCTGTCGGTATTTTTAACTGGCGTTACGTCGCGGCGGCCAGCCCCGCGGTGCATGGAGTATTTATACCTCCGTGCGCTATTGCTGTACTTTCTTGTCCTTTATTTATGCGCCTGATTACGTTACAATTAACTTTTGTATTAATAAGGCGCGTCACTCATAACAACATAAATCAATCACAACACTTATGAATTTAGTCTATTATATTTGTTATTAAAATTTTCTATGAGTTTCGTATAAAAAACAATATATAGGTAGGCAGACGAAAATAGATAGCAGCTAATTATGTTTTTTTACTAATGTATATACTATATATTGAGTATACTTCAAGGTCCGATATCTATTGAGAATCTAACCTTAAAATACATTTGCGCCGAATTTATATGTCCAAATATTCTAAAGATGTGTCCACATGTTCCTACATGTAATGCTCGATTCCAGCATTATAAATAATCAAATAACTGTTTTATCTGTCCACATAACTAATAGGTATTTTATTATTACATATGTAAAGGCTTTTAATCGCTTTTGAGAGTTTACCTTCACATAAATTAAAAATAAAATTAATTTAATTGCGTCCTTCTTGTCATATGTAATGTAAGTGCACAAGACAGACGAAATACCTACTGAGTGAGCTACTCTAGATTTGTTTGTCCGGAAAGAGAAGTGTCGTGGTTTATATGGACGCTCATACAATCTACGACACTTCTCTTTCCGAACAGACTATCAACCAAAGGTTGGTTTGTTTACATTTTTAATATGCTAAGTTCCTATATGCTATATATTATGCTAAGTTTGCAATAACTTAGCAGTTAAAATGTGGGAGTGAGAGCGCCGTATTTGACGTAGCACTTGTCGTAAAACTTAGCGAGTACCCTTGACTTTTGATTTTACTACCTTGTCACTTTAACTGTTAAAGTAATAAACTTTATAGCGACAAAGTACTAAAAAAGAGACTAAGATGACCTTTGGTTTATTCAGAGAAATTGCAAGAATATGTTTGCATTTTTATTTCATAGTAAAAATAGAGATAGATAGTAGATACCTACATACTTACATACTATGCAGGTTAAATATCTAATATTCATATTGAACAATATTTAAAACAGATCAGGCACGTACTTGCTCGACATGTAGCGGACAATGGAACAGATGGCGCCAGCATAGGTTGAAATTTTTTGAAGACTTCCACGAATTCTCGGGCGGAGGATACTATCAAAATCCAAAGGTATAAATAAAACTATTATCCAAATATAAATGCTATTTCTAATAATTGTAAAGTGTGAACACACTCCTATATATGCAAATTATCGCAAAACAATACGGCTAAGGCTGCCAAAAATATTGTAACTACTTCAGAGAATTTACTAATGACATTGGCATATAATAGGTAATCAAGTGACCATTACAAATGCAGGTAAGTAGGTATACAGGGTGACCAACAAAACCAAACGTCAACACTTAACCCTTCGACCGCCGAGCATATGACGGAATAATCGTGCCGTCAACGCCAGCGCGCGCGCGACTCATAATTTTGGACGTGATATCACGTGCTGGCGCTGAGGGTACAACTTCCCGTGCGTGTGATTTAAAGTCTTTGGCGGTCAAAGGGTTAGGGCTGATAGAACACCTGATAGGCTATGAGGCGAAGATCTGACCCTAATAATTAAACAAAAAAGAACCGGCTTCACTTAGACTCCACCTTTCCAAAAGGAAATGCCCTAGCTGTAAAAAATACTCAAATCACTATAGGCGTGCCTATGATGGCTATGATAGTTGAAGAGTTCCCTCGATTTCTTTAGGATCCCAACATCAGATCCGGACTTGCTCACGGGCTCACAATGGGACCGGACCAACTGTGAAGTATATTCTTTCAAACAAAAATAAATTCAAATCGGTGTAATCGGTCTTCCAGTAGTTCGAGTAGGTATGGGTGAACATACATAGCAAAAACAAAGATCCCGAAGAATTGAGAACCTCCTCCTTCGACATCTTGAACTTGGTTAAAACTGGCATTTTATTGAGATTTTGGCAGAATGACTACTTTAAGCTCGATTATAAAAGTAGGTACGTACCAGTTACAAATAGCGAAATGGATCAGAATTATCAGAAACAATCGAATCTCACAAAATATTTTAATGCAAGGCGGTTCACGATTTTATTTATTTAACAACAAAATCATTACAGTCAGCATTACAGTGTGCACCAATGCGCCGAGTAACTAGATATATTAACAGTATACTAATAGCAACATTTACATAATAAGACATTCCACTGATAATGAACAAGTGCTGGATAACCTATCATCCATCAACTCACAAAACCTCAAGCATTCAGGGCACACAACCACCCATCTACAAGCAAACAAGTCACATTCAGGCGCTGATGCCAGAAGCGCATTGAGGAGTGTCAACGCACGGGGTAGCGGTGAGTTTTCTCGCGAAGTATATCAAGAGTTTCTAAAATATAAAATTACTGCCCATGAAATGTTGTTATTTGAATCTGTCTACCTTACCATCTGCTATATTGGGACTTCACCTGCGTCCGCCCTAGGGACAAACCCTTTTTCCAAATTGCAATTTACGTTTATCGACCTCGAAACAAAGATTACACGGAACAATTCAATCTCTTATCCGTTCAAACACTGAGATAGGAAGATAGAAATATTAGAGGAGAGAGAACTGTGGAATGAACTGTCGCCTGCGATATTTCCAGACCGATACGACCTTCAAACCTTCAAGAAAAAAGGTTCCTCCTAAAGGCCGGCTAAGCGCTTGTGACACCCTGGTGTTGCAGGAGTCCATGGGTGGCGGTAATTGCTTACCATTAGGATATTCGTATGCTCGATTGCCTCCTGTGTCATAAAAAAAATGGCAACCGTTATGTCAAGAAGTCTTGGTTAGGATTAAGTACCAGTAGCAATTTGTAATTTGCTGCATTGACCATTTGTATACAAAATCGCGTTCTTATGAGTCAGGCAATACATTTATCTAATTCCCAGATCCATACATATCGGGCGGCAATTTGATACTTTTGACAGTTGATACCAAAAACACAGCTGGTACTTACCTAAGCCATATCTAAGTATAATTAAATCCCTCATGATTATGAATAGAAGATTTTTTTAGAAGGTTTTTTATGTGTACCGTACACATAAAAAACCTTCTAAAAAAATAACAATTCTATTAAAAATTTTAATCGTTTAACAATATGAAACCCTGCCAGTACAGAGTAGTAAAAAATCAATAATTCTTCGGATTATGGTTCAATAATTGAACATAAACAAAAGTGTTATTCAGTTTATGTGCAATAAACAGTTGGAGGGTTAACTTTAGAGTTCCCGAGCTTAGTCGTTAAAAACAACTTTCACGAGCTCGTAACTTGAAAAATCTTGGCATTGTAAAGCTATCCTTAACTTCTTAACCTTAAGGTCTTAAGGTTTAATTTTGAATTACGTACAACTAATTGAATAGGATAGTCTGAAAATAGGCAGCAATGACAGCGCTTTTTCAGAATGTCATATCTGAGTTAACGGTGTCATACAAAAAGCGACTTCGTGTAATCGATTTAGGGTCGAGATTATATTGTCTGTCAACATTTTTTAAGATAAATAAGTAGTTAAAGGCAGTTTCGTTTTATTGCTTCAGTTCCGCCGATCGGATCCAAATATTCACGAACATTAGCGAATTCATCGCGAGCTAAACCAACATAAGCCTGACCTCTGATAACAAATACATGTAATGAATCCCGGGGTGAAGTTTGTAAAGGTGAGACAGAGTGTTTTGTGAATGAAGAGGGAAGCTATTACGTACATTTCTGAACAGAGAATAGCAGGAAGTACGGAAGGCAACGCAAGGAATAGAATTAAAGATGGCATATCTTTGAATTTATTTTAACGAGACGAGCTTCTTTAACTTATCTATATTCTTGAATATATCTCATGAGCGAATATAATGTTTTGGGATGTGTAACTCTTACAACAAGCGCTGGTAGCCTTGCGGTAAGACGTCCGACTTTCAATCCGGAGGTCTCGGGTTCAAACCCCGGCTCGTACCACTGAGTTTTTCGGAACTTATGTACGGAATATCATTTGATATTTACCAGTCGCTTTTCGGTGAAGGAAAACATCGTAAGGAAACCGGACCTAATCCCAAAAAGGCCTAGTTTCCCCTCTGGGTTGGAAGGTCTGATGGCAGTCGCTTTCGTAAAAACTAGTGTCTATGCCAATTCATGGGATTAGGTTGTCAAGCGGACCCCAAGCCGGGATAAACGCTAGGAAGAAGAAGAAGGGATGTGTAACTCTTGAAAACCTGAAAGAAAACTATATTTCCGGGGCATTTTAGTTTCGGGGTTTGCAGCGACATCTGTTGGACAGAATTTAAGTTATTTTAGTTACAGGAAAAATCAGCATCTTTAGATGTTTATCACACTGGCGCTGAAACCGCATGCGGCGACGGTGTGCAAGCGTGACAGGGCTATACACACGCAGAGCGCTATCCTGCTCGCGCACCGGCACCGTATGCGGAAACCGTAGCAGTGTGAAAGCCGCCTTAGTTGAATGTAATTTTTATTCGTATGTACATACCCACTTGGTACCCATATCGATCTATACCGGGTGTTTTCTGTAATGGGAGCAATAAATTAAAACGCAGATTATACTCCTCAAACCAGACAACGTTTGTTCAGCGACTTAAAAAAATAACTGATGGTTTAATTTTTTGCACACTTTAAAACTTATGCGAACACGCAATGTATTCCGAAATTGATTATGTCTGTGAAGTGAGAAGGAAAAGACTGTCAAGCATTGTCAGTTATACGGATTTTAATGTACATTGAAAATACTACAGTTTGTATGAAAAAGAGACAATTAAAAAAATACATATATTTTAAAAGTTGTTGAATAAGTTTTATTGTTTGAGGAGTAGAATCCACGTTTTAATTCATTGGTCGTGTTACAGGCCACACACGGTATATACCTACTGTAATTTGGACCCCTAGATTTTAAAATGTCCATTTTAGATAATTAACTTCTTGATTTATTTACTAAAAGAATCACTTCCAACTGGGCTCGATTTAATGGCCAGCGTCGACTTGTTTCTTATTCTTACTAAAAACAATTATACTTACATTTAAATGGCGGAAGCCTAACTAGAGGGTTCAAATCTGCAAACACAATTATTACTCATTAATTTTGATTACTATTGATTCAACTTATTTTCTTGAACGGAATTTAGGGTGCGAGTAAATAAAACCTGTAAACTTTGCTAATTAATTAAATGTGAGAAACTCTGAAATTTTCAATAAAGAAATATTATTTTAACTCTAGCGATACTTAATATTACAGAAAACTAATTTCATAATTGTTTTTGGCAAATGTTCTTTGTAAAAAACTCTAAAGCGAAGTTCGAAAATCGACAAAACGTTGACTCCGTCTCTATCGCTCTTGCATATACGAAAGAGAGTGATGCAAATAGACGATTCGATAAACGAAGTGGTTGACGGTTAGAGGCCTGAAATATACAATTCTTACAAGATTACAGGTATCAGTAAAGAGTAAAGTGCTTGAAATAGGCTTTCCGGAACAAGAGTTGCCTGCCTATTATTATCTTTAATGTATTTGTAGTACTGTTTTGAAAAAATAAGTCCCGCCGAGTTTCTTGCCGGTAATAAGTAATACTTCTCGGGTCAGAGGTGTAGGGTTAGAACCGGTGGTAGTTTCTTTTCTCTCTGACGTTCATAAGTGCATTGTAATGTGCCTAAATTGAAGAATAAATATCTTTTATCTTTTTTTTTTACCTTCTTTCTCACCTGTTTAAAGTGCACTACACCACACCTGAACCCTCCCCCTATTTCCTGGCCTTGATCGTAATTTTGTCGTCGGCCGGTCGGACGGAGCGTTAACGATTAGCACGTTATGCAGTTTATGCACCTTGGCCTATAACCGCGAACCACTTCGTTCATCGAATCGTCTATTTCCATCACTCTCGTTTATGCAAGAGCGATAGAGACGCCAACGTTTAGTCGATTTTCGAACTTCGCGCTAGGTCCTCTGGTCATTGATCATTGAGTGCTACAATGTGCCCTACCGGAGCGTTTCAAGACGTCTTAAGTGGGCACGGCCTTGGGGCCCTTACGACCTTGTTGTTCCAAGTGTTGTTGCTAGCTTGACACGGTTCTATGAGTGCTTGCTCATTTAGTCCACTCAATGGAGTTATGGCAGTTGTTAAAAAAGTTTTTCTTGAATATAAATAATATTGTTGGTCCTAATATGTTCCATTATTATAGCAGAGGTCTCTGCTACTTGAGGTCCATCAGAACAATCCCGCATAATATGCTTTCCCGCTTAAGACGCGCTTTTGGCTGACTCTTTCTGATTCTTTGCTGATTGAATCTTGGGTATAGACTCTTAGCGGAGCTACGTAATAAAGTTATTACTCGTATATCTCATAAATCTCTTTAAAGGGGAGGCCTATGTTCAGCAGTGGACGTTATATCCAGTATATTTAAACTACATTTTAAATTATTCCAAATTATTCATCCTCATGTCTCTAACCTTTTTTTATAGGTACAAATCATAAAAAATATAAAAATGCCTGCCTGGCCCACACCGATACGCAAATGACCACGCAAAATATTAAAATTCACAACACACAATAATCCAGTAAGTACTTACATAGTCCAATCAAGGGAGCCTGGCAGAATTATTTCATTATTGACTTAAAGGATCGTTATAATTTAAATGTATCATATTATTATTGAACGTATTTAGCTTGCTATAATTTACTTCCGTTTCCATCCTCGAGTGGCATAGTCTAAGAGAAAAAAAAACCGGCCAAGTGCGAGTCGGACTCGCGCATGAAGGGTTCCGTACCATTATTTATAAAAACCAGCCGTAGTAGCTACTATCGAATAAATTATTATCGCAAGGTCGTATCTGCCTAAGTGCGTAGTTTATTGGAGATAACTCAAAAACACCTAAACCGATAATGTTCAAAATAATTTTCGTTGTAAGAATATTTAAAGGTATATCTTCTTGATTTTTTTCATAATTTTTGGACTTACGGTTCAAAACTTATAGGGGGGGGGGGGACATAATTTTTATGACTTTAGGAGCGATTATTTCTGAAAATATCCACTTAATCAAAAAATGTTCAAAGAAACCTCAACATTTTTTTTAGAAACCTATCGATTGATGTGCATCATGTTTATATTTGGCAAAAAAAATTTTTTGACAGTTAGTTACATGTATCGAGTGCCCCCCCCCCCCCTAAAATTTTTTTTTAGCATTTTCTCTACAAAACTAAGTAGCGGCACATACAATACACTTTATGTAAAAATTTGATAATGATACGTCTTACAGTTTCCGAGTAAAATGGCTGTGACACGGAAGGACAGACAGACAGACATGACGAATCTATAAGGGTTCCGTTTTTTGCCATTTGGCTACGGAACCCTAAAAAGACGGATTATGTTCACAATCTATCTCTAACCATCTTGATTAATGATTTTTCGTGTACTCTTGCTGCATGTCGTCTGGCTCGCGGTTACCACCACCGCTAGGTGAGCTCTCTGTATGAAGAAAATTTCCGCTACAAACCGGAAAAACGCTGAAATTGGCTACGTATAGCGAAATGCGGTACTTACGGAAAGTTAGAGATCCCTTTTTACGAACAAATCGCCAAATGACTAAAATGACTAAAGTCTAACAAACTGTTTCAATAGAAATAGTCTTCTAGTTAAATATTATTTTTCTAATTTCATTTTACAACAATCAGTCCCAAAATTGCGATAAATATTAGATCATTACTGCGTAATAAAACACCAAATGTGATCAGTCGAAATGTACCTACGAAACGGTCAACATTTTTCGAAATTACTTAGTTGATCTAAGTTCAGCATACAAAAAATGTATCCATTGACTGGACTACTCACACCAATCTCTAAAACAAATGCGAACAGAGACCATAAAACGGGGCTGTTGCGATCAATTCCGCATCTGTATCACCCTGTATAGACAATCGAAATAACATCGTTATATTTTATATCCAATACGGTAATGGTTTTTATATACAGGATGTTTCCTGTAATAGGAGCAAAAGTAAAACGTAGATTCTACTCCTCAAACTTTTACTCATATTACCCTGTATAAAAGCTAAAAACTCGACGAATGCACGTATTTTTATATCGCAAACATTTTATGTCATATTTATTACTTCTATCCAATCCAACTGTTAATTATACTTTTTGACAGACAAAAAAATATAAGTACTTATGTACAATCAGCAGCAGAAGTAGCTAAGCGGGTAAGGTGTTCAAAATGTTCTACACACGCTCTTATTCTCTTAAAACTAAAGTCCTATCCAGCACATTTTGAACACCCTACCCGCTTAGCTACTTTTGCTACTATACAAATAATAAAGTCGAACTGTCATCAGCAGCTTTATTTATTTGTAAATGTGTAATTCTCGGAATCCAATTATATCGTTTTATTATTGAAACATAAGTCCAGCACAAAATGAAATACTTACTACTTTATTATTAAATAGAATGTCACCATTCATTAAACCCTGTTAAATCTGAAAGATTATACCTTGGATATTTTTCTCATTATAGCCAACAAGCCTCAATTGAAAATATCTCGAATAACGTCCTTAATAAAAAGGTAGCCATTTCCTGGTTTCCGGTCAGGGCGCTTTAAATAATTCTTCCGTATCATAAAATAATGGCTACCCTGTAAATGCTCCTTTTACAGGTACAGTTAAGCCTATTCCATATTACGAAAGTCTTCAAAATAGGCTAAAAAGATTTTCAAAATGAAAACTTGATGATATGCGATTTCAGTGGTTACCTAAGTGTCGATTGCACCAAACCGTCTGTTAACGTCATTGTTAACGAAAAAATTGTATGAAAAGTTTGACAGTTCTCTATTGGATGACAGCTGCGCCGAGTATTTAAAAGAATCTTACCAAGAAGCATTTCAAAAATAATCTTTTTACGATGTTTTGCAGTAACTTTGCTATTGAACTGGATATTTTTCTTCCGTTTCACCGTTTCCCGATAGGTAAATCAATAGTTTTAAATACTTCGGCAAATCTACAATATGGACAATTTAACATAAAATTAAATGTAAAATAAATATGATATACATTTCACTACTTAGTATAAAAATAAGTATACACACTACACTAGTACTAGTATCTACACTCGTGATAGTAACTTCCCAATATTAAACGCGCCTTTATACTCGTACCAAAGGGCATCCTCGGCAACTCCAAGTAGCCTGCACACCGGTGATAAAGGAGTTCTTATAAAAAACGTTCCGACGGTTGTATCTCGGTTCTACAGCCTCTCAGTTTAATGGTTAATTGTCTTTGAGATTAGTACGATTTACTGAGGTTGTAAAAATGGCTGGTGATAGATGGTTTGCTGTGTCTTGCTTTAAGAATTTTACTCCCTTTTCAAATTATTAAAGTTTTTACCTAAAGTAAGTTTAATTTGTAAAGTTTGCATTACTGGAATGTCTCTTTTCGCAACAAAAAGAAATAGTAAAATGACTTAAATGACTAATGGTTGTAAAGAAATTTATGGATGAGCTAATTTAACAAAAGTCTTTTTTGCAGTCTGTTTTTTTTAAATATAAGTGCTTTATCCTCAAAAATCGACATTTCTTAATTCTGGGTACCTACTGAGCTGGATAATGGTACCTATTATAAATGTGAGTGAAATTTAGGTATACACTGAACAGACACAGTGTGCTAAAGTTACAAGCGCCCATACACTGCTGTGGCCGCTAAGTATCCCGAAAATAGTATGGTTATTAAAAATCCAGCCTGTTCAAATGTAGGTTCTCGAATTTGACCATGAACGAGTGACTAAATGCAATAGCACACCATCTGGATATCTCTTATGAGTGATAAAGACATATTTGTTTTTTTTTCTTTGCAGTGACAATGTGGTCTGGCAAGAAGGCTGAAGGAGCTCCAGGGTCTCCTGTAGAAGAGGAGATCAAGGTTGTGCTAGTTGGAGACACGCAGTGCGGGAAGACTTCGCTGGTGCAGAGGTTCGTCTCCGATACGTTTATAGAGGTGAGTCGACGTTAACATTGAACTTATTTTATAAGTCAGTCTAAATGCGATAGACAAAAAAATCTGAAGGTAATTCTTAGGATTTAAACGCTCGATTTTAACGCCAAATGCATGTGATCAAGGGTCTCTTCTTTTACTAAGAGACCGTCAAGCTTTGCGCTGGCTGATGCAGTGGAATACAATACAATACAATACAAATACTCTTTATTGAACACCTCAAAAACAAAACCAGTACAGGAGAAAAAATATAAAATTAAATAGTAGATAAAGTTCTCTAAAACATGTACGATTCACATCGACCGGATCGGAGCGTGTCTTGCAAATACAAATACTGCGGAAATGGTTCTTCATACAATATTATAGGACGGTCGTAGAGGACAAATTATTGGGCGCACGCGTGTTTCAACTATTTGCTTTGAGTTTAGTATCCCATTCGCCCGGTTGATGTATATCGTATAGATCTGTAACTCTGCATGTTGGCACTCGCAGCTCTAAGTACACCTACGCCGGGGTCTAATCTCAGAGTAAAATAGTACTATCCAGAAAAACCTCTGTAACGTCACGAATCATGTTGTCCCTTCTTAACGCATGACAAGTTCTCTTTCGCACTTATGCAAACGTATCGGATACGTCGTGTCAAACTCAATTTTTGTTGTCATTTTATCGCCTATCACGTCATGCGTCACTTTCGCACTTACATACTTGTTAGAACGTGACAGCTATGGTGACAGGCGATAAAAACCCGACCATATTAGGCTAGATAAGCCTGTGACTCGTACTCGGTATGCGATGGAAATGGCACCAGTAGCCCGTCAACACAATACAGTGCCTAATTGGCGGTTAGATGTAGGACAGTCTCATTACTCTCATTTGCTCCAGAGCGTGACAATATGCATTTTTGACATAATTCTAACCGACTCTCGAGATTAAAAGAACTTACACTACACAGATAGAAATAATATCTTAATTCAAAACGCAAAACTCTCTTGCACGCGGTTTCTTAAAGAGAGTAATAAATACCTTAGACCAATAAACATGACTTGAGTTAAAAATATCATGATTTTTAAAAGAAGATTTAAAATTATTTAGCTTTAACTTTACCTATTTTTAAAGCGAATAGTAATGATTTGAGTTAAGATAATAATTATTTACGGCAAAAAAGCACCAACATTTTCCTTTAAGAGTTTTATGTGTTTACGTAAGATCGATTAGTTCTTGGTTTGATGTTTTCAATCTACAGCTAAGAGCCAAAGCTAATTTAAAGAAGTAGCACCAAAAGTTAGATTTGAGATTTTTAAGTTTTTAGGCAAGAGAGATTAATTTTTGCTTTGATGTTTTCAACTTACAATCAAGAGCCACAGCTATTCCAAAGAAGAAGCACATAATTTTTGCTTTGAAACATTTAAATCTTGGACGTTAGTTACCCTGCGCATCAATAGATGTCTCTGCGTGTAGGTTAGAACACGCGAACGTTTGTTCAACGTAACTTCATGACCCTCGCCGCTTTACCCGGGCTTATTTGAGATTCACAATAGCAATCTCAGCTCTAGTTAATACGATTATAAATTGTGAGTATATAAATAATCATAATTTATATTTGTATTATCTACTTTTAGTTAAACTTCCTTTCTTGGGATTAGTCCCGAGAAACACAGTTTCTGCTACTAGGTTTTTAAGTAGTGCACTGAGACACTAAGGCGATTATCACACTGACGACGGATCCGCATGCGGCGCCGGTGTGCGAGCGAGATAGCGCTATACACATGCAGAGCGCTATCTCGCTCGCGCACCGGTGCCGCATGCGGATCCGCGCCAGTGTGATAACCGCCTCAGAAAATGTTATTGTTTGTTTCAAGTAATCGATTTCATACGCCAAGAAATTTTAGATCTTGGTGTGAAAATATCAAATTTTACATCAAGTAACACATGCTCTTGAACTAATGCGATTTCTTGTTTCAGTGGAGAAATTCAATTCTCAATTTAAACTATGAGTCTTCATCCAAGAAACAAAGTTTCTTGGCTTAAGTTCTTTATGTATTGCACTAAGACACATAAAGTTCAATTTAAAAAAAATACAATACAAAAACAAAATTCAAACGCCCTTCGTGAGAATATTAAGCTATTTTAAAAAGAAGATTTTTATATCTCGGATAAAGTATTGAATTTATTAGGTTAAGTAATAAACTTTGAAACATTTTATATCTTAAAATAAAGAATTTTATTTTTTCCTTATATGGGAAACTGGATATCTCTTGATTCAAATAGGTTTCTTTGGTTGAAGAGATTTTTTCTATCTGTGTACATTCTGCCAAAAATATGCAAATTTTGCGTCAATGAAATTATGGAATATACTAGATATCCAATGGTGTAACCCCGTTTTATAAGCCACTGATAGTGTAGTAATGTCATTATTTCTGTACCTGTCCTTGTCTATGTATAAGAAATAATGTCATTATAACTGACAGTGTTTGGTGGCCTTATGATTGAGTAATCTGGCTAGTGAATATGAAGATGCAATCAAAGTAAAAAAGTAATTGTAATTTTGACAACCAACGATACTAAATCGTTTATAGTTAATAATGATGGTCTTAAGCCTGCCACTGACTATCAGTTCGCCTGCAGTCGATCTCGGCCTGTCAGTTAGAACAAAAATTTGCCGGCTCCGAACAACTAACAGGCCGATATCGTCAGGCGGACTGCAGGCGGACTGATAGTCGGTGGCCGCCCTTAACAAGTCAAACGTCACTTTTCACAGGTCCTTCCTTCCAGTATAAAATTAAAATGAAACTTGTATTGTAAGTATTGTAACAGGTTATATTCCTCGGATATTCCTTGCTGGAAGTCAACTGAGAATACACAGACACCCTTAAGAGTTGCCAGGGCGCTCGCGTACTCCCGTTCCCATACAAACGGCAAAATATAGCAAAAATAAGTTTTTTATGTAAATCTGTAACTGGCTGTATTTTCTTTGTATTACAATTAGCAACCAAAATGAATGTCCGACCTAGATCTATACTACTAGAATGTCCATGCCAAATTTCATGGTTCTAAAGCATGTCGTTTTAAAATGTGAGCTAAACTACGTTTGTATGGGAACGCGAGTTCACGCGAGCGTCCTGGCGACTCTTAAATCGCTAAAGTCAAACTAATCGAGGTCGCACGCTAAGAATAAAATATCGCTTTACGCTCAGCAAAAACGCGCCTTCATAAGCCTGTGAGATCGACGGTGGATGCTATTCACGACAATTATCAAACGCTTCACTAGAAAGACCAATACGTAACCAACGTGCCAATCGTTAACGCTCCGTATCGTGTCGTAGTCACCTCTCTCTATCACTCTTCCATATTAGTGCGACAGTGACAGCTGCGTTTCGTTCGCTACGGAGCGTTAACGATTGGCACGTTAGCTACGCACCCAAGTTATAAGTAGACTCAAAGCAAGTATTAACTAGAGCCCGCACACGTGTACCCCCGTATGGGATAGATATATAGATGCCCATAATCACTTCTACAGCATAAAACAGAACAATTTACCAATCTTTTCCTTAGCCGACACAACTTTCTAGGAAAACTAACAGCTTTTCTCGTAGCAATCACAGAAATTCTTGAAGAAATCGCGCATTATATCTGTTTGTTACCCTCCACTGCTAGAAGTAACGCGTGGAGGGTAATAGAAACTATGACAAGGACCAACGATAATAGCACCTCTCTGCCGTATCTATTGAAAGTGTAATAAGACCATCCCGTTCTATCTTGGTATTATTAGTTCCGTGTCAGATCTATGGATGGTATATCTATGTAAGTAGATGACCGGTGGCGACAGTGGCAATTACCAAACGCTTCTCTTCCATATTAGTGCGACAGTGACAGCTGCGTTTCGTTCGCTACGGAGCGTTAACGATTAGCACGTTAGCTACGCACCCAAGTTATAAGTAGGTGACCGGTGGCGACAGTGGCAATTACCAAACGCTTCTCTTCCATATTAGTGCGGCAGTGACAATTGCGTTTCGTTCGCTACACGTTAACGATTGGCACGTTGGCTACGCAAGTATGTGGTCATTTGTATGTGGATTTATGTATGTACTACCCAAATCGGGCTCTGCTCCACATACCAACCAAAGCGAGATGATATATTCGCAGTGCTTCTACATCTCTTAACCAGCATTCGAATATACATACTATAGACACGCTACATATATCTAATGGACCCTAGAGGTCTAGTTACGCTAGGCACGAGCACACAGCTTGGTGAATTGTGAGCCAGGAGACAATTTGTTAGATTGCGTACGGACCCGTCATTTGTTACGGAGCCGTTTTAAATTGCTGCTAAGAGAGGTCGCTACTAGCTTTATGAACATCATTTATCGTGTTCCAAAAATATACTGTAGGAAGCCGTTCCGAAGTGTAAATTTGATTTTAATTGGATATTGAACAAAACCTGTCAAAAATGACGTTAGGCTTAAAATCACTGTTATATTTATCAACTAGCTGTACCCGCGCGGCTTCGCTCGCGTGTGTTGCAGTTGATTTTGTTACTTTTCGTTATCCTCAACAGTCCATTGCTGAACGCTTTCTACTTGTAAAATTTTATAAAGTCAGTTTAGCAGTTTAGCTAAAACCGACTTCTTCCATATAACTTCGACATCCCAAAAGATCGACGGAAAGCGTCTAAGATTGGACTGTGTCAGCCATGGTCAAGATAAGCACGTGAGTGGGAAGATCTGGCGAGCTAAAAAGTCTTTTTCTCCCATCTTGAATGTTTAACCTAACAGTACTTGGTATACTTAGCAATAGTACGGTGGATTTTTTCTTTGTGCAGGGGGCGCCGCCCCCCGAGCCCCATTTCTTTGCCGCCCGTCACGTGCTGAACCCTATCAAAACTCGTTTTCTCCCATCTTGAATGCTTAACCTAACAATTCTTGCTATACTTAGCAATAGTACGGTGATTTTTTTCTTTATGCGGGGGGCACCACCCCCCCGAGCCCCCCTTGTTTACCGCCTATTCCGTGGTAAGCCCTATCAAAACTCTTTTTCTCCCATCTTAAATGATTAACTTAACAGTTTTTGGTATAATTAGCAATACTGCGGTGTTTTTTCATGCGGGGGGCTCCGCCCCCCGAGCCCCCCTTTAATTGCGGCCCGTCACGTAATACACCCTGTCAAAACCCTTTTTCTTCCATCTTGAATGTTTAACCTAACAATTCTTACTATACTTAGCAATAGTACGGTGAATTTTGTCTTTATGCGGGGGGCTCCGCCCCCCGAGCCCCCCTTGTTTACCGCCTATTCCGTGGTAAGCCCTATCAAAACTCTTTTTCTCCCATCTTAAATGATTAACCTAACAATTTTTGGCATCATTAGCAATACTACTGTGTTTTTTTATGCCGCCCCCTTTAATTGCGGCCCGTCACGTGATACACCCTGTCAAAACCCTTTTTCTCCCATCTTGAATGTTTAACCTAACAGTTCTTGATATACTTGGCAATAGTACGGGGTATTTTTTCTTTATGCGGGGGGCTCCGCCCCCCGAACCCCCCTTGTTTACCGCCTATCCCGTGGTAAGCCCTATCAAAACTCTTTTTCTCCCATCTTAAATGATTAACCTAACAATTTTTGGTATCATTAGCAATACAACGGTGTTTTTTCTTTATGCCCGAACCCCCCTTTAATTGCGGCTCGTCACGTGATACACCCTGTCAAAACTCTTTTTCTCCCATTTTGATTGTTTAACCTAACAGTTCTTGGTATACTTAGCAATAGTACAGTGTATTTTCCCCCGAGCCCCCCTTTCTTTGCTGCCCGTCACGTGCTAAACCCTATCAAAACTCTTTTTCTCCCATCTTGAATGTTTAACCTAACAATTCTTGCTATACTTAGCAATAGTACGGAGTATTTTTTCTTTATGCGGGGGGCTCCGCCCCCCGAGCCCCCCTTTTTTTACGGCCCGTCACGTGCTAAACCCTATTAAAACTCTTTTTCTCCCATCTTGAATGTTTAACCTAACAATTTTTGGTATACTTAGCAATAGTGCGGGGTGTTTTTTCTTTATGCGGGGGGCTCCGCCCCCCGAGCCCCCCTCGTTTACCGCCTATCCCGTGGTAAGCCCTATCAAAACTCTTTTTCTCCCATCTTAAATGATTAACCTAACAATTTTTGGTATAATTAGCAATACAACGGTGTTTTTTCTTTATGCCCGAACCCCCCTTTAATTGCGGCTCGTCACGTGATACACCCTGTCAAAACTCTTTTTCTCCCATTTTGATTGTTTAACCTAACAGTTCTTGGTATACTTAGCAATAGTACAGTGTATTTTCCCCCGAGCCCCCCTTTCTTTGCTGCCCGTCACGTGCTAAACCCTATCAAAACTCTTTTTCTCCCATCTTGAATGTTTAACCTAACAATTCTTGCTATACTTAGCAATAGTACGGAGTATTTTTTCTTTATGCGGGGGGCTCCGCCCCCCGAGCCCCCCTCGTTTACCGCCTATCCCGTGGTAAGCCCTATCAAAACTCTTTTTCTCCCATCTTAAATGATTAACCTAACAATTTTTGGTATAATTAGCAATACAACGGTGTTTTTTCTTTATGCCCGAACCCCCCTTTAATTGCGGCTCGTCACGTGATACACCCTGTCAAAACTCTTTTTCTCCCATTTTGATTGTTTAACCTAACAGTTCTTGGTATACTTAGCAATAGTACAGTGTATTTTCCCCCGAGCCCCCCTTTCTTTGCTGCCCGTCACGTGCTAAACCCTATCAAAACTCTTTTTCTCCCATCTTGAATGTTTAACCTAACAATTCTTGCTATACTTAGCAATAGTACGGAGTATTTTTTCTTTATGCGGGGGGCTCCGCCCCCCGAGCCCCCCTTTGTTTGCGGCCCGGCACGTGATATACCCTGTCAAAACTCTTTTTCTCCCATCTTGATTGTTTAACCTAACAGTTCTTGGTATACTTAGCAATAGTACAGTGAATTTTTTCTTTATGCGGGGGGCTCCGCCCCCCGAGCCCCCTTTCTTTGCCACCCGTCACGTGCTAATCCCTATCAAAACTCTTTTTATCCCATCTTAAATGATTGACCTAACAATTTTTGGTATCATTAGCAATCTACGGTGTTTTTTCTTTATGCGGGGGGCTCCGCCCCCCGAGCCCCCCTTTTTTTACGGTCCGTCACGTGCTAAACCCTATTAAAACTCTTTGTCTCCCATCTTGAATGTTTAACCTAACAATTTTTGGTATACTTAGCAATAGTGCGGGGTGTTTTTTCTTTATGCGGGGGGCTCCGCCCCCCGAGCCCCCCTCGTTTACCGCCTATCCCGTGGTAAGCCCTATCAAAACTCTTTTTCTCCCATCTTAAATGATTAACTTAACAATTTTTGGTATAATTAGCAATACAACGGTGTTTTTTCTTTATGCCCGAACCCCCCTGTAATTGCGGCTCGTCACGTGATACACCCTGTCAAAACTCTTTTTCTCCCATCTTGATTGTTTAACCAAACAGTTCTTGGTATACTTAGCAATAGTACAGTGAATTTTTTCTTTATGCGAGCCCCCCTTTCTTTGCCGCCTGTCACGTGCTAAACCCTATCAAAACTCTTTTTCTCCCTTTTTTAATGTTTAACCTAACAATTCTTGGTATAATTAGCAATAGTACGGTGTATTTTTTTATGCGGGGGGCGTCCGCCCCCCGAGCCCCCCTTTGTTTGCGGCCCGGTACGTGATATACCCTGTCAAAACTCTTTTTCTCCCATCTTGAATGTTTAATCTAACAATTTTTGGTACAATTAGCAATAGTCCTGTGGGTTTTTTTTCCTTTTTCGCGGGGTGCTCCCCGACCCCCTCCCCCTTTTATCAACCACCTCGTGGAAAATTCTCCCATCTTGAACATTCAAACATTTTTGGTAACAATAGCAATAGTAGTGTGTTTTTCTTTATGCGAGTCCCCTTTAACCATCTATTACGTAAATTCTATCAAAACTGATTTTTCTTCCGTCTTTAACATTCAACTTAACAGTTTGTTGAATTTTGTAATTCTAATTTATTTTTTCCCCTTGCATAGGCTTATATTGGCCATATGGTTGACGACTGGTAGAGAATACAATTTGGTATTATACTTACTCGCCATTTCGTGCAATATCATCAGTGTTTTCAACAGCTCTGTTGATGAGATAGGCGTTGCTAAGCAACCGCGTGCTAGCGCGCTAGGCCTCAGCAAACGAAGTAAGAAAGAGGTAGCATAGATAGTACCTACCTACTATAGCCATCTAGGGATATCTCTGCGAACTCGTGTTGCATTTAGTTTGCACCTAAACTACATATGTAGTGGTCAGATTTTGCGTAAAGAGGACTCGGTAGTAACAAAGTTCTGCGAGAGATAGCGTTACCTAATCTTATAGCCAAAGACATGTCTAGATACCCCTTTTGATGGTACGTATTTTTTACTTTTCCACTATATTTAACCAGTATATTATTATTTAACACATTTATTGTTTTATACGAATGAATATGAACTAACCGAAAGTAGTTAAACCAATATCAATTTGCTGCTTGAGCTTAACACTCATATTCATTTCACATACAAAGTTTAAACCCCCCTTAAACCCCCTTAAATCCAAAATGTTCGTATTTTTTATAGCCTATGTCCTGACCAGAGGTCTGTTGAACCTGCTAGTGAAGTTTTTATCGAAATCGGTTCAGGCGTTTTGACGCCAACTCTCCCCATCCAAACAGACAAACAGACAAACAGACAAACAGACAAAAATTCTAAAAATTGTCGAAACGTGTTCTGTTATCGATTCTAAGAGCTACTAACTCATTTTTTTACTAATATCTCCAATGAACAGATTTTTTACCCTCTTCACCTTTATTATATGTATAGATTGGTTATTAACTTAGACTATTCAACCAACCGGACCGGCCATGTCTGTCATTTTCTATACAAAAATAGTCTGCCGATTTTAGCGGGGGAAAAAGGGGGGTTCAATTCAAATGTATGCGAAACGTCAAAATAGCCACGTCAGATAAAGGTCAGTCCATACAATGAGTATGACAACTGGTCATATATTTTCGGCAGAGGGGAACGCCTGTCAATGGCTGCTCCGGTTGGTTAAAAGCTCTAAAGTTATTAAAGTTATTTTCAAACTGAAAAATTGTTGCTTAACGTCAAGTTCGTCAGATATTTCCGTGATATTCGTTCTCGGAATCATAATTGGTTTAATTGATGGTGATAAAAGATATTTATTCTTCAATTTAGGCACATTACAATGCACTTATGAACGTCAGAGAGAAAAAGAAACTACCACCGGTTCTAACCCTACACCTCTGACCCGAGAAGTATTACTTAATACCGGCAAGAAACTCGGCGGGACTTATTTTTTCAAAACAGTAATACTAATACATTAAAGATACTATATACAATAATGCGTAGTTAAGGTGGTTGGTCGGTTTGTCATTTTGATGTCATAATAAGATCATTTTCAAATCTGGTTTCTGGTGATCTCTAATCTGGTGATTTTAAATTATATTGAAATTGTAAGACTTAAGTTTCTTAAACTTGAGTCCTTTCTATGAAGCCTAAAAATATACACAGTCAGCAGCGGAAGTAGCTAAGCGGGTAGGGTGTTCAAAATGAGCTGGACACCACTTTATTGTTAAGAGAATAAGAGCGTGTGTAGGTCATTTTGAACACCCTACACGCTTAGCTACTTTTGCTGCTGACTATACATGTTTTGTTAGTTGTTAACTTCGCTTTTATTTCCTTTGACCTGTAGAGAAGCTTAACTTTCTGATGGATTAGAATTAAGTTTTATGAAACCACGTACTGGTACTGATTCCTCAGGCTTATCTGAAATTACGTACATCAATAAAAAATTGTCACGTTCTGCAAATAAAAAATATTCCGATTCTTTCAGATATATTCGTAAACATTCGTTAATTTTCTTCAAATACCAAATTTGCTCTCCAAACATCTAAATCCTATCAAATCATATTTTCACATTAAATCAAAGATCATCAAAGGTCCTTTCGTCTCGTACGTACCTACGTCACATATATGTTTATGCCACACCTGGCCATAAAGTGGCTTTTTCCGAACGCTGCGCGTACGGAAAAAGACGCTTTCTTGCCAAGTGTAGACATAAAATGATGTACACAACACTACCTAAGGGAGGTAATAAAGAAAGCCCTCGATCGCATATTTACGTCCCTCGCTTGCAGCTCGGGCCGCAAACTTCTGCCATCTCGGTTTGTTTGTTTTACCACCCTAGTTGTGTAATGTACTAATACAGTTTTCTCCTTTTATTACAATGAAATAAGAACCAAAATTGTAGACTAAGTAATCCTTGTCATCTGAAGGTAGTAATTTTCAGCTTGTACCTAAACCACCTTGATCTATTTCAATCGCAGACAACGGTAGTGCGTTGCAGCCTTGATCTGATCATTCCATATCATGGGAGTCTTAACTCGGGTCTCGTGTCATCAAATCTACCTCGAACAAAAGCGATACGTTCCTATGTTGCGGGATAGCGTAAAAATTACGTTCGATTGAATTGGGCCCTCAGTCTTAAGAGTCGCCAGGACGCTCGCGTGAACTCGCGTTCCCATACAAACGTAGTTTAGGTCTCTTTTTAAAATGACGTGCTTTAGAACCATGAAATTTGGCATGGGCATTCTAGTAGTACAGATCTAGGTCGGACATTCATTTTCGTTGCTAAAAATTTTATAACAGAGAAAATATAGCAAAAATAAGTTTGTATGTAAATCTGTAACTGGCTGTATTTTCTTTGTATTAAAATTTTTAGCAACGAAAACGAATGTCCGACCTAGATTTGTACTATTAGAACGCCCATGCCAAATTTCATGGTTCTAAAGCATTGAACTACGTTTGTATGGGAACGCGAGAGTCCTGGCGACTCTTAAAGAGAAGAGGCGCTAGTTTTTTTAAAGCTCTCGAAGATCGGTGAGGTCGAATCTTATGGTTGTAGGAAGCTTTCGTCTGGTGGGGTGGGAGTGAAGGCAAATTGTAACTGATAGCTCGATTAGTTGTGGCAATAATAGCTTTAAGTCAACCTTTATACGTAATGAAACTAAACAAAAATACTATAATACATTTATTTACATAACTAAATATACAGAGGTACTACAGTACAAATACTAAACTAAATTAATAACTAGCTCAAATCTAAAGTAGGCCCTTGCGGCATTGTACCAAGGATGCTGGCGGCATTTCCTCGTTGTATCGCAATGCTGATACGCTGTGCGAGGAAACCGCCAGCTCTTCGGTCACCAGTTACATCAACCAGACGCTTTGCGATTTCTGCAAAAAACTTGTGTGCGCTGGGACCCCATGGACCTAGAGTTTCAACAAAAAATTAAACCACAGGACAATGAAGGAAGTTTTAGTACAAGTACAGGTTGAATATATTGACGTCGCGTAGGCGAGAAAGTATGAAGAAAATTTAATTTTCAAGCATTTTTAGTCTACAGCCTTGGCCAGAAGTGTTGAGCACCAATGCGATTTTCATACAAAACTGGAAAGTTTAGTCCATCGTTTCCATCTTTGTTTAAGTTATTTTGTCAATTAATTTAAACTAATAGGCATGTTTTGTTGAAGTTAGTAGTAACTGCATAGAATATTTGCAATATGTCGCACCGACTTAAATTTACATTTTTGGTACCTTCTGTTTTCATATTTTTTAAGTACCTTGAAAGTGTTATTAAGTGAAGTTTTCTATATTTATAAATAAAATATAACATTTACCGTTATCGTACATTGTTAGGATAGGGAAATAATGCTTAACATCAAAATTGTAAACAAAAAACACCTATGCTCAACACTTCTGGCCAAGGCTGTATTTAAAGAAAATTGTGAAGAAATATAAATTGTACTCGATTTTTTTAGATATTAACAAGAAATAAAATAAATGAATGACAACAGCCAGGATGCTGATGCCAAAACTGGTTCGGAAATAGGTCACAAATCATAGAAAAAGACTAAGCTGGCACAAAAAAGATTCTAAGAGTGACGGATAAAAGCTGAGATACAGGAGGGATTAAATTCTGAAGGCGTCCTCAATATCCAGACTTTGTAGGCTGAGGTTTCTCAAAGTACATTTAAGTTTCTTTTCAGAACAATCTTTAGGTTAGATTTATCGTTGATATGTACAGTCGCCATCAAATATATCGGAGCGGCCAAGGTACTCAAAAATATCTGAACATGCACTTTATCGCCTTGACAATAGAGGCGTTGTTCAGATATTTGTGACCACCTTGGCCGCTCCGATATATCTGATGGCGACTGTACACTGAAGGGTATTTATAATCCTTTTGTATGAATTTTTTTCAAGAAAAATTCACCCATCGTGTTTGTTTGCGCAATACTCATACTTATTGAATAGATTATTTTTCGTATATCCTCTGATAGTCTTAGATTTCGGCCTTTTTTTCACTCATGTTTAAGGATTTTTCCAAATATATACTTTTTATTTCCATGACTACAATATGTCGTAAGTTACATACATACATACATACATACATACATACAATCACGCCTATATCCCTAAAGGGGTAGGCAGAGATCACGGATTTCCATTTGCTACGATCAATGCAGCAAAACGGCTCTCCGTGAGCCACTTCTCGCCCCCGTGAAGAACGAGACGTGATGGGTGGCGAACCGCATCGCCGCCATGCGGGTGGTGACTATTAATTAAATAAATCACCACAGCGTTCTCACAAGCAGTAGGGTAGGGATCAGAGGTTTCCTTATCCCTTATCCCTTAGTCGCCTCTTACGACACCCGCGGGAAGAGACGGGGTGGCACTATTCTAAAGCCGGCTATGTCGTAAGTTGACTATAATTTTTTTTTATATATTTAATTCATATCATAACATATCATATCATATCAATAATTTAACATTCATATCATAACATACCAAACATTCAACAAAAAAGAGTATTTTTTTAAATATTTATAACGGGTCACTCACGTCATTTTGGTCGATTTTTGCTTGACATGTTTCGATCAATTTACAATGATCATTTTTACGAGCGGCCTTCCGCGACGGCAGCGCGTCAGCTACACCAAAATTGACCAAAATTACGTGAGTGACCCGTTATAAATATTTTTAATATGTTAGACTCTCACGAGAGTTTTATAAGAGTATTTTTCCCGAGCCTTCGTTCATAATAATGTTTAGTCGTCTTATACTTACAAACATCGCTACGTTTAATCCATCATTTATCAAATAACAGGCCTGCCAAATATCAAGACGCATATAATAGACACCAATTGATAAAATACCGCCTAAAAGCGAAAAACATTCTGCCTTGCTCCATAACGTCTTTCACATGTTTTTCATCAAAGTATCAAAACGTGTTTTCGCGACTATAATCCAGTGTTCCCTATCCAAGTCACGTTTCTAGCGGATAAAGAGGAATCAAGTGGATGCCATGAATCGTTGGATCGCTAAATAATATGTAGCGATGCTATCGTTTTGTGTACGAGGAAAATGTAATCGATGTATCTTTGGCAAGCTCTTATTATACTGACACTCGTATGTTGAATTTGGCATTTGTGTATTTGGATTAAAGTCGCTTTTGGATTGGCACAGATATAGCTTGTAAGATTGGAATGTAATTCTTATTTTTGTTGTGGTTTTGTTTACGGCTAAAAATCCTTTTCTGTATTGCGCAGTTAAGTCGTAGTCGGAGTTACCGTAAGCTAGTCTTAAATTAAGATAGTTGTAAAGAAAACTAACTTATACTTTGTTTTAAAATACGAGGAATTTTCAGCTCCCCTGGCTTTTGGCTTAAAATAAGTTATTCGCTATTTCTAGTGTATTCTTCCGTGCATGCCCGGTATTCTACTATACGTGACTAAAATAAACGTTAAGTAAATGAAATGTATGATATGTAACGCCGCTCGTGCGCTAAGGTGATGTATATTTTCTTTTTCGCTCTCTTATAATCATAAATATAATTTCTAATTTTTCATGAATTTCAACGTCATAAAAAACTACTACACTACTAAAATAACTAAGCTACTAAACTTCTTCTAAAATTATGACTTTAATTATGTCTGTAATTTTTTTGTTTTTGTCAAGTGCAGCTGGGTCCGGAAATTCTTGGAATTTTAATTTCGGTCATGTGTAACTGACGTGCTTGAGTGCATTCTGAAATATAAAAGTTGAAGCTTGAACGACTATAAAATGCACTCGAATGGAAGGTAAACATTGCTCTTGTTATACTTACTTATAACACAGTGTGTGGTAACACGAGCAAAAAATTAAAACGTAGATTTTACTCCTCAAGTTAGACAACGTTTGTTCAGCGACTTTTAAAAAAAACTTCAGGTTTTATTTTTAGTACACTATAAAGTTTATTCGAACTCGCAATGTATTGCGAAATTGATTACGTCTGTAGAGTGACAAGACTGACTGAAGCATGTCAATTAGATGGATCTTATTTAACGTACATTGAATATACTATTTAGTTTGTATTTTTTTTTTCTCAGATTACCAGATTTATTTTACATCGTACGTGACATTATTATAATAACTTGATATCTATATAAAACATTTAATTGAGTTTATATTTCTTATAGTTTGTATGGGAAAGAGACAATCTAAAGACAATTTTTTTTTTAATGTTGTTGAACAAAAGTTTTATTGTTTGAGGAGAATGAGGAGTAGAACTTACGTTTTAATTGTATGTAGGCCACACACAGTATATACCCACAAAAAAAATGTTATTTCTTTTCTGTTTTGAAGCGTATTTCCATATGTGATGCGTTGTGTCTGCTGGTGAGTAAGATTGCCATCAGAGGAAGCAGTGTAACAAAAAATATAAATCAAATTATTTCAAAAACATTAGTTTAATATCCTAACAAAACGAAATATAAACCACTTTAATAAGTAAAATAGTAAATTAATATAAATAGCTGTTACACTTAATTGGGCTCCGTACAACAAGTTGGTAATCCCCGCGATCCGAGACCCATAACTTGGGGTCTTAATATAACAAATTTATCGTCGAATGCCGCCGAACAAATTTAATTAATTCACAACAACGGCTTAGGGATCAGTAGTGTATTCCCATATTGATAAGAGCAAACAGATCTGTCAGACCAGTGAACAGGGCTCTAAGATGGCACTCTTTTATCGTCATAGTTTAAAGTAAAGGAAAAAAATGGAGTGACATTATGCCAACGAAAATTCATGTAATATTTTTTATAAATTATTGGTCCATATCCACCGCGGAACAGTGCCGCACGTTCACATTTAGCTGGTGCGAAACATGAGCGTTTTGCGCTTGATCCGTTCAGAAGGCCATCCATGGTTATCATTTTATCGCCTATCGCGTCATGCGTCACTTTCGCACTTACATACTTGTTAGAACGTGACAGCTATGGTGACAGGCGATAAAAACCCGACCATATTAGGCTAGCAGGTTTCATGGCGACATATGCAGCGCAGTTCCGACGTGTCGATTCCGTGCGGAGATGTGCCAAAGCCCTAGGTCACCTATAGTATCCGCAGAATTAAGTGGCGATTGAGTTCATAACGCTGTCTCCTTCTCTCTTGGCGTGGCGGTGCAAGTGTGAAAGAGAAGTTTAATGACCTCTGTCGTCACTTAATGACGTCATGAAAAACGAGGACGTGGTAGAAGGAGAATATCATGGACAAGGAACGTAAGAGACTGGTTAGACGTGGACAGTACAGAAAAACTAATACGCATGACTGCAGATAGAGTGGCATATAGGCATAAGGTCGCCAGCCTCCGGAAAGGAGAAGGCACTTGAAGAAGAAGAAGAAGTTTAACTATAAACTACTTTTTAGTATCATGGTTCGCGAAACTATGCCTAGACTAGTTGTTATCGTAAATGAAATGTATGGGATTAAAACATCATATTTATAATCCTTACCTGTATTAAAAGGAACATAACATAATAACTCTTTATTGTACACCTCAAAATAAAATACAATAAAAAAACAACTTAAAAATAAATTAAAACTAATCTAAACTAAAATACATCTAAATAAGGCCCCCGCGGCATCGTGCCAAAGATTATTATAATTTATTATAAAAAAACTCTAAATAAATGTTAAAATCAGTAAAAGAGGTAAGCAATAGCGGTCTTATCGCTAAAAAGCGATCTCTACCTGACAACCTTTGGGAAGCGGAAACCATTGTAAATTATCAGAAATAAGTAAATAGACAAATCCTGTACCTTGGGTGTAACTCGAACTAGCGACTCTGGGATACATGCCCGCCGCTCTACCGAATGAACTACTGTTTACCGTTAAGACTTTATAACTCGTTATAATGTTGGTATGCTTTTTATTTTATTTCTAACCTGCTATCGTTAATAGACGTCACTGCTTAGTACTAAATTAATCTAGAGTAAGTATATTTAATTGCTTACCTACTATAAGGCAACTACCTACACATTTAGATTTTTTCATGAATTCTTAACCTCACATCAAAAAAATATAAAGAAGTACTTGAAGGGTACACGGAAAGAACATGTCTAGTCACTGACAATATTTTGATTTATAGCGGTTTTAAAGTATGGAACGATTCAATTAACCATACTATTTTCGTAACTAGATGGTTTTTAACCGACTTCAAAAAAGGAGGAGGCTCTCAATTCGACTGTTTTTTTTATCATTTTTTTTGTATGTATGTTACTCTATATCTCCGTGAATCGTGAACCGATTTTCAAATTTTTTTAATCGAACAGGTATAACCCCAAGATGGTCCTATTGTCACCAAGTCGGGGTCTGATGATGGGATCCTGGAGAAATCGAGGGAACTCTTCAATTATTATAGGCTCACCTATTCATTCACTATTTTTTACAGCAACTCGGCCACTTCCTCTTGGAATAGCGGATCCTAAGTGAAGTCGGTTGTTTTTTGTTTAAAATTATTATGAATTAAAAAGTGTATTTATGTTAAAAATTCCAGCTGTTACAGAAGCTAATAGTTCATTGCAAGCTCTACATTTTGATACAAAAATCTCATTTTACGAAAAAAGGGACTAGACAATGTTCTTTCCGTGTACCCTTCACTTACACTAGTGAAAGTTTCTACGCAATATTATTCTTAACTGTGTCTTAACTATCCTGAAAACTTATGAATAACTTATAATAGTTATATTGCCGTCTACTATTTATTCTCAAACTGAAATTCCCTATTCACACTGTGAAACAATAATAATTTTAAACAAAAAAAGAACCGACATCATTTAGGATCCGCTATTCCAAGAGGAAGTGGCCGAGTTGCTGTAAAAAATAGTGAAATCACTATAGCCACTATAGGTGTGCCTATAATAGTTGAAGAGTTCCCTCGATTTCTCCAGGATCCCATCATCAGACCCCGAGTTGGTGACAATGGGACCATCTAGGGGTTATACCCGTTCAATTAAAAAAAATTTTTGAAAATCGGTTCACGATTCACGGAGATATTATACGGGTGTTTCCTGTAATAAAAGCAATAAATTAAAACGTAGATTCTACTCCTCAAACAGTAAAACTTTCGTCCAACAACTTTTTAAAAATATGTATTTTTTAGATTATCTCTTTTTCATACAAACTAAATAGAATTTTCAATGTTCGTTAAAATCCATCTAATTGACATTGCTTGTCAGTCTTGTCACCCTACATACGTAATCGATTTCGGAATACATTGCGTGTTCGAGTAAACTTTAAAGTGTAGTAAAAATCAAACCATAAGTTATTTTTAAAAGTTGCTGAAGAAACGTTGTCTGGTTTGAGGACAAGAATCTACGTTTTAATTTATTGCTCCTATTACAGGAAACACTCGGTATATAAAAATAAAAAATTCAGTCGAATTGAGAACCTCCTCCTTTTTTGAAGTCGGTTAAAAACGAAGTGACAAACATTTGGAATAATCCTGATTTTCCTGAAAATCTAAAGCATTCTGAATGTCTGGGAAACAAATGGTTTCCACCGTTGAAAGCAATCAGGTCGTCGTCCGGTGTTTTGTCTTCTAGCCACAGATCACCTCCCACAAGTATACAGGGTGGATTTTCGTTTGGGTCGGTGAGGGCAGCTACCAAATCCCGTATTGCTGCGTGATAATGGTCTTAGAAGATCTACCCTCGATTTCAAGTTAATGTAGATTCGCGTTTGGATCAAAAATTAAGGATGCGAGAAAAAGGTACCTAATTTTTGACAACATTTGGTAATTTTTTTATTGATGCCATCCGATCCCATTCCTATCCAGGATCAAAAGATTGTATCGGATCAAAAAAAACCGGCTAGAAAAGCCATAAATCGCGGAAAACTTTCCCTATACATTTTGTATGAAAATGAAAATATTATTTTATTACTTGCTATTTTTTATGCCAATCGTTTCCATTCCTGTTCAGTATCAATACTTTCCATGGGGTTAACAAAGAAACACCGAAAATCAAACCACAGTCTAAACTAAAACGTAAAATTCGGAGCAGATATTCATAAAATGTTATGGAGCTTCAATTAAGATAAGTTGGTTAAAAGTTTTGAAAGGCTTCTAAAATGCCCAGGTGAAGTTGTGGATGGAGGAGACTTGTGCTGTGCAATGTGCACTATTGTGCACTATAAGCTTGCATAATATGACTATTATGACTTCCTATGCGTAGTAATAAACTGAAACTGAAATCCTTCATTTGGTCTGTTTAGAAAAATGATTACTAGGATAAAAACTAGTGTCACACTCGATACTCGTACATATATGACAGCTAATCAAGCCAAGAACTCCAAGAAATAATAAGAAAAACAAACAAGAATAACAAATAGGTAAGAGCAGAATGTACGGAGAATTTAATTTGTAAATATGAAAGAAAGAAAGAAAGAAAGAAAATACCTTTATTAGCACAAAACAAGGACAGAAAAACTTAAAACTAAAGATTGTGTACGATAAAATCCGGGCACGCATGATCTGCTATATATTTTTTTCGGATCCAGATATTCAAGCAGTTCTTTTAGTTTAATAATCTTTAATTATAGTAATAACTAATTAAAATAGAATCATATTACAATTGTGTGGGCTTGTCTCAGTTTTTACTGAAGGTATTCCATCATACCTTAAATTTTTTGTACAGCGTTTTTTGATAATATTCACTCACTTCCTGCTATAATTCCACAAGTGTATTTATATCTTCACAAGCTGTTTTATGCTCAATAGTATGTCATCTAAATGTTTTGAAACTCTTTTCTACTTGTGGTAGTCAGGAAAACTTTCTACTCCAAGCACTGAAAATAATTTTTACATGGGAAGCATTTTTTTGTCAAAAAGTCAAACTCATCAAAGTTAGAACATCTCAGAACTATTTCAATCTAAATTCACTTAGAAAAATGTTAGCTATGGTGTAAAGATAAAAGAAAGAAAGAAAATACCTTTATTAGCACAACACAAGGACAGAAAAACTTAAAACTAACTAAATGTAACTAAAGCTATCGTTTGCGCTAAATGTTCCTCACTCAGCTATGGAAATGATATATGGAAGCGATAATGTGTGGTGATGGTGAACATGGGTCGTAATATGCGCCATCTGATAGGTAAGTGATCCGTGTCTTAGCAACAGCTTCTATCAAACCATTGTCACCTATTCAAATGCCCTTTCCAGCCCCTGAGCGAATCGTTGGGACATTTAATACTGCCCTAATAATTAGTCTTTGTAAGATAAGTATACGATCCAGGATTTATCCCGACTCAATGGCGCCTGAGATCCACTTTACCACCTAATCTCAATAATTAGCATAGGTATTAGGATGAGCGTGCATGCGTTGCGAGGAATGTGTTTTCAAGCACCAATAGAATCACTTCATTTGTTTATCCTCGCACAACGCAGCTCCAGGATTGGTTCTTAAGATACACATTCCTCTCTACACATCCTCGCTCATCTCTGGGGAAACACAGCCTTAGTTTTTACTAACGCAACTGCTATTTGAGAGGCTGACAAGACCCGATGACCTTCAAATTGACTTTACTTAAACAGTCATATAGCTATAACTACTTGTTTTGGAAAGTAAAAAAAATATATATTAATATTCATTATATTTTAAAGAACTTGGTTAATTCCAATACACGATTGGACGAAATCGGCTCGATAGAAAATAATTCCAAAGTTACATCTAAAATTAGCTTAAAACAATTGCACGTCTTTAGTTTCTTGGCTTATATGTCTGTAATTAAGGACAACATTCCACCACACCAATACTAAAAACTTCGTTGCCTTAAATTTCTCAATTAATGCATAGTTTTTTTTAAATTCATCATTTTGCAAAATTTGCAATGAGCTCCCATACCAATCGTAACGCAGTGTTTCTCTTTCACTCGCGCTGAAAAAGATAGGGAGGGAATTTAGCTCTTATCATCCTCTTAATGAGAGGGTCCACTTTTTCGATTTACTTGGAATTTTCATTCTTTCACTTATACGAGTAGATAGCTTCTTCTATGATTGATCTTCTAAATTATTTTATAAAGCTTTATATATCGTCACTACTTTCAAAAAAACTTGTGCCGATCTTGTTCTGATAGTCATAATAAAAATGTGGTAGTTACCACATTATATAGTTATAAATGAGGTGCATAGAGTTACTGCGTTTCATCTTTGAGTAGCAGTGTGAGATGAGATACGAGATTTTTTAAAAGTAGTGATGACATTACGTTGTTTACGTCACAGATTGATGAGTTATGATCATCCCACAAAGTGGTACAACAAAAAAATGTGTTTCAGTGGGTGGACTTAATTGTGGCTATGTGGTCATCTTTTTTACATTTTATGGTACACCTACGGTGTACTAAATTATAGTATACAATAAAGTTCAATTGATTAATGTTCTATTTCACGCCCATATCGAAAAATCTATTGTTCAGCGTAGTAGGTTTGTGATTAAAAATTGAGATGTAACATAGATACCCTGTTCCCCTTGATTTATCCTTACTAGTCTTATCATAAAAACAAACGTGTGTCAATTTACCGGTAGACATCGTAATGTTATTTATTTATTTATTTATTTATGTTATTTATTTTATTTTATTTATTTGGAGATCCAACAGCTGTGACAAAAACATTATACATTGTAATAACTACAGGAAGCCAATTATAGGAACTCACAGTTAGGGACAATATATACTTAACTAATAGGTACTAGGCTACGCACTATCGCCACCACATATGCGAACAAACAAATACATATTGTACATAAATTGAAAATTTTCACTGAAACTTTAAGCAAATCACATTATTTTTGTTGAATATTGTTAGATACCGAGCTATAATACTGTTTTTTTTTATTGGGGAAAAACGTTATAAATGGCTACATAAACTAAAACTACTTAAAAATATACTAATATTAAAACTAGATTAAAAACCAAGGATGCTGGCGGCATTTCCTCGTTGTATCGCAATGCTGATACGCTGTGCGAGGAAACCGCCAGCTCTTCGAGGAAACCGCCAGCTCGTCGAAGGGCCTAGTTTAGATTTGAGCTAGTTATTAATTTAGTTTAGTATTTGTACTGTAGTACCTCTGCATATTTAGTTATGTAAATAAATGTATTAGATTAAAAACTGAATATTGTTTGATTTTGCAATTTTGAAGTAGTAGTAGTAATCTGGCCTCTGACGTCGGAGGACTTGTTAACTTTTTCTGACATTTATTTCAGTTTGTTATAAACTATTAGAACACAAATGAATTACTTACACATTAAACACACACACATTATTTTTTAGGTCATTCTTTTATATTACTTTAATTATTGAAGAACATTTTATTCGACATGATATTTTTCATGCCGTGGGGTGCCCGGCCTTAGAATTGTCCCCCACCATATCGTCCCGTGGTTGCAGTAGGAGTCTGCTAAGGGAATATACCGGGAGATGGGCAGCAGCATCTTCCGAAAGCCTACAAACAATAAACAAAAAAACTGCGCGCGCCAACCCGCCTGCCAAGCGTGGCGCGTATGGCAAAGCCCTCCTTAAAGGGGAGGCCTATGTTCAGCAGTGGACGTCTTATGGCTGAGATGATGATGATGATGATGATGATGATGATGATGATATTTTTCAGTGGTTACTTGGTTGAGTTCAATAATTTGTGAGTTTTTAAGTACCTTGTAAAAACAACAACAGAGAAAACAAGTGTTTGTTAGGTAAGAAGTTCAGAAACACAAAGTAGGTGTAGGTATGTGGGGCAGGCAAATGCATATGAAATTATATTCGTATGTAACTACATACGAATTTAATTATTTTCAATAAATATTCTTATATCTTCTTTGCAATAAATATACCATTAAATCCTTCTATAATCAACTTAGAAGTCTCAGCACGAATCTAGATACTCGTTTAACTTAAAACTTCAGGAATGGAGCAAACACTGCTCCTTAGTCTAAAACGAATTAGGGACTTGAGACAATTCGCTTTGTTCCTGGCAGTGTACAACTGCCTTTACTACGTCTGTGTGTAACTGGCTTTATTGCTAGTTCGTGTGGAACTGTCCTTAGTCCGTTTGGCATTCCGTCTGTATGTAAGTGCCTTTGTCTTTGCTAAGTTGAGTTGTTATGTTGGTATGTAATTTGTCCTGTTTCAAATGAGGAACTGGTATTCTGATTTTACCTGTACGTGGGCGTTTTCACAAAACGTTGTTGGTTTTCGTGTTTTTGAAATTTTAACAATTTTTTGGATATTCCTCCTTAGAATCGAGAGTACTATTCATTCTGCTAGGAAATGAAAAGTGTCCCAAAATTTTCATACAATTTTTATGTTCCATTACGCTACTTTTATATAAGTGCCCATAGAAAAGTAGCGTAAGAGGAACAGGACACTTTTAATTTCATAGTGGAGTTGATAGTACTCACGATTCTGAGTAGGAATATGCAAAAAATTCTTAAAATTTCAAAAATGTGAAAACTAACAACTTTTTGTGAAAACGCTCACCTACCTATTTTCAACCGACTTCAAGATTTCGAAGGAGGAGGTTCTTAATTCGTCGGGATCTTTGTGTTTAATTTTAGGAAAATTATGTGGGAACTTTTCAAATATTATAGACAGTATTAGCTCGGGCCTTTCCTTTTGGAAAAGTGGAGTCTAACTGAAGTCGGTTCTTTCTTGTTTATAATTATAAAATAAATTGATATAGTACACTCGCCGTCAGATATATCGGAGCGACCAAGGTGGTCACAAATATCTGAACAACGCCTTTATTGTCAAGGCGATAAAGTGCATGTTCATATATTTTTGAGTACATTGGCCGCTCCGACATATTTGATGGCGATTGTATGTATAAGAATAACATAGCGTGGTCAGTAGAGACCGTCACAAAGCTGAAAGTCTGGGTTTGAATTCCAGTAACTGAATTTCCTTGTTTTGTTCACAGATGTTCTATCGATTTGATAATGATTTCATTTTGATGATGTACTTTCTTGTGTTATGGATGGTCAATATCGTATCATCGTCAATTAGTTTTCCATCGATATCATCATCATCATCATCTCAGCCATAAGACGTCCAGTGCTGAACATAGGCCTCCCCTTTATAAGGGGGAGGGGGGTGGGATTGCCGTACCCGCCACGCTTGGCAGGCGGGTTGGCGCGCGCAGTTTTTTTTTGTTTATTGTTGTATAGGCTTATGCGCCCCACGGCCACGAGCATTGATATATACGACTAGATCTGCAGTAAGAGGCCATATGGGTGTAACTCGATAGAAGCCTGTAGGCTCGTGAGAGGCTTACGTCAACTCAGTTGTCAATTTGCCGGTGACAGTGTTTCTGGTCCGTGAAAATGGCAAAATGTACGATAAAATCTTGCACGTCGCGATCCGAAACCCAAAACAAAAAACACGGAATAACCTTTCACAAGTAAGTTTACTGTTTCTGCACTCAAATTGTCGTAAATAGCACGAAAAAATACGAAAATCAACTAGCGGCATTTTCTAGACTTAGTGTTGCCAGTAAAACATTATTTGAATTTCTCGTATTTTTGAGAATTTCTGGTTTGTTTGAATGCTATTGCTATATTATATCTTATAAAGAGGTTTTAAAGTTCGCGATTTTTAATTTCGATTTCATTTCGACCTTATTAAAAAAATAATGAACTGATTACTTCCATAGTTGATATATGCGGGTTTGTGTAGTTATCCAATATGAAAATGTTTTCAAAATTGGAAAAAAGTAGCCATCATTTTGAACATAATTATTGAACCCTTTGCTTTCAAAATTGAAATCGGGGGTTTGTGCCACCAAAAAGAGTAGAAATTTAAAAGTGACAACATCGTAGTGTCGTCCCGTTTTTTGACAGTGTCTACCAAATTTTCCTGTTAAAAATAGTTTTTTATTATAAATAAGATGAATCAAATGATACCTTATTAAATTCTCTTTTCACCATAGCTAACATTTTTCTAAGTGTATTTAGATTGAAATAGTTCGGAGGTGTTCTAACTTTGGTGAGTTTGACTTTTTGACAAAAAAATGGCTGCCATATAAAAATTACTTTCAGTGCTTGGAGTAGAAAGTTTTCCTGACTACCTCAAGTAGAATAGAGTTTCAAAACATTTTTTTTGTAAGATGACATTCTATTGACCATAGAACCGGTTGTGAAAATATAAATACAATTGTGGTATTGTAGCAGGAAGCGAGTGAAGATTATCAAAAAACGCTGGACAAAACATTAAAGATATGATGAAATACCTTCAGTAAAAACTGAGACAAGCCCATACAATTTTAATATGATTCTATTTTTATTATATACTACTGTGATTAGAGATTATTTATAAAAAAGAACTGCTTGAAAATGTGTATCCGAAAGGGAGATGTACCATACCATGCGTGGCCGGATTTCAACGTACACAGTCTTTAGGTTTATATCTCGGACTGAATTTAGGTAGTACAATTAATATTATATTATTATTAAATGTAAATATAAATTTAATATGAAGTTTTATTCAGAACTCCTACGAAGTGCTTAGGCACTGGTCCCACCGCGAGCTAGTAAGCTATGAGCTATCGGCTATAAACACGAACAAAAGATAAGCACTCTCGTGTAAATAAAAGAGACACGGCGATATTTATAGTTACTCGCCCAGCGGTGAGCTATAAATATCGCCGTGTCTCTTTTATTTACACGGGAGTGCTTATCTTTTGTTCGTGTTTATAGCCGATAGCTTACTAGCTCGCGGTGGGACCAGTGCCTTAGGCTCGTTATAAAAGTATAAAAACACATGACACAGAACCTCAGATACCTATCAAGATTGAAAGCAATCCGTCCAGAAACAAAGGTTTCAAGATGGTAGCCACTTTTTAAATTTTCACAATTGTTTCATGTTTAAAGAGCACCGGTAACAATTTTGATAGCAATTAACGAAAAAGTTCTAAGTGGAGGCACTTTTTTCATTTTACTTTAAGAAATTACACATTTTAACATAGATAACTGATGTCATTTTATTATATTTGAAAATACTTATCGATTATTTCTAGGAAATATTTTCATGTTGTAGCAACACCGAACTGAGCGAAACAGCGAATATCACGATATCCATGACAGACAAAGATGGCAATATTGCCTTGCGCAATCGTAATACCCTAGCGGAAAAGAGATAAATATACTTCGATAGTTCATTTTAGAATATAAACACTCCGTTTTTGTCGGTACGTCGTGATACGAGATGCGTGGCACGCTTCTAACGTTGTGTTGATATGAAGTTTTCTCCTCTTGTATATTTACCTCAATGGCCACGAGTATATAATACCTATAGATATCCATAATACTAATTATGCCAATGTCGTAACGCGATACAATCTGGGTTACCTATTTGTAAACTGTAAATTCATTCATACCTACAGTGACATGTATTTTGGTACCACTCTTAATGGAGGTAACACGTGTGTGGACTTTTTACGTTCAACACCCGACCCGCCACGAGACAGCCAACTTCAAACGTTTTCAAGCCCGATTTAACTCATTCACGACTTCCCAGACGTGTAAACCAAAGCACAAAGAAATGCTCCTACTCGCACTTAGTTCTCATTATCGTGTATGATCTCAGACAACAAATTTAACCTCACCTCTTTGTTCCGAAACGCCTTGAATCCGAACGTTATGTAGAAAAAGTTAGCTGTACAGAGCCACAGAAAAGAAAACTTTCCCGCGTATTTTTCCCTCGCCAACATCCCGAATACGTTCGGAAACTGAGCAACGAAAAAGACTCATTACCCAACTAACAAGAGCGAAATCGCTGGATGCAGCCAAAAATAAAACAGCAGCTGTAAACGCCTTGTTCATTAATACATAGAGTTCATTATCGGGAAACAAAACTGCAAAATAACAAAAGTGGATTTCAGTTCGGAAACGTAGCTGTGTTTGTAAAGACAATCACCACGGAGCAGAGTGAATATGAAAATGAGATTTAGAGATGAAGTTTTTTTGGCGGGAAACGCAATTATTTAGATGCATACTTTTTATTTTTTACTTTTTAATTTCGGACGCGTTTATGGTTTTGATAAGTCCCGTCCGCCGGGTAAATTTATTGCGAGCTCGTACGTATTTATAGGCGTTGGGGAACCTTTTAGCTTTAATTACATTTATTGCTACACGTAATTGCTGGTCGGTTTGTCAAGTGTATTTATATGATAATGGGACACTTTTCCCACTCTCACTTAACATTGATTCTCTTGTAACTAAACCGAGTTATGTTTTCTAAAACGTACCTACTTAGTTTAATATCGGCACTTTATAGTTTAGGCGGTTCCTCACATAACTTCAGAGCGCCTATGTCGCGAACATTAATATTCGAAAATCGACTATCAGCATCTCTATCGCTCTCGCTGATACGAAAGATAGAGAGAGGGTAGACGAAGTGGTTTCTGTAAGCCCTCAGAGTATCGATAGAGAAAACCATTTTTTTTCACATAGGTAATTAGGTAATTAAAGTTTTATAACTCTTCATTTACGAACACTTTTAACACAAAAAACAACTCTCAAATAAGAACAAATTGTACCATTAGACTATATAACCCGTGAACTCCCCGGGACCATTAAAGAATTCGGCTAAAAGGGCTCGGCTATTCCGCGAACCGCCATTCATAAATATGGCCGCCATTTCGCCACAGACAAGATATATTTAATGTAATAATCTTTTGTTTGAGAGTTTAGTGCTGGGACTTAAATGTAAATGGGGAAGCCAAGTTTAGTGTTAATTGGATTTTCTATGGCGTTGACTTTAATTAAGAGGAACATCAGCGCATAAATAACTAAGCAGGCGATGAGGATCCGTATTTATCGAAATATTAAAAGTGTTTTGAATGTGAAGATAAATATGAACAAATCGTCCGCTTTGCTACTTCTGCTGCTGTCTGAACCATTATGGTTATTTTTGATTAAGGAAATATGCAGGAAGGCTTTCTCTTACTTGACCGAAAAATAGGCAAGACTGTGAGAATTAAGTTTCATTGACCCTCCGTTACTGCTACCTAACTATATTTCAGTTTTAAACGTAAATTTGTACTAACACAGCCCCCTTCAGAGCTGAAATTAAATATTACCCTTGGATATTTTATTTGGATTTTTTAATTTCAAGATATTAATTTTACGAATGCTGTATTTTTTTGGAAACGTACACTCGTGTAGATTAAGCCTCGTCGGGAATGCAATAAATAAAAATGCATTGGAGAACTTTTTAATTATTACAGTGCAACTGACGCTCACCTGGAGTCGGTCTACTGGTTAATTGTTACCTATTTTGAATCCACTAAATAATATTTTGAAACTCCTTTGAATTGTGAATTTAAAACCGTATTTTATTTGCAGTTTCAACGTATCAGTTAAAATTGTACAATTTAAAATATTAGTTAGGTGCTGTTTTGTACTTAGTTTAGCTAGCCCAGCTAAAGTAAGATTTAGTAAAGTTAATTTTCTAAGTAGGTATTATTATTTTTCATGTTCATTATTTTATCAAATCAATATCAAAAGTGAAAATGTTATTGAACTATGTTAACCGATCGACTTAAGCTTTACTCTTTATTTTAGTTATTATAAGTTAATAATAGTTTAGTATTAAGATTGTGACATCTTTATTTGATTATTGAGTATAATATAATGGAATATGATTTATAAATAATATATTTAGTAAAAACTTATTTGTGTAAAATACTTTCCACGGTAATAATAAAATATTGATAGACTCAATTAATACAGCCATCTGGTATTTGAGTCAATCAACTTTTTATAGTGCCTGGTTGCTATGGTTACGTCCCTTGGATTGGACAACCAAAGATTTTCTATGAAATAGTATGAGGATGTCCCTCGGACAACGGGGACAGAGTAAACAACATTAAAAAGTTGATTCGCCCATTTACATATTCTGTTTTCCGATGTAGATGTGGATGCTTCGTAAGCTAGTACAGTTGAAAATAGAAAAGTACTATTTCTAATTAAAAATACCTCCAGGAAGTTTCTTGTGCTAGTTTACTGCTAAACAGATCCGACCGGCGTTGATTAAAAATAAATTGTTTAAAGAAACTCCCGCGTCGATCTATTTATTACGGAAATAATGCGGTTATTATTAAGCTGATGTAGTAAACCTAGCAGCATTAAAAGATAAAAAAGATAAAAGATATTTATTCTTCAATTTAGGCACATTACAATGCACTTATGAACGTCAGAGAGAAAAGAAACTACCACCGGTTCTAACCCTACACCTCTGACCCGAGAAGTATTACTTATTACCGGCAAGAAACTCGGCGGGACTTATTTTTTCAAAACAGTACTACAAATACATTAAAGATACTATATACAATAATGCGTAGTTCTTCAAGAAGGCATATCAAAACAGCTTGAGAGACAGACATGTACCTGCCTATTGTGTAATTAAAATGAAAAATAAAAATAAAATCCAAATCTGACTGCTTCGCAATACGTTTGATATTCTTTCTTACTTGAACTGTGTCCTCTAAATGTTAGATGATTTTATAGATTCTGGTTTATGTATAAATAAAAAATAACACTCGCTGAGCTCGGCGTTCTGATTCGACATAGATGGAGTTACGCATTAGGGTATCTGTAGGAGATTAGATCCATGCCGTAGTTCAAAGAGACATTATTGGTGCACACGATAGCACTTAGAGTCATGTAAGGGCTCCTCTATATGACGGGCCATCATAGGGACACAGCTATACGATGGAACGAGATCGCAACTTTTCTTTCTTGAGTTTATAAAACCCGAAAAAAATCTCTTGTGACCTTTTCCTTGCCATGTTTAGGAGTTAAAGAGTCAAAACTTAACGTAAGAGTAGGTAGGTACTCTTACGTTAAGTATCCTTATCACTACGCGCTACATATTTCGACGATCTTTTGCCCACGTACGTATTTGTAGTGCATGCCTCCGATTTGAAACACTGAAAGTGTTGGTTGACTGCGCGCCTCGGACTGAATTTAAAAAGAGATATATTCATCGAGAGAATTCCAAGAATTTTCAATTAAGATTCAAATCTATCTCTTTTCTATTTAAAACACGTAAAAGTTCGTCAGCTCGTCGCTATTACCTTCACTGCTTTTGTCTCCATTGAACTACATTACAGTGAGCAGTCTGAATGCACTGACGAAATTTCTGTTAAGCTAGCACTGCTAACTGTCGCCTCGAGACCAGGCGGGCTAGCACATCTTACGTTGTCACTTGTCACTTCATACTTCGAGTCGCGCTTGAAGTATGGAAAGTCGCGCAACAACGTAAGATGTGTTAGCCGTGCAGCATTGCATCGAGGATGAATACCCACAGATAAAGCATTTGAGTCAGGAGATGACATCCGTAACAATTTTTTTCGCCATGAGTTTAAACCGGCACTTAAGGTCCATACATTTGCTCTTGGACCACTGACAGCTGTCGACCGCCAAACATGGCGCACAAAATTTGTTCTAGATAGCCGATCTAGTAGAATACATAATAAATCAATGGGATAAAGTAGTAATACATTAAGGCATTAACATCTGTAATATAATATGCAATAAAGTTTTAATAAATATATATTTAATATATAATAATAATATTTGGGGACAATTTTACACAAATCAACCTAACCCCAAACTAAGCAAAGCTTGTACTATGGGTGCTAGGCGACGATATACATACTTAGATATATAAATACATACTTATATACATAGAAAACATCCATAACTCACGAACAAATATTTGAGATTAGCACACAAATAAATGCCCTTACCAGGATTCGAACCCGGGACCTCCAGCTTCGTAGGCAGGGTCACTACCAACTAGGCTATGGAGGCCGTTAAATAAATACATTTTCTTTCCCTCTTCAACGAGCGCCTAGGACTACAACCAGTATTAAGGCATTGCAATTTCTAGGGCCGAATCTGTCGTGTATCCTGCCTCTCCCTTCCCTTCATTTAGCTCCCTAAGTGCCTCAACTTTTAACACCTCCCAATCTGACAGGTCCTAGAAATTGCAATGTCTAATACCGGTTTCCACTTGATGCGAGGTAAGCTATCAGAACTATTCCCGTTGATGGTAAAAGCACCCGACTGAGCAGTTTCTTTGGAGTGAAATGAGCCGGTTACGAACGTTTTAAGCTTTTTCTTTTTTAATTTCGTGTCGTCATGTTGGTGGAACTGGAAATGTTTAAGTTTTACCTCAGTCTGGGACTTAGTGGAAATTCGTTACTTTATGCTTTCGTGTGTAAACTTCTAAAATACAATTTATTTTAAGTAAGATGTGACGTTTTGAAGTCAAAGGTACATAATTGTCGGTTGTTAATAGAGTTTATTTTTAAATGCTTTTTATGGCAGCAATGCCTTATTGCCAACCGACAAACGAATTGACTTAAAATGTCACAAAAAAGCTTAAGTTATGGCTGAACAGTGGCTGAAGCTTAGTTATGGTTCATGATACTAGAGACTCAATCCTGCATTGTTTTTTCATATCCCGTGAATCTGCAAATCCTGTGATTTGTTCATCAGCATACATCGATAACTTCCAACGTTTGTCATTTTAACAGCCTACCTAAAGATTTCAAAAAATATAATCTATTTTCTATGCCTATCCTCAGGCTTAAGAAGGCTTCAGCTTTCTATTCTACGTGAAATTGTTTACGTTATCGGTTTTCTAGTTTAGCCGTGAAAACGTTACATACCTACAAAACTACTGTCCAACTGCCGTTGATATTGTGTAGTTTGCTTACATAGTAAATTTTAGTTGTTAGATGTCCCGCTAGATGTCACTGTACCATGTGTCATTATATGTACATCGCGCTGTTAAGGTTTTTTCAAAGTATTATGACTTACAGCGAATGTTCCTTACCTTTAAGAAAAAAAGACAACTCAATTGTTTTATTACATTATTTTGTCATATGCATTCTTTGATTTTGGGCCTTTGAACAACTACTTTCGCTCTTATTCGTTTTTTTTAGTAACGTGTAAATGAATTTGCCGAGTTTAAATTGTCACTTTTCACATAAATGGCGCTTAAACCTTCATGTTTGGAACTATCATTAAAACAACCCGAATTACCTTAAGTGTAGTAATATATTTTAGGCGTTAGTGCCGACAAGTGATTAGTGCTTGAATTGTGGTCCTAAGCGTGTACTAAACTCGTGTAAATAGCCATTACAGTAGCGATTTAGTGCTTTGACTGTAATGATGACTTAGGTTTATATGTGTGTGTGTGTGTGTGTGCACTGATAATATTAACATACCTATAAATACAGATACGGTCCACTAGCTACAGTACATACCTGTATGTCTAGCATGACTTACGTTGCTGCGCGACTCTCCATACTTCAGACGCGACTATGTATGGTATGGAGTCATGGTCATGCTAAGCCGCCTGGGGCCGTATCCAAACATTCAAACATATGTAGACGCGATCCAACTTCAATACAACTAAAAAGCATTAACTACGCAGTACAGCTAGCGCCTAAACATCGGAACCACAAATATCAGAATTTGCTGAAATTATTCCGATTTCCTATGCATCTCGAATACAACTTATGTCATGTTTGAGATAGATTTTGTTTTTCTACGATAGTGGAGTTGGCCGGTCGAAGAGCTTTACAGATGGCGCCAGCATAGCTTGTACCTGTCAGTCCTACAAATAATGTCAAAAACTTTTTTTTGGAATTTTCTGACCTGGATTGGATGGGCATACAATAACACTAGTGACAGGTACAAGCTATGCTGGCGACATCTGGCCAAACCGTTGGCAGTTGCCAACCCCATTGTAAATGTCACTTTTGCACATTTAGAACTGACTATTGCGATTAGGTTGGTTGCCCTGTTAATTTCTATAACTGACAGGTGTCAACCTCTCAATACACTCAAACTCAGAACAACTACTTATGTAAACAGTACACATAATTATCTGACCCAATCATATTTGTGTACCTAGCCATGAGAACGTGTCACGTGTGCAAGATTGAATATTACTACTTACTGTCCGATGATCATTAAAAGTTTAAAAGTATTCATTTCAAAAACACTGTTTCCCACTGTTATTCAGAATAATTTTAAACAAAAAAGAACCGACTTCACTTAGGATCCGCTAATCCAAGAGGAAGTGGCCGAGTTACTGTAAAAAATAGTGAAATCACTATAGGTGTGCCTATAATAGTTGAAGAGTTCCCTCGATTTCTCCAGAATCCCATCATCAGACCCCGACTTGGTGACAATGGGACCAACTAGGGGTTATACCCGTTCGATTAAAAAAAAATTTTTGAAAATCGGTTCACGATTCACACGAAACATTCAGTCGAATTGAGAACCTCGTCCTTTTTTGAAGTCGGTTAAAAACAGTAACCGAGTACCTTCACGAAAAGAACGATATTTTGTTACTTCCCGGCAAAATTTAATCTCAAACTTTTTTCGACCTCCAACGATGCAAAGCAACTGGCGTCAAAGCATAGACTCTAACACATCACGTTAAAGTTGATTTTGGTGTGATAAGTTGAAAGGCTACTGAAGAATGAATATATTGCTTAATTGGCGTAGTAATTTTATAGTTTTAATTATTCATGGGAAAGCAAACAGGGACGCGATGTCCGGTGAAAGATGTTCGAGATTGAGTTGAGATTGACTTATGTTTCCTTTGATTAAAAGAACTGGATTTTATAAAATAATAATATGTGTCAGTATACGGACAAAAGGACCACTTTGTCGATATGGTATGGAGTAACAAGTACTTTCTAAAACTACGAAATATGTACTATCTATTAGTGAAAGAAAAAAGTGTCCTTGTAAATCGACAAAGTGGTCCCTTTTCAACTTCAATTCAACTTTTCGTGCATCTTTTGGTGCAAAAGAACTGGATTTGATAAAATAATAATATAAATATGTAGATAATTCAAATGATAGAGCACCTGATCTCTATGGTAATCTCTCTTGGGTCACAATTTTAAACCAAGATAAACTATTATTTTATGACGTTGGATTTTGGTGGCGTATTGTCAAGATTAATCCTAGTCGGTACCGGTAGTGACCCAACCTACGAAGCAGGAGGTCCCGGGTTCATTCAAACTGCTGTTCATTTAGAAAGGAACAAGTATCTACAAATACATAACCAAACATCCGAACATCTATGAATACACTATTACTTTAAACACTAACTTAAGCAATAAAAATATTTTTAGGATATTGGAAGAAACTGCAGAAAGGAATATCAAGTAACATCAAATCTAGCTAGAAAGCACCTTATTTCACAAACCATTCACTAATATATATATATATATCTTCCATGAACGTCCACTTAGCGAAGCTGAATGTAACTTCCTCTGACCTGATTCGCGGTCTACGTCATCAGTCGTTGCAAAACATTGCAAATAGCGGGGATCGTGCGTGCTCTAGTTTTTAGATTTATGTAAGTTTACACTTTATACAGTTCAGACGATAAACTCGTTGTTTTTACAATGTAGTTTAACATTAATTTCGTAACATTTCAGGCTTTATAGTACTGCTCAATGGAGGCTAGTCCGCTGGTGACTTGACACAAGTTTCTTTGAAATCCTGACACAATTTGTCAGTAAAGCGATTTCAATTAAAAAAGGCTAAATAATGTAATTTAACGTACCTACCTGAGAAAAAATACCTGGGAAAAATTATCAATATACCTACTGTATTTTTTTGATTTCTAAACTACCTAATTGTATGAGTGACATGACAAAGGGGAATTGTGTTGAAGATATTAAGTTAATAAACTTGAATATTCACTAGGGAATGCAGTACCGGTACTGTTTCATAGAACCGGGATTTTCGGTACTAGCCCATAATGGAACCGGGATTTCCCGGTAATTTCGGTACTTTCGGGAAAAATCTTCTAAAACCTCTGACGCTGATGATTTAGGTAGTAAAAATGTTATCGCGTAATGTTTTAAATAAACGCGGGCCGTCCAACCGGCGGCCGTGGTCACGGCGGTCGCCCGCCAGGCGGCAAGCTACCTGGCGCTGAGGGCAGCTACCGGATCCCGTGCTGCCCTCAGCTACGCGATCATGGCCTTAGAAGACCTTCCCTCGATTTCAAATTTATGAAGATTGGCGTTTACAGATTTTAGAAAAAACATACAGGGTGCAAGAAAAAGATAATTTTTGACAACCTTTTTTTTTATGCCTTTTTATCCCATTCCTATCCAGGATCAAAAGTCAAAAGCTTGTATGAAACCAAAAATCTGCCACAAATCGAGGAAAGCTTTCCCCGTACATTTGGTATGAAAAAGAAAACTTTAATTTTTCACATGCTATTTTTTTATGTCAATCGATCCCATTTCTGTTCAGTATCAATAGTTTCTATAGGATCAACTTACGGTAATGTACCAAAAAGCCACAAATTGAAGAACAATTTTACATACATTTACTGCTTTAAAATCCCTGTTTGATATTTTAAATGCTTTTACTGTAATGAGGTCATACAGTATTATGATCCTTAAACGTGTGTATCTGCGTGATAGAACAAATATAAATTTAATTCACTTTTTGTCTATATTAAATGTATGAAAAAAAATACTTTAATTTGTGGCTTTTTAGTACATTACTGTTAGTTGGCCCCTAGAAAACAATTGATAATGGATAGGAATGGAATCGATTGGCATAAAAAAACAACACGTGAAAAATTAAAGTTTTCGTTTTGATACAAAATGTATGGGAAAAAAAATCCTCGATTTGTGGCTCCTCTAGCCGGATTTTTTTTTGGGCCTATACAATCTTTTGATCCTGGATAGGAATGGGATCCAATGGCTACAAAAAAAAGTTATTTATTTATTTTATTTATTTAATAAAAGTAAAGTAAAGTAAGTTTGTCAAAAATGACCTATGTCTCGCACCCTGAATGTTTTTTCCAAAATCTGTTAACGCAAATCCGGTAGCTGCCCTCAGCGCCAGGTAGCTTAACGCCTGGCGGGCGATCACCGCGACCACGGCCGCCGGTTGGACAGCCCGCATTTATTTAAAACATTACACGATGCAATATTTGAACTTCGAAGAATAAATGAACCCAAAAAAGGTATAAAATGTTTTTCCCGAAAATCCCGAAAGTACCGGGATTTTTATTTTCCAATCCCGGTTCTTTACACGACTCGAAATCCCGGGAATTCCCGGTACTTTCGGTTCCGGTATTTCCCGGGAGCAAACCCTAATATTCACCTAATCAACCCCCCATTTCCGCCATCCGTAATTCCCCCAATTATGTAATTTATGTATAAGCAAATGGCAGCCGACGTGTTAACCCAAGATGGCGCTTACAGAGCGAACTTTGGAATATTCATGTGCTGCCACAGACATATACTTAGATATAAAGACCACGCGCGCTCTGCACCGACCACTGAATTAGTACCGTCAAGTGCTACGAATTTGCCTGGCTTGAAAAACATGGTTTTCTTCACCAAACAGCTACTTATATATTATTCCTGAGATGGGAGAAAGGCGGCCATCTTGAGGGTAGGTAACGTAGTGTGAAAGAACCAGCATAAACGGCAGATTTATATGAAAAAGTGACATTTAGGGTAGCAATATTTTGGCTCTTCAAAGTCCATATATTACATTCGCGGTCTGAGTATATTTGATGTACCATCGGGTTCATAATTGCATGGCCAATTTATCAATGAATTCATTCATAAATTGCCCATGCATTTTTGAACCCGATGGTACATGACACTATATATTGTCCCATTTAATATATCGACGAATACACTTAATTCTATTTTTTACATTATAGAGCTCATTATACGTTTCTTTTTGATTTGGGAAATTTTAATCTGGATTTAATGAAGAGTTTTTCTGAGTCAGAAAATTAAATTAAATAGTGAATTGCTGAGTTTGTACTAATATTGTTAATTTCAAACATTACAGCTCCTGTCCTACCTTGTAAATCACGTTGTATGGAGAGAACTGTCAGATTATTGTCTTGAATTCAAAATATGATATTAATCAAGTTCAGTAAATAAAACAATGACTTGAACACATTAACAGAGTCTTAAATACGCCCGTGTTTTGTGAAAGTTTTTTTTTTCTTAGTACTTACATGAGAAATCTATTGCGATACATATCCCAGTATGCGTCTTATAAATAGCTCAACTTGAACCCGTAGCAATTTAAACTTTAATTAGCTCAGTATAAGATCTATTTTGATCCCAAAGCTAATTTATTTAAATGTAAGACGTTTGGAAAGCAAAAAGTGTGGGTGAAACCCAATAATATCAAGTCATATTCCGAAACACACTTTCTGCCGTAGATAAATAACATCGGAGCGGCCAAGGTGGTCACAAATATCTGAACAACACCTTTTTCGTCTAGGCGATAAGGTGCTTGTTCAGATATTTTTGAGCACCGCGGCCGCTCCGATATATTTGATGGCGACGGTATTTTGAGGTGGTGGTGCTGTTGAGAGCCCCTTGTAAAATCCCCCACCTAAAAATTTACATCAAAAATCTTGGTGGCTCCACTTCTGAAATCCAACCTTGGATCCTAAGGAATAATCATGCCGAAGGAAATCTTTTGTTCACGAAAAGCCGTATTTTATCTGCTACAACTGCCACTACTCGGCTCAATAGTCAAGTGAAGCTTAAGGGACCCACCCACTATCAGTCCGCCGGACGATATCGGCCTGTGAGTTTTTCGGAACTGTAAAATTTTTGTTCTAACTGGCAGGCCCATATCGTCCGGTCCGGCGGACTGATAATGGGTGGGCCCCTATATATTTCATCATCATCATCATCATCTCAGCCATAAGACGTCCACTGCTGAACATAGGCCTCCCCTTTATTAAGGGGGGGTTTGCCATACGCGCCACGCTTGGCAGGCGGGTTGGCGCGCGCAGTTTATTGTTTATTGTTTGTTATGTAGGCTTTCGGAAGATGCTGCTGCCCATCTCCCGGTATATATTCCCTTAGCAGACTCCTACTGCAACCACGGGACGATATGGCGGGGGACAATTCTAAGGCCGGGCACCCCACGGCGACTATATATTTGATTAGTATTATATTCATCAGCGCCGAATACAGGCCTTGGGCTCTGAATGAACGCCTATTATTATGTAAGCAAATACGCAGAAATGCTAAACTGGCTGAAATTTATGATGTTTCGTATAATGAGACGTCAAAGAGTTAACAAACGTTTGCAGTTTGAGTAAGCGCCTTCGTCTAATAAGTACTTATAAGTTACTTACGTAAATTATCCATACTAATTGAATTATGCATTTGCGTAGTACTTATGGTTATAAAAGGTGAGTAAAAAACTAATAAAACCAACCACACCTAGATATGAAGAACCCGTAGGTTAGATTTTCTTTTATTAGTTTGTTACTTACTTTACTTTTATATCTATAAGTAGTTAAGTACGTTAAGCATTAGAGTCTGTCCGGAAAGAATAGTGTCGTAGAATGTATAAGCTCCCATTATGGGATATGGAATATGCAATAACTAGCGACCCGCCCTGGCTTCGCACGGGTGCAATTATACTATAAACCTTCCTCTTTAATCACTATATCTATTTAAAAAAAAAAACGCATCAAAATCCGTTGCGTAGTTTTAAAGATCTAAGTATACATACAGAAAGACAGCGGGAAGCGACTTTGTTTTATACTATGTAGTGATAGTATTTAAGAGTCGCCAGGACGCTCGCGTTCCCATAAAAACGTAGTTCAGCTCTCATTTTAACACGACATGCTTTAGAACTATGAAATTTGACATGGGTATTCTAGTAGTACAGATCTCGGTTGGACATTCATTTTCGTTGCTAAAAATTGTAATACAAAGAAAATACAGCCAGTTACAGATTTACATACAAAACTTATTTTTGCTATAGTTTCTTTGTATTAAATTTTTTAGCAACGAAAACGAATGTCCGACCTAGATCTGTACTATGAGAATGCCCATGCCAAATTTCATAGTTCTAGAGCATGCCGTTGTAAAATGAGAGCTGAACTACGTTTGTATGGGAACTCGAGTTAACGCGAGCGTCCTGGCGACTCTTAATAGTGTCGTGGTTTATATGGGAGTCCCATATAAACCACGACACTATTATTGCATAACTTAATTCGTGTGAAATTTTTTTTTATAAATGTTCATTAGCAAAGGGGACACTTTCTCCAACATTTCTGAACGAAATCAAATTGACAAAAGAACTACCTGCTACATCCGTGAGAACCCGACTGCTGTCATTTTTTGTCCACTTCACGCTATTTAGTGAGAAATATATCCCTTAGCGCCATTTTAGTGTTTTTTGCGGCATTTTGGTGGCGCTTTAGTTATCTTTGAACTTTTTTTTACTAAGTTCAATAAAAACAGGTTACGCTGTATGGAAATTCTAAAGAAACTGACCTGATTTAATTGCTATTGAGTGTATGTTACAGAGAACTTCGTGTGTTGTTCAAAGAACTGTTTGGGGTTTAGTTTTTATGTAACTTTGACTTTTGTGCTTCTTGGAAACGCGCTAAATTGTTTTGTAATATGGGTGTGTTGAGTTTTATGAATGGTATATTATATTAATAATTAGTCTAAAATATCTTTTAACTAAATTTTAGACTACTTTTTTACATTAGGTTTGTAAATTATAAAATTTCTTTATTTCCGACAAACAAGGTATTAGGTATCCATAGTGTTACTAACCTGAACTGTCAGTACAATTACAAATTAGAAATTGAAGTAAAAAGATATAGGCCAGGAGATTTATAAAACACTGACATTTTATTAGGATTTGCACGATGGATCTGAAATGTATGGAAGATCCGGAATCCGGATCGAGATCCGGATAGTTATCATACCTTTTTGATCCGGATTGCAAACCCTATTTTTTATAGACTGATAGATAAAGCGGTGCCGAAACCATTGATATGTTAGCATTCAACAAACGTAGTGACTAGTATAAGTATATTAAATAATAAATTCTCGGACAAGCGGTTATTCCAACTGAGCCTTTGAACTGTGTATTGTAGTAAGATCTTTAATTTTATCATATAAGTACTGTTCAATGGTAGGTTTTATATCTCTAATATACGTAATAAGCACTAATCTTCTATATTTAATAACAAAGAAATTAATCTGTCAGGTTGTTCTCTGATACCATTATCAAAGTCCCTATCAAATAGTTTCCCTATATGTCACAAATCACAAGGTTCCACATATACTGGTTTTCCGAGACAAATCCTCGCGTGGAACCGAGAATCCTTTGCTAGTATATTTCCCCGCAGCGTTCAATGAGCTACTCCGGTCAGTGGCCGGTATATGCTTTTATACCGTCCAACCATGAGTAAAGAAACAATGCAGAGATACACAATACAATTCAAATACTCTTTATTGAACACCTAAAAAAACAGTGCAGAAAATGCTTAAAAATAATAAGAGGGAAACAACAGGCGGTCTTATCGCTAAAAAGTAATTTCTTCCAGACAACTTTTAGGTAGCTGAATTTCACTAAATAAACTAAGGCAGTAGGTGTTGCAAAGCAGTGAAGTTAAATCCTAGCGGGGAAAAAACAACTAAATAACACAAAATAATATCCTAATAAATAAATAGCTGCAGATGCAGTCCACTTATTTCTAAATGACTAAGTTTAAAGATGAGGTGTATAGAAGCACTGACGATTAGGTACTAAGTCGTCTACCTAAGTATACTTATAATAAGCAAAGTAATCCGTTTTTTACAAGATTTTTCTGAGGCAGTAATAGTTGTTATAATAACGAGCCTTACCTATACATAAATTTAATACGAATAGATTTCCTCGTCACATCTGACTGCACAAATCGAATGATTTATTTGTAGTTATTAAGAGGCCTTATTCCCTATACGCGCATATTTTGCGAAAACCTTAATTTTCTTTTGAGGATATGGCAAAAATACTTAGTGCTTTTAACTTAACTTTTTATGTATATGATAGTCCGTACCTTTATCTAGACGGCCACCGGAAAAAAAATACCATTTTTGAACAAAAATTAGGAAAAACATGGCTTCTCTTGGAAGGCCTTTCCGGAATTTGCAGATAACATGTCGTTTTGTTTTAGGATAACTTAAACATAGAGAACATTTCTTATAAAATTTGAATACAATTTCATTCAGCACAAATTTTTTAAGACGGCCACCGCAAAAAAAATTAAAATTTCATCTTGGATAATAGAGAAAATACTTTCTGAATACTTGTAATTTTTTGATTAAAACAGGGTTACATTAAATTTTTTTCACGGAAGTCCTATTATTATTCTGCCTTAAAAATATAAACAAAGCAAAGTTCAACTATGCATCTACCATGAAAAAAAAAATCATTACTGTAACCCTAAATTTACTTATGGTAGAATTTTTTAAAGATGACTCTAAATCCCCTCAAAACTTGACAAAACACACCGCGCCGCCGTCTCTGGCTCAGTATGGAACGAGAGCTCGTAGACGACGGACCTGTGTTAAATCGTCCCGCGCGCATTACGTAAGTTTGCCACATAGCTACACTCAGAGGTCACCTAAATCGGGTAATCTTCTATGGTATTGGCAACACGTAGTGACCTGCTTCCATTGCCCTATAGTTGCGAGAAGTATGCAGCACTGCGAATGAATTACCAAGATCCTTACTTTCTTTATTTTATTATTACTTTATTTATTGAGGTTTAGTTGATCACTGATTATGTTTAGTTTACTTTTTTATTATTACTTTGAGCCCTGATGTAGTCCAGGGTCTGATGAAAGAAGTTGGTTACCGGAACTCCTTATCTACTAGGCATAACTCAACCGTGTTTGAGGTTCTTAGACTTAGCTTGAGAAGCAGCATCACGTAAGATGAGGTCCAGGGTCTCATGATGAAGTCAGGTGTTGGTCACCGGAACTGCCTATCTACTCATCACAACTCCATCGTGTTTGGGCTCGTTAGACTTAGCTTGACGAGCACTCCCACTTGAGATGAGGCACAGGGTCTCATGATGGAGTCAGGAGTTGGTCACCGGAACTGCCTATCTACTCATCACAACTCCATCGTGTTTGGGCTCGTTACACTTAGCTTGACGAGCACTCCCACTTGAGATGAGGTCCAGGGTCTCATGATGGAGTCTGGAGTTGGTCACCGGAACTGCCTATCTACTCATCACAACTCCATAGTGTTTGGGCTCGTTACACTTAGCTTGACGAGCACTCCCGCTTTACATGAGGTCCAGGGTCTCATGATGGAGCCAGGAGTTGGTCACCGGAACTGCCTTTATACTCATCACAAATCCATTGTGTTTGGGCTCGTAATACTTAGCTTGACGAGCACTCCCACTTTACATGAGGTCCAGGGTCTCATGATGGAGCCAGGAGTTGGTCACCGGAACTGCCTATATACTCATCACAACTCCATCGTGTTTGGGCTCGTTACACTTAGCTTGACGAGCACTCCCGCTTTAGATGAGGTCCAGGGTCTCATGATGGAGTCAGGAGTTGGTCACCAGAACTGCCTATATACCCATCACAACTCCATCGTGTTTGGGCTCATTAGCCTTAGCTTGACGAGCACTTTCACTTGAGATCGGGTCCAGGGTCTCATGATGGAGTCAGGGCTTGGTCACTAGAACTGCCTATATACTCATCACAACTCCATCGTGTTTGGGCTCATTAGACTTAGCTTGACGAGCACTTCCGCTTGAGATGAGGTCCAGGGTCTCATGATGGAGTCAGGAGTTGGTCACCGGAACTGCCTATCTACTCATCACAACTCCATAGTGTTTGGGCTCGTTACACTTAGCTTGACGAGCACTTCCGCTTTACATGAGGTCCAGGGTCTCATGATGGAGCCAGGAGTTGGTCAGCGGAACTGCCTATCTACTCATCACAACTCCATCGTGTTTGGGCTCATTAGATTAAGCTTGACGAGCACTCCCACTTTACATGAGGTCCAGGGTCTCATGATGGAGCCAGGAGTTGGTCACCGGAACTGCCTATATACTCATCACAACTCCATCGTGTTTGGGCTCGTTCCACTTAGCTTGACGAGCACTCCCGCTTTAGATGAGGTCCAGGGTCTCATGATGGAGTCAGGAGTTGGTCACCAGAACTGGCTATATACCCATCACAACTCCATCGTGTTTGGGCTCATTAGCCTTAGCTTGACGAGCACTTTAACTTGAGATCGGGTCCAAGGTCTCATGATGGAGTCAGGGCTTGGTCACTAGAACTGCCTATATACTCATCACAACTCCATCGTGTTTGGGCTCATTAGACTTAGCTTGACGAGCACTTCCGCTTGAGATGAGGTCCAGGGTCTCATGATGGAGTCAGGAGTTGGTCACTAGAACTGCCTATCTACTCATCACAACTCCATCGTGTTTGGGCTCATTAGATTAAGCTTGACGAGCACTTCCGCTTGAGATGAAGTCCAAGGTCTTATGATGGAGTCAGTCATTTTGAAACAGACATAATTTTTGAAATCTAGAGCCCCTAATTATCCGAAAACGACTACCATGACGATTTTTCACAAAAGTGTATGCCCGCCATCTTGGATTTTGAAACGGACATAATTTTAGGTATATTTCGAAAATCGAGTCTACCTATTCATTTCTTCGACACAATCTAATTTTGAAAAAAAATCTTTACAGAAGGTCTAGTTATGACCCCCAGATTCCAAAATGACCACTGGTTCAAAAGTTTATATATATATTGTAACAGTTGAAATTACTTTCCCTGGTACTCACCGGGTCACTCAGCGCTGGCATGAAACTCTAGCTGTTAAAAAAACCTCAGGGCGCCTTATACTGGGTTGTGATGCAAATAACGAAAAAAATGTGTTCTGGAGAAAGTCTTTATTCACTGGTTCAGAGTTCAATCACTATAGTCACTCGTCGTTAAAGTTCTAAGTACATAGGCCACTAACCTTATTTGTTATATATTACTCGCGGTTACACTTTCTTACGCATACTGGGTCCTGCAGGGAGACGTAGATGCCTTCAGGAAGCAATCCCGGGTCAAGCAGTGTAGGTAGCAATCGGCTCAGCACGGACACCAGATGCAGCTCGAAGATCTTGCTCCCGCTCAGTGACTCATTCTTCCTCATAGGTTGAAATCAAGCTAAGAACCCCTACAACAAGGCAAACCCAGCTGTAGAACCAAAGAAATCTTGCAAAGCTAACACGTGCTAGGTAATTGAGGTTATACACCATACTTACAGTTTTGGGATTTCAAATTTTCATTTAAGCGACGAATTCCTCCAGTTTTTCTTATTTATACATATTTAAAATTAACGGGGATCCATTTGAGGATGCCTAAACCCTGGCTGCGGGCACTGGGTCAGCTCCATTTTCAAATTTTTCTCTTTGCAGCGTCCGATCTCAATCGCAGCCGTAAATCCAAAAGACCTCCTATTACTCTTCAGCGCCCTACCTATTCGCCTATGGTAACGGTCGTATCTGGAACTATTTTCCTATCTGGACAACTACTCTCGCGCGCGAGGCGTGTCGTTAGATAAACATGCTAATTTCTCCTGGCGCTCAGAGATGGCGTTGTAAACAATCAATACTTATTAATTCATTAATTTTTTTTATTTTTTTAATAACTATGAGAGATTTAAACTAATTATGTTACAATATAAATTATGTATGTATGGATGTATATATCCGCAGCCCGATTCTGTCATCACGATAGCGGTCGCATCTTTGCTCCGATTGCTTTTGAAACTTGGTACAAAAATCGCCCTGGTTGATACCTAGGACAAGTTCGTGAATGGGCGGAATAGGGCCAAAGGGACGGGAGAGGCCTCACTTTTTATGAAATCAGTTTTTCGGAAATAACTTTTTTCCTATGGAAAATATACCATCCGTTTTTCTTTTATATGGCGTGGGATCTGAATATCTATAACTCTTTTAATCATATCTTTAAGAAAATATCGTTAATTTTAGTCGAAATTTAAAAAAAAACTTAATTTTTTCTGGAGAAAATTCTTAACTCCTAAACCGTGAATAATTTTATGTCAGCAATATTTTTTATCGAAAGGTCATTTTTTTTTCTAAAATATTCAAAAACTATGTCTGTCGGAAAAATGAAGTTTTCTAAAAAAAAAAAAAAAATCTGAAAGTGCGGATTTTGGCCTTGTTTAGCCAATCAAAATTCTTGTGCCCGACTTTTACTGTTAAACTCATGTTAAATATTACATAGGTCGTACAAAAAAAAATTGTAAAAAAAAACTTTGAACTGGTATCCCATGCGGTACCATGCAGCGCCCTTATCCATTCATCCACAAGGACAAGATGCGAAATCTACCTGTGCGTTCCCCTTGCGGGGACGGATTTTTTTTAATCTAGAGCCCCTAATTAGCCGAAAACGACTACCATGACGATTTTTCACAAAAAGTGTAAGACCGCCATCTTGGATTTTGAAACGGACATGATTTTTGAAATCTAGAGCCCCTAATTAGCCGAAAACGACTACCATGACGATTCTTCACAAAAAGTGTATGACCGTCATCTTGGATTTGAAAACAGACATTATTTTCGAAATCTGCACCCATCAATTAGCAGAAAATGACTACCATGATGATTTTTTCCAAAACTGTATGACCGCCATCTTGCATTTTTAAACAGACATAATTTTTTAAATCTAGAGCTCCTAATTAGCCGAAAACGACTACCATGACGATTTTTCACAAAAAGTGTATGACCGCCATCTTAGATTTGAAAACAGACATTATTTTTGAAATCTGCACCCATAAATTAGCAGAAAATGACTAAGATGACGATTTTTTCACAAAAAGTGTATGACCGCCATCTTAGATTTGAAAACAGACATTATTTTCGAAATCTGCACCCATCAATTAGCAGAAAATGACGGTTTTTCACAAAAAGTGTATAACCGCCATCTTGGATATGAAAACAGACATTATTTTCGAAATCTGCACCCATCAATTAGCAGAAAATGACTACCATGATGATTTTTTCCAAAACTGTATGACCGCCATCTTGCATTTTAAAACAGACAATTTTTTAAATCTAGAGCTCCTAATTAGCCGAAAACGACTACCATGAAGATTTTTCACAAAAAGTGTATGACCGCCATCTTGGATTTGAAAACAGACATTATTTTTGAAATCTGCACCCATCAATTAGCAGAAAATGACTACCATGACGATTTTTTCACAAAAAGTGTATGACCGCCATCTTTGATTTGAAAACAGACATTATTTTCGAAATCTGCACCCATCAATTAGCAGAAAATGACTACCATGACGATTTTTCACAAAAAGTGTATGACCGCCATCTTCGATTTTGAAACGGACATGATTTTTGAAATCTATAGCCCCTAATTAGCCGAAAACGACTACCATGACGATTTTTCACAAAAAGTGTATAACCGCCATCTTGGAATTGAAAACGGACATTATATTTGAAATCTGCACCCATCAATTAGCAGAAAATGACTACCATGACGATTTTTGCACAAAAAGTGTATGACCGCCATCTTTGATTTGAAAACAGACATTATTTTCGTAATCTGCACACCCGAATTAGTCGAAAACGACTACCATGACGATTTTTCACAAAAAGTGTATAACCGCCATCTTTGATTTTAAAACAGACATTATTTTCGTAATCTGCACACCCGAAATAGTCGAAAACGACTACCATGACGATTTTTACGAAAAAAGTATATGGCCGCCATCTTGGATTTTAAAACAGACATTATTTTCGTAATCTGCACACCCGAATTAGTCGAAAACGACTACCATGACGATTTTTACGAAAAAAGTATATGGCCGCCATCTTGGATTTTAAAACAGACATTATTTTCGTAATCTGCACACCCGAATTAGTCGAAAACGACTACCATGACGATTTTTACGAAAAAAGTATATGGCCGCCATCTTGGATTTTAAAACAGATATAATTTTTAAAATTCACACCCTCACCCTTCACCTTAGCCTAAAACAACTACCAGACCTTACCCTCTACCCTCATCTCTTATGGCTCCTCTACATGGGCCATCATAGGGACGCAGCTATGCGTTAGAGGGAGCTAACGATACTGCGATCTCGTTCTGTCGTATAGCTGCGTGCCTATGATGGCCCATCATGTAGAGCCAGCCTTACCATAAGGCAGGCCGTGCGCTAGTTTGCCACCATATATAAAAAAAATCTACTCCAGATATAATGGCGAACTTAGGTAAAATGCAAATGACCGGTCGGGCCGCTTCAAAATATCTGATGGTGACAGTACAGTCGCCATCAGATATATCGGGGCGGCCAAGGTGGTCACAAATATCTGAACAACGCCTCTATTGTCAAGGCAATAAAGTGCATGTTCAGATATTTTTGAGTACCGTGGCCGCTCCGATATATTTGATGGCAACTGTACATGCACTCTGTAAGGTACAGTTGCCATCAAATATATCGGAGCAGCCAAGGTACTCAAAAATATCTGAACGTGCACTTTATCGCCTTGACAATAGAGGCGTTGTTCAGATATTTATAACCACCTTCACCGTTCCGATCTATCTGATGGCGACTGTACCTCCAACAGGCCTATTGATTTTAGTTGCGTATTTAATTCTCTCTTCCATGTAAAAGAAAATAAAAAGTCTGTACAACTTATGCGTAAAAATAATTTTGCTTGTAATTGAAGTTGAAAACTATCAAGACTATTGAAGCGTGCGTATCGTCGTTGTTATTGCCGGCGGCCGTGTATTGAGCGCTAACGCCATCTATCGAGTAAGAAATCGTGAAATTTAGGAACGTTCACGGGACTAAGGCCTCTTAAACACCCGGAACACACCAGATAACATTCCGGATTTTCTTCCTGCAAATTCCGGGATTGAAAGCTAGTTGTAACTCTGTTTCGTTCACTTACTCCTTTTATTTTATACAAAAAGAAACGCAGCTGGAATGGCAGTTCCGGAGAAAATACTGCTCAGGGGCTGATCCACTTTCCCGTTTCACCGTCGGGTGGATTCTTAATGGGGATTTCTTGTTGGTTGTTAAAACATACGCTAAGGCCACCGAGTATCTGCCTGCGTGCAGGACTTGACGATATCGACCTGTCAGTTGTTCGGAGCCCGCAAATTTTTGTTTTAACTGACAGGCCGAGATCGTCAGGCGGACTGATAGTCGGTGGTCGGCTTAACGTATTGTTATAGAAAGAAATTTCAAGGAGTGAAGTTTTGATAACCTAGTTAGTAGTCACCACATACAAACAGAGTTAAGGATGATTCACGGTGTCTTGTTCCGGGTCCGCTACGACACTTCATTTTGTATAGAAAACATCATCTGACCTCTGGGTATCGCAAGGAGCTCGTTACGTATACGTCTACAGTTTACTTTTTTCCTGTCTTACCTACAGGGTCCACTCTACACTGTTTATAATCTTGCTAGAGTCTGTCCGGAAGGAAAAGTGTCTTAGAATGTACAATTTCCCATATAAACCACGGCATCTTTCCGCACACGGAAAAAAAAGCTTCCGGGATATTCTCAATCTAAGACATTATTATATTATGTTGAAAATATTTCCTCGTGACAAGCATTTATTTCCTTTAACGAAAATAAAAAGTTTTAATATAACGAAGCGAATATATTCTTACAGATTTTCTAGTTTTCTTTTAACTAAGATAATACTTGTTTGATTAAAGTACTCTCTGTCTTATTTACTCAATATACTCTTGAAACAATACATTTTTGTATTTCTATTTTAAGAAAAGATGGTTTTATTAAGCGAAGAATCATGTTTTTGGTAAAGGAAATAAATACTTGTCACGAGGAAGTATTTCCAAGATAATAATAATGTCTTGGTATTGAGAATATGCCGGAAGCTTTTTTTTCGTGCACAAACTCTATTCGCTGTGTGCATGATTGTGGCGCCATCTCTTGGGCAGGTGGTCAATCTGTTTTTTTTTCCTTTTTTATAAGCAGGTTCAAAGAGAATTAAGTACCTAGAGTGTTCTTTCCATACATGGCTAAATGCGTATATGTAATAAGTTTTAAGCGAGCTTTGCTAAAAGTTATTATTCAAAAGATTACAGCTTAATACGTATTACGATTTAAGTGTGCTTAAAACTTAGTATAAATGAGTTAAACCATACCTCCCATACGACTTATTATTTAATTAGTAGTTTTGCTATGTATGGAGTTAGCAATCTATCTACTCATTTATCTATGACAGGTTGTATTCCTTGCTTATATGAAATGTAACTGGCTGATTCACTATTTTGACAGCAGACAGGGGATTTGCGCTTTCATTTCTTGTCACATTGAGCACTGCGATCGTTCTCGTTACCCCCACCATGCACTTCGCACATCACATAGCGAATAGGTATGGAAGCGTAGACACTGCAGATAACATGGCGTCGTAGCTAAACCAGATTAAACGGATAAGTGGATGTCTACAGAAGTTGTTGACCCGCCCCTATACCCTAAATAGTACCTACAGTCGCCATCAGATCGTATCAATCAAGGTAAGTATTCAAATATATCTGAACAGGATTATTTGAAAAAAATACGTATACGATAAATATCAATCAGGTACCATGTCTTAACTACATTTTAATGTTAAAAATATGTTAGCATGCTATACAAGTAGCATTAAATACATTCTTAGGCATGCCTTATCTAATTTGGCTCTCTTTTTCCGATTGGAATTTCTAATGACTACAATCTACAATACAAATGGTGACTTAATTCAAATCCTACCCCAATCCTCATCAGGATAACTAAGTATATAGATAAAAATACTGTATGATAGTTGCTATTACCTTCACATAAGCTTGCAAATATTTTAATAAGAAAATTGGTATATACTTTAATACACTATACACGCACATATGTGTCCGCCGGGTTTGTCCGGCGGATATGCCCGGCAAACAGATCCGTCCATGTATGGCGTTTAGATGTGTCCGCAGACAAATCCGTGTCCGATTTGCGCCATACACGCACGGATCTGTCCGACGGATATACCCGGCAGATATGCCCGGCAGACAGATCCGTCCATGTGCGTGCGTCCCTAGCTAATGTCCCAAGAGCTCGCAGTTACGCGGCTCATTGGCTTTGATTTCCCAAGTTTGCATAAACATAATTTCAATTGGTAATTACCGTATTGAACAGATTTGTATTCATGGCGATGATTCTCATTATCCTAATCGATGAGCAAGAAAGGCCGCGTTTCCAGAGATGAGCTAGGTAGCTGAGCGGTGCGAGGATGTGGATCGGTGTGGGTATTTCCACCAGAGCTGTGTGAGGTAGCCACATATAACCTCAACCACTAGATAGATCTTAAATACAACTCGGGGTCACCACGCATATGTGCTCCCATACTAATTTCGTATGAGAGTGCAACCGCTCATTTCAATTGAGTTAACATTTTTGATCATTACTCATGTGAATTAAAAATATCCACAGAAATCAAGTTACAGGGGTGAACCTGGATTGTTATACTACAAATTGGTGTAGAATACTACTGAGATGTGCTGTTCGAATCGTAGAAATTTACGAATAAAATTGTGCTGATGTGTGGTGACCTCGTGCTCGTCTGAGGTTATCTGTGCGAAGTAGCTGAACGGTGCGAAGATGTGTTGTGAGGTTTGCTGAGCGGTGCGAGGATGCGTAGCGAGGGCGTGTTGCCTCTGACGAACGCTGTCTAGTAACTGACCTCACAACACATTCCTTGCACACATCCTTCACTTGTTTTCTATGTACAAAAACCTCGCTCTGCTGAGGTGTTTCGACTAAAGCTATTACTGAGCGAGGATAGGAACGGCCAAAATCGGACTCTGGGTAAAATCGGATGATTCAAATTTACGCCTATTGCGGGCACTTTATTTAGTTTTGGCAAGATGAATCGGTGCGTTATTTTTTATCGCACCTCTCTTCAGACGGCGGCACTTGTTACTCCTGACAAGTCGTGTGTGTAAATTTTAATAATCCGATTTTACCCAGTGTCCGATTTAAGCCGAAGTCACTATAAATGAAGCATTTCTATTGGTTTATGATAAACACAATTCCTCGCAACGCATTATCGCATAACTCTGGTGGAAAGGCACCCTTAACCCTACAGCATGACTAAAAAAATATGTGTGGAGGTTTCAACTGACTCAGATAGTGAGTAACGCGGAGAAGCTAGCTTATTAACCTCTAACTTAGCTTTAACTTAACTTAGCTTTATTTATCAATAGAGTTAAAAATCGTAACGGCCTTAATAAGCTTCTTATAGAGTGAAGAGTTAATTAGTGAGTCCCAGTATATGTCATCTTTTAAATTGTTGATCATTATAGAGCACAAGTTTAGTAATTATTTACATAAAATTTTACTTTCCGTCCTATTAGCTGAAACACATGCAAATCCATAGAAAATTACTATTCTAATCGAGATTGCAAAATTCCTATCAGCATTCATGCCACGTAAAAAGCTTAATAGCCACTTTACTGAGATTTCCCGATCGTTTGCCTTTGGGTCCTCCATGTTGGATTATATGGAGCAATGCACTGTGACAAGAAACGGGGGTGGATGCACTGAGGTTACTGACCTGGCACTACATAAATAATTTTACTTTTGTATGTGATCATCTAGAATTCTAGATCAAAAGTGAGGTTCATTCCGCGACCGGTGCTTATACCCTTTTTGACAAGTAATCCTAAAACGGACGCTTTTTTATTGAGACGAAGTGCAAATGACACATTAAAGTTGCCAATTTAGTCCACTAGATGGCACTGGCTGGACCTACAACGTGCAAGCACTTACTACCACGATGAGAATACGCCGTGACGCGTTTGATAGGCTGTCTACCCATACTAATATTGACGTAAGTATACAGTATTCGCTATGTACGAATTGCATAGTGGAGGTAACGTGAACCATGGCGGTGCACAATGTACCTAACAAGAAATTGAGCTCTTGTCAATATCACATTTCAAAATATTTGACATCACCTATAGGCTCAACTGTCAAAATAGTGAATCAGCCAGTGACATATCATATAATATAAGCAAGGAGTATAATGCCATTAATAAAAAAAAACCCTTTAACCCACTGCTCAAGAGATGGCGAATTGGCGATACACTCATGCACACAGAGAAGATCTCTCAACTAATCCCGGTTCAGTAATACGTTTGGTAGTCAAATGTTGGAGGCAGCTGTTTGTTGGCATGACGCAGTTTCAGTTTTCCATTTAGACCAGAAGATGACAGACCTTTCGTCATCACCATGACACACTGTCAATCAAGTAGCAGCAGGACGCAACGAGTGCAATGTACTCCAACCTATTATGGCAAGGGTATGCAAAGCAAGTTGTAATACTTGTAATACGTAATGCCTGTTAAGCCAGTTTTCTGAATATGTAGTTAATTGATCCTGTTCCGACGACAAACTTCTAGTAAGGAGGGATTTAACTAGGTCCTTGGCATTTTTATATCATCTTTGACAACCTCTTTACTAAATACTTTTCTTTAAGTACATAAATCCAGACCACAATTATTAAAAAAAAAATTATTTTAATATTAGTTAGTGTAGTTTGTACGTATGGTTTAGAAACTAATTGAAATTAAGTATACTGCATATTCTATACCTTAGTTGTTGTTGTTGTTCCTATGGTACCCCAGAGGTACAAAGGGCCTTCACGAGGTCACGCCACGTCTCACGATCCTCAGCAGCGCTCCTAACGTCACTCCAGCTCATCTCGATGTCACGTAGCTCCTTCTCAACAGAACGCTTCCAGGATTGCACGGGACGACCCGATCTACGTTCACCTCCTAGGGGTTTCCAGTTGAGGGCAGTGCATGCGATATTATCATCGCCGCGGCGGATCGTATGCCCGATCCAACTCCACTTTCGCTTTGCGATTTCTTGCCCCATCGGGATTTGTCTACACTGGGCCCACAGTTCCTCGTTGCGAATCCTGTTTGGCCAGAAGATACGGAGGATTAACTATACCTTAGTGCTTCCATAAAATGAAAACTAAATGAATAGAGCGACGTAACGTATCCCTGATGGGACGGCTGGTAGGTACACGACGTATACTTACTTACTTCACTGGCTCAGTGACCCAAAACGGATCTTGGCCTCTGACACAAGAGAACGCCACTCTGCCCTGTTCTGCGCCACAACGTATACACAGGTTTAATACCACGACGGTGGCAAACAAGCATACAGCCTGCCCGATAGTAAGCAGTTACCGTAGCCTATGTATTCATGTAACTCCAGAGCTTTTACATACAGAGTGTTTCCTGTAACATGAGCAATAAATTAAAACGTAGATTCTACTCCTCAAACAATAAAACATTTGTTCAACAACTTTTAAAAAATATGTATTTTTTAGATTGTCTCTTTTTCATACAAACTAAATAGTATTTTCAATGTACGTTAAAATCCGTCCAATTGACATTGCTTGTCAGCCTTGTCACCTTACAGACATAATCAGTTTCCGAATACATTGCGTGTTCGAATAAACTTTAAAGTGAAATAAAAATCAAACCTTAAGTTATTTTTAAAAGTTGCTGAACAAACGTTGTCTGGTGTGAGGAGTAGAGTCTACGTTTGAATTTATTGCTCCTATTACAGGAAACACCCGGTATATGCGTGAGGTACAGAGTAGTACAGACTCAAACAAGATTTACTGAAAATATGGCTCGTGAAAATTTGTAACCCAGTAATGTCAAGAAACTGCTGCACGAGTCGTTCTTTCAGCAGTATTTTGGGGCCATTTTTTGGGCTGATTGTTTATCCCTAAAAGTAATCGGTGACCTACACGAAAACAAACATGTTATTGTACCACTTTGAAAACTACCAAACCGATAAAGAAATAAACAAGCCCTGAGTAACAGTAATGCATCTATAAACTTGCATTCCCACGAATGTTCTAACTTACCGTGCACACTTGTTTTGCAACTTGCCTTGCGGTCCTATGATTTAGCTCCAGAGGCTGATACAAACTCTTTGAATATTAACTTGAGTTGATATATCTATATTTTTCTCCTAATAAAATCGGAAGAGCTCGTGATTCTGAGTCGAAATCATCTAAAACTTTCCAAATAAAAAAGTCGAGGGTACAAAAAATATGGCCCCACTGAGGCATCACAAATTCACAGCGGCAAGATGTTAGGCCACCTGATACACGACGACTTCTTTCTAAATAATTTTGAAGGAATGAACTAAAGGAAGTCAAATCAAAAATCAGCGCCACCTAGTAACGACTAGTGCACTACTAGTACGTTATCCGTTACTAGGTGGCACTGATTTTACCTCATGCATTTTGGCTCTGTTTAGGTCGCTCTGAACTAGATGGCGCGAAATACTTGGAGCCTCAAAAAGTTCTTAGACTATGGCCGCCTACTATATCTTTAAGTCTATGCTTCGTGGTAATTAAATCAAACTTACGGTAAACCAGATGAAATACATTTTGACGCTTTTACTTATTTTAAAATCAGCCAAAACAAAAGGATTGTTTTAATATTTAGAGACAAGACTCCCATAAAATCTTCAAAGTTCACAAGCCGTTTAACTTTTCATTGTCAACATCAAAGTTGAGATTTTGAAAATTCGAGTGTGACTTGCCTTGCCAATGTAGTGTGACGTCACTGTTGAGTAAATACCTACGTGTAGCGTCTTCTGTAAATGGATATTGCAAATGCTGCTTTGAAGGGTAATAAGGGTGTTAATGGTACTGGGTCATGTCATATCTACTAGCAGCAACTGATAATAAATATGGACGGCGAGCTTCAAACAAACCGTCAGCCTGAAACTGGGAAATAACTCGATATATGCATGCTCACTACACTATCAATCAAAAGGCGTCAAAATATTAGTCTGTTTTCAATTACAACAATTACTTAAAATACGATTGGTCTGTGTCAAAATAATTTGCTGTTATTCGTCGTAGCACTGATACTTGAAAATGACAAGACAACGGTGTCATTGGAAACGCATTATCAGTGAACGATTTCATAAAATAAAGAACAATCTTCGAATGTATCTTTTTTGTTGATAAGTTTGAATTTTATTTTTAAGGAAATAAGCTGATACTAACATATCGTGTTTTACTGTAGCGTTAAATGTTATCACAGTGAGTGCGTCTCTATCATACCTTAATAACTGAAAAGCGTGCACACGCAGTGAGTATTATTATAGAACGAGCGGAGCGTCGGAAGTGAGTTCTTACAAACAGCTTCTGGCTCCTGGGACGTCTCTGCATTTCGATGACTTTCTGATTTTGAGAGTTCGATCGACGATTGAAAGACTGAACTTGAGTAACGTTTTCTTGATCTTTATGAAATTTGTTTGGGTTATAGTAGGGATACATATATGTAGTTTGAGAGTTCGTATATGAGCAGGATCGATTAAGGGGTGATGGAGCTAGAAAGCGGGAAAAGTTCATCACATGGGTCTTGTTATATTGGTCAGCTTGTTTTTATTCGTTTTGTTTAATTTAAATATGTAAATTAAAATTCATCTTTGATTTCATTGCGGTAGGTATCACTCATTTCCATAGACAGACTATACAGCCTGCCTCTGGTTGTGGAGCTTTAACTGCGAAGACCGATTGTGCTTTTGCGATTGTGCTTTAGCCTATAACTTAACCTGACCAGAAATACATATGACCATTGTCAAGAGGGTGCTTTTTTTTTCTTATGTATATGATGACAGTTCAGTTCAGTATGAAAAATTTAGTGCCAATGGAATTTCGCAACATGGCGCATGGTCATATATTTCTGGTCAGGGTTTATTTGAATAATGGTTATTTAATGATTATATTTTTTTTCATACAAAGTAAAAACTATTTTTCTTGTACTGCATCCAATAAAGCAACAGACGTTTTTGATGATTTTGTACATTGCTTGCTAAAACAAGTTTGGAACTGTGAATTATTTTACAAATCCAGTTATTTTTAAAAGTTCTGATTCAGTTTTATAAGCAAAATCGATTCTTGCCGGTTGGATTGAATAACGGTACTATTTTTATACAAATGAACCGGTATATAATTTCGGTATTCCGGCTGCTAATTGATATTTTAGGATATTTTTTGGTTAATCTAATAATTTATTACGTTTACCTAAATTACATTTCAGAATATCACGTCAACAATGCAAATGTCGGCTATTTTGATTTTAAATAATACCGACAACGATCCCTGCTCCGAAGCAATTGTATACTATTGACTTTATCTGCGTCTTTTGAAATATGGGGTGTAAACATGTATATTTAATTTAACTCAAAACATTTATTTGAATAAAAAGTAATAAGTAAATAATCATAAGACATTTCAATGGTTGTTCAAAAGCGGGCATAGCACCATCCCCATATAAAATTATCCGGTAAAAGAAATTTATAATAATGTGGTTTCGGCTTTACTTAAGTATGATAAGTGATGTCGTCTTTTTTATTATTTTTACCAGATCAACTCTGGCACCATTTTACGGCGCAAGAAGACATTTTTACTTATTTATTAGATTTTTTTCATAAATGTCACTACCACCGTGTCATAGGACCGCCATTTGTTAACTAACGGGCCTCGTGGCAGAGTTTGCAAGCACCGCCCCTCGCGGCAGACTTTTTGTGGGGTCATTTTGCAGCTCGAGTTCATAGTCTAGGTATATTACCAGTCGCTGTCTACTAGTATTTAGTTCCATATAATGAATTATAATAACATTCTCATATTGAGACTATGGGAACAATATACAAGGTGTAACAAAAATGCTGGTGAACCTTTTAAGGGCATAATTGGTATCGTATTCTAATTACGAAAAAGTAAGAAAAAAAATTTTTCGCGCGAAAAATAATTTTGGTTTAGTATGGAGGGTCGGCCGGCTGGGACCACCTGTCCCATAGAAAAAAAAAAATTTTCGCGTCTAAATTTTTTCTCCTACTTTTTCTTCGTCGCAATACGATACCATTTATGCTCTTAAACGGATCACCAGTATTTTTGTTACACCCTGTATAAATAGACGACGCCATCTTATTTATCTTTTGATGTGGGCTTTTGAATGTTTTCTATATTTAAATTTATATTATTACACACAAAAAATATTTAACGGCACAGCATAAAATAACCATAACCTAAATATTACACTGACATGCGCAGCAAAAAAAACTAAATTCACATCAAAACATCGCAATAATATTTCTCATTTTCTTATATTAGCTAGAGATACACGCACAGATTTGCCCGCCGGATTTGTCCGACGGACAGATCTGTCCATGTATGGCGCTATTCAGATGTGTCCGCAGACAAATCCGTGTCCAACTCGCACCATCCATACATGGACGGATCTGTACGCCGGACATATCCGCCAGACAGATCTGTGCGTGTATCCCTAGCTTATTATCTAACGGAACAAGTTATGAACAACCCACAACTAAGTAACTAAAATTAAACAAAGTTTCAGCAGAACAAAGTTGGTACAGTACACTCAATGACAATAAAATAGTTCGTCGAGAATATAGTAATTTATACAAACTTACCCATTTTCACTGAGTATACAAGGCGATCCACACACACCTTGGCGTTTATTTTATATCCAGTCTTAATTTCAGAACCAATTTAGTATCATCTCTAATTTTCTATAGAGTTAATAGACCTGAAGGTCACATAATACTGGTGAATCGCTTGGTAAACCATAATAAACCAGAAACTTAGAGTTATAATGGATTTTATTTATTTGCACATCGTTGCTCTAAATAACTTACCTACTAATTATCTGGTTGGTTCATTTGGGAAACATTATTATTATTAGATTACACATTATTTCAAACAATAGTCGAATAAAATAGCTTCATAATGTAAGCTTAATATATCTACCGTGAACTGCTACAACTTTGCCTACGATGCTTAACTTTGCCTGGCTTGAAAAACAGGGTTTTCTTCACCAAACAGCTGTTTATATCTTATTCTTGAGGTAGGAGAAAGGCGGCCATCTCAGGAATAAGATAATAAAATAGCTATTAAATAAATAAATAAATAATAAATATTTGGGGACGATCTTACAAAAATCAACCTAACCCCAAACTAAGCAAAGCTTGTACAATGGGTGCTAGGCGACGATATACATACTTATATAGATAAATACATACTTATATACATAGAAAACATCCATAACTCAGGAACAAATATTTGAGATTAGCACACAAATAAATGCCCTTACCAGGATTCGAACCCGGGACCTCCAGCTTCGTAGGCAGGGTCACTACCAACTGGGCTATGGAGGCCGTTTTTGGTGAAGAAAACCCTGTTTTTCAAGCCAGGCAAAGTTGAGCATCATAGAGAAATTGATTCGTATTTAAAAATAAAATACTCTCAAAAATAACGCAGATGTTAAAAATAAAATCATACACTTTATTTAAATGAAATGCTAATGACATTTCAGCACTATCAACTCCGTGTAAAAAGCTGAATTTCAGCGTCCCTGGAGATGAAATTCAGCGGACGGTAATGAGATAGTATCGCTGTAAATTGTGCACCTCTAAATGGCGGGTTGAAAACTTTTATTCCATCGCCTCAAATATTTAAGCCTGCCTTCTGCATGTCGCGCGTTACACGATGTAACGTAGATTCTCGTTTATAGGTGAGGCTTATTTCATAAGCAATAAGGTTCATGTCATGTTTTGGCATGACTGGTAGTCGACCGCGGTATACAAATCTATATTTCGCATCTTAGCGTAACAGCAGCGGTGGCACTCTGGTATTTCTTTTCCTTTCATATTACGTACATAAAAGGGTAAGTACCTAAGGGCGATAATGTCTTTTTTTTATTTTGGATTTTTGGTTGATATAGATGTAAGGAAAAATGTCTAGCCACTCTTAGATGAAACCGTTCAACATTTATTTAATACACAGTCGTATTTGGTACAGTCCCCATCAGATATACCGGAGCGGCCAAGTTGATCACAAATATCTGATCAACGCGTCTATTGTCAAGGCGATAGAGTACATGTTCACATATTTTTGGGTACCCTGGCCGCCCCGATATATTTGATGGCGACTGTATATAGAAAGCTAGTACAGTCGACTACAAAGAGATGTATCCATTATTTCACCTTAATGCGTTGTTGTGATTTCAAAACCGGTCAAGTGGAGTTGCCAGTAGTGACATGAATGTCACCTGGAAATATTGTTAACACTAATTAGGTTAAGAATAGCTAAGAATAGTTAAGTATAGTTTTAAGTTTTGGTTGCCCTGAAAATCAGCGTTGTGGCTACTCTGTCATGACACATGCTGAGTGGCAACCATTTTGGTGTAAACTTTTTAATTGTATGTCCTTGCTTTCGTTCTATTATGTTACACCGAATAAACATTTTTCATTTAATTTCATTTCATTCAATAATAATAAGGTCCAGAAGTGTATACATCTTTTTATAGTCGACTGTACTGTATAATTCACGTTAATTTCGCATCGCGAGTTGAAATTCCAACCGCACTAATGAGATGATACTCGTGTTAGAACAATAACACCTAGAAAATAATAAAATGGAATGCAATGCAACCCAGGTTTTTTTGTATAAAGATACCCATGTTTTTCATTAAAAAAAAAATTTTTTTCATTTTGTAGTAAGTCTAAGTACTAAAAGGCTAGCTAAAAGTTTAGCTGGAAGAGATCTTATAGGCATAAGTTCGCCTAGCTTATCGTGTGTTGTGTACAATAAAGTGGTCCCTATAAGTAGGTACTTGCAAACGAAGCGAAATAACATTCTGTCTCATTTGCTACAGTTTTCAACCCAGTATTGTAATAGTGAAAGATCTTTTCCCCGCTTTTAGCAGATATAAATTAACAAATAATTTATTCCTGGTATACGTATATGCCCTCATTGGTTCACACAATAGTTATTTGTGCAACAAGAGAGGAAAGTCGGTTTTTCTTGCGAGTGTTGATTTTGAGTCCCGAGTAAGCGAAAGATTCTATAATTTAATCACGAGCGAAGCGAGTGATTCTAAGTTTGAATCTTGAGCGTAGCGAGGGATCTCAAGAACACGAGATGTAAAAAAACTTTCCTCTCGTGTGACACATACAACTTTTCACCTCAGTAGTGAGAACATATTAAAGTTAAAAAAACACATTTATTTACATTCTTGAATGAAAGGCATCATCATTATGACGAAAAGCTTCTAGAAACAAAATTTCACTCCCTGGAGTGAGGAAAGTCGCAACTTTCGTCACTCCCTGGAGTGATGAAAGTCGCGCTTTCGTCACTCCAGGGAGTGCGGAAAGTAGGCTTGTTCGAACTGCTGAGGTGAAAATACTATTTCCCTAGTAATACCTACATAATTTAAATATAATTATAAATGTTAATACGACAATATACTCGTAAACATGACACAAAACAAAACATTAGGTGCCATGAAACATGATGAGTCGGTACTGTAATAACAGTACCGACTCAGCATAGGATAGGACATTGAATTTGTATGTATTCTACTACATATGACATCTAGATGCGCCATGTTTTGTGGTTGACAGCTGTGACTGAATCAAAGAGTAGAATATAAACTTGTAGTGATTTTCACTACAACTTTTGGGACAAAAAAAATCTTAAGGTCGTCATCTCGTGTGGCAGATATAGGAGTATTTTTTTACTACACGAATCATGTTTGGAACTAAGTTTCTAGGTTTTATTGTTGTAAGCTCGCGTTAAACTCACACCCTCTGTGATAATTAGTGGTGAACTTCATTATGAATATAATCGCCTTAGTTCATACAGCATAGCCTAAATCTAGTTATTTTGTGATTCTAGCTTAACCAAAATCTAATCAAAGCGAACTGGGAGGTTTAATAGGCTACATAGCCTACATATTTGTGAGTTTGAGGATGGAGGAGAAACAATATACATTTTGAACGCTCCTGCTATGGAATGAACTTCCTGCCAAGGGACTATATTCTGAGATTATTCAAACAAGGAAAATACAGATTTCTAAAGGGACAGCAACGCGCATGTGACAGGCGCTGCAAGCAATTAAGAAAGAACTTTACTTTACTTTACTTTTATGCCACACCTGGCCATAAAGCGTCTTTTTCCGTACGCGCAGCGTGCAGACATAAAATGATGTACACAACACGGGAGGTAATAAAGAAAGCCATCGATAGTATATTTACGTCCCTCGCTTGCAGCTCGGGCCGCAAACTTCTGCGATCTCGGCCTTTCTTTGTTTTACCACCCTAGTTGTGTAATGTACTATATTTTTACGTTTATACAGCGTGTATTTTTGATATTAGGTACCTCATACGCCAAGGGTAGTTACTATAGACCCTAATAAACATACTTATATGGATGTTTTATTAAAATTTTACGACTTTTATTGTTCCATATTAGTACATTATGATACAAGTGTGCTAAATTGATCATTACATATGAGGCGCTATTGTGCGCACGAACGAAGTGAGTGTGCACAAGGAAGCCGAGCTATGTAATGATCAGGCACACGCGTTTCATACGACGTTTTTCAACACACTTGCGAGGAAAAAACAGAAAACTGTAAGTAATAACTTTTGATAAATACATTGATTTTCAGAATGCTTACAGGATAGCGGTACCTACTGACTTTGTTAATTAAATTAACTAACCTGTTTTTTGATGTTATTGACTGGATCTATTTCTCTGGAACTCTTTTTCGAAGCATTTCATAAAATCCAACACTTCACATTTATTGTCAAATAAGTTAGAATGTTTCCTTACATGTATTTCTCACTCGATTTTTATGACAACATTTTACTAGTCTGTAGGAATGACATTTTGAAAACATATCCGGACCCGGAGGTTAAATGAACACTAAAGTTGGTTTTTTACTCATTTAAAGTATAAATTGTTTAAATTAATAATAATAAAACACAACTAGAAAAATCTAACAAAGAAACTGTAACTTCAAGTAAACTTTTAATATGGCGCCCATTTTTTTGCATTCACGCGCACCTTGAGGCAAAGGTTTATGACAAACAGCCAATACTAAAACATAATTTGTGTTTAAAACATAATCTATTGTGTATTATGAGATTTATGAGTAAAATAATTACTAGAAATGATTATTTTTCACAATTAGGATTTTATAATTTGTATTTTCTCGTAAATGTGTACTATTTTTACTTTTTTGCCATGCAAACTCCTAATCAGTTTAGAAAAAATAAAAATAATACCCGTCTAAATTTAATCGCCTCTGTCTGCGCACATAAGACTTGGTACTAGAATACCAACGTCACTTGATGGGATTTATTACATTATAGCACTAGTTATATAATTATCGTGAAAAGCACGCGTGTTTAATATCTAGGATTATGAGCCTAAAAGCGGTGGAATAAGTACCTCGTTACAAGCAAGTGTGTTGAAAAAAATATTTCAGCACGCAATGTATCGCTACCTACATGATTGCTTGCCATACGCGCCACGCTTAAAGATTTAACTCAATATTTATTACAATATCGATTTATAATTTCAAAACTTGCGTCTGGCTTCCATTTGAGGTAATATCAAATAAACACGCGGTATATCTTGAATTCAATCTATTTAAACATTAATACGCACTTAAGTCTTGTTATTTATATTATGTGAACAATTGTCCCAGAATTCACTAGATTTTCTCGTTCAGATTACAGTATTTTGGTACCATGGACGAGACTTTTTCTCCGTGTATTTTAATGTAATCTGATTCCAGAACGTTAAGTATTACTACTTATCTTACTTACCTATCTTGTTTTTACGTACTTGGTACAGGTAATATGTATATTTTAATATAAAATATGTACCTATATTCGTAAAAGCTTCGCTTAAGGGAACGTACCCAAACTACGTGACCCATTTTCAGTCCCATCAGTTTTTGACCCCCCCCCCCTCGGTGACCATCCGTAGTAATTGCCAAGACCCCCCCCCCCCCACCCCATTAGTTGTCACGTAGTAAAACTCACACATATAGTTTAGAGTGATGTTTTGGACATAGAAAGCAAAAAAACATAATTTTGCCTACTTATTGCCTTTTATTTACTCGACACTGGCCGCGTGACGCCAAAAGTGCATGGAAACCTATAATTAGAAGCGCGATATTTGAGCATAATTTTTGACTACGTGACAGAACCTAAGACTCCCCCACTCCCCCCTGTGACCTAGAGTAGTATTTTGACGACCCCCCTCCCCCCCTAAACTGGTCACGTAGTTTGGGTACGTTCCCTAACTCTCAGTGGTTAAAATTTGGCGCCGTTAATGAGGTGTTCGCGATAATTTAAATTGCTGTCACAATTAGTGGTCTCGGAATAGCTGTGGCGGTTTTCTCTCACTATACAATGATAGTCTGGTAACTTTAAAGCCTACTGAACCCTTAGTGTAATCGTTCCACTTACGTAACGTTTACGTATACGTTTGCGTTAGGTCTTAATTTGTATGGGATTTTTAACACAGCACACCGAACGTGTCGAAAACTAAATCAACGAGTATCTTAAGACCGAGTTAAGACCACAGCCATAATATATAAAAACTTTTTTCTACTTGTCGACGTTTTCGTTGTGGCCGACTCGACTGAAAAGCTCGTCATTATGTCACGATTGTATATAACACCATAATAAAACGAGGGTTAGTGTCTTCATGATCAATCCACCTCCTTTGGTTGAAAGCGCAAAAAACATGTATGATCCTGTTTTTCATTATTTTTATTTTTACCTTTGTGTATCAAATAAAGTCTATTATCACTGCATGCGGGTACTCACTTGTGTTTATTCACTACACGCGACATGTTTCGGAGAGCTTAGGTCGCCATCCTCAAGCACTAAGAGTGCTAGGCGAACCGATTCACGACCCGTCGTTGTGACGCCGCGCCATCCCCAGCAAACATTTTTGGTAAAAATAACGATAAAACCACCTATTATAGGTCGCAAATCTGACAGTGACCAAAATGAGTTACCTCGAATCGACTTGGAATCCACGTGGAATCCACCAAAGTGGGGAAAAAAAGCACGTGCCGGCTACGTCGATTCCACGTAATTTTAGTAATTGCGACCTAATGGTTACTGCATAGGTAATGTTTGCGACGTGGATTAAACGTCGCCACGACGTGTCATGTGGTTGCAATGACCAAAATTGGTAAGACTTACCATTTTTCAACATGATTTCAACGTGTTTTTTACCATTTAATTACCCGCAAAAGGTTACTTTTATGAAATATCATGCAGAGAAAGAGACAAATATATAACGAGAGTATTATCTTTTCGCTCACAAACAAAATGTCTAACTAAAAATCAATCTTAAGTTTTGCAACGAGAATGGCGGCCAAATGACTTGGCGTAAAATAAGTAGTAATTATCTAGGTTGATTACGCAGGAATTATACGATGAAATCTTGTGCGCTGAAAATTTTCTCGTGCAGTATGTTAGGTTTTTATTCAAAACTACTGATGGGCTTTCGAAATACTTAAGTATTACTTTTTTTTAAGCTCATAAGTAGTATGTATTGCTTGTAATTGGGGTTCGTAATTTTGTGTTCGGTGTATGTAAATATATTAAATTGACTTTATATATTTTTTTTATATAAATGATAATAAAGGTGCCGAAAGATTTTATTTTTCTAGGTATTACAACATGCCTAAAGTATGCAATTTGGAATAACACGTCCTAATTATAACAAAACAAAATGTCGGCACGACTAAGAAGTTAAAATTTACCTAAAAATACGACGTATTGGTATTTAAGTCAATTTTAGGTAATATATACTTAATTCTGCGACCTAATGGTGCAGAGTAACCGTTCGAGGTTGAAGCGACCGCCATCACAACGTCGCTATGACCGCGCCTCGCGAGGCGCAATCGTATTCAGTATCATCATAGACCTACCATAAAATAGACAGAGGGGCAGCGTATATACCCGACAGGGACAGCTATATTTTGACAGCTAAGATTTGGGATACCACATGTAAAAAATCCCCCATTATTTTACCATAAATCTAATTTTAGTATAATTATTATTTTCTCCAGATACTAAAATGACAGCTGAATCTGGGCAATCTGAATTAATCAGCCCAATCCGACCATCAAAGTAGGTATAGTCTGGCAAACCAAAAAGCGCAGTAACAGTCAGAGTAACATGCTATACCCATCCCGTTTTTAGTAATCTGAGTACTAGCATTAGAGAAAGACCGTATGATTCTCCCTGTCTATGCTTGAAGTGGAACAAACTCTGGCCAAACTATAATTAACAGCTAGACATATGTATGTCTAAGTTACTACCTAAACTACCTAACATAACAATTATTTTAGTAAACATATTCATTAAAATGTTTGTTTTCGTGAAATTCAATAATTTTACTCACACTTAAAGTTTAAACTTTCAATATTACGTAACCCAATAATTAACCAACTTAATGGGTAAAGTCACTTTAAAAGCACCGGCCACCCTAAACTAGGCCAGTGACAGTGACAGTTCGATGGCAGACACCCGATGGCAGAAAATATGCAGACAACAAAAACACATACGGGACGAGGGACTGAAAATCTATCATTGCTTCTCATTTGCACGCGTACGATTGTGTATGCGCACATCTCTTTCATCAGTGTATATGTATGCGTAATGTTACCCCCCTGAGTATCATCAGTTGCCCAAGTAGTGCCCCTTGTATACAAAATAAAGCCGCAAATCGATGTACAGTTTAGCTGTTTGGCGCACACATACTAGAGGTCAAAACAAAATTTTTGATCCGCAGTTTAAAAAAAAAAATCTCTTAGGAGGGGGTGTTGATTCATATTTTTTTTTGTATAAGAAAATAAAAAAAATTTTTTAAACCTATCGTGTGTGGTATCATATGAAAGGGCTAATAGAGGCGGTTCTAAAAATATACCACATCATTACATTTCAGCCATTTTTTTAGGGTTCCGTAGCCAAAATGGCAAAAACGGAACCCTTATAGTTTCGCCATGCCCGTCCGTCCGTCCGCGGTCTAGCTCAGTGACCGTTAGCACTAGAAAGCTGAAATTTGGTTTGAATATGTGCGTTAACCAAGCCGACAAAACGGTAGAATAAAAACGCGAAAATTATATTTTGTTAGGGTACCTCCCGTACACGTGAAGTGGGGGCGAATTTTTTTTTCGTTCCAACCAAGTTGTGTGGGGTATCGTTGAATAGGTCTTTTAAAAAGAATTGGGGTCTTATAAAACAGTTCTTGGATAAAACTAATACTTTCGGAAATAATAGCTTCGAAAGTTTAAAACAGGGCGTCCCCCCGTCCCCCCCCATCTAACTTTTGAATCGTGGGTCCTAAAAATCTGAAAAAAATCATGAAACTGAGGCCTAATGAGTACCTTCAATGAAAACTATATTGAAATAAACCGGTTGAGCCGTTTTTGAATTACCACTCAAAAACCCATAGTGAAAGGACGTAAGTGAAATGACATAAGCGCCGCCAAATTTCTCATACGAAACGACCTTTTGAATTAATGAGTTGTAGCAGGCCGGCAACTACGGAACCCTACACTGAGCATGGCCCAACATGCTCTTGGCCGGTTTTTTTTTAACTAATATCTCTAATGTACAGATTTTCGACCCACCTCCGCTTTATTTTATGTATAGATGAATACCTGGAAGGTTGTATAAACTTATATAGGTTGGATTCTATTAGCAACTATTTTCACAAACTGTGCCATGTTATAGATGACGTAAAAAAAATTTGTGCACTTTCTGGTATTAGTACTTATCATCAGTTTGAAAATTCACTTTAGTCGACCCTGCATGAGTCTAATTTTACAGAGATACCGCAAATCGATGTACAGTTTAGCCCTAGTAAAGGTACCCTAATAAAATATATTTTTCCAGTTTTTATTCTACCATTTTGTCGGCTTGGTTAATGCACATATTCAACCCAAATTTCAGCTTTCTAGTGCTAACGGTCACTGAGCTAGACCGCGGACGGACGGACGGACGGACGGACGGACATGGCGAAACTATAAGGGTAGTTGACTACGGAACCCTAATTAGTTAGTAGCTCTTAGAATCGGTAACAGAACACGTTTCGAACAGCAAAGGGGTGTTCGGAGGGCGGAGCCCCCCGCTTAAAAAAATACTGGTTGCCAATTATACCAAAAATTGTTAGATCAAACATTTAAAATGGGAGAAAAAGAGTTTTGATAGAGTTTACCACGTGATGAAAGAAAGGGGGCCTGGGGGGCGGAGCCTCCTGCATTAAGAAGAAACACACCGTACTATTGCTAATTATACCACAAATTGTAAGGTTGAACATTTAAAATGGGAGAAAAAATATTTTGATAGAATCTACTACGTGATGGACGGTAAAGGAAGGGGGCTCGAGGGGCGGAACCCCCCGCATAAAGTAAAAACACACCGTACTATTGCTAATTAAGTAAGTATACCAAAAATTGTTAGGTTGAACATTTAAAATGGGAGAAAAAGAGTTTTGATAGAGTTTACCACGTGATGGATGGGAAAGAAAGGGGGGTTCGGGGGGCGGAGCCCCCCGCATAAAGTACAAACACACCGTACTACTGCTAATTATACCAAAAATTGTTAGGTTGAACATTTAAAATGGGAGAAAAAGAGTTTAGGTAGAGTCTGCCACGTGATGAACGGTAAAGAAAGGTTGAACATTTAAATGAGTAAATCTTCAATCTTGTCAATTGGCAATTACTATTATTACTAACTAATGGTGTTTCATGAACGTGGTGATCTTCATCCAATTTAGAACTAAAACTGGTATCCGTTCTGCGAGGACATTGAAACATCAGAAAGCTCATGTGTCTTCCATATGATTTATTAAAATTTTACGACTTTTATTTTTCCATATAAAATATTTCAGCACGCAATTTATCGCTACCTACATGATTACTTTGCCCTAAAATGTCACATTTGATGATGTGTCAAATAAGAGTATACGCAATACATTGCGTACCGAAGCAAAATAAAAAATCAATAGCTCTATGTTAACTAAGAGTTAACTCAATATTTATTACAATATCGCATTATAATTTCAAAACTTGCGTCTGCCTTCCATTTGAGGTAATATCAAATAAACACGCGGTATATTGCCATAGCAATAGGCCACACTTCGGAAGCAGCTTGTGTGTGTTATTGAAACGGTATCAGTATCAATAGATTGACACAAAGTTGGATATCCATGAAAACTGGAATAAGAAGGTAATTCACAATTTTGTTCTTCTTTTAATATTTCACTTTGAATTTTCATATTAGACTTCCTATAGTAACTGCTGGAATGTCTATATTTTTTTTGTCTTTGGCCATTGTAAATTAAACACTAGTTTTGATTTCAAAACAAAATAACCATTGGGTAAAAACGTCCTATTTCACCGAAAAATTACTTATTTGTGACTAAAACAAACTTGACCTGAAGTCGCCTCGCAAACTTCAACTTATTAGTTATTTTTTAGGGTTAATTTGACTATTAGGTTATCTAAATGAAACCTTATGGTAATTTTAGTACCTTACAAGTATTTTTAACTTTATAGTCTCAATTTAGTATCTGTGGAAGGTCATATTTACCACGAAATTGGTAGCAAAAGCTACTTAAATCGTCGACCTAAAGGTCCCCAGTGTAAGAAACAATTACGTCGCATATACACCTAATATGCACCTACAAGTATATATTAACTATTGGTCGAGTTTCGTGGTTAATTTTACCTTATATTTTGCTCATTCTCAACCTTTAAGTTTCTGACCTTGTGGTGTATTGATTAAGGGAAATTTACGTTTTAATGTTCAATATTTTTACGCGGAAGTATAAATGTACGATATGTGAATTTATGTGGTGCGTATGACGTAATTTTGACCTAAATTAGTAATATATTCTAGAGCCTGGGAAAAAGCACTTAGAATGTTTGCTGGGTCGACTCAAGATTCAATTGAGAATAGTGCTAATATGTCTCACGAAAGTTTAAATTTAAATTCAACTAGTAGTCCGCCTCGAACTAAGAACTCGCGATTTACTTGCAAACGATTTGACCAACATAACAAGACCCTTCGGAGGACTTTTTTTTCCTTCTACCTCCATAACCACTTGATCGATCCTGCTCATATACGAACTTACAAATTTTATGTATCTCTGCTACAGTCCCAAGAAATTTCATAAAGATCAGAAAAACGTTCCTAAAGTTATCGTCCGACAAACTATCGAAATCAAAAAGCCATCCAAATGCCGAGACGTCCCAGTAGCCAGGTGACAGTTCGGTCTGGAGTTGTTTGTAAGAACTCACTTCGCTTACGTTGCGCGAGTGCGATAAGTAAAGTTTAAATTTAAATTCAATAGCAAACAACCCTATTACATGTAGCACGTGTAACATCCCTCCTGTCTTGTCTAGTTATCTCAATCATAAATTCCCTTTGTTCCAGGCCTATAGTCCGACTGGCTTCGAGAAATACGGCTACACGTGTACAGTGGCGGATTTCAGAGTCAACTTTTCTGTTTGGGACACATCAGGTGAGTACCTTTGTAGTTGTTAATATGGTGTATTCGGGTAATTCCGCAATTCGGATAATTCTGAAAATGATTTAACTAGTAGTCCGCTTCGAACTGAGAACTCGCGATTTACTTGCAAACGAGTTGACCAATATAACAAGACCATAAGGAGGATTTTTTCCTCCTTCTAGCTCCATAACCACTTGATCGATCCTGCTCATATGCGAACTCTCAAATTTTATGTACCTCTGCTACAGCCCCAACAAATTTCATAAAGATCAGAAAATCGTTACTAAAGTTATCGTCGGACAAACTATCTAAATCAAAAAGCCATCCAAATGCCGAGACGTCCCAGTAGCCAGGTGACAGTTCGGTCTGGAATTGTTTGTAAGAACTCACTTCGCTTACGCTCCGCGAGTTCGAAAATCATTCGCATTCCATAACATTTCTTTTTCGGAATTATCCACCACTATTTGGCTTTCGGAAATACGCGAATACAACCTGTATATCTTTTTTACCATATCTCGGAAAACCGCTCTTTATTCTTTAAAAGCGGAGAAAAACGCATGACTGCAAGTTATGAATTGTTTCCTCGTGTATAAGAAGGTGGATTTTAAAGAGATGGTTTTAAAATTATATAATTTTGAAAGCATTAATTTGCCTCCGATTTCCAATATTATATAACTTGTATTTTTCTCTCGCGGTAGTCGCGGTGGTGTATCCAAAATTTTGTATTAATATTCGGCAACAAAGTTTGTTCAATCTCACTTACCTTGAGGCCTTCGCACGCTCAAGATTCCATTTTCTGAACTTTGATTCAAAATTTTCGAATCTTACACTGCTCGGATCACAATATAAGCACGAAAGGTTAAACAACAACTTCGCTCCCGTGTATAATAAATAATTGTTATTGAATGCGCTTTTCCGATGGCACAATATAATTAATGATGGGAAATATTGCATTTTGTTGACCCGCAGTCAAGATTGCCCCGCTGCACCTCCGACTTTTCTTTTGTACCCTTCACATAAATTTAAATTTGCCCCATCGTCACTTCAGCTGATCATTAGCCATAAAGTTTGAGTATCGGACGTGCTCAAGGCCGGCACTAAACCCCCAGTAAACCGTATCATCAATTATTAACAAAAGTAAACTACGGAGCCATTGAACTCGCATGATACACAGACTCACAATGAGCAAGCAAAGAGTAGCCCAGTAATATGTATATACAGTCGACGTCAAAGATATATTTACACTTTTGCACCTTACTACATTGTAATAAGGTGCAAAAATGTAAACATATTTTTCACGTCGACTGTATTATGCGACGGCTTCCGCCTAGAAATAGCGATCCTTCTAAGGACATTGCTACTATTGCTAGTCACGAAGGCCGACCTTCGATTCGAGTTTCGGCTTGACCAAATTACTTGAAATTAGACCGGCGTGCGGCGTAAGCAAGCTTATCGAATAGCGTGAGTGCTAAGAATATAAAGATCACGCATTTGTGGTACAAAAATGTGTATAAAATAAACCATAACACGATATCATTTTTTCTCATCGCTGTCACAAAAGACGAGGAAATCGCTTGCAAATATAAAAAATAGTTATACCGTAAAAACATTGAGGTGATATTATTGTGGTGTCATGTCATATTTTCGATGAACTTTCATTTTGTTTGTCTATTTTCTTCTTTGTCTATGTAAGTACTTAACGGAAATCTCATTTACCGTTTACGACGACGGTAAGCGGGAGGAATTTAATCCCGTCGTTCGAAGGTTCGATTGTAGAGCAAAAATACCGTAGGTGTTCAAATTACCTTTACTCGCTTTTATTCTCTTAATAATAAGGTCGAAAATAGTTGGGCTTCTGCTACTGAATGAAAACAGTTTGCTAACTTTGATACAGATATGGTTCGATTCAACCAAATTAATTTGAACTGTTTTTGATCACAGAGCGATATCATACAGGTCTATTCACGAGAGTTGGCGCGAGATTTGACAGAATTTCTATGAAAATGGCTGTCACTCAGTAGAAATCTCGCGCCCACTTTCGTGAATATACCTGTACGCTGCGAAGACACTTCTATAGAAATATTGTTCGCAACAATATGGCATCTATTGTCAGACTAGTGCTAATGTTTGTGATATTCTACTTCAAAAGGCACCATTTAGCAGCTGGCGTGACCCTTTTATTGCTAATACAATATTGAATGTTTCCAGTCCATAAAAATGTCACTATTACTCTATTTTACTTGCAGATTTGACCCGTATTAATTTCGTGTTTTCTCTATTTCTGTAGTGCTTAAACCTTTGGTTTGCATCCCTTTCCTTAATCGTCTCTTGTAATATGGTAAACGACAGTGACGCAACTACACTGAACCCAACGTAATACAAGATACATACATTGGTACCTTAAATATTTGAATTTGTATCGGCCAAGCTTGGTTCAACCCTCACTAATTATATTCTGTGACTGAATTCAAGTGCAAAAATATAACCTCACTTATTTACCGGTTTCGTGTATTTGTGTATTTCAAATAAAGAAACCACACTGATTAAATTTATTTACTGGTATTTTTAATCATCTGATGTACTATTATTTAAAGAAATACAAGCGAAAATTAAGTGAGGTTATCTTGGACATGAAAAATCTATTTCAATTTTCCATTGTTTATGCTCTATAGCCTTTTAATTAAAATTACACTTACTACTTTTACTTAATGAATAGCTCAATAAGACAATGAGAGGATATCCCGGATTAGTAGATTAACTGGACAAGGCCCATTACGGCCGCAGAAACAGATAATTGTCAATTGATTAAGCAAATGGCCGAACTCAGTGGCTTCCGTTAAAGCTTGACTCGAACTAAGGAATCCATGGATATAATTATTGGATATAGAAGTGGTAGGACTTCTATGAAACTTGATTCCTACTGGCTTGCCTATTTGGAGATAACAGTATCCTTGTTCCACAAATCTTGAAGCTTAAGTTAGTCAAAATAAGATTTTGCTGGCCTGATGTTTCAGTGCTCTACTTTAAATGGATCATTTCTAGTAATTTGCTTACTTATGCAAATATAAAGACTAAATAAGCATTGCGTCAATATGACTTTTAGAGCCCTAAATTACCGTCGCGGGGAAATCAGAGATAATCCCACAAGGCCTGGGGTTAAAAGGTCAAACGGCCTTCGTAAACTAGTGTTGCCTACGTCTATTATTGCAATTAGGTTGCCAAGAGAACCGAAGGCTTTGAGACTTGGCAAATTTCTAGGTAATGAGCCGCCTTGTTTCACAAATCTCAAAGGATATAATATTAAGTCTAAATATTTAAGTTCCTGTCGGCCCGAAAGTTCAATGCCACGTTCAGTTGAGCCATTATAGTAATCCTATGAAACTGCTTGCCTACTTATGCTAATATTTAAGACTTACCATTAAGATAACATGATTTTACATTAGTTCAGAATTATGCTAGGTACCAAAGGTTATCAAAACTAAACCCACGCAATATTACAGGATTTCGGTCATTTCGGGTCACAGATTTTCCCTAAAACTTGCCACTAATTGTCCAATCAGGATGCAAATCGCACCATTAGTCAGCTACCGATTGCGTGTTGGCTCAGATAAGGCGTCGCCTGCTGAATGTTACTAACATAATTTTAACAAAAAAGGAACCGACTTCACTTAGGCTCAGCTTTTTCAAAAGGAAATGCCCGAGTTGCTGTAAAAAACACTGAAATCACTATAGGTGTAACTATAACAGTTGAAGAGTTCCCTCGATTTCTCCAGGATCCCACCATCAGATCCGGACCTGGTGACAATGGGACCAACTGTGAAGTATACTCTTTCAAACAAAAAAAAATCGATATCGGTCCAGCCTTCTTCGAATAATCGGTGAACATTTATTTATTTATTTTATTTCTTAGCCTGTAGTGTCCCACTGCTGGGCAAAGGCCTCCCTCTTTTTCTTCCACGTGTCTCTAACTGTCTATGGCAATATCAGCCCAAGATCACGACGAATTGATGACCTCCTCCTTCGAAATCTTGAAGTCGGTTGAAAATATTCGCAACCATGATGTGCAATAAACATTTTTTTATAGACATGCATTTGAAACGGTGTGAAAAAATCAAAACCGCCTGGTACAGTCAACGCCTAAGTAAAATATTGTATACACTTTAGAACCTTTTATTATAATGGAGTAACTAGGGTCAAAGTCTACACATATTTATGGCGTTGACTGTACAGAGTACAGGTATAAGACTCAATAACTTTTTTACAATGTCAAGTAATAAGGCCTTTTAGTCGGTTATACTGTTTTTATTACACACTTTAGCAAACTTAATGGGAACTGAAGAAGATATGTAAAAATCTCCCATTATAATCGCTCTTAAGTGTAAATTGAAACTGCAGATAAATATAGCCTATTTCATATTGGAAATCGTAACAAAATCAAAGCAATATTATAGCGGACAATAGCAATGCGGGAAAATTGAATCGGAGTCACATTGCAGTTTGAAACTTCGCGGTCCGTGCGAAATGCAGTTGGAGATGTCTTAGGGGAAACATTTGATGTAGTTACAATTTACAGTTAGTCTGCAGCAGTAGTAAAACAGTTTATTACAGAAATGAAGTACATGACCAACAAAAATACAGTGTGTACAAAGACGATCTTATCCCTATAAGGGATCTCTTCCGGATATGGACAGAGATGGATAAATTCGCAGCCATCAGGTAAGTCTCAGTAGCTCAGTTAGTCAGAGCGATGGGCATGTTTCCCAGAGTCGCGAGTTTGAGTCTCCCCTGGGGCAGTGGATTTTTCTACCTTTCCTTTATTTCCAAACATTGTTAGCAGACGTTCATTTAAGCAACTGAGAGAAGTCGATCAGACATGGTAGACAAAGATTTGTATATAACTTACGATATTAACCAGTCTAAGATTTGGCATGATTTCACCATTGAAAAATGAAAATATGAAAAAGAAATTAAAATAATTTATTGGTTACACAATGTGGTTTCACTAGTAACAAAACAAGAACCTTCTTTTAAGTGAAACAAATACTTGTGCCAGAAGGTTCCGCTCTTCCATTAATTATGAGGTAGCAGTTAACCAAATCTTAATATTATATTAATACTTAAGAGTCGCCAGGACGCTCGCGTTCCCATACAAACGTAGTTTAGCTCTCATTTTAAAACGACATGCTTTAGAACCACGAAATTTGGCATGGGCATTCTAGTAGTACAGATCTATGTCGGTAATTCATTTTCGTTGCTAAAAAATGTAATACAAAGAAAATACAGCCAGATACAGATTTACATACAAAACTTATTTTTGCTATATTTTCTTTGTATTAAATTTTTTGCAACGAAAACGAATTACCGACATAGGTCTGTACTGCTAGAATGCCCATGCCAAATTTCGTGGTTCTAAACAACGTCGTTTTAAAATGACAGCTGAACTACGTTTGTATAGGAACGCGAGTTCACGCGAGCGCCCTGGCGACTCTTAAACCATTGGTACAGACTTACAGGAGTTCGATTTTTGAATCTCACCGGGTGACTTATTTCGTACTAAATAGTCATCGGCTGCATACAAAAAAGTCACCGGTGAGATTCAAAAATCGAACTCCAGAAACGGTGAATAACCGAACATAACAAGGGTGATGGCTTGGCAATATTTAAGCGGGGTTGTGTACGTATGTAGGTACACGATACGGAAACGAGTCGGTAAAGCATATGTAGAAAAAAAAATGTGCCTATATATTTTCATATATCTAATTTTATACGAAATTCGTCCAAAAAAACACCTAACAATGTTATGGCCAATGATACATATTATTTACCAAGAAACCTGAACGTAAAAAATGGCATATTTTTAGTATTTGCATAGGCCGAAGTCAATAACATAAACACAAGTAACGTTATCATCATCATCTCAGCCATAAGACGTCCACTGCTGAACATAGGCCTCCCCTTTGAACCTCCATAAGTATCGGTCGGAAGCGACTTGCATCCAGCGTCTTCCGGAGACCTTTATAAGGTCGTCTGTCCATCTTGTGAATGGACGTCCTACGCTGCGCTTGCTAGTCCGTGGTCTCCACTCGAACACTTTTCGACCCCATCGGCCATCTGCTCTGCGTGCACTGTGATGCTAGTAACGTTAGTAATGTTATTTTTCTCTGAAACAACATATGTTTCTATAACGTCACGTTTCTTCATAAGTATGTTTATTCATCCATGTTACTTTAGCATACTTAGAATGGACGTTAGTCTCCCGGGAACTGGATAAAATAGCCGTCTAGACGGTTTATGAAGGATATGAACGTTCCGAGACTACTAAACGGAAGGTTTTTCACAGTTTGATCGCTGGCGTTACTATCTGAAGTGGGATTTATGAAATTTGTCAGCTCCGGTCTAATATCGGAATGTGAAAAGCTTGAAAATGATGCAAAGCTGAAGATATGTATGATATGTATGTTGTTGGTTTATTTTTAAATGGCTTTTGAACAGGATCTGACTTGCAAAAAGTGACGTTTGACTTATTCAAATCATCTTTTTCTCGTTAATAATTTGGTTATCAAGTTCATATCAAATATACATATATCAAAAGAGTTTAACCTTTAGTTCTAATCTTGCTAACCGAGGTGAATTTTTCCATTTTTCTTTCAATAATAAAATTGAAATACTTAAAACGAATGACCGAAAACATCATAAAATTCTAAATCAAATAGATTAATTTCGAAATTAGGCTCCAAATTAAATTTTCACACCGCCGGTGCACTTAGCAAACCTTAATTATAAAACCAATTTTCCCAAACGAATCACACAACGTAAACTGAACTAATAAATACAGTCAGCAACGTGTTCAATTTACGACTAGTGTTTACGGGTTCGACTATACTCGTAAAGTCACGCCGTCGTAAAGGTCTCCACACATTGTATTCGTCATAAATAATGGTGCATAAATTCTGATCCGCCATACGGCTATGTACAACGCTTAGTTTTGTGTTGCAAGAATTTTTCATCGTTACAAAACACGAGTGAGAGACAATATTTTTCTCTTTTTTTAAAGGACGATTCCTATGCCATTTCTGATGGTAATCGATAGTAATATCACTAGTTAGCGCATTGTTTGGTGCCTTATACTAGGTGTAACAAAAATATAGGTGATCCTTTTAAGGGTGAACCGTCTGATCTGGTTCCTAGGATTGTCGGTCGTGGACTAACTGTCTGTCGTCGACTATTGTTTGTCCTGTCTAATTTTGAATTTTAAAAGTCCGTCGTTCCAGAAGAGTATCTCAGTTGGCCAGTCAGTCAGTCTGCCTCGGAAGCCCCGACAAAGGGCATAATTGGTATCGTATTCTGGCATAATTGGTATCGTATTCTAATTATGAAAAAGAAAAAAAATCGCCCGAAAAAAATTTGGTTTTGTATGGAGGGTTGGCCGGCTGGGACGACATGTCCCATACAAAAAAATGTTTCTCCTATTTTTTCTTACTCGCAATATGATACCAAATATGCCCTTAAACGGATTACCAGTATTTTTTTACACCCTGTATGTAAATAAAATAGGTTGTTTAATGAAAAACCTAGAGGCAGCAGGACTTAACAGGCGGTAAGATACACACCTACTGTGACTAATTAAATTTGAATGTTATAATTTATAACCTATTTCAACTGACAGCTAGACTTATCTCACAATAGCTTCAAACCTACACGATTTCACCACTCGCGCGCACCTCTAAAACGACATAACTGACTTCCATTTCCTACGAACATACGTCTTATTACAAATAAGTTATCATTCTGGAATATTCTCGGAAAGGGCTAGCTTGTTAAGGGGCTACTTTGAAAAATTAAACGCTCTAGTGACTAAACGGGAAAAGGGCTGAGTTATTTTCATATATATATTATTAGACTATATACTTTTGTTTTTGGCACAAGCCGAAACACGATTGCTGAAAGTTGCCTCGATAGAAAAGAAACCGAAGTTGGGTCCTTTTCCCCCTTATTTTTCTTAGCTTACGTAAACTATAAGAGATTAAGCAATATAACTAAACTAAGTAAAAAATATGGTATTCTGGTTTATCTAAAAAGTCACAGAAGCAAAATTAGACAAAACTTTAAAGATTCGCTTATTTATCGTAGTTTAGTCAAAAAGTCTGATCCTTAAGAGCGCTGCTACTCTTTCTTTCGTGCACGGGAGCCATCGAATCGAGGAACGGCCTTAATAAGCGTTCAGGCAAACCAACAAAGCTTTGAAATTCTTAGTATAGTCTAGTAAGTATAGTAAGGACGCGAAGCACGAAGAATTTCGTACATTGACATGTCATTTCCCATCCCTATCGCACGCGCATAATTATATGTCTGCACCTCTCGCACTAAGAAGGCATTAACATGAGGTAGCTAAGCGGACGAGCTATTCAAATTGATCTTGATTTGCTCTTATTTTCATAGCAATAAGGTCCAGCAAAATCTTTTTGGCTACCTCGCCTGCCTTATTGCTACTGCTGATTGTACGGATGAAGAAGGCTCTCTTATACTGGTTTGCCTGTGGATACCTGTGTTATGAATATAGTCTTAGTAGGTGTGAGAAACAATGTGAGAGTGGGAGGGAATGAGTCAATTCTGATGCTTAATCAAGTTGTGCAACTGAACAGTATATCATGAATGTACGTGTATTATACCCTGAGAACTGAATTGTATATTATCTATTGTTTTTGATAATAAAACGTTAGCTGCATGTCTATGGCGCAATTCGAAATGCAGTATCTGCGCTAGGTGCAAAGTCAATAGCACAGTCCGTATTCCCGGTTGTAATTCTCGGGAGTAGAGTTCTCGGATAAACCAGAGTGATATGACCCCGATATCAGAAATCTAGATCACGCAGATAATTTGAAAATTTGAAATATAACTAAAGCACGTGAAATGTTTCGTTCATGTTTACAATTATGAACATTTTTTTTAGGAGTTTGCGAGGAGTCAAATACCTTTTTTCCGTTTGCGTAAGTAAAAATGAACTATAAACATTGAAACTTTAAGGTTTTGCACTTTATTTCAACTTTAATACATTTTTAATTTTTAAGGTTGTATAGCTAAATAACAAAAAAATCACAATGCCTGTCTGTCTGTCACCGACTTAGCTCAGTGACCGTTTAGCTCCGACTACGACAAAGCAAACATTTGGGCCCAGAGATTGCACTTAACAAGTGCGAGTATATTACATATTACCGATTATTAATTTTGTAATGATATCTGTCTATATATCTACGTTTTAATTTTTGCCTCGTCTCGTGTTACAGGCCACATATGGTATACCATGCAGTTTAAGGTATAGGTACCTTAAACTGTAATTTTTTTTAAACTTATCAAATTTTATACCTTGTTATGGAATTTTAATTTTACTCTTTTTGCTATAGCCGCGATACTATAAGTACCAACATACTGATGCATTCCAACTGCAACTTGCGTGGAAATTGTGTGTCCAGCTACCGAACTTGGTGGTCGGTGTGCACAATTTCCATAACACAAACAAATACGATGTACGTGTGAGTGTGTGTGTGTGTGTGTGTGTGTGTGTGTGTGTGTGTGTCTACTCTATAATAATACTATTCAATATACTCTATGTTTATACCTGTCAACATCTCTATTGGAATGACACCCTACTCCCGGGTTCAATACTCCCCAGTAAAGTTTTAAGTGAATTTCGACGTTCGCTCCAACTTCGATCTGTAGGTATGTCGAAGTAAACAATACTACCTACTCTTGAGCCCTGATATTCCAATTACATTGCTCATCGTTGACCGAGCGTGCGGAACGAGCGAAGCGTCTAAGTTGCAGCTTGGGAAATATTATTTGGTACTAATAGAGTATTTGCCGTGGGGTGCCCGGCCTTAGAATTGTCCCCCACCTTATCGTCCCGTGGTTGCAGTAGGAGTCTGCTAAGGGAATATACCGGGTTATGAAAAGCAGCATTTTCCGAAAGCCTACAATCAATAAACAATAAAAAAATGCTCGCGCCAACCCGCCTGCCAAGCGTGGCGCGTATGGCAAACCCCTCCTTTTAAAGGGGAGGCCTATGTTCAGCAGTGGACGTCTTGTGGCTGAGATGATGATGATGATGAATAAGAGTATATCCGGGGTCTCTAGCTGTTCTCTATTGCAGGTCACATTTCTCAACCGATTTTCATGATATTTTGTGTGATTTTGTGTGTGATGGTTAGTACGGTCAAACGGGGGTCACCGGATTTTCTTTATCATCTGCTTTTCCTCTACTACTAGCCGAGGAAATGCCTAGTTATATCCAGTCAGTGACATGTAGCCACACGATAATAGTACATTTCGATATTAGTGCGGAAAGTATGTCATTACTTCACGAGTACCGAGATATAAGACTCGAGACGAGTGAAGAATGACATTTACGCACGAGTATCGAACGACGTTTTTTAATACAGTTCCGAAAAAATTATAAAATTGTCAATTATTCACTTTGAGGTTACTTTAGTACATGTATCCGAACGCTCCGCGCGGTGCGGTGCGGCGCTGTGATTGGCTGTCTGTCACTGTCATTAGCTGTGATTGGCTGGAAAAGTAAAAAGCACTAGTGCGCGATATCAAACTTTCCGCACGCTAAACCACTACAAGAAAAGCACTTTTTTGAGCAACTGTATTAAAAATAAAATAAACAATACTGCTTTTATAACCGTTTGTAATCGATCAAAGTAACCCCAAAATCTAAAGTCAGCCCGTTTTACCTAATATTGAAGTAAACATATAGAAGCTATTACGTGTTGCAAAGGATTGGTTCGAATATATGCATGTTAGGCGGGATCAGTGACCCGTAACGTCACTGCTGAATTATACCACTAAACTGTTAGTCAGGAAGCTTGCCACAAGCATCGATGAACCAATATAAATAGGACCTTCGCTCACTGAGAGTTGTTACGAAACCATATGTCCAGATGAAGGTGGCTGTTGAACACATGGTTTAGGATTAGAATAGGAAGGGCAGTAACTAAACAGCAACGTACTTTGCACTGGCGGACAAATACATTGTCTTAATTTGTAGAAATACATTTCTATGAGATTTTTTTTCGCTCTGACTTTGTTTGGTACGACGTTGTCTACGTAGAATTAGTAGGTACCTGGATAATTTCATACAGCGTACTTAAAAAAAGTAATATAGCATTTATTATATTACATTAGTAAGAGACGTCCCTTTTTTGTGTTGTCACCTCTCTCTAGCGGGTAGTTGCTCTTGATATTGATCATCGTAAATTGATCGAAACGTGCCGAGCGAAATTCGCCTGAAATTACGTGAGTTATGTCATAAAAAAAAAACTTAGTGCTGCCAGTATCCCGGTCGAGAATATCGATCCGAACGACATTAACAAGGGTGAGGGAAAAAAGGAAAAAATCTCTCCCTAGGAAAAAATCGTGCCGCATAAACCGCCTAAGAACTGGGCACGGACGATGGAACTTCTTCCGACATGAGTGGTGTTGGAGAGATTCCGCGCTCTGTGGAATCGAGGACCAGGCTATGGAGCACGGCATCCAGCGGTGCCCACTACCCATACCCATGAAGCCCAGAAGACTTGATAGAATTGACGCCCGGCGCTGTGCAATGATTGCAATTTGCAAAATTTGGATGTATCGCCATCTTCTTCTTCTTCCACCCCTGTTCCCATTATTTGGGGTCGGGCCTCCTCACATATTTGCTCCAAGTTGTTCTATCTTGGGTTGTCGTATCTGGCAAATTGGCTCGCTTGAGTTCTCCTTTAATCTTAAACCACCAGGTCGATGGTGTGCGGCCTCTTCCTCTGCTTTACATGATCTTGCCTGCGTCTTTTAACATGTCCGTACCATCTTAATGTCCGTACCAGCTGTATCGCCATAAGTACGATTAAATAAAATTTAGTGCTTACTTATTTCTCTGTCCGCAACTGTTTAATAGTCCTCGAGCTGTGAACAGTGTTAACACACAAATAGTCGGTTCAGTGATTCGACCGATATCCCTGACGTGTGCGGTGACATGCTCTCTCCATGTGTTGGACAATTGTGACGTCAACTGGTGTGTCAATGAGGACACTGACCTCTGTAACACAGGTTCCGACCTAGCACAGAAGTCAGGGACTTCAGCACCTTTTTGTAACACTTTTGATAATAAAAGTTTATTTTTATTTTTATGTATAGTCGCCATCAGATATAAGAAGCGGCTAGCTAGGTGATCACAAATATCTGAACAACGCCTCTGTTGCCATGGCGATAAAGTCCATGTTCAGATATTTTTGATAACCTTGGCCGCTCCGATATATTTGATGGCGACTATAACTAGTATGTCTTATCTGTGTCGTGAATTCGTGATATACGTCTCTTTGATAAAAATAATAGCACACAAAAAACGTGTTATCGCTAGTGATATGTAATTTCGCACGGTCTCTCACCGCCGAAATAGCTCAGTTGGGAGAGCGTTAGACTGAAGATCTAAAGGTCCCCGGTTCAATCCCGGGTTTCGGCAGTTCTTTGTTTTTATTTTTTATAAAGACATACTTTTTACACGACTGCCCAAAAAAAGGAGTGTATTGTTTTCAGGGTTCATGTATGTATGTGGCTAAAATAAAATTCTTTGTTCCACTAGAACAACTGAACGGCTGAACTGATTTAGATGTATGGGGTATCATTAGAATCGTTACGTTATCCCAAAAAACATAGGCTATGTGACGTCACCGTAAAAACAATATGGCGGACACAATATTCCAGATTGCGCAAACCTAAGAAAAAAAAATCTTGCAAACCTATCGAGTGGGGTATCAAAATGAAGAGCTTTTCACGCTGATTACAAAAATGTATATGATACATATATAAAAATATTCTTTCGTTAATACGAACATTTTAGAAATTAAATTAAAACAATAGGTTGGAAATTGAGTCGAAAGATATATAAAACTTACATGTTTAATTGTAATAAGTAGGTATTAGAGACTTGGGAGGAATAATATTAGTTAAAGCAATGGCGCGTAGTTATAGTGTCCAAGAGGCGACCGGATGGCTCGCGGTATATAAGCTCCCTACGTGTTGTGTAACCAACTTATGCAACCCAAATTGACCCACGTTGTACTTAGTTTTTCATCGCCCCCCCCCCCTCATTTTTCTTACAGCTGACGAACCGATTACCGACCAGCCGGTGCACATGGCCATTTGCATGCTCGTTCTGGATCACATAAAGTACTGGAAATTGAGGGGAGGAGGATGAAAGCCAAGGTCCAACGTGGGTCATTTCGGGTTGCATAGGGTGGTTCCACAGCACGTAGGGAGCTTAAAGATCACAGCTCATTAGAGCGCCTCGGCACCCGCCCCTCACAGCCTCACCTCGAGCGGTTAGTTATTCTTTATATGAATTTGTATGGCCATGCACTCACTACATCAACTCGACAACGAGTGGACGCTGAGCGACGAGGCAGTGTGGGTCGGCTGCCGAGGCGCTCTAATGAGCTGTGACCTTTAATACCGCGAGCCATCCGGTTGCCTCGCGGACAATGCAATGCAACTACGTGTAGTATGACGCGTCCTTGCTCTGAATGTAATGAAATGTTCTACTTCGCGGTATTAAGATACTTCTTTACAACATCACGTCCAGTATCGTAAAAAAATGTGCTACACTATGCCGCTTTGAGCCAAAGAAGCTAGTTCTTGTGGAGTTTGATGATAAAATTACCTATATTCAACAATACTGTAGCGTAGCCATGGTGTATATAGTTCTGGGAGAAAAATTGGAGGCTAGGACAGTATGGTTTTATGCGTAGAGAGGTTAAGTAGACTGGCGTGTCCTCTGTTACACACTGTGTGTTATTGTCTATTGAAGACACAGACCACAAGCTAAAATAAACTAGGTACGCTGAACAAAATTGGTTTCGATCTTGGCACCAAGAAGTTTATTGCCATAGATATATGCCAACTCATGCCGCGCTAAGTCACGTATAAGGTCATGCAATTAGCCTCTTGGATCCTAAAAAACAAGTAAGTACGTATGTACAGTCAGCATCAATAGTATCTTCCTACACGAAGGCCGCAAACATATGTGACCTGCTCTTATTTGTAGAGCCAGAGCCATAGGAGCGTGTCACATATTTTTGAGGCCTTCGTGTAGGAAGATACTATTGATGCTGACTGTACATGATAAAAAGTCATCATCCTCCTTGTGTTTATCCTGGCTTTTTGCCACGGCTCATTTAAGCCTGAGGTCCGCTTGGCAACCTAATTCCATGAATTGGCGTATGCACTAGTTTTTTACGAAAGCGACTGCCATATCTTTCCTTTCAACACAGAGGAGAAAACTGGGCCTTCTTGGGATTAGGTTCGGTTTTCTCACGATATTTTCCTTCACCGAAAAGCGACTCACGAAGGAATGTCGAGATCGAAGAGTTGGTGGCCAGACTTGGGTCCGAATATTGGTATCATCGGCGAAACAAAAGCCCACAGTCTTCGCTGGTTCGGTCACCTACAGAGAATGGGTGAGGATCGGGCTGTCAAGAGAACGTTCTTGGGACGACCGACTGGTCGCCGTCCGGTGGGACGGCCCAGATATCGTTGTGGGACAGTGTGGCAGCAGATCTGCTGCAGCTTCGCGTCAACAACGGCAAGAAGTTGCGCAGGAGGGTTGAATACGAGACCTCCGGACGTCTTACTGCCAGCCAGGCTACCAGCGCATTTTAAGTGAAAAAGTGTAAAAAAAAATCGTCTTTATATGTACTTTCGATTACTAATCCAAAGTTCGCTTAAGTATTCTATGTCACGAAAAGGTTTTAAATAAATAAAATAATTAAAAATTAAAAAACACGACTGCGTTTGTTTTAAATGAACTGAAAAGTTAAAAATAAGCTCTAAACATGATTGAGAATGTCTTTGAAACCTTATGGTTGAGATTGTGCCTTCCTACACCCTGACGACGTACGCTGGATCTTTTAAAATACATATTTTGCTTCGATTGCAGTCGGGGGACCTTTTTATGGGTATTGTGTTATACAATTTAAAAGGTCCCCCGACTGCAATCGAAGCAAAATATGTATTTTAAAAGATCCAGCGTACGTCAGGGTGTAGGAAGGCACAGTCTCAACCATAAGGTTTCAAAGACATTCTCAATCATGTTTAGAGCTTATTTTTAACTTTTCAGTTCATTTAAAACAAACGCAGTCGTGTTTTTTTAATTTTTAATTATTTTATTTATTGATGTACATATAAAAAAATGTGTTCAATAAACCTGTAGTACCACAGTCATACGCAGCAGTCTTTACGACACCAATTAGAAGTCTGTTTACATACATGTTAGTACATGTATTACTTACCTGCTAATTGAATGTAGTTATACTTTAATTCATACTTTTTTATTGTTACCTACTAACTATGTCAAACACGATGCGATACGATACAAGGTAACAGTTTTAACTAAGTTTAAGTGTACGAACGTAAAGTTAAACGATTATTGTATGACTATAGGTACATGAATATAACCCCAATATACCCAATAATATTCCAACTCATCGTTATTATAATTAACTACTGAAATAGCAGGTAATATTGTCGTATGACTTCATAATTCTCGCTCCAATCTACATTACCACATAAAGTTAAACTTCCTTCATTAAAATCTTGTTTATGGTGATGAAGTTAAGTTAGTCCTACTCGACTTTCATACAGTCAGCAGCAGAAGTAGCTCTACTTTACTTATTTATTAAACCCTATCATCATCATCATCATCATCATCATCAACAACCCTTTATCACCCACTGCTGAGCATAGGTCTCTCTTCGTGTACGCCACTTGTCCCGGTCCTGTGCCAATATCATCCAGAAGTGACCCGCAACCTTCCGAGTGTCGTCTACCCAACGAGCCAACGGACGCCAGGGCATTCTTTCATCTGGAAACTGAAAGATTAGATCCATAACTAGTGTATAATCTAACCTATAAGCTTTGCCGAATACCTCATTGTTTTGGAGATAAAAAGGAACATTCGTTTGTATGAGACACAAATTAACAAACAACCTCACCGTTATATACCTTCTCCGTTCCATCGGGAGACAAACCATCCAAACAATACCTATTTTATTGGCAATCTGATGATCCAAAGCGGGTTATCAGTAGTAGATAAGCCCAGCTGTCGCGGCCGATATCGGTAAGGCTCGGCTCAGTTTATCGGTGCGATTGTTTAGTAGCTAACCCATCTTTGGGTCACCCTAAGGGCGGCCAGTCGGCCACCCTCTATCAGTCCGCTGGACAATATCGGCCTGTCAGTTGTTCGGAACTGTCAATTTTTTTTTTCTAACTGACAGACCGATATAATCGTCAAAAACGCTGCAATCGATACCTCTTGCGCTTGAGCGTTATTTCGTGGGCGAGGCAAAACGCCGCTCCCATATCTTGTTTTTATACCATGACGGTGGCAATCAAGCATACAGTCCGCCTGATGGTAAGCGGATACCGTAGCCTATGGACGCCTGCAGCTCCAGATGAGTCACACGCGCGTTGCCGACCCTTTAATATAATATAAATGAGGATTCACTGTATTGATGGACGGGACTAGGGGGCCTGAGGAAAAGTGTCGTTACATCAAAAACTCCATTCTCTTATTGAGCCGTCTTTTTCACAAGATCTATTTCAATTCTTTTTTAAATTCATTTACTGATATATACTAATTTGCTATTGCAAAACTGTACCTTTATTAACCAGTCAGAATATGGCAATGGCGTCCTTTTCCGGTAAGAGATGGGACATATTTTTCAGCCTACGGACCCATTTCAACTGCGCCCTTAAAATTTATTTACACCCAAATGGAATTAACAATAACCCAGCGGAACCTACAAAAATTACAACAAATTATTGTACATTAGATCCACAATCCCCTGGCAAGCGTGGATTACTATGACGAGGGTACGCGGTTCTTTCTCCCAAACATAACGTCGTAACAAATACCGAAAACCAGTTTAAATTAGGAGTTAAATGCCTGGAAATAAGGCAAATAATCAAATGAGCTTTCCACTGGTTGTTACGACTGTTATGCTTGGTGGTTCTTTCCTTAGGAAATTGTTTAAGCGATATATCTGTTGCTTACCGGTTGCCTGGGATTATCTAAATGTACCTGTGGATTTTATTTACTGTAAACAATCGCTTTATTGCTTTTTGGTTTATGCGATTTTTTTTGTTTACCTATAAATGCTGAAAATCTTGTTAATTTGCTTGCTCTAAGTAAATAAAAAAAATGCTTAGTTAGAACTTTATTTATCACGTTTAGAAAAAGATATATGTCCTAGTCGTACATTGGACTTTAAGGTAGAACTGTCTAACTGTCACGGTTCATAAGATACAGCCCGGTTACAGATGGACAGACATACAGACAAACAGACAAACAAACGGACAGCGAAGTCTTAGTAATAGGGTCCCGTTTTTACCCTTTAAAAATCAGTTTCAGTTATTGTTACGGTAAAAATGTGGAAGATATAATAAACCGTTTCTATTATTCAGAGGCTCGACCACGAGTCACCCAAATAAGCCCAACTCGGGAGACGGTCACGTATCCGTCAATTATTTGTATGGTGATTTTGTGCAGAGCCTCTAGCGGTCACTTATAGAACTAAAAATTACTGCCATACCATGAGTCAAATTATCCTTTACGCTATTCGCTAACGGAAAGTCGTTAATGTAAATTTCAATCGTTTACAAAGTGACGTGACATGACAATAAGCTTCACATCCTTCACACCCTTTGACTATTAAACCAACCGGACCGGCCATACCTGTCATTGTCTATACAAAAAAAGTCTGCCGATTTTTGCGGGGGAGGGGAACGTCAAATGTATGCAAAACGTGAAAATAGCCACGTCAGATAAACGTCAGTCCATAGACAGGCGTTCTGCTCTGCCAAAAATGTATGACCAGTGGTCATACTCATTGTATGGACTGAAGTTTATTTGACGTGGCTATTTTGACGTTTCGCATACATTTCACGTTCCCCTCCCCCGCAACAAACAAACGGCAGACTTTTTCCGGTAGAAATGAGAGCGCGTGTCGCATCCGGTTGGTTTAATAATCAAAGACCGAAAGAGATTGTAGGTAAACCAAAAAGGTTTTACTTCCTAAGTCGAACGAGTACCAGTCATTATAACTTCGTGGTACAAATATATTAAATTTAGGTACTTTTTAGGGTTCCGTAGCCAAAATGGCAAAAACGGAACCCTTATAGTTTCGCCATGTCCGTCCGTCCGTCCGCCCCCCCCCCCCCCCCCCCATCTAACTTTTGAATCGTCAGTCCTAAAATTTTGAAAAAAATCATGAACCTGAGGCCTAATGAGTACCTACCTTCAATGAAAACTATATTGAAATAAATCGGTTTAGCCGTTTTTGAGTTATCACTCAAAAACCCATAGTGAAAGGTCGTAAGTAAAAATGACGTAAGCGCCGCCAAATTTCCCGTAAGAAACGACCTTTTGAATTAATTGTCTTTGTTTACGGAACCCTACACTGAGCATGGCCCGACTTGGTCTTGGCCGGTTTTTTCGTTTATTTTCGCTCGGCTCGACTCAGGTCAAAGAGGAAAATTAATCCCATTAGGTAGCAACATGCTTACTATCGATACACATTGACATTTTGATTTTCAGATGGCGTCATTACGAGGTCATTAACGCCTTAGTCAAAACGAGACGCAGTTTCCTTTATTGCGCTCTCTTTCCTCACTTTGTGGCCGCAGAGTATACTCCAGTGCATAGATATAGTATATACAAGTATAGATGTGCAACCGAGCGACCGGGGGTATGAGAAAGACTATCATGACGTCATACTGTGCACAAATATGGGGTTGCCAGGGTAGCAAAAAAAATTCCACTAAAATGTCGTCGAAACCGTTGCAAGTACTTGACTCCGTAGTGACTGCAATGTGTGAGTCGCCATTTTGGCATAGGATCATAACATAAATAATCGCGAAAATAATTAGTCTCGAGCTCTCGAGTCAATAGAATGCTGCATTTCGGTGTTGCACAATTGGTTTGTTGAAATTAAAACATTACTTTTCATTATTGACGATTTAAATGTTTTATTTGCATAATTTGGCTTTGAATGCAATTTGCCAATTTACGCTTACGAGTATAAGAGGGTGTACAAATGACTTTTTTGAAATCGTCAAGTTTTGGGTGACGTCTAATATGTCATTAATTTTATTGTCAATGAATTACAGCGATACATGTAAATAAATTGAGTTTATTTTATTGGCGATGAGATAGACGCCGAACAATTCGCGCAGTTTTTGAGCGTTCAACAAGCGCAACAAGAACAAATATTAAAAATTCTAAGCATCGCACTTGCGAACACCGCGACACGAACAGGAGCTAGTTCCTCACACCCAGACACAACGAACAGCGTGACGAGCGCCAACACTTCCGTGCAGGAATCTAAATTTTGCAAGTTTCTTCGTCCGTTGGAAATCTGCAAATATCAAATTGCTTGAAATACCCCTATATATGGGGAAATTTTTAGGGTTTTTTTTTTCTTCTTGTAGGCAACCCTATAATCCGACCAATTTATTGGACTTGTATAATACTAAGCTGGCTGTCTAATATATCTGTACTACGCAATTTGACCGGTTTGCATGTCAAAAGTCGCGAAGTTGTTTTGAAAATCATTTATAGATTTTTCGTGTTTTATCAAGTTTTTTTATGATACAACTAATAAATTAACTCAGCAACTTGGTTCTTGTGAAATTTGAGAAGGAAATAAGTGATCAAAATACAGAAAACTTGTACTAACGCATGAAATGTAACATTAGCTTCTTTTTGATCGGTTCGGCTTTTGCAGAATGCAGACAAATATACAGAACACAAACATCCCACCATTGTTTAAAGCACAAACAAACACCACACATCTGTTATTTGGCCGCTCATGTGCTAGAAACAAGTAATTAATAAGTAATTATTCGACAAAACCTTTGTTTACTTTTCGTCATAATACGACCAATTTGGGTTGTTCACTTGAGTAGATCAAAGTATGAAGTGTGCCATAACCCGACCATGAACAAAAGTCCGGTCGGTGATAAGGACAAAACATGATACTCTTTTCTATTTCCTCTTGTAGGAATCGCAATTAGGCTATCTTTCTCTTTCAATGTCAAATAAAAGCGTGTAAGCAGGGGGGTACAACTCAAAGTAAATCTGTCAAAAAATTTGAGTTTGACACGACGTATCCGATACGTTTGCATAAGTGCGAAAGAGAACTTGTCATGCGTTAAGAAGGGACAACATGATTCGTGACATTACAGAGGTCTCTCTGTATTATACTATTATTTACTCTGTGGTGTCAGGCCCTTGCTCCCATAGATATACCACCCATAGATCTGACACGGAACTAATAATACCAAGATAGAACGGGATGGTCTTATTACACTTTCAATAGATACGGCAGAGAGGTGCTATTTTCGTTGGTCCTTGTCATAGTTTCTATTACCCTCCACGCGTTACTTCTAGCAGTGGAGGGTAACAAACAGATATAATGCGCGATTTCTTCAAGAATTTCTGTGATTGCTACGAGAAAAGCTGTTAGTTTTCCTAGAAAGTTGTGTCGGCTAAGGAAAAGATTGGTAAATTGTTCTGTTTTATGCTGTAGAAGTGATTATGGGCATCTATATATCTATCCCATACGGGGGTACACGTGTGCGGGCTCTAGTTAATGCTTGCTTTGAGCTTGCTCCAGTGTACCTCTATCTCCTTTCCTACTTAAACTTCGTCGAGCTAAAATAATCCTAAATCTAATATTAACAGAGTCAATTTTACATTAAGTGTTGGTATTTTTGACAGTACTTGCTTCAGTTTAGTAAGTACCTATAGAACCTTCTTTCTGAAGGATTGGAACTCCAGGAAAATAAAATGAGCAGTGAATAATAACTCGCATGGAACTCGTAAAAATGTACCCACTTTTTGTGGGTGTTACATATGCTTACTAATAGAAATTAGTTTTATGTAGTAAACTACATAAAACTAAATATGCTATTACAAATATAAAAAGTATTTAATACTAGTATATTCTTTGACTGAGGAGCCGAGCGTAGCGAGGCGACGAACGTCTCCGTTTTCACTGGTACGACGATTTGGCAGATTGATGTGTGTGTATTGGTTGGTTGGTAGGTTGGTTGGTTAGTGTCGGTCTAGAGGTCGCATTTTTCGTCCGATTTTGATGAAACTTGACATGTACGTTCCTTGATTTATTTTCCAAAAATTGATGAGGCATTTTTTTGATTGGGGGAAAATGGGGGGAAAAGGGGGGAAGTTTGCTGTCGCGTTTTTTATGTTCTCCGAAGTCTACGGTTCACAGAACCACTAGTCTTATTGTCCTTCGAAATAATGTTAAACTAAAGTATAAATTGTATTTATTTATACTTTCTCTGACTAATAGTGGTATCATGTGTTTAAAGAAATTACGGATAAATAGGATTCTGTATTAGACCTTAATGCATATTCATTGTCAACTGTTTGTTTAAAAAACCGGCCAAGGGCATGTCGGGTCATGATCAGTGTAGGGTTCCGTAGTCGCCGGCCCGTTACAATTCATTAATTCTAAAGGTCGTTTCTTACGGGAAATTTGGCGGTGCTTACGTCATTTCAATAGGTTTTTAGAGTGATAACTCAAAAACGGCTCTACCGATTTAATTCAATATAGTTTTCATTGGAAAATTTTTGGACCCACGGTTCAAAAGTTAGATAGGGGGGGGGGGGGGGGGGGTGTTTTAAAATTTCGGAGCTATTATTTGCGAAAATATTAGTTTTCTCCAAAAACTCTTTCAAAAGACCCTAAAAAAAAATTCGCCCCCCACTTCACGTGGTCACATATATTTTTCCAGTTTTTATTCTACTATTGTTGGCTTGGTTAATGCACATATTCAAACCAAATTTCACCTTTCTAGTGCCAACGGTCACTGAGCTAGACCGCGGATGGACGGACGGACATGGCGAAACTACATATAAGGGTTCCTAGTTGACTACGGAACCCTAAAAAAATCATCCGCTGGCTGTATCGCACTGAATAGACCCTCAACTAGTCATATGAATATATATATCAGTGTTAGTGTTCCATAATTATATATATATGATCTTTAGGGCCTCAGCACAGCTGACGGTCTTTTTACCTCGATACACCCGATACAGCAGGGTAACGATTTTTCAGCGCCTGAAACGTCTGAATCAGACGATCAAAATTTGCTTGAAAATTATTCAAAATCCAATACAACTCCAATATTACAACTTCATTATTAGTTAATTATTTGCTGTGTGATGGAGTTATGTTTGCGATAAATCATTAATTTTAATGAATTGTTTATGTATTTTGAAACTAGAATACGGCAGCTGATGGGACGCGATTGGTCATGGATTGGATAGTTTCTGGCTTACGGTTCATGTAGCCGGGAAATACTTACAAGCTATGATAGTAAGCTATTTATTTTAGTAAAAGCGTGCATGACTTTTATTGCTTGAAATGTTATTTTAGTCAATCAAAACATCGCAATCCCAACTTTTTTTCAAACAGAGAAATCATGTAGTATACAGTGTATGGCCCATAACGCGGGCGAAGGATTGAAACGTAGATTCTACTTCTCAAACTGAACAACGTTTGGTCAGCGACTTTTAAAAATAGTTTACGGTTTAATTTTTAGTACATAATTAAAGTATACCTGAACACGTAATGTACTGAGATATTGATTATGTCTGTAGGGTGACAAGACTGACAAGCAATGTCCATTAGACGGATTTTAACGTACATTGAAAATAATATTTATTACCTCACTCTGGGCGATAAGTGAGATTTTACGCCCATGCGGCAGCGGCAAATCTCACTTCACACCCAGGAGAAGACGTAAAATTATGTACGCACCACGGGCGGTAATAAGGAAGGCCTCAGATCGCTTGTTTATGGCCCTTACCTTCGGTTCGGGCCACAAATACCCGCGATCTGAGCCCCTCCTTATTTTACCGCCCTAGGTGCGTAATGTACTATTTCGTATGAAAAAGAGACAATCTAAAAACTACATATTTTTTAAAAGTTGTTGGACAATAGTTTTATTGCTTGAGGAGTACAATCTACGTTTGAATTTTTCGCTGGTGTTTTGGGCCACACACTGTATATGTATAGGTATTTTGTCATATTCAAAGCCAAGGAAGGAGGCGGAGAGCGATAACTGTTAGGACTCCGCCCATCCATCCATATATTTATTTCGTCGTAGATATAAAGAAAGCCAAATCTGAAATCTGAAAAAGTACAAATAACACTTTTAGTTTAAAACGTCGTAGAACTATTACGTCCATATGTAAAGTGTTAGGTGATTCTTAATTTATTTGGTTATTTTGTCAATGTCAGTTCGACTTTCAGTGATCATAGGTTTTTTCCTTATTTTTAAGGTTTATTGTATGATCACAAGAATATATCTGCCGGGCTTTCAGGAAGTCGCTGACAAACTATAAAATAAGCCTTGCGCTACGACATGTTGGCGAAGGTTTTCATTTATTTACCACCTATGAAACATATATAGCTGTCGTAGCTGTCGTTGGCGTCGAGGTATTTGATCCGTGAATCAAGAGGCCCGGAGCCCCACGGCCTCACGACGGGAACACTATTACTAATAAACCACTAAGAAACGCACAGGGGAAGCCATTGCTGCTGGCCGCCGGTTTTTATAACACGACGCGGGCGGTATGCCATACCGCTTTATTTTTATTTATCAGCTACATGTAATTGTTAATAGGTAGGTAGTTATAAGATTCTAGTTTGTGAAAGTGTTACTATATAAAAGGCTGTTTAACAATAAATAAATCTTTAATATAACTATCTATGTACATTATAATTTCAAAGTGCCCTGTATAAATCTGGATTTTAATGAAGTCAAAGTATTGTATTGGGTTTTGATGCAATAATTCGAAGACCCCGGCGTGTAACTCAGTTGTCACTTCTTGTCTTGAATATAAAACAATACACTTTTCTGGGGAAAATGGTAGGTATGCCTTGAATCAATCATATCTTAATGATGCACAACTTGCACAAGAACCTGTAAAAGATGTTTCAACATTATTGGTTATTTTTCACAGTTTCATTGAAGCTATTATGATTGGAAATTGAATGTGAAATTGAATATGACATCAAATTTTAACAACTTACCTTTTGTATTCATTTTGAGGTTGGTATTTTTATGTCGATTTAAATCATTGTTACTGAAGTAGGTATTGATGTGGAAGTGTCAGTTTCACATATCGGCTTGAATTTTACGGTTTCTTTTTCTAGTTCCAGTTATTCAACTGTGCAGTCTTCTTAACAATTTTTACTTAAAATAAGGCTTTGTCGATATTATTTCGTCAACTAACAATATATAACACAATAAATACGAATGTATTTCACCGTTTTCACCATGTTTTGACATCTCATTGACATCTCACTATAGAATTTGGTAGTGAAAGAGTTTTCTACAGTCGATACAGTAATTTTCGGTGACGTAAGTCAAATTTGTGTCTCATGGTACCGTTTTAATAAAACCTATCGAAAATAAACTGTGCTGCCATAGAGCTTTTGTATTTCTTGCTGTCGAAACTGATGGAAAACGTGACTAACGTGAGGGAAACGATTCGAAGCCCGTTTATACTTGAAGGTGTGAGGACAGATACGCAAAATTTATGACCTGACTCATACTAGAGGCTCAGTCCATTATTTCCGTTTCTACGGAAAAGATCTTTCACTAGCACTTTAATATTTGCGTTCGTACCTAATTCCAAGATTCCAGCATTCCGGACAGGCTTTACATCAATATTAGATGTATCCATTTTTGGACCATATTATAACGCAATAAGGTAAAAAAGTGGATACATTCTCGCTTAGCAAGCACAATCGAGGATGAGGAGATCCGTAGACGAACTAAAGTTACCGACATAGCCTACAGGATTAGCAAGCTGATGTGGCAATGGGCAGGCCACATTGCAGGCAGAGCAGATGGCCGATGGGGTCGAAAAGTGCTCGAGTGGAGACCACGTACTAGCAAGCGAAGCGTAGGACGTCCACTCACAAGATGGACAGACGACCTTATAAAGGTCGCCGGAAGACGCTGGATGCAAGTCGCGTCCGACCGATACTTATGAAGGTCCAAAGGGGAGGCCTATGTTCAGCAGTGGACGTCTTATGGCTGAGATGATGATGATGAAGCACAATCGTGTAAAAAATGAACCGTTTATATTATTCAGTGGACTCGGCAGAGATCTCCCACAAGCAATCATATTCGCGTTCGTAACTAATTCCGGGATTCCGGACAGGCGTCACTCAAACTTTCCGCTAATGGGCGCTTGGAAGTCTGCAGTTTAGAAACACTTCCCTTTTGGGAACTGGATAAATATAAACAAAGTTTATCTCGGATGAAGTCTATTTATTGTACTCTATATTGCACTGAGACACAATTAAAAACACATAAGTACATACAATTTGTACAAAATTGAACTTAACCTTAGGGATCTCGGAGTGTTTTGCTATAAGTAGTTAATCGCGTATAGTATCGTTTCATAGGGACTACAGACGTGCCAATCTTCCCGACGGACAGTTTATTTTCTTATGAAGTCAAATGACTCTGGGAACGTCGATACGATTTGTTACTTTGGAGTTTATATGGGAGACTAATATTGAGACGTCACAATACTATATGATAAATACATATCCTTTATAAAAGTTTATAAACATTATAAAATCATTTGAAGCGGAAAATATGTTACACTTGGTTTTTACCGTGTATTTTTGAAATCTTGATTTTATGAATGCAAAGAAAAAATTAAGTTTATCTATGGAAAGTAGCCAATTGTGAAACTGTAGGCACCACGCTGTTGGATGATCGGTGGTGGTAATGAGAAGCTACCTTCTTTGTTCTGTGACTTCCCTACAAAAATAATGAGGTATATAACTAGTCTAGATGGAAAAAGTTGCTCGACCAGGCCAAGGCCCACCCCGGGCTGTAGAGCCTTAGATGATGATGATATAACTAGTCACTTGATAGGAAATTTGTATTACAGAGAAACTATAGCAAAAATAAGTTTTGTATGTAAATCTGTAACTGGCTGTATTACAATTTTTAGCAACGAAAACGAATGTCCGACCTAGATCTGTACTACTAGAATGTCCATGCCAAATTTCATGGTTCTAAAGCATGTCGTTTTAAAATGAGAGCTAAACTACGTTTGTATGGGAACGCGAGTTCACGCAAGCGTCCTGGCGACTCTTAAATTAAATAGGTAATGAAACAAAGGCGATGGCATAACTGACTAGACCTACCCAGAATCAAAGATAAGAGAGGAGCACAGTCTAAGAACTTTTTGAGGCTCCAAGTTAGATAACTTTTCTAGATGGCGCTGCACGGCCCCATACATTATTCGGGTATGGTCTGTACGGCCCCACACAGTAAGTTCTAAGGCTGTTCTCCTTTATTCATTCATTCTCTTTTCCCAGAATCAAAGCTGTTAAGAATAAGACTAATAGAAACTTGTTTGTCGCAGGAACCAACTCGTACGACACCGTCAGACCCCTAGCCTACCAGGACGCCAAAATCTTCATGCTATGCTTCAATGTAGCTGAGCCAGAATCCCTCCACAATGCCGCTGCTAAGGTAATATGTTATATAAAACCAGAAACTTGCCGTGGGGTACCCGGCCTTAGAATTGTCCCCCACCATATCGTCCAGTGGTTGCAGTAGGAGTCTGCTAAGCGAATATACCGGGAGATGGGCAGCATCTTCCGAAAGCCTAAACAACAATAAAAAAACTGCGCGCGCCAACCCACCTGCCAAGCGTGGCGCGTATGGCAAACCCCCCCTAAAAGGGGAGGCCTATGTTCAGCAGTGGACGTCTTATGGCTGAGATGATGATGATGATGATGAACCAGAAACTAAGAACAATATAGTCAGCCACAGTCTAAGAACTTTTTACAGCTCAAATCTGAAGCGAAATCTGCACCTGCTCTCGTGATGATATAATTTTTTTTTTTTAAAATGACATTGCGTCGCAGCGACACCTAGCGTTACTACGGTACGCTACTTGTTACTAGATGTCGCTGCATTCTGTCTCAGATTGTTTAAGTTGCTCTCGTGCAGATGGCGCTTCATACTTGAGCTTTAAAGAGTTCTTAGACTATGGTTGTCTATATTATTTATAGTCTCTGATATAACTGATAGATGGATTCTCGCCATTGAAGCGGATGAGGCTATACATTTATTCTTAGACTTATTTAAATTTAGGTAGAATGTAATATAAAATAACTTCATAAGTAATCTAACCGTATAATTATCCACAGTGGTACAGAGAAGTCCGGACGCACGGAGGCTCCGCCCCGGTGCTCCTGTGCGGGTGCAAGGCGGACTTAAGGCACGATAAGGAGACCCTCACCATGCTGTCAAAACTGAAGGCACACCCTGTAACTAGTGAAGAGGTAAGCAGTAAGGAGAGACGTCTACTAACTATACCATAATATTTATAAGTAAATAATTTTAAACAAAAAAATAACCGACTTCACTTAGGATCCGCTATTCCAAGAGGAAGTGGCCGAGTTGCTGTAAAAAATAGTGAAATCACTATAGGTGTTCCTATAATAGTTGAAGAGTTCCCTAGATTTCTCCAGGATCCCATCATCAGACCCTGACTTGGTGACAATGGGACTATATAGGGGCTATACCCGTTCGATTAAAAAAAAATTTGAAAATCGGTTCACGATTCACGGAGATATCAAGTAATATACATAAATAAATTTAAAAAAAAATTCAGTCGATTTGAGAACCTCCTCCTCTTTTGAATTCGGTTAAGAAATAGTTGGTTATGTAACTGCTACATAATGGCTAATTAAATTCAGTCGAAACCTAGATAAAAGTTTCTTTCAACGTGTAGCACGTTTATGTTTATACAATGAAAGTGATTCCGGTCGTATGAATTATACTCTTTTACTGATTATCTGCCAATTATTTCAATAATTTAAAGATAAACACAAATTAGTGGGTAATCCCACCTCACCTCACCCTGTAATTGGGATCGGTAGAGATAGCAATGAGGTGAGTTAGGAAAATTGTAAGATTAACATTTTCGGATTAAGAACATTACGTAGCGATTTGACCACCTTGTACGTCTAGCATGACTTACGTTGCGGCGCGACTCCCCATACTTCAGGCGCGACTCGAAGTATCGCGCGCGACAACGCATGGCATAGGCCCCTCGTCTTTAAATACCATCTCGCCCCACTAGCATCCTTACTCTCCCTATTCATGACCCAACTGCCCACGTCATCCCGTTCTTACCCCGTTTTACGGTACTATATCTCTTAAATCTCTTTATTGCTCTGTCTGAAATGTTCGATTTACATTTGACCCTGAAACTTAATCCAACTAACTACTTACTCAAAAGATAACCTAAACTTAATAAAAGTTTCCCAATTTTTTACCACGATTCAATTTGTTAAAGTTTGACTTTCATCATCATCATCATCTCAGTCATAAGACGTCCACTGCTGAACATAGGCCTCCCCTTTGGACCTCCATAAGTATCGGTCGGAAGCGACTTGCATCCAGCGTCATCCGGCGACCTTTATAAGGTCGTCTGTCCATCTTGTGAGTGGACGTCTTGACTTTAGCTAGTTAGAAAATAGCCTTTTTGATTAGACCTGTTTTAGACGTTTAAAAGCTCAATTTAAAATCGGTAACCGTGCGCATCAATGAATATCGCTGATGAGGCGACATTGGCATTCCTCAATTTTAATAACGCGAAACTATTCGAGGGTCATTTCAATAAAATGGAAGGTCCAGGAATGAGTGATTGGGGTCAGTCCATTTAATCAAAGTGCTCTAAATACAGTAGTAGCGTAAAAACCAAGTCACGAGTACACAATTTAAAATATCCTAGGCTTCGCAGGGCAGCTAATCCCACTCACGTACGGTAAGGTAAATGTACGTTTCCACGAACGCTTAAGACCTGGATGTACATTTTTTTTTTATTAAGATTTGGCGTTTTCATACGATCATTATCAATATTGTAATGGAATCTTAGATAAATTTGTAACTATTTAAATGTACCGAAAAATTATTTGTCTGGTTGGAGATATTTAAAAAATATTTTTAAAGTTACTCATACCTTTTCTCTTGATTTGTACCATTAAGCGAACTAAGAAACATGATTTGGACACAATACCGAATCGGGCGACCGCTTTAGCGAACTAGAACGAAAATGTATGGAAATATGGTGTGGAGTGATTCTCAAACTTTAGTGACTCAGCGTTGAATATAACTAAGTACATATTTAACCGCGCATTTTTGTCTCTAGACATTACTGGCATAATGCAAAAACTGATGTACGTGTTTTCCAAAAAAAAAAAAAAAATTATGTTAAAAAATCTCTTTTTATTCCGATCAATTTCAAAGGATACAAAAAGATAGTTTAATATCATGTTACAGAAAAAAAGATTTTGTTTTTCAATATGAATTTACATCACTTTTAATAATACAAATTTACAAGTTGTTTTTTTCTAAAATACACAAAACACCATTTTATATTTATTTTATTATTATACAATATCTCTCTTTACATTCCGGCCCATCATCAGCAGTAACGGTTTAGAAGCGCTGGCCTTTATAAAATGGCAGAAAAAATATTACAGTTTAAAGTCGACCTAGCTGTTAGGGTAATAAAGATGATATTTTACTGACAATCAAAGAGAAACGAGGCTGAGGCAGATACTAATTCGGTAGCAGAGACTATGGGCATGATTTACCGAACGCGCGTTCGGTAAATAAACCATGCAAAATATATGGAACCTAATACGCGAATCAACTTTGAAAATAGTACCTGTATTGCAACAGTTTGGTCATAACCACAAATCTAACATTGAACCTAATCATTAGCAGAATTACAAATCCGTTCATGTATTTGGTTTTTACCAATATTGGCTTATAATAATTACAAACATTTTTTTTAAATAGCTCTACCAAAAGTCTTATTTTGAAGTCAAAAAGTCGTAAAACATCAACATTTCAATCGCGTATTTACCATAGTCTTCGCAGTCTACAGATGTTCGGCAAATGCTCATAAAATTACAAGTACTTTTAGTTATTTGAAAAGGCAAGTAGTTTTTATTAATAGTTTATAATCAGCCAATAAAAAAATTATATCAAGAACGTACGTTTTCCCTGATTCCGTACGCTGTTCGGTTAAACCTTCCACTCGAATTGTTGGGTCACACATTACCGGATTCAGATTTTACTTATATTCTGAGAATATCACTGCACCAAATTCACTTAAAATACTAAAATATGTAAACTTATTAAATAACAACACTTGATATCCACCGTTTTGAACCCACATATAGTTTTAAGCGATTATATGACCTTAAGAAGTATACGCAATTTCTTAACGATTTTGCTAAGGGCGCCCATACAAAGTGGCACTCGACCGACTAGATCAGTTGTCGTCTCGTAACTGCGTACCAAAATGGCCGCCTTTGACTTGTATTAGTAGGGGTAGGTATTTAGCTCACAGAAAAAAATCACAACGTAATATCTGCTCTACAGAATTCGAGTTATAGCTCAAAATAGGGGATGTTCGGCGATACGGCACGTTCGCTGAAGCGTACATTTACCTTATATCATAACGTGGTTATCATATAGTAAAGTTGCCATATATAGTTATCTTGCAGCTGCAGAATTGCCTACCCAATTTATGAATGAATTCATCATTAATATTGTGGGTTTTCAATTTAGCAGCTCGCTGTACTTTTTCCACAAATCCACTCGTGTGATAGGAGGCGACTTAGCATGTAATTTAAATGACGTATTATCCAATTACAACATTTTACACTTTGGCTGTGACGTGGCCACTTGGTTAAGCTACAATAAAAAAATGTATTAGTACATCTGAAAATTAGGAGTAAATGTAAATAAAATGTTCTTAGATGTCAACTCAACTGTCGTCGGATGATTCACGTCGTAGCAGTCCGGTTCCTATACGACACTTCATTTTGTATACAGAATAACACGCGACCTCCGAGGACCAAGTGACGCTTTCTATACCGAACCGTCCTTTAGTTGAAGCCTCTGAACATTAGGAGTCGATCCATAGATTACTGTTAGATTACTGTTATTCCTTGGACTATGTCAGAATATCCAACACCGTCCTCCGTCTGATCCTAATTGAGGCCTTAGGGATCGTCGGCGGATTCTCTGAAGACTGAACTAATCAATTTGTGTCAGTTAGCGATTCAATGATACGAATCGTGGAGTTTATTGGCTTTTTTCTAGTCTAGATTGTACGCTATTTTATCTGGACGGGATTTAAATCCAACCATACAAATATTACAAATGCGAGAGTTTGTCAGTCTATCTGTCTGTTACCTCTACACGCTTATATCGCTGAACCGATTAAGATGAAATTGTGTAGAAAGATAGATTGGGTATAACTGGTATAAGCGAAGAACATAAGATAGTTTTATCCCAGATCATCCCTTAAAAGGGTGAAAAGGGGGGTGTAAGTTTGTATGGGGAATCTTTAACCGCTGAACCGATTTAGATGAAATGTAGTATGGAGATAGTTTAAGTTCTGAGGGAGGATATAGAATAGTACTTACCCCTGAAATAATCCTTTTAGGGGTTAAAAAGGGGGGTTGATTACAACGATTACTAATTCCACGCAGACGGAGTCACGGAAAAAGCTTGTTTATAATACATTTCCCTGGCGTACCTATCGAACGTGATATAAAACTGATACGTCAAGAAGAAATAATGAGCTTGGCACGACTTTATTAAGATGATAATTGATAAGTGCATGTGAAAGTCATTTTAAGCTCCTCACAAGCTTACCTAGTTCTGCTGACTGTACCTCCACCACTGGAGTGGAAATACCTCCTTAACAAATATTTAAAAAGAACTCACTTTTTCCCTCCAAATCCCAATAACTCGGTACTTTCAAAAACTTTCCGATGAGATTTTAAATAGCGAATGAATTTCCCCTCGGTCCGAGATTACCGGACGGGAACCTTATTGGAAGTAGTTTTTGTTGAACGATTTTAGTTTAAAATATAAAAGGGAACTTTTTCTATTAAGGTAATCGCGATTTCTAATTAGCCGAGAGTTTTAGTTGGACTTTTAGCGCTATAGAAATCGAGAATATAGTTTGACGTATGAATTGAGAGCAAATATTTCACGACTAATAGGTTCCCGTATACTACAGCAATAATTAAATATTATTGCTATTAGTGCCAAGTTACTCTGTTTCTTTATTTTGAGGTGTGCAATAAAGAATATTTATGTTATGTTATGTTATGTTGCGTGAACTTGTGCCTATTAGTACTATTTATTTGTTGACTCCATACCCGGAGCCGAGCTGCATAGCATGCACATGCAGTGTACAGAATTTCATAGACATTTTCAATTATATCCATCAGTCCATGTGATTTTTCAATTAGAGCTTTCTACTGAAAAGCCCACCGTTGTTCCATACAAACTCTTTGGTTGTCTGGAAGAGATCGCTTTTTAGCGATAAGACCGCCAATTGTTTTACCTCTACTTTTCTGTTTGTAACTTGGGTATACTCTGTTTCTTTAATTTGAGGTGTGCAATAAAGAATATTTATGTTATGTTATGTTAAACTCGAATTTTCAGAAAATTAGTAGGTTTTGGATAAGTATCCTTTTTTGGGACAAAAGAGTCAAACTATGGACAAAATAAAATAATCTTTCAAAATTACAAAGATAACTCTAATAAAAAGAACAGAAGGGACTGTTTTTTCTTTTTTCGATGTACGATCTTCCAAATCACATCTAATAAATATTGTTAATTTCAGGCATTAGGTGTAGCGAGACAGCTGGGCGCAACGACCTACGTGGAGACCTCAGCCAGGGCATCCAGCAAGGGCGTCAAAGATGCCTTCGAAGTAGCAGCTTTCGCAGCGCTGGGGAAACTGAACAAACAGCAAATGAAACAACAAGTGAGTTGGAGTTTCTTCTAATATTTCTTTCAAAAATCACTCATAATCTTAGAGTAAGGTTAAACGCCCTAGTGCTCGACACGCTAATAGCCAATAGTTGACATACTGCGCTGTCACCTTTATTTTAAATGAGAAATGACATGTTTTTGGACAGCGACGTGACGAGCACTCGGATTTTTACCTTATCTTAGTTATCTTAGATATTTACCGCAATACTTTATTATGATTATATCTTCAGGCTTTTCTCAACAATTAGCCGTGTTGTACGAGGTGGTTATGTTTGTAGGTCACATTGAACAATTTTTTCTATGGGACCAACTCCGAAATTTAAAAAAAAATGATGGTTGTTTCATACATTTTGGCTGATTAGATTTTCTATTGTAAGTCTTCAGGGTACCTAGGTCCCACGGAAAAAGTTGTTCAGTTTGACCTCGCTAATCACCTCGTACAATTGTTGAAAAAACAACCTGTATTCACTGATTCTGCTACAATTTCTTATTATCAATTCTGTGCACAGCTTACTGACTCTTGATGGTAACCTTATTATCCTTTTTCAGCAGAAGCAGCAAGTCGGCCGCAGCAAAAGCAAGCGAGACCTGAAGGCAGAGCTGAAGGGCCGAGCAAAGAGCTGCTGCGTCATGTGATCCGGGGCCGGCCACCCGTCGCGGTGGCCACACGACGTCTAAGCCATCGCGAACTAGCTAAACGACAGGCGTAACCGCCAATTGAAATGTCATATAAGGGCCTTTTATCACACTTGGGCGATTTGAAAGCGATTTCTATACAAAACTCGAACGCGGCGAACTCGCGGCGTGTTCGCTCCCATACAAAACTCGCTCGCAAATCGCAACTGTGATGAGTAAGATCGTGGCCGTGACCTTGAAAAAAAAGGCGTAAAGCTTCAGTTTATCTGGTCACCGATATCAACGTCCTAAATTCTTAAATAATAAGAGTGTTTGAACGTGGTTTGTCCAAAATAACGTGTGTTTACAGACTTCTCACGTTTGATATGTAAATAAGAAATTACATGTAGTTATAAAGTTAGTGTATGGCGTTTGCCGTTTCGACGATTGGATGGACTTCCTTGAGAAATATCAGTGAAACGAAGGTGCATCTAAGAAGCCCTGTTGGGTGAGGAGCCTGTGATAATCTTTAATAGGAAATTCGCGTATAAAAGAGACGATTTCCAAGAGAAAGAATTTTATCGTTGGCGCTCAAAGCTTTTTATTGTTCTTAAAGCGGCAGGCTTAAGCGACAACGCTAAAGTTTTTAAGTCGGAAAGAGTTGGAGAAATTTTAATAGTCCGGTTTATCGTACATAGACTCAGTCACAGAATTTTGTAAAAGTTTAACGTATATCCCGTCTGTTTAAAAGTTTGTTAGACATGAGACGCAATCATCGTCGCTTACAAGTTGGTTCTCGTCGTTGTTTTAGATTAGAGGGAAAAAGCGCTTAAATAATGCAAAGTACCTCTTGCCTAGCAATGTCACATGAATTATGGAATATGTAAATATACGAACGAAACAACGTGTTGAACGCATACTTATGTAGTTCATAAAACTTATTTGTCTTGTATACAAAATCAAAAAGGTACTGAAATAATATTTTAATCTCGTAAATAAGATGGTAGCGACAGCGTAATATTCTAATGAAAGATGTAAAAAGATGATATTATGTAAATGGAAATAAGTGTTTTCATATACAATAAAGATAGATAAAATACTTAGTGTTTTTCTATTAAATACTAGCATTTTCAAATTGGTGTATGTATAGGTACAGGTCGCAGCACGTAACTCCAGCGCTGACCGTTATTGCGCAGAAGTCGGAAAATAGGTCGCGCGGGGGGTACAGGGGGTGAAGGGCTATGGAAGAACATGCGCAGAAATCAAGGTCAGCGCTACAGTTACGTGCCGCGAGGTATATTGTGAATAACGAGTTATATTTTTTGTGTAGGACCAACGTTTTTTGCTGTATATAAAATTAGTAGAAAATATAAATGTGTTTATGTCGATGCTACAAGCGTTTTCTTAGTTTGTGATATACATACGTAAATTAATTAAAATTATAATGCACAATGATGGACAATACAATTTAAATAATGGTGGTCCATGTGTAGGTATATCCACGTCCATGTTTGCTATGTTAGAAGTTAAAATTTTGTACAATAAAGCGTTAAATTTAGAGTTTGCTGCCTGTGTCCTCGTACATTTTTGGATATGTTTGTTTATATCAACATATGTATTAGCAGCCTAAACAACTACATAATACTTTGTTTTTTAATAATATAACCTCAACAAAGCAAAAAACAAGAATTTGAGCCCATGTTATTTGAAAGTTAGGTAAATTTTCAATATCCGTAGTATATTTATTTTTAAGAACGTTTTACGCTGATCGATATTTTGTGTTAACTTTAATTATTTTTCATATAGTTAGTCGATATCAAGCTTTAAATTCAATGTTAGCTTTAATTACTGGATAATGTTATGTATACCTATTTAAATATACTGTATTTGAGGATATTGTTTTTAGTACCTAACTCGAATTGTAAACTGTCATTAGATAGTTATACCTTCATCTGTTCTAATATTAACATATCACATAGATCAGCCTCACCCTTACTGTGTTTTTAAATTCAATTTCTTGTTCCTAAATTATCAAATCAAGCTTGACAGTATGATTTAATTATTTATAACATTGACGATTAGCGGCTATGATATTAGTGATCGAATTTTAGGGTGCAACATGGTTATTTTACCTCAAAAATTATGCTGAAATGGATAATTATTGGAATTTTAGGACACACGTTGTTTATTTTAGTTACAACAAATACATTTCAATGAAATTTTAACGGCTATATTCGCAAAATAAGTGTATGCTTTCCGCTGTGTTGCACCCTAAAATCCGATCACTGGATATAAGTGATATAACTGACAAAATGTCAACCTTTCGTCCACTGACAACAATTAATTATAATGAAAACTCCTTTAAGCGACATTTTTCAAGCAAAGTAAAAAACTAAACCATTTAGACTTTGAGTGCCGTTTAAACTTGAATACAATATTGATGCTGCGTATTTATATCTAATTTCAAAAACATAGTATTGAAATATGTTTAAACTGTCAAGGGGTTAAACCGCTAAGTAAAAAAAAAGTCTAACATCAATTTTAATAGTTATATTATATTATATTTATCTACAAATTTGCCTTAGGCCTTAGTAATTTGTTAAACTAATTCGTGTAGATATTTTAAATTCTTATATTTTTAGAGAAAATTCAATAAGTTAATATCTATTTATACTAAGTCAGATATATTGGAGCCATAATCATAATGATAATCGATACAAGATGTGACACGTTGTAGAAAAAGGAACCTTTTTTGTCGACATGTAAGTTTTTTTTACAGTATTATGACACTACGATGGCTCCAATATGTGGCTGACTGTACCCCGTTAGTAATTTACCTGTCTTAATGTACACATGTTTTATATTTTAACAGTTGTTGGAGCTCGACTACTTTGAATGTTGTCTCTTAGACTATCAAATATAGCGTTCAGTGTTTTTGAAAATTGTGTTTTATTTGTGACTACCAGAAGTCCTTTTTCGAGTGGTGGAAAATAGGTGCATTAAACCCTTTGACCGCCAAAGCCGTCAAATCACGAGCACGGAAAGTTGTGCCCTAAGCGCCAGGACGTGATATCACGTCCAATATATAACAGGTTTGCCTTGCGCGCTCGCGCGCGCTGGCGCTGAGGGCACGATTTTTTCGTCAGACGCTCGGCGTTCAAAAGGTTAAAAGTCTGTTAAGTATAGGTTAAGGTTAACGTGGACTGTTTTGCGTAACTCGTCGTCTATATATTGCGCCTATTTTCTATTTTGCGTGTAAACCTAACCTAACAGACTTTTAAATCTGTTTTAATGCGTAATTAATTTTTTGTGTCCTTAGGATCTTCACTTAGGATCCGCTATTCTAAGAGGAAGTGGCCGAGTTGCTGTAAAAAATAGTGAAATCACTATAGGACATAGGTGTGCCTATAATAGTTGAAGAGTTCCCTCGATTTCTCCAGGATCCCATCATCAGACCCCGACTTGGTGACAATGGGACCATCTAGGGGTTATACCCGTTAGATTAAAAAAAAATTGATAATCGGTGCACGATTCACGGATATCGAGTAACATACATACAAAAAAAAATTCAGTCGAATTGAGAACCTGCTCCTTTTTTATTCTTTATTCTTTAATCTCCATAAAAGCTTACAGCTAATGCCAATACACTTATATGGTACTTAAAATATATAAATTATTTTTGAAGTCGGTTATAAATGAACTGGCACTGTTTATAAACGATGGCCGCGGGCTAAGGTGGGTTAATTAAATTATCACAAATATTAACATCTTGTAGGAGCAACAAACAATTTCGCCTCATCCCGAGATAATTTTATAATAAAGATTGGTGTCCAGTATACTATTCAAAATTGTATATCTTATTTTTCTACTTTGGTGGCCTTTTATTGGCAAAATCTTAGTACATTACTTACTGCTATTTATAACGATTTTTGGCGCCCTGGGGGGTGATTTTTGAGAATCGAGCACTCGAAAGTGACATTTGAATCTCTGAATAAAACGATGAAATTATGTTTTTTAAAATCATGATTATTTAAACTATTAATTCCATGCGAAAAAATTGGCAACAAACTTTTGTGTGCGATTATTTTCGAGCCTGAATTTTTTAAATTCGAGCGTCCGGCTGTCAAAAATCGGCCCCCTGGCCTATACTATAGGTACGCAGACATCTTTACCAGTAAAGAAAAATCCTCGCTCGTGACCTCGCTCGGATAGATAAACGCCTCGCGTGAAATGGCTCGTTTTATGCACTTGTTGTACAAACTACTATTTTTTGTTATATAGAGTTCTCGTTTTTTTCTTTCTATATGTACTTTTTTGTAGGCAGTTTAAATTTATCACTACCTAAGAGATTTTTTTTTAAAGGAGTGTTTCCGAAAACACTCTATGTTCTAGTTGCTCAACGGATCGCGTTTTTTGCAGATTATCAGTCTCTATAGCTAACTCATCTTTGCCATAAGGCCATAACCAATCGTGTTGTTTACACGAGAAATTTGCATGCCTCGACTAAGCCTCTTATAGATTCGCAATAATTTCAGCAAAGCTACAAGTCAAGAAGATTATAACCAATGGACTTTGCATCTCCTTTGCCCGGTTGAAGAGCTCCTTCGTGGAGGCCCATTTTTGACTATCGAGTGCTAGAAATCAAGTGTGTGCTACTATTTTCGTATGAAATTAATTGTTTAAATAAACCAATAACCATGATTTTAAATTTCCCGCAGTTATTTTTAAAAACATTTTCATCGTTTTCAGTGTCAGAGTCGATCGCGCGAATCTTAAAAATCGCTCCCATGATTCGTCTTTTTCTATATGGCCACTGTATTGAAAAGCGTAAATACTGTTGAATTCGCGTGACTGCAGCTATTGAACTACTGTCAAAGAATCCCTTAGGAGAAAGGTAAATCCAAAGTGGCATCAAGAAATCATTGCATTTCGGGCTTGAAATTTTGCTTCTATATGCAAATTCCATTGGTTCCAATCTCCTTGCTACAAGTCAAATAAATTAGCTGATTGCCTCGGGCCGAGATCGAGATGAACAAGTTAATAATCAACGTCAGTAAGTATTACAGGAAAATTTGACTTCCGTATACTTACTTAAAACGCAAAGAAATACACACTTATCGAACGAGCTGAGCGTAAGCGAAGCGAGTTCATACAAACAACTTCAGACCTGTCACCTGGCTACTGGGACGTCTCGGCATTTGGATGGCTTTTTGACTTAAATATTTTGTCCGACGATAACTTTAGTAACGTTATTCTGATCTTTTATGAAATTTCTTGGGGCTGTAGTAGAGATACATAAAATGTGTAAGTTCGTATATGAGCAGGATCGATCAAGTGGGTATGGAGCTAGAAGGAGAAAAAAAATCCTCCTTGGGGTCTTGTTATATTGGTTAACTCGTTTGTAAGTAAATCGCGAGTTCTCAGTTCGAGGCGGACTACTAGTTAACTTGCTGTTAACATTAAGTATCAGTAACAGAAAAAAAAACTCGACCATGCATTTACCAAGCTTCGTTTAAATTTGAAAATTTTTAATGAAGTAATAGCGAAAATTTTTGATTAATGTAATGCATAATGTTTTTACCTTATCCCAATTTCATTCATTTATACTACGTGCCAATGCCAACCCGGGAAAATGATATGGTAGTATATTACAACTGTTACAAGTACTTCAGTATGGCAGTGACCTTTTCCGACGTTTCTCGTGGACCGTCGGCGCCCCGGCGGGACCCTAGGGGCGCAACCAAGTAAACCAAGTTGGTAAATAAATCACAACTTGGGCACTTTCCTACACCATTTCTGTGGAGCTAAACATTGTTGACTGAGATGCTTATCGTAATCTCGCCGTTGGAATAACTAAGTACAGTCGCCTTCAGATATATCGGAGCGGCCAAATTACACAAAAATATCTGAACAACTAGTGTTGGGTTACTCAGTCGTGAGGTACCTCATTTGAACCCCTCATTCTGTTATTTTGACGCAGTACTTCACACCGGAAAAATGTCTTACTTCACTTCTCTTGAGCCCCCTCTACTCATTCCTTCACTTCACTCATTCACGCTCATCGCATACAAAAAATACACACACTTCAAATTCTTCCAAATACTCAAACCGTCACACATCCATTCATTAATTCGCGGCACTCGCCCTCGCGCTCACCTCAATCAACACATTTGTCACCTCGCGCCTCAAAACCTCGCGCGCCTCGAAAACTACGCACACCAAAATCACTACAAATCTTTCACTGCCTTTCAAAACTGCAAAATGAAACAAAGAGATACAGAGACTCAAAGGAGGGAGTGAAACAAAAGATCGAACCACATACCACTCGTCAAAAATACGTTACTTTAAAACACGACACAAAACAAAAGGTGTAAGCGCCGCATGATTTCATGCATCTTACGTCATTTTTGCCCGAGCATTGTATTTTTGCTAAGCTAATTTGGATTTAAAAGGCGATTAGGCGAGTAATTTTGACATAGAATTTTGAAAACTTCGTTGCATTGCTTTGCTATTATTTAGCTAACGCGAGGCACTCGATTTTTCGCATTGTCCGGTATAACGTGACCTCGAGGTTCACAACAACTACGACGTGCGATCAGGGAGCGCTCATAGACTGGATATATAAATATCGCTCGTTAAGCGATTGGAATTGTTGTACTACTGTGTCACTGTCACTTCACTTTGAATTGACGTTACGTTACCGGGAGCGTTCACGAAACTAGCTAGTAAATATAATAATTTACACACAATATATTTCTTAAATTTTTAAATTATTACAGCGGCGGAGTATCAATTAAAACAGTGAAGTGACCATTTAATTTGAATTGCTATTAAAAGGTAAGTATAATTTGCTAAGTAAGAGTATGACACTGACAGTAGTGATAGTCTGACAGTTGACGTTGAGTTGAAGGTTGAAGAGCAAAGCAAGCAATAAATAACAATAAGTTGCCAAAAACAAAGTTTCTGTTTCGTTTCGTGATTTTGATTTGTGTTCAGAAAATTTAATAGTTTTCTACAAAAATAACAAAACAAGCATTTTGCTTATGCGCGCAAATGTGTGCTAATTTTATGTTGTTATTTGCATGTGGAACTGACGTGAAAAATGTTACCGCGCTAAATGTGTTTGGTATTTGTTTTTTTCATATTGATGTTAAGAAAACATAAGTGGTAAGTTAGTTATTGCTATGCATGCTGGTTTATGTCTAAATAGAAATAATGAAATAGGCAATGATTCTCTTCACTTCGACAGTTAATTGATTTCCTGAAACATTCAAGTTTTAGGTTGCTAGTGTTGATAATAGGTTTCAATTAGTAGGTAATTAAAATATTGTATTATAGGTTTGTAATGTAATACTATCAAATAACTGGGATTTAGGCCGAATGACTTACAATAGGTACTTATCTAACAAATTAAGCTGCTTTAGGGATAGGGATTATACATAGTACCTGGTCTGATTTGATTTATTCCTAAAAATCTAATGATTTGTTCCTAAATTAACTAATATATTGAAAATGTTAATATGTGATAAAATAAATGGATAGTAATAGTATATAACTGAAGAAATTACAGAACATTAAAAAAAAATTGTTGCCGATACGTTTTTTGAACAGTTAATGCTGAAAATAAGTTAGTGTACCTCACCTCATTTGAAGTAAGACATTGTACCACCTCATTTTTTTAAATGAGGTGCTCACTCAAACTCATTTTAAATTGATGTCCTACCCAACACTATGAACAACGCCTCTATTGTCAAGGCGATAAAGTGCATGTTCAGATATTTTTCGGTACCCCCCTGGTCGTTCCGATATATTTGATGGCGACTTTACATTTAATGTTTTCCTACAGCCACCAATTATATCGGAGCGGGCATGGTACTCAAAAATATCTGAACATGCACTTTATCGCCTTGACAATTTAGGCCTCGTTTAGATATTTATGACCACCTTGGGTGCTTCGATATATCTGATGGCGACAGTACAACAAAACCCAAGAAAACGATATGTTACAACTGTTACAAGTACTTCAGTATGGCAGTGACCTTTTCCGACGTTTCTCGTGGACCGTCGGCGCCCCGGCGGGACCCTAGGGGCGCAACCAAGTTGGTAAATAAATCACAACTTGGGCACTTTCCTACACCATTTCTGTGGAGCTAAACATTGTTGACTGAGATGCTTATCGTAATCTCGCCGTTGGAATAACTAAGTACAGTCGCCTTCAGATATATCGGAGCGGCCAAATTACACAAAAATATCTGAACAACGCCTCTATTGTCAAGGCGATAAAGTGCATGTTCAGATATTTTTCGGTACCCCCCTGGTCGTTCCGATATATTTGATGGCGACTTTACATTTAATGTTTTCCTACAGCCACCAATTATATCGGAGCGGGCATGGTACTCAAAAATATCTGAACATGCACTTTATCGCCTTGACAATTTAGGCGTCGTTTAGATATTTATGACCACCTTGGGTGCTTCGATATATCTGATGGCGACAGTACAACAAAACCCAAGAAAACGATATGTTACAACTGTTACAAGTACTTCAGTATGGCAGTGACCTTTTCCGACGTTTCTCGTGGACCGTCGGCGCCCCGGCGGGACCCTAGGGGCGCAACCAAGTTGGTAAATAAATCACAACTTGGGCACTTTCCTACACCATTTCTGTGGAGCTAAACATTGTTGACTGATACTTATCGTAATCTCGCGGTTCGGAATAAATATCGGTATATTTAATGTTTTCCTACAGCCATCAATTATATCTGAGTGACCAAGGTGGTCACAAATATCTGAACAACGCCTCTATTGTCATGGGGATAAAGTCTATGTTCAGATATTTTTGAGTACCTTGGCCGCGCCGATATATTTGATACCGACTGTGCAAGTCAGGATTCGAATCCAACACTCCGCAAAACCCTGGACTCGACTACACTCGCTTGTTTTTCTAAAGTAGTAGAACATCTTCTTCATCTTCCTCCTAGCGTTTGTTTCAGCTTGGGGTCCGCTTGACAGCCTAATCCCATGAATGCCGACTGCCGCTTGACTGCCATCTGATCTTCCAACCCAGACTAGACACTAAGACACTAGGGGCCTATCGGGTGTTAGGTCCGGTTTCCTTACGATGTTTTCCTCCATCGGAAAGCGACTGGTATCAAATGATATTCCGTATGCGTACATTTTTTTATTTATTTATTTATAACCTTCCTGTAGACATACATTACATACATTACATAATTGAAAGTGTGAATATAATTTACATACCTACCATTCAATGTTTAAGGCCGTTCCTCGATTCGGACAAGCCACGCCCATCCGTTAGAGACACGTTTATGGTTCCCGTGCACGAAAGTAAGAGATGCAGCGCTCTTAAGGATCAGACTTCTTGACTAAAATACAATAATTATAAGCGATTCTATAAAGTTTTGTGTAATTTTGTTTCTGTGACTTTTTAGATAAACCAGAATACCATATTTTTTACTAAGTTATATTGCTTAATCTCTTATAGTTTACGTAAGCTAAGAAAAATAAGGGGAAAAAGGACCCAACTTCGGATTTTTTTTCTATCGAGGCAACTTTCAGTAATCGTGTTTCGGCTTGTGCCAAAAACAAGAGCATATAGTCTAATAATATATATTCGAAAATAAATTTAGTCCCTTTTCCCGTTTAGTCAATAGAGCGTTTGAAAAAACCTATAATTTTTCAAAGTAGCCCAAAGTTTTTTATAGTGTAGAATTGTACATGCAAAGTAACAAAAAAATAATTTATATTGTTTATCTATAGTAATTAAATTAATCTATTCTATTCATATTATATTTTAATTCATCACTTCACTTATTCGCACAAGTGTTTATTTTTAAATTTTCATTATTCTATTTTATTTATATAATAATTTTTCATTTGTATCATTATTGTCTATTGGTAAGTACAAGACTCTACAGGTCATCCCATTGCTGGGCAAAGGCCTCCCCCATTGTCTTCCAGTTTCGTCGGTCGGCGGTAAGTCGCGTCCAAAGGACGCCTAACTCCCGGAAGTTCTGCAGCTCGTCTCGCCAGCGGACTCGCGGGTGACCACTCCCGCGCTTACTATATCGTGGATTCCAGTCAGTGGTCACGCGGGTCCATCTGCCGTCTACGGAGCGCATTACGTGTCCTGCCCACTTCCACTTAAGGGGCTACTTTGAAAAATTAAAGGTTTTTTGTAACGCTCTAGTGACTAAACGGGAAAAGGGGTTGAATTTATTTTCGAATATATATTATTAGACTATATACTCTTGTTTCTGGCACAAGCCGAAACACGATTGCTGAAAGTTGCCTCGATAGAATAAAAATCCGAAGTTGGGTCCTTTTCCCCCTTATTTTTGTCAGCTTACGTAAACTATAAGAGATTAAGCATTATAACTTAGTAAAAAAGATGGTATTCTGGTTTATCTAAAAAGTCACAGAAACAAAATTAAACAAAACTTTATAGATTCGCTTATTTATCGTAGTTTGGGCAAAAAGTCTGATCCTTAAGAGCGCTGCATCTCTTTCTTTCGTGCACGGGACCCATAAACGTGTCTCTAACGGGTGGGCGTGACTTGTCCGAATCGAGGAACGGCCTTAAGTTTCTTAGCATGGTAGACGACATCGCTAATCTTAGTTTGTTGTCGTAAGCTTTTATTTCTTATTCTATGTTTTAGTGATGAGTCCAGCATACATCTTTCCATTTTTCTCTGCGCTATTTTTAATCGTTTTGTTTCATCTTGTGTAAGTTTCATCTTACACAAGATGCGTACATAAGTTTCGAAAAACTCAGTGGTACGAGCCGGGGTTTGAACCCGAGACCTCCGGATTGCAAGTCTTACGTCTTACCGCTAGGCTACCCTCTTATGGGGCCCACCCACTATCAGTCCGCCTGACGATATCGGCCTGTCAGTTGTTCGGAGCCGTCAAATGTTTGTTCTAATGGAGCCCACCCACTATCAGTCGGCCTGACGATATTGGCCTGTCAGTTGTTCAATATTTGTTGTAAAATTTTTGTTCTAACTGACAGGCCGATATCGTCAGGCGAACTGATAGTCGGTGGGCCCCCTTAGAAGCAGCAGTAGAAAAGTAGAAATAGTAGTATTCTACTTCTAAGTTGAACATTTTACAGATATATCGTTTTTATCGCGCATCGGACGTGTCTAAACTGCCAATATTGCTCCGAATCGTCAATAAATATTGACGTAATATGGCACGTACACAACATTATGTAAGCAAATGTGAGTTTTATTGTTATGATGGGTGAAAACATACTAACAGGCAAAGACACTAAGCGGAATTCAGCTATTATTAAAAAAAAATTAAACATAAAATAACCGACTTCACTTAGAATGCGCTATTCCAAGAGGAAAGTGGCCGAGTTGCTGTAAAAAATAGTGAAGTCACTATAATAGTTGAAGAGTTCTCTCGATTTCTCCAGGACCCCATCATTAGATCTGGACCTGGTGACAATGGGACCAACTGTGAAGAACGAAAAAACATCTCAAACAAAAAAATATTTTAGCCGTATTCGAGTAATCGGTGAATATACATTAAAAAAATAGCAATCACTAAACCGAATACAGAACCTCCTGCTTCTATAAAATTGAAGTCGGTTAAAAAAAACAAAGATCCCAACGAATTGAGAACCTCCTCATTCGAAATCTTGAAGTCGGTTGGAAACCATTGAAAGGCGTTGGACTTAGTTAGGATATTGATGAAATCTAGTTTCGTCCGTAATGGGGAATGCCGGTAAATCATTTGTAGAGGGCGCTATGCCAGATTCCCAATGAGAGAAAGAGACACACACAATGAGAGAAAGAGACAATTAATGAATGGTACTAGTATGCAGTCAAAAAGATTTTCTTAGGCAAAAACCTTCCCTATTGCGGACATTCCCTCTGCAGCATTTGAATATTAGTGTATTTCAGAAACCGGTGGATTTCAATTTCGGAGCAATATCGAACAAAACATTGAGTCATTTTCATGAAAATAAATAACTACTTCCCGCCATACATATTTAGCTTTTCTAAGGACCAAATGTTGTAGATGTCACTTTGACAGTTGCGTTCCCCATTAGAAAAAGTCCTAATTTATGAGATTTCTTGGTATGGATGGTAAAAGGTAAGGATGGCAATTTCTATGTTACAAAAGTGTACGTCAAAAGGCGTTAAATTGATGGCGCCACTATAGCTATAGAATATATTGTATGTATGTATGTAATTTATTTGCAAAGAATAAGTTGGTACCATATTAGTCTTAGGTGGTATTCTAAGTGACAGTGGGTTACTTATTCTGCTATTTGTACTCTATACCGCGTGTATATTTGATATTACCACAAAAGGAAACCAGAAGCAGGTTTTGATGTTTTAAATCGCCATTGCAATAAATATTTAGTTAATTGTTAATTAACACCGAGTAATGAATTTTTTAATTTATTTCACTCAGCAATGTACTGCGTATACAGTACAATGTGACACATATCAATTGTGACGTTTTAAAGGCAAAGTAATCAGGTAGGAGCAATACATTGCGTGCTGAAATATTTTATATGGAAAAATAAAAGTCGTAAAATTTTAATAAAACATTTACATTTTAATATCAAAAATACACGCTGTATAGGTACTAGACTACTATAGTAGCCCTCAACCAAAGTGACGACCGGGGCCATAAAACCCTTGAGCTCGCGTTATCAGTTATCCATTGTGTTGCATTGTGGACTTTTATGGCCCCGGTCGTCACATTGGTTGAGGGCTACTATAGCATATATGGTGGCGCATATGCAGCGCACTTTACTCCGTCAATAACTGTTAAGTTGCTATAGCTAATATACAAGCGCCACTCGGGGAGATTTCGAACTATTATTTACTGTTTACAGCTGGACACTTTCTCGACCGTTCTCCTATAAGAGATACTTATCCTCCTTATACCATCCATACTTCTTGCCACCTTGCAGCAAGTTAATTGAGATTCTGTATGAAATACTGCATCTCACATGAAGACATTAAAATAACAACCAAGTTTAAGTGCCAGAGCACTATATTTCCCCATTTTTATTTAAATAAAATGCAAATCTGGCTGCATATTAGTTTTTTTTTAATAACACGACAGCGGTCACGTCGCGAGGTCCCTAATATTGTCACGGGTGTTTTGGTGGAATGGCCGCGCGCTAGGGCTGCCAACTTTTGGAAAGCAATGGCGTATCGTTACACACCAAATACAGGGTGTAACGAAAATACTGTTGATCCTTTTAAGGGCGTAATTGGTATCGTATTGGGACTAAGAAAAAGTAGGAGAAAAAAATTTTGAACGCGATAAAAAAAAATTTTTCTATGGGACATGTGGTCCCAGCTGGCTGACTCTCCATACTAAAGCAAAAAATTTTTTGCGCGCGAAAAACTTTTTTTCTTACTTTTTCATAATCAAAACACGATACCAATTATGCCCTTAAAAGGATCACCAGCATTTTTGTTACACCTTGTATATGTCGGAAAGATCATAACCTCGAGGAAAAGGTTCAGTACCTATAGGTTTCTTCTGTCTATACAGGGTTGGGCAGAGTAACTGTCCTATTGCAATACACTCGTTTATTTAAATCAATAATATAGATTTCCATTTCCTGCATATAATTTTAAAACGTCTATATTATCGCCTTCATGACTTCCAAAAGACGGTTTGATTACACTATGTTATGTGTATTTTTAAAAACAAATGTTAAAAGTAGTGCAGTTGGAACATTGTACAGAGAACATTTAGAATTTAGCGCGATGTTCAGCTAACCGAAAAATGTAAAAATCATGATAAGGTTTAATACTGCGCACCAAAAATCGTTTCAATGAATCTTCTTCTGCTGAAATCAAGTGAAAATTTGGTACATTTCTGATGGTTGTGTCGAGCAAGGTCGTTTACATGCACCTACGATTAACTATAATGTATGCGGCACGGCGGCCATTATGCAAAGAAAATACGTTTTAATTACAGGAGATCGACAAGCGACAGACTAATAGAGTGTATAGTGTCTTATTAAGAGATACCCTGGAGGATATGTTAGCCATAAGATGATTCCAAAAAGCCAGGCAGTCAGGGTATAACTTCATGGGGAAATGTACCACATTAGTCGGAATTTGAGGCTGACTCTTTACATTACAAAGTACGCTATACGTATCCTTAGAGAACTAATTAACTACCGATATTTCGGTATGAGGATATATGCAGAGCTTTATTAAGATGACATAAGGCTAGTTATTGGGTTTATTCTAGGGTCGGGTAGTCAAATATGGGACGACTAGGCAGAAGAGGACGTGCGTGCCGCGTGAAATTCCTTTTATGGCAAGATGCTTAAAATTATACAAGCTAAGGAAGAGAGAATAAAACATATCAATTAATGTGGAATATATAGAGTGTGTTAAATATAATTAATAATATAACATCTCATATTATATTGTTTTTAAACTCGTATACAACTTTTAAACTAGGACAGTTACTCTGCCCAGCCCTGTAGGTATATTCGGATAGAAAAATAAAATAATGTAAAAAGACATTTTCGATAACTAGCCATATTGTGAGAGCTGATTAGGTAAGTCATACTGAACAACTTTTTTTACGGGACCAACCTGCAACGCCGAAATACCTAAAAAATTTGGCTTCCCCATAGAAAACATCAACGTCTCATTAGCATGTATGAAACGAGCAAAAATTTTTTTGTGATTTCGAAGTTGATTTCATAGTAAAAGTTGTTTAGTATGGACCAAATCCTCTCGCTCAATATGGCATCGCAAAAACAGCCTGTAAACTTAATTAGAATAGAATAGAAAAAACTTTATTTAACATCACAGACAGTACAGTACAATACAATAAATGTTAAATTAAAAAAACAAATTGAACTTAAATACTAACAAAACAAACAGTATCATTAATGTGATGCTAAAAAGGGGCTCGACTCAGCATAATTGGAACCGTCATGCCATTTTCGATGTTTTTGTCTGCTATTTTATGTGTATTTTATTTGTTTATTTATCTACCCTGTGTATGTAGTATATATACAATACAATACAATATTCTTTATTGCACCAAAAATAAAATAAAATATCATAACATATATATAATATATATATATATGTTTATCGATTATTTTATTTGTGTAAGTATGTGATGTATAATAAAATTATCATAATTTATTTGTTTTAGTTTACTGGTTATTCACTGTTTCTTTTGTTTTGCCTACTTATACGATTATTTTCAACTAGATAGGTATCCGCTACCCTAAGGTTGCCGCCTGGAAGAGATTGCTAGCGATAAGACCGCCTGTTGTTTGCCTCTATTTTTTATCGGTGTACTGCACTATTTTATTGAGTTGTGCAACAAATAATATTTGTATTGTATTGTATGTGCAAAATGCATGAATGTCCGAAATGAACATGTGGAGTTTACCTTAAAGTAATTATTACACTGTTCACCTTTCATTATTATACAAGCATATGAATTAAAATAAGTATTGATGTAAATAATTGTTGTTAAACCTTAAACGAGACTGCGGAGACCACGGGCTAGCAAGCGCAGCGTAGGACGCCCACTCACAAGATGGACAGACGACCTTATAAAGGTCGCCGGAAGACGCTGGATGCAAGTCGCTTCCGACCGATACTTATGGAGGTCCAAAGGGGAGGCCTATGTTCAGCAGTGGACGTCTTATGGCTGAGATGATGATTATGACGAAACCTTAAACAATAAAAAAATGTTAGAAATAAAAAAGTGACAGCCCTACCCGAGCACCCTTGCGTATTGTCCCAGTCGCGTTTAATAAAAAGTTTTCCAGAATATTAGGGTCGCTAATAATCTCCAGATTATGTGATAAAGGCCCGGACGGCATTCTGCGAGTTTGCACGTGTACGGAATACCGTCCCTTTGTCGAATAGCACTACTATGTCCGGAAAAATCTTATTGTGACTACTAAAATACAAAAGTAGCATAATTTAGACACTGTTGCCCCGTTAGCACAAGAGTGACGCTACAGCTCGCGCGCGAGATAGTCTATCCGTCCTTTTCTGATTGTATCAATTAAAAAGAGACGGGTAGTCTACCTCGCGCGCGAGATAGTGTCGCATCAGTTTTGTGCTACACTGAGAAAAAAATTTGTTACTAACAACCAAACTTCGTTAGGTAGTAACTTAAGTTTTGGGACTTCAAAACTAAGGCTTACTATTACTTACCAAAGTGTTTTGTTGCTTATAAGTAAACTTTGTATGGGCGTGAGACGTGGACAATGCGGCAGAAAGATAGGAACCGATTGGAGGCTTTTGAGATGTGGTTGTGGAGAAGAATGGAGAGAATAAGTTGGACAGGAGAAAAAACGAACGAGGAAGTGCTGCAAATGGTTGGAGAGAAGAGGAACCTACTGAGAACCATGGAGAATAGACGAGGCAAAATGATAGGTCACTTGATAAGACACGACACTTTCTTTAAAACTATATTAGAAGGCAAGATTGAAGCTAGGAGAGGAAGAGGAAAACCACGAGCAAGCTATACACAACAACTAAAAGAAAAAGCAAATGTCGTGTCTTACAGGGACCTAAAAACCTAGCCGATGACCGCGAAAACTGGCGCATACTCCACCGACAAGAGCCATGCTCTTAAATTTTGATGATGATCAAGTAAACTTTGAGTTATAAGCAAATAAACTTAACTCCTTACGGAAATTAGTTAAGTTATTATTATTAATGAAATAGCCGAGGTAGTTCCCTTGTCCTTTTTTTTTTCAATAATAATAATAATAATAAACCCGCGGGGGCAGCTTGTGGCGAGCTGACGGTGAGTGGCGACACCGCGGACCCCTATTCCGGAGGGCCCTTTCCATCTGGCCCTCGCCTCTGTGCTTGCCTTAACTGGCCGGTCAGAGTGGAGTCGCAAGAGCGGGACCTATGCTCCAGGTTGGAAGTGTAAAATGTCATAACGCCGGCGGCCTGCTGAACGGAACACCGGGATCTGGCTACCGCAGACTCACCTCTCGACAACCTCACAGCCACTCTCAAGTGTTGCGCCGTTGTCGCACCGTGCGTGCGGCCATTGCGGGGCCCACTCAATGAGTTGGCGAGTCACCACCTGCCTTTTACAATTTTGAGACTGATTGTCACGGCAGGTGTCCGCTAGTCTCCTCCCATAACCCAATATCCAGACCATCCAACTTTCAAACCAATAGCCTTGTGACCTTAGTTCCCATCGCAGTACAAAAGTGCTGCACTGCAATAGTCTTTGCACCTGGCGGGGACCATCTCCGGATGTATAATGTTGTGCGTTCGTAGATGGTATCCGCCATGTGTATCCCTTACTTTTATATTAAATCGTTTTAATGGGCCTATGCGCTGTTGGCTTCGGCTCCACGCATGCCTACCAAAGGTCCGGGACCCCATGGTCCCGAGATATGGAAAAAACGTACAAGTAATAATAATAATAATAAGTCTTCAGTAGTTCTATCAAGATGGAGTTTGGTGTTGATAAATGTGCGGTTATGCATGTACAGCGGGGGAAAGTAGTAAATTCAACAAATTTGCAACTTTCTGAGACAATGACGTTCAGATCTATCTCTGAATCAGAAACCTACAAATACCTTGGCATGTCACAGTCGTTGGGTATTGAGGATGTGGGTATTAAACAGGCGTTGAAGGAGCGCTTCTTCGGTCGGCTGACAAAAGTACTCAATAGTCTTTTGTCAGGTGGCAACAAGGTGCGCGCCTTCAACGCCTGGGTGATGCCCCTACTCACATACTCCTTTGGCATACTAAGGTGGACACAGACCGAGCTGGATGCCCTGGATCGGAGGGTCCGTCTATTGCTCACCACACACCGTATGCTTCACCCACGCTCGTCTGTTATGAGATTGTACATCCCACGAAAGTGTGGAGGTCGCGGCTTTTTAAACGCCAAAAATCTCCACAACCGTGAGGTGTACAATCTCAGGAATTATTTCCTTAACAACGAGTGTGGGATGCATCGTGATGTGGTGACAGTAGATAAGAACCTCACGCCGCTCTCCTTGGCGAACGAGAACTGGCGCAAACCTGTGGTGCTAAGCACCGAGGATCGCAAGGCGGTATGGAAGAGCAAGGAGCTACACGGGCGGTTCTACGGGGCCCTCACGGGACCCGACGTAGACCTGCTCGCGTCGGTGAACTGGTTACGATTCGGGGACCTCTTTGGAGAAACCGAAGGTTTTGCCTGTGCAATTGCGGACGAAGTTATCATGACGAATAACTACCGGAGATATATCCTGAAGGACGGTACGGTCGACATTTGTCGGGCATGCCGCCGTCCCGGAGAGTCACTCAGGCATATCATCTCCGGTTGTTCTCATCTTGCTAACGGCGAGTACTTGCACAGACATAACCTCGTAGCCAGGATTATACACCAGCAGCTTGCTCTCCTATACGGTCTTGTGGCCCACGAAGTGCCGTACTACAAGTACACCCCTGTGCCAGTTCTCGAAAATGGTCGTGCCACGCTCTATTGGGATCGATCTATAATCACGGACAGGACTATTGTAGCCAATAAGCCTGATATCGTGGTAATAGATCGACCGCAACGCCGGGCCATGCTCGTCGACATCACCGTCCCATGTGACGTGAACCTCGTGAAGGCTGAGAAGGACAAGTCCAGCAAGTACCTAGACTTAGCTCACGAGGTAACCGCCATGTGGGAGGTTGATTCGGCGATCATTGTGCCGATAGTTGTTTCTGCGAACGGTCTCATAGCGAAGAGTCTCGACCAACATCTCGAGAGACTTTCGCTACGGGGTTGTGGTTGGATCAAGGGTCAGATTCAGAAGGCGGTAATCTTGGACACGGCGCGCATAGTCCGAAGGTTCCTCTCTCTGCGGCCCTAACCACCGGCAGCCTGGGCCCTGCCCTGTTGCCGGCGGCACCCTAGGTTAGGTTTTTTATAATGTTTTTATTGTATTTGTATGTTTTAGATGTATTTTGTATTTTACTTTTATAAAAATGTTATAAATTACCTAGCCTAAGACGAAAGAAAAATAAAGAGCATAATAATAATAATTTATTTATTAAATCCTTATTGCTATTTTTACATTGTGCTTATCAATGTAGCGCTGGTGGTGTATACAATGTGTAATTTTATACTTTTTTATATTTAATTAATGTAATTAAGAGACAATGTACAAATGATTTTCGCTATGCAGCGATACATTGATGCTTAGAAAACACTAATAAATAAGCTCTATGAAAGAACGGAAAGAGAAGTGTCGTAGAATGTATGAGCTCTCATATGAACCACGACACTTCTCTTTTCGGACAAACTCTACTTGCACGATATACGATACGCTATCAAACTGTGGTCCTAGTCAAATATTTCAGGCTCCTACAACACGTTTAACTACTCATAGTAACCTGTTTTTATCGCTCTTTAGTGTATTACGGCTTATTTGATGGACGCAAACTCGTAAAATACACAGCCTCTGATTGCAAGCGATAATTCTAAATAGGAAAATAGTTCCCGGATTACACGATAGCATCGATGCATGTTTGATTTGATTAAATACGGCGTAGATGCGGCATTCATGTGTCCATTAGGTATTGGATGTGGGTTAGTGGGCAATAATAGTAGACAGACGAAAAAAATGTTGGTTAGTGTTAGACGTCTATTGTATTTTTCTTTTTTTTCCAAATCTGTACAATTTACTTTTACAAAAATATTAGTAGTAAGTATTTGACATTACTACCTATCATTTAATTTTAATTACGACATCGATTTCAACACTTATATGACTAATTAGTTTCTGTGTTGTGTATGCTATGTTTTCATATTTCTACGCCAATGTTGGCAGAATATGCTGTTCAATACCGTACCTAATTATTGACATCTATTGTGTATGTACCATATTCTGTGAAATTAATTTATGATTATGATTATCATAAAATATTTTTCCCATAATAAATAGATTTTTATTAGAAAAAATTTGGTACCAACTAGTTGTAACGGTTTGCCGTTATATCTAATAAAAATCCTATAAAGCAAAATAAAACTAGAAACTATACAAACCTAAAAATTACTATAATACACATGATAAACATAGTTACATTAAAAAAAAAAAATTAATCTTAAGTACTAATAAAAAAACGCAAAATAAATCTTCAAACAAACAGAATTGACGACTGCATTTGTTATTAGTTAAAACTAGATGCGAATACAAAAGACTACGTCACCTGCTCGCGATAAGCGGTGTGCACTGGCCAGCTAATGGGACACATACGCGAGCGCGGCATTCCTACCACGGCTACGACAGCGAGAGGTCAAACCAAACTAAATACTCGCATACGAATTTAAAGTTTAACACGAAATGGTGTGAAAATTTTTAACATGGTGCTAAATTGATTTAAAATCAGTGTTTTAGTTAAGTTCCAGTATTTCCCCAAATAGGGTGAGTGTTTGAATATTTTGTATTACTTAGAATAAGGTAGATAACGTATATAGTGTTAAAATAGTAATAAAACATTTTCTTAGTACAATCATCTTACATTTAGTTCTTACTGTACATATTTCACAGTCTGCTTATTAACAGTATTTTGTCTATCGAAATAAAACTGCAAATAACTAGCTTCTAAAGCTTTCTAGAAAATGGGACTACCCACTTCATGAAAATCTTGTACATTCCAGATAAAATTATGCTTAATTTTAATTAAATTGTTTGTGATTACATGCCCAATTGTAGTTAACATGCATTTATAACGCTTTTAGTTGTTTCTAGTTAATAGAAATACATTTAGTAAATTTAATTTCACTTTCTTCTTTGTTTAATAAAAATAGTGATTTTGCCTGTGACTGCCACATCATTGATCACCATTTTAATGCTTGGGGTTCACTAAACCAGCCTACTTTCATACTAGCACATTAATTTGGCCTAAAAATCCGGATGTCGCAGACACTTGTTCGAAATAGGACTTTTCTTGAAATGCCCATTTGTCCGGATTTCCAGGGACCAAGTCTGGGGTTGAAATTGGAACCCACCAACCTGGATGCACATGCTCCTCTACGTTCCGGAAGGTTCCCGTGCTGCCGACCCGGAACCACACTGAAGTCGGCCACGTCCAAGTGCGACGATCTGCGGCGTAGTGCAGGGAAGTGACCCCTAACAAGGACTTGTTTCGCGCATACTACTGTTTATTTAATGCCAGCTCAGAAAAGGACTCACGACCTTGTTTTCTTTTAATTAGGTTAAATATACTTTGTAAAATTTAATCCAGGTATTTTTCTTATTTTTCTCTGTCTACCCTACTTCATGCGACGCTAAACGTCACATAGTGCAACCGCAATTTTCATTTTTAGGGAAAGGAAAAGTCGAATGTTATATTCGAATTAGCGCTTACGCTTATACAATTAATGAACAGCCAAACTAAACAAATTAACTTAAATATAGCTAGAAATGATACACTGAGAAAAGTAAGCGGTGAATACCACTGATAAACCATTAACTGCTTTAAATAGTTCCAGGGAAGCATAACGAATATAACGATCAATGCAGTACATTTTACTGTTCCGAAAACATTAAAGAATGACAGTAGGTACATTTTATCAGTAATTTTTACTGATAAAATTTTGTATTTCACTGCTTTTATTTATAATAAGTACAAATGGCGGACTTAATGCCTCAAGGCATTCTCTACCAGTCAACCATAGGGCCAAACAGAAATTCGCTAAAGTGGGTGCAGTGAGAGAAAACTTGCTGATTTATCCTAGTTATAACTTATTTATCCAAATGTTACTTCATATACGTACTTAAATATACTACTACAAATACTACATAAAATACACAAATACCATATATAAACATACTAATAATTAAAATAAGAATATATATATACATGTATTTCAAACATACACACACACACACATTTGTTTGTGCTTTTCAAACATTTATTGATATTGTACAAAACAGTTAACCTTAATGAAAATCACTTTACTTTGTGACAGTTAGATTTTTTTTCAGTGACTTGAGGTTGCCACGTTCTAAACTTCTAGTACAGTCGCCATCGGATATATCGGAGCGGCCAAGGTGGTCACAAATATCTGAACAACGCCTTTATTGTCAAGGCGATAAAGTGCATGTTCAGATATTTTTGAGTACCCTGGCCGCTCCGATATATTTGATGGCGACTGTACATGTATAAAACAAGAAGTGATCTCGCAGGGTAACCACGTGTCACAATTAGCCATGTCGAAACAGGATCCTGTAACCTGTAACACATCTAAAACTATTATATAGCATCTAAAGTTGTTAAATTTAATGCAGGCTTGTGTATGAATTTAATTACGCACCCGGTTGATACGGCTCGGCTTAGAACAATATTTCGAGAATGCCCGGATATAAACCGGTTTACATCGGATATAACCGGTAACTGTTGCAGAACAACCGCGATAGCGCTCCCATGAGCTTCATTCCAGCTTAATTTAATTTTAGCAGTACAAATTTAATAAACTATGATAGTATTGATAGTTGCAATACATGTACCCTATACTTTATATGTATATATGTCGTGCTATAATACTTTATATTATTTTGATCCAAATCGCATTGAGTAGGTACCTGTACCTACACATTAAGGATGATGCACGGTGTTCCGGACCGTCTCCAACACGGCACTTCCGACACTTCACTTTATTTATACACAGAACGACCTTCGAGGATCACGTGACGCTTTCTATACACAATTAATTGTCGGATTTGTCGTGTATTTTGTATAGAAAGCGTCACGTGACCGTGCATCATCCTAATATTCTACAGAATTGCCATTAGTGAACAATTCGGGACGAAACAATGAGTTATTTTGGCAAAAATAAATTAAAACTACTCCCAGCCATACAAAAACTTTTCTAAGAACCATTGTTGGAAATGTCATTGTGACAGTTGCCTTCCCAATTAGTCCCTAGAAAGGTAGCTATTACTGGACCGCGATTAGAATGGGATTAGATTTGACACATTTTCCATATGCTTACGTCAAAATTTGTATGGGTTGACAGCTAACTCAATCCCATTCTCATCGCGATTCAGTAATACTAGTCACGGGGCCGTATTCTAACTTTAAAACACGCACAGACACGATCCAACTTCAATGCAAATCCAATGCAATAACAACACAATACAGCTAACACGTCAGAATAAAAAATGACGGAATTTGCTTGAAATTACTGCGATGCAACTACAATACGACTTCAATATTGGTTGATAATTGGGTAAGTGTTGGGGTTATGTTTAAGACAGATTGTGTTGTTAATGTATTGTTTATACATTTTAAAATTAGAATACGGCACCCGGCATCTACTTTATTTAATAAACTGTTCACCTATATTAGTAATAGGGAATATTACGCAAAACTCTGCGTAGGGGGCGGCACTGGCACATCCAGAGGGCCTACCACGAAACACGAAAATAAGAATTTCGTTACCTGGTTCTCTGTCACTCTTTCATATTCGAGCGATAGAGAGGCACATGTCAAAATTTCGATTCTCTCGTTTCACGATAGGCATTTTGTAAACAAACCGCCTTGGTGCGCAAATGACATATTTATTCGTTATAAATTATCTGTGAAAACTTGTAAAAAAACTGTTTAAGGCCTAGGATGTATTAAAAACTCTATGGTTTACCGGTGTGCTAGTGCTGCACTCTGGTGGCAGAATATTGCAGTAATATTCCCTATTACTTAAATTAAGCGCCAGCCGCATTTCAACCCGGATGTTTCACGTTCCAATAACAAAGGAATTTCTCTGGAGTAGCGCTAGTGCTTAAAAACGAAAACATTTTAAACGATTTAAAATATTCCAACGCTATTTGTTAAATTATTTAGCCGGCTTATAATAGCGCGTTGTTTTTAACCGACTTCAAAAAAGGAGGAGGTTCTCAATTCCACTGTTTTTTATTTATTTTTTTGTATGTATGTTAATGTTACTCGATATCTCCGTGAATCGTGAACCGATTTTCAAATTTTTTTTTAATCGTACGGGTATAACCCCTAGATGGTCCCATTGTCACCAAGTCGGGGTCTGATAATGGGACCCCGGAGAAATCGAGGGAACTCTTCAACTATTATAGGCACACCTATAGTGATTTCACTATTTTTTACAGCAACTTGGCCACTTCCTCTTGGAATAGCGGATCCTAAGTGAAGTCGGTTTATTTTTAATTATTCATCAGTTATAAACAATGTTCAACTTATTTCCTGATAAATATTTTCGTTCCACTCTTTCTGCTTCATAACTTATTAATCAGGATTGTTCGAAGCTCAACGAAAGGCTTGTTTTTTAACTGTTAATACTCGTAATATTAGAAATCGTGATTTTGCATTAAAATTAAGGCAATTGCTGTAAGATGGAACCACCACTGGTTCAAGTGGGGATGGAGCGCCTCTCCCGCCTGTGAATGTGGTCACCCAGACCAGACTATCGAACACATCGTTCTGGAGTGCCCCCTAACTAGATACACAGGTCATATAGACGACTTTAAGACTTGTCAGAAGAGGCAGCTGCTTACCTAGGAAGGGCAAAATTTTAAATTGTAATTTTAACTTGTAGTAATAATGTTATTACCGTGTACTAATTTGTGTTATATATCCAGTGACATGTATTTAAGCCATACGATAAATAAAAATAACCTCAATGCACCCCAAGTGTTTTAATTTCTAAAGCTATTGACTTTTGAGCATATATATTATTGTTGCTTAATATCCAAACAAACTTTGTACATTCTAAATACACGAAACATTAAATAAAACCACAGCATCCTTTGCAAAACATTCAGACAGCCATTACATCCCTATCGCTATTTAAATTTTATTTACGACATACTTATATGTGAAATATGAAAACCCTCTTTGTTACCATATCGCGTTACAGTCCGACCAACATAATATACTTGTATGTAAGTTACCTATGTAATTTACTATGTTTAAATTTTACGTTTTAGCAGTAGGTAAAATAAATTTCAAAGTAGTTACCAACATCTTCATAATAAAGTTAAAAGTTTTAACCTAAGAATTGACGTAGACATTACGAGTACCTATAGGTAGGTAAGTATAGTTGTATTGTAGTAATAACTGAGAAGAATTGTTGTAGGTGTTTACGAAAGCAACTGCCATCTGGGAGCCGATTTTTGACATTCCAACGCACAAATTCAAAAAATTTAAGCTCGAAAATAAGCGCACACAAAAGTGTGTGGCCAATTTTTTCGCAAGAAATTAATAGTTTAAATAATCATGATTTAAAACTTGCATCGTTGTTATTTTTAAAACATAATTTCATCGTTTTATTCACAGTTTTAAATGTCACTTTCACAAAACAGAAAAAACAGTAGAAACGGCTTACGTCGTGATTAGTATCAGAACCAGGGAGCCAATTTTTGACTCAGAGCGCCCGAATTCAAAAAGTTTAAGCTCGAAAATAATCGCACACAAAAGCTTACGGCCAATTTTTTCACATGAAATTAATAGTTTAAATACTCATGATTTCAAATTCCTATCGCTGTTATTTTAAAAACATAATTTCAACGTTTTATTCTGAGTTGTAAATGTCACTTTCGAGTACTCGAATCTGAAAAATCACCCCCCAGTGTCGCCAAAACGCGCACTACCTCAAAAATGCATAATATGCCCATAGCGTAAAATGCATAGAATTTAAATTAATTCATCTCAGCAATGAGAAAACAGCGTAGCTTTTACGAAAATTAAAACCATCTAGCAACGTCCAAAATGAGGACACTTGTAACAAAAATCATATCACATGTTAATTTCACACTCCCGCACTCACGGCACGGCACGGTACAAACCGTACGACAGTGATGGACGGCGGGGCGCCGGATAAATGGTTTAGATTTTATTATGCTCTGTAGATAAGCTAGAGTTGCGAGCTTGTTTACAAGCGGAGCGTGTAGCGATTTCTGTGAGCTACACGCTTGAGGCAAACGTCCTTTGGTACCTAAGCTAATGCCATTGGGAAGTAGAATTGACATCCCTAAGAAATTATTTGTCCCAAAAGTTGTAGTGACCATCCAAACATTCTAGATTTCACATCTAGTATAGAATTTTATAATAAATCAATGGCTAAGCTAATGCCCAATTATTGATGGGGCGTGTCTTATAAAGCGACAAATTCAAATTTCACTATTTACATCTTTGAGCCGTTTTTATGGGGTGTGCTAATAATTGTATGAGAATGATCAATGTGTAAACTAAAAAGTTACTCTTTTTGCTTTTTCCTTTAGGTGATTATGAAGAATCTAAAATCTATAAGCCAATAACAGACTTGCGTAAGTTCTTGGATCTCATTCCTCTATCCTATGGGCGATTTTTGACTTACGAGCGCTCGAAATTAAAGAATTCAAGCTTGAAAATAATTTACTTCATACAAAAGTTTGTTACTATTAATTTTGTAAAAAAAATAGTTTAACTTGCCATGTTTTTTTATTCCTATCGCTATTATTTTTAAAATGCCATTCAACGTTATAGACGACGTTTTAGAATCGCTCCCAGTTAGCAAGTCGCTACCTATTTTACTAAAACCTCACGCTTAGCTCTTCTAATCGGAAATCTTAAAAATTACCCTTTTTGGGAACAAATGCTGAAAGAAAGCTTGTCTTCTTGTCTTTAAATATTTGCCTAAATATAAACACCAACAAGATTCATAGTAGGTACCTACCTAAATAATCGCCATATTAGTTACTCATTTTATTTATAACGTAACAATCAGTACACAATAACTGAACTATTATTTAAATAATTCCATAGTAATTTAATACATATACACATACGCCTATATCCCAAAAGGGGTAGGCAGAGATCACGGATTTCCATTTGCTACGATCAATGCAGCAAAATGGCTCTCCGTGAGCCACTTCTCGCCCCCGTGAAAAACGAGACATGATGGGTGGCGAACCGCATCGCCGCCATGCGGATGACTATTAAATAATTAAATGAATCACCACAGCGTTCTCACGAGCAGTAGGGATCAGAGGTTTCCTTATCCCTTATCCCTTAGTCGCCTCTTAGGACACCCGCGGGAAGAGACGGGGTGGCACTATTCTAAAGCCGGGCCCAAAACAGATATATTGCATCACATGTGCAACTTTCATGAGATCTGCATTTATGTGGAATAAGTACCAAAGCCAAAGTCAAATTGAAAAAAAAATTTTTTCAATTACTTTCGAATCGTCAGTTACAAATATTATCTTAAGCTAAAATATAATATAGAGCAATATATTGATGCAATTAGAAAAGAAATATATTTACTTGGACATATCAAAATTAATGATAATAATTTCATAATATGATCGACACACTTTAAAAATAAAATAAAAATGTATAATTAAATTCACTAGGGTAGAATATTTCTAGAATAAAATCTAATCTCGAATGTTTTATCTTAGAAGAAAACTTTTACTTTCCAAAGTAATATTGTATTAAAAAACTTCTGCACAACAATAAATAAAATGAACATAGGTATAAATTACGTAATTTTACGGTTACGTAGCTGCTACTTAAAGCATAAAGAACCTTTTTATCCAACTTGGACCCAAACGGACGGTTACCTGTCCGTGAACTCATAAAAACTCTTGGTAAGTATGATTCGCAGGGAATCTCAGGGGTTCTATAACTTATATCACTACATAGTATAAAACTAAGTCGCTTCCTGCTGTCTGTCCCTATGTATGCTTAGATCTTTAAAAGTACGCAACGGATTTTGATGCGGTTTTTTTTAATAGATAGAGTGATTCAAGAGGAAGGTTTCTATGTATAATTGCACCCGTGCAAAGCCGGGGCGGGTCGCTAGTATAATCTAAAACTGAGTTGAAACTCTAGGTCCATGGGTCCCAACGCACACAAGTTTTTTACAGAAATCGCGAAGCGTCTGGTTGACGTAACTGGTGACCGAAGAGAAGAGCTGGCGGTTTCCTCGTACAACGTATCAGCATTGCGATACAACGAGGAAATGCCGCCAGCATCTTTGATACAATGCCGCAAGGACCTAGTTTAGATTTGAGCTAATAGTTATTAATTTAGTTTGATATTTATACTGTAGTGCCTCTGTATATTTAATTATGTAAATAAATCTAAAATAGATGACATAATTATATTCCAGAAAACGTGACCAAGTCCTTCGGTGCCCGAGATGAGATTTGAACAGGCATGCTCAGCTTCCGTGGCTGACTGAATACTATCTAGGTACAAATCAAAAAATATTCAACAAAATAATTTGATTTGCTTCAAGGTTCTGTTAATTTTCATGTTAATATACTTAATTAGCAGTACCTATAGATCTGAGCTACCACTCCAAGTTACTTCCAGAGCAAAGGTGCGCATCAATATTGTTGTGTTGCCGCGTTGAATCGCTACGCCCAACCGAGATGGAACGATAGAATCAGAGGTCAAACGACGATCCATCTTGACGTCTTTACGGCTACGGGCTAACTGAATGAATTATAGTTGCGCCGAAACGGTCGCTCTGTAGGTAACATTCAGAAATCTTAATAAAATTCAACTATACAAGTATCTCGCTCCTCGTGATATGTCCAAGAAAGCTTAGAAAAAGTTCTTTAACGGTAAATAAACACCAACTTTCCCACTGAACCCCGATACCCAAACTCGAGAAGTTTCTCAGACGTTTTTATTTATATTTTCCCGTCAACGGTAAATTATGTGACAGCTCATTCTACCCCGGAACCGGACGGGCTATGGACATTTTAATAATGGGATAATGGAGGAATTCGCGAATGGTAATGCAGAGTGCTGCAGATAATCTGAGAACAAGGGATATTCACGAAATTCAGTGTTGCCGCCCGACCTTGTATCTCGATAATTAAATTAGTAATGAATCAACAACATCAATACAGAATTTTGTGAAAGAACCGCTATATATACCGACCTACATACCGACACAAAGTTTCTGATCTTTCTAAATGAAAATTATATAAAGAGTCTATTCTATGGCCTATGGTAGCAGTAGTTACAAGTCGGTTCGCAACCAACATTCATTGTTCATTATAAATATTATTTATGTTATGCAAAAGGTAGATAGATATCAGAATAAACGTTACGAGACTTTCTCCTATGTTTCCCGATTGTCCGCATCCCATGGGCCTCGTGGGTTGAAACAATGCTGCAAGTTTGGCATGCTCGGCTACATGCAATGACGGTTTATCACATTGCCCCTGGGGACTGAAAGTTGAGAAAGAAATCTGTGAGACAACTCTTGTAGTATTGATTTAGTTGGACACTTAGTATGTACCAAATGAGTAGTGAGATCTCACATCACATGAATACCAATACAGGGGCAATTGAAATTTGTATGTATACTTCCTAATTTCAATAGCCTCTCGTAATTTCCTGCTATAACGACGACTATCAAAGGCTAATATATGATAATAATATTAATGATTATTATCAAGTAATAGTAGGCTGACTGCGGCACTATTTTCGGGGAACCAATAACAGCTAATTTGGGAACATAAAGCTTCTTAGGTTCTTGGAAAGTCCATAGCGAAAATCTGTTCTTGATGTGGCATTTGCTCAGCTTGCATATACGTATTGAATTGTTTTAATAAATACGTCAAAGCAAACTGGTTTCAGCACTCTCCTAGAAATTGAAACCTTCGCTTTTCGAAAACACATGCGTAGTGATTAAACATAAAGTAAATATTATAAAATACCTTACGAATTTATGTTACCGATATTCTTACAAAGGCAAACATAACATACTGTCTTACCCATATCATAAATCCTCTGTTTTTACGTTCGTAAACCGCATGTAATTACCACCATTATTGCAACCAGTACCTACTGTAACATCAGTGTATCATCATTGCCACATCGATATATTGGTAACGTAATAAAAATCCGGCCTGCCCCCCGACCGCCGGCACAATCAAGTTGGCCATGGTGGTGCAATGGCGGTCATTCTAATAGCGCGACATTTAGGATTTATAATATATCTGTAGATAAAGTAGTATATGCAACTGTACGTAACTCTTGTGATCTTATTATGATACGAATCGCAAGCGAGAAAAACTATACTCGTGTTTTAAGAACCCTTATGACGTAACAGTTACATTCTGGTTACATAAACTTCTATTACATGAAAACCTTGCCAACGTTACAAGATACATGTAATGTTGTGCAGCACTAAAGGGACTTTATCTTCCAAGTTCTCGATTGCTCTGGGCGCCGTAAAGGTTCGCATTTTTCATTGTAACTTTTTATTGTTTTATTTAGGTACCTAAGTTATGTGAGATAGCCGTGGGAGTTGCTTGTCGGCCATTTGTCGACCAAGTAGCAAGAGTTTTTGATTCAGGTCATTTGTACTTTTCAACTTAGTGACAACTGATTTTAGAACTCGTAGACCGGGCGTTTTTTCAAAAACTAGTCATATTGTGCTAGGTGATTAAGATGGTCGGCCACATTGAACAACTTTTTATATGGGACCAACTCCAAAATCACAAAAAACGTTTAGCTGTTTCATACATTTTGACGGATCAGGATGTCGACGTTTTCTGTGTGGAGTCCAATTTTTTGGGATTTCAGGGTTGGTCCCATAGAAAAGGTTGTTCAGTATCATCTATCTCATCACCTCGCACAATGTGGCTATTCTTGATAAAACATTCTGTAGGTACAAAGCGTCACTGATAGACATAGGCCATGGTATAGAGGTATAACGGGGTCAGAAACCGAAACACAGTCATTTGTTAGAAAGTAAAACAGGGTTAGATTTAGCTAAGTATAGGTAATCCCCACATTAGCTCAACGCAGATGGGACGGATGTTACAATTACAGACACGTCTTTGTATTCGTTGGGATATTATAAGATTTATAAGTAGTAGTAGTATAATACTTTACGTCACTCTGGGCGGTAAATGAGATTTGCCGCCCACGGGCGCAGCGGCAAATCTCACTTCACACCCAGAAGAAGACGTAAAATTGTGTACGCACCACGGGCGGTAATAAAGAAGGCCTCAGATCGCTTGTTTATGGCCCTTACCTTAGGTTCGGGCCACAAATGCCCGCGATCTGAGCCATTCTTTATTTTACCGCCCTAGGTACGTAATGTACTATTATGCCACACCTGGCCATAAAGCGGCTTTTTCCGCACGCTGCGCGTACGGAAAAAGACGCTTTCTGGCCAAGTGTAAGCATAAAATGATGTACACAACACGGGAGGTAATAAAGAAAGCTCTCGATCGCATATTTACGTCCCTCGCTTGCAGCTCGGGCCGCAAACTTCTGCGATCTCGGCCTTTCTTTGTTTTACCACCCTAGTTGTGTAATGTACTAATTATTGTACAACAAAGAAAAATAATACAACAGGAAGAAAACACAATATTTGTACAAAGGCGGATTTATCCTTTAAGGGATCTCTTCCATTATATATACTTAGATGTTGATGTGTTGTAGATTTATTCACAATTCTTTTTTTTGTAAATACATCGTGATGGACTTCTATTTGACTGAAAACTTGATAAATGACAATATTTATCATAGAATAGCTATATGCTATATCAAGTAATATATATATAATATAAGGACCTACATTTATTTTACGAATTAAGCTTTTGAAGGTAGAACCTTGATTATTTCTACATATTTTTCAAATGTCATAATTCAACTTCTAAGGATAAAAAGGGACTGAATATTGTTAACGATTTAAATAAATATAAAGTCTGCTATCGCATCAAAAATTATACTCTTGTTTTCTCGAAGCAAATATACAGTAACACAAATGAGAAATCCCGGGCAGCGTAGTTTCCCAGACCTCGGCCATATTGGGGGCCATTACGCAGTTCCGGGATAAGACTGGTTCCGGGTACGAATTTTCACTAATATTATTTGAAGGCTTATTCTGAGAATATTTTTTGTATGATTTTGTAAAGTTGAGCGTGATCTGAACCCCCGTCCAATGTATTTACCCTTAAAGCATTTAACCAACCGGAGCGCCATTGACAGGCGTTCCCCTCTGCCGAAAATATATGACCAGTGGTCATACTCATAGTTTGGACTGATGTTTATCTGACGTCACTATTTTGACGTTTCGCATACATTTGACGTTCCCCTCCCCCGCAAAAATCGGCAGACTTTTTTTGTATTGAAAATGACAGACATGGTCGGTCCGATTGGTTGAATAGTCTAAGTTTTAACCCGACTGCCGTTGTCGAATGACGATGGGGTGTTATGTTTTTAAAGGGTATGTATGTATTCTGTTTCTTCAGCACGACCTAAAGCCTACATTATTAAAAGGGCGCGACGACGTGCTTACCTGTACGACCAAAAGCGCTCTTTCTCCCTCTCGTGAGACAGCTGGTCGCCCGTATTGATAGCGAGGACCAGCTGTCTCAGTCACAGCTCAATAGTACTCCACCTGCACACTACAGCTCCAGCACACTAAACACGAAGCGGGGGGGGTTTAGTCCGTAGGCGACTGGGACCCCAGTTGAGTCGGACATAACCATTTAGTACGGGCTAAATGGTATACATGAGTATTACCTCCCTCGCCGAAAAAAAAAAGCCTACATTATTAGGTGTAAATAGATTCGTCTTGATCGTGGGACTGCATAGGGCTTTATGGTGCTTTAATATGTAGTACGTTGCCATCAGATATATCGGAGTGGTCAAGGTGGTCACAAGTATCTGAACAACGCTTCTATTGTCAAAGCGATAAAGTGCATGATCAAATATTTTGGAGTACCTACCCTGGCCGCTCTGATATATATATATTGATGGCGACTGTACTTCAAGAATAACAAAATGGTGTCAAAAATTAAATCGCTTACGAAAGATCGCGCAATCATCTCGAAGTCGGGTTTTTTTATTAATTTTAACTACACTCACTTGTTTTGTGAACCTCTCAGTGTATCGACTGCTAGAGAATTTCCAAGAAATTCGAGCAACGTGCAGTGTGGTCACTCCCATATGTTTGTATATGTTTGAATAGACGCGGTGTCTAACGTACCACTAGTCGCGCCGTTCAAGGGTCAACTGCAACCGTCCAACGGTCCACATGGCATAAATTCCCGTTATGAAAATGCTGGATAGAAATCACATTTCTAAGTTGCAATGAATCATGCAAGTTAAATTAAAGTTTGCGAAAAGTTCCAGTTTCACAATAAGGCCGTGCTCATACGAAATTAAAGATACCGCCGTGAAAATACAGAAGCAGAGTCGGTGATAAGCCGGCTCTCGGGTGCGACCCGAGACACGAGACTTAAGGACATCAGGATATGATGCCATCGTACACACAAGGGTTACCAATGTATACAGCCTTGGCCAGAAGTATTGAGCATAGGTGTTTTTTGTTTACTATTTTGATGTTAAGCATTATTTCCCTATCCTAACAATGTACGGTAACGGTAAATGTTATATTTTATTTATAAATATAGAAAACTTCACTTAATAACACTTTCAAGGTACTTAAAAAATATGAAAACAGAAGGTACCAAAAATGTAAATTTAAGTCGGTGCGACATATTGCAAATATTCTATGCAGTTACTACTAACTTCAACAAAACATGCCTATTAGTTTAAATTAATTGACAAAATAACTTAAACAAAGATGGAAACGATGGACTAAACTTTCCAGTTTTGTATGAAAATCGCATTGGTGCTCAACACTTCTGGCCAAGGCTGTATAACTAACACTAGTGGCTATTGAGAGTCGTAGGCGTGTAGACCGCGCGAGCGTAGCTAAAGCTGAATAGAAATAGAAATATTTATTTATTTGCTTTGATATGGTTCTAAAATATAAAGTAGATGAGACACAGTATTCAGTCGACATAGCATCAACAAGCAAATAAGTACACGAGAGTAGTAAATAATCACTAATTTTTAACATTCATAATATTGGCTACGGGTGCCGCGATAGTTATTCATGAAATAAAACAATTTTGTACGGATTATATCGCGTATACTGATTTTAAATTACATCCCGACGTTTACAGCGTTAGTGGTCACGGGTTGACAACCCGTCAACCCGTGACCACGAACGCTGTAAAGTGTTCGAAACGTCGGGATGTAATTTAAATTCAGTATACGCGATATAATCCGTTCAAAGTTGTTTTATTTTAACATTCACTTAAAAATTAGAAAATATAGTTAAAATTAAAATATGTATTTTATAAATGTATTCTCCGCCATTTTGATAAAATGTACAATATAATTTGAATATTATAGCTACTTCCAACGTATAAAATATACTTATTTTAAAAACCTTTGTACCGTACCTATAAAACTCATATCGATGTCCAAAATAATATTAATACACAAAAAAAATTGGGAAAAAGTCCCTGTTACCCAATAAGCAAATAAAATACATGCACTGCCCGGGAATCGAACCCGGGTCGCAAGAATGGGAATCTTGCATGATACCACTACACCAGCAGTGCTTATCGATGGACGTGGAAATTGTAAATACTATCCCACACATTAAATATGACATTCCCTTGACATTCAATTTCGATCTATAGATACATTCAGAGAGAGTCCTTTTTACATGTGCTGAGTAAACCTTTGATTACAATACCATAATATATGGTTATGGTACGCACCATGCGATCAAAAGCAAGTTAAATTCGTATCTTAATATAGTAACTGAATGGGTAAATGCGTATTATATACATGCGCAGTTTCCGAAGTCCAAACCAATTTCCAACAATCTCTCAAGAAAACCACACATTTTTTTTTTTTTTTCTTCTTATGTACTTTAGGCGGTATTGCCTGTAGCCAATGTCAAGTATAAAAAGGCGGCAAATAAGAGCTTGTAAGATTCAATCTTTAGGTACAATGCATGGTACAATGTCTTCAATCGATAAGTATTTTGTTTAATCAAATAAGTTTTAGGCAACGTTGTTCGGTAGAAGTGGCATAAGCCTTGTTAGTTGCTATTTGTAGATTGATAGCTCCCTACAAATGGCTCGAGGAGGCTACAGGTTGTTCTGAACCAATCAATGGTTACACGCCTTTTAAGACTAATTCTTCATTATCCGCACACTTGTTCGTTAGATCACCGCACAATAAGCTATCTATATTACACACTGAACCACGAAAATGAACAAAAGACAAATAATTAATCCTAACGAGCTGCGACCATGACGAGCTCAACCCATAGACTCCACCACACATTTCATGACAACATTTTCTTCACTTAAATACGTCTAAACTTCAAGTGGCAACACTTCTAATCAAGACTTAGGGTTGAGAAAAACTAACCCAATATAAAAAAATATTGTAATTTTAATTTTGTTTAATTAAAATAGATTTTGTTATCTACAAGTTTTTGCCTCGACAGCCTTTCATTATAATTTTAAACAAAAAAGGAACCGACTTCACTTAGGCTCCGCTTTTTCAAGAAAAGATGCTAGAGTTGCTGTAAAAACGACTGAAATCACTATAGGTAGGTGTGCCTATAATAGTTGAAGAGTTCCCTCGATTTCTCCAGGATCCCATCATCAGATCCGGACCTGGTGACAATGGGACTAACAAAACAAAAAAAAAAAACAAATCGGTCCAGCCGTCTTCGAATAATCGGTGAACATATATAAAAAAATAGCAAAAAAAACAAAGATCCCGACGAATTGAGAACCTCCTTCTTGGAAATCGATATATTGTAATTTAAAACACACTACGATTCAGCGGTTTACAAGAGAGAACAGACAGCTACAGGTAGAATTACTTTCGCATTCATAATACTTATAAATTAAGAATAATAACCGATTATTTTGTTTTTTTTTCAAAAACCATTTAAATATTTTAAGATCTAACGAAAATAAATTTTACATCAATCGATTATATAATATGTTAGCCTCTATACGTCCCACTGCTGGGCACAGGCCTCCTCTCATGCACGAGAGGGATCAGGCTATAGTCCCCACGCTGGCCCAAAGCGGGTTGGGAACTTCACATACACCTTTGAATTTCTCCGCGGATGTATGCAGGTTTCCTCACGATGTTTTCCTTCACCGTATAGCGATTGGTAAATATCAAATTATATTTCGTACATAAGTTCCGAAAAACTCATTGGTACGAGCCGGGGTTTGAACCCGGGACCTTCGGATTGAAAGTCAGACGTCATTACCGTCAGGCTACCAACGCTTACGCCAATCGATTATAAAGTAGAAAAAAATAATCGATAATTATAAAATCGATTATCTATGGTAGAAGTCCCATCCCTACCAGAGCTCAACTTTCAGCCAATTGCATGAACGTAATTTAAACTTGGAATAACATTTTAAGCCTAGCTACACTCACTCAGTTTGATGACTGACCGTTATTCGCCAAATTGAACTGTAAAAATTATATTTTAAGGTTGTTTTTACTTTATACGGAGTTTCTAGGTTTGCGGGGTTATGTTGGCAATGCTTAGATACGTTTTCCTTAAACTTTTTGAGGTCATGTGAGGTCATGTAAAGGTGTCATTGCTTCGGAGAATAGATTATGTCTAATGACTTTTTGGACTTAAATTATAGGTATTTAGAGCAAGCAATTTTCATGTAGGTACCTACTAATATTCTGTATTGAAAACAGTTATTTGATGTTAGCTGACGTGTTTTAATAGGGTAATGGACTACTAGTTAGGACTATTAACTACTTTTTATGAAACGTGATTGAAAACGTTTTGTTACTATACCGAATTCATCCTTACTTGTTTTAGTTGTTTTATCATGTAAACAAACGTACTTCAGATTCGTGATTTTTACTTAATGTTTGTACTTCTAATATAGGCAATTTGTATATTTCAAATGTTTTTTAAGTTAAAATACTTCTTAAATCAGATTTATAAAGATTTACAAAAACCTGGTCCTTATTAGGCGAACTTACCTTACTTGAAGTAAAAAAACTATGGCCAAACTATATAATCTACCTAAAAAATTAAAATTTAAATCTACGTACAAAATTAAAACGAATATACTTACATTAAATTGGGTAAATTATCTTATCACTAATTTACTTTTAAGAAAATAAATGTGAAGGTCCAAACAACTTGGCTGTTGGGCTACTTCTGCTGCTTATACATGGCTTTGATTTTATTTGATAGGTACTTGGTTTAACAATTTAATAGCCTTAAAATAATAACAATCCTAGTACTGCACCAAAAATGTATTTTCCTTAAACGGCTATTAGACATTGCAACCTGCAGGGCCCAATCTGTTGTGTACCCTGCCTCTCCCTCCCCCTCCTTCAGCTCCCTACGGACCCTACCTTTAATTACACCTACCAACCTGACAGATTGGGCCCTGCAGGTTGCAATGTCTAATAGCCGTTTTAAAAAGAAGAGTTGTAAACAACTGTGCTCAGTCCCAGCAAGTATAAAATCAGCTCTAGGCGGCTGCGAAACTTCAGGGCACTTTGTCTAATGTCTTTGGTAGTTTGCTTGTTAAGGGGGATAAACTTTGAAGTGACAGGGTTTAAAAAGCGAGTTGCTCGGAATTTAAAGAATTAAGGTAAACGTCTTAGTATTCGTCACTAGCTAGGGATACACGCACAGATGTGTCCGCCGGATTTGTCCGACGGATATGCCCGGCGGACACATCCGTCCGTGTATGGCGCGAATTAAATGTTAGTATTATTTTTTATAAACTCGTTAATGAGACAAACAGTCAGTTAAAATAATTCATAACGGCGTTGTGCAGCCTTCCTTAATAATTTTGGAAACTTCTTCTTGGTGCATTTCTGAGTATAAATACCTATCTAAAGTTATAGTTTGCCCTAAATGGTCCTCACTCAGCTTAATGTCACCGAATACTCCCTTAGAGCTTTAAACCAAGGGGAGTAGCCATTGACAGGCGTTCCCCTCTGCCGAATGAGTATGACCAGTGGTCATACTCATTGTATGGACTGACGTTTATTTGACGTGCCTATTTTGACGTTTCGCATACATTTGACGTTCCCCTCCCCCGCAAAAAACGGCAGACTTTTTCCGATAGAAATGAGAGCGCGTCTCGCATCCGGTTGGTTTAATAATCAAAGAATACTCCATACGCCACACTCCGTGACGCTGCAAATATCTAACAGACGGGAATATCAAACTCAATTAATTTTTACACTTTTTTTCTAGGCGACTAAAAATAATAATAATTTCTAGGGAATTTTATTAAATGGTGTACTAGATCCAGTACGTAAAATTACTAGATAATACAGTTTTTTTTTGGTAAAAGGACAATTTTTTTGGTGTTAGTATATACTTTTAGTAAAACTGGTTTATAACCGTTAGTGTATGCATGTTAATATCCAGGATCCACAAAATTTTACTATTGATTAATATTTTTTGCTTGCTTTAACAAAAATTTCTCTCTGTGTGATTTTCGTTTTTTTTTACTAGATATTTTGTAGTTGTAGTCATCCATGGACTAATTTAGTACGTGTAGACTTTACATGAATTAAAATCCAGAACTTCCAACTTCGTTTACTTCTTCGTTTATTCGAAGTAATCAGATTACTAACTCCCTGGAACTGCGCTATCGAAACTAATGCAGTGTTAGTATTCATTGCATTTCTTTTCCTCAAATCCCTCAGTGCAGTCTTCGGGGAAATTACCCGATTCTGGGGACACGTGATATTAATGCTAATTTGATAATTGTAATCAGTATTTGCAAAACAGCGATTAGTTAATATATAAGTGTGCATTTATTTGGATTTATTAGATGAAATGCAAACAAAATAAAATATTTACTCTATGATTTTTGATTTTACGATTTCACTCAAGTTAAGATTTACGGAAATGAGCGATTTGTGTACGGTCGACGTCAAAATATATTTACACCTTTGCACCTTACTCCTTTGTAATAGGGTCCAAAAGTGTAAACATATTTTTGACTTCGACTGTACATTATCATGACTGGAAAAATTGAAGTCACGAGACTTAGAGGCCCGCCCCTTGCTAGATGGTGTGCCCAAATTAGTGCACCCATGCAATTAAAACTGCACGAAGCCATGAGCTTTAGCGAGGGACAGAAGCCTGTGGAGGAACCTGGCCCTACACAGAAATACATGATGTCACAATCCTCAGCTCTGAGGGAACGACTGATAATGATGATACATATACACATATGTTTTATTATTTTAACTCTCATATGTGGCTAGAGAAGCTTCCTAAACATCACACTTAATCCATCATTCTGAGCCGCAACAGTCCATAAATTCCCAAGTTGGCCTAACTTGGGCCAAGTTGGCCCAACTTGGGAAAGCGGGGGTATGTTAGTCACACACAAACGGTTCTAACTTCGAACTGTTTATTAGTATTCTAAAACGGCCTTCAAATCGGGATATCCTTTAAAAAATTAAAAAGAAAAATTTTCATTTGGACACCTTCCTTTCATCTATGTGACACAACGTAAATTAGAGGCTCTATTATTTATGTATCATTTAAGTAACAAAAAATAATTTATAAACTTACATAGATGTCATATACAAAGGAAAAAATTACCTAGGCCTCCGTTGTCGAAGGCTGGGATCGAACCAGCGTCTTCTGCATTCGCGGCAGACGCCTTAACCAACTTGGCCACCTGGTCACAGAAGCACCGGTCGAATTATCCTGTGTATTTATATGCAATCTTTGTAAATGCTAAGACGCATTTTGGCGTAGGTCACCTTTTTCTTTTTTATTAATGGCATATACTCCTTGCTTATATGAAATGTCACTGGCTGATTCACTATTTTGACAGTTTACCCTACGGGTGATGTCAAATATTTTGAAATGTGATATTGACAAGAGCCCAATTTCTTGTTACATTGTGCGCTGCGATCGTTCACGTTACCCCCACCATGCACGTCGCACATAGCCAATATAAGTTTATAAGTATTGTTAACCTAAAGCACCTGCTGCATCGTTTGCACATCTGCCTCCGTCAAGTGTGGCTATCCTAACATTAACCGCATACTAGGCGGTGCCTCCTAAGTCTCACCGACGCAATCGGGCTAGCTGACGGTGAAAAATGGCTTCATTTGCAACTGGATTTATGTGGAGAGTATGCTAGTTAGTTGGGCTAATTAAGGAGATATAGTTTGAACAGGCAGTTTCTCGCTTAGAACAGATCACCTCAACTATAAGATAAAGCATTCAACACAACTAGAGGTCACCAAATATAAGAGGGATGAGTATTTTGTCTTCTACCGATACTGATACTTTTGGTTTGCCACACTTCAGGGGGGTGATTTTTGAGATTCGAGTACTCGATTTCATGCAAAAAATTGGCCGTAAGCTTTTGTGTGCGATTATTTACGAGCTTAAACTTTTTGAATTCGGGCGCTCGAAAGTCAATAATTTAAAACAAAAAAAGAACCGACTTCACTTAGGATCCACTATTCCAAGAGGAAGTGGCCGAGTTGCTGTAAAAAATGGTGAAATCACTATAGGTGTGCCTATAATAGTTGAAGAGTTCCCTCGATTTCTCCAGGATCCCATCATCAGACCCTGACTTGGTGACAATGGGACCATCTAGGGGTTATACCTGTTCGATTAAAAAAAAATTTTGAAAATCGGTTCATGATTCACGGAGATATGGAGTAACATACATACAAAAAAAAAAAATGATAAAAAAAAAAACTGTCGAATTGAGAACCTCCTCCTTTTTTGAAGTCGGTTAAAAATTGGCCCCCAGAACAAGTTTAATATGTCTAAACAGCAGTTTTTAGGGTTCCGTACCTCAAAAGGAAAAAACGGAACCCTTATAGGATCACTTTGTTGTCCGTCTGTCTGTCTGTCTGTCTGTCTGTCTGTCAAGACCATTTTTCTCAGGAACGCGTGGAGGTATCAAGCTGAAAGGTCATTGGGCATTTTGTTCGGACATATGACCCACAGCGTACACAAACGAAATAGGGCTAGGTATGTAGGTAATTGTATCTGCTATTCAGTGGTATGAGTCGCATTCTTGCAAACCATGGGAGAATTGAGAAAAAAATAAAAATCTTTTTTTATCTTTATTTATTTCTCTTATTGTGGTTTGATATGTTCTCTTATAGAACAACGCATATACATATTTTTAAGATTTGATGTACTGTTATTTTGAAAAAATAAGTCCCTACGAGTTTCTTGCCGGTCATAATTCTTCTTGATTCAGAGGTGTAGGGTTAGAACTGGTGTAGTTTTTTTTCTCTTTTCCTTTGTTACACTGTCTGACGTGTAAAAGTCTCCTTGTGGACTACTTACTAAATGAATGTTTGAGTTAATATCGCAGATAGATAAAATATCATGGATTGCAGCAAAAATAGCGTTATGGATAGAACGGAGCCTTGCGGGACACCAGCGTTTATGTCCATGCCTTCAGAGCAACTACCGTCGACTACGGCTCGTATGCTTCTGCCGGATAAAAAGTTGGCATCTCGTCTGCACAATACCTCTAGCAGTCCGTAAGCTGGCAACTTCGACAGAAGATACCGATGCCAGACCCAATTGAACGCCTTAGCTATATCAAGGCTGACTGCCAATGCCTCTCCTTGACTCTCAATGGCTGAAGCGGTGAGTGAGATACACTAAAAGATCACTAATCGAGCGACCGTGGCAAAAACCATACTGGCGGTCACTGATCAAGTCGTGCTCTTCCGTCGATCTTTGCATTGATTACGATCAGTATGCGCTCCATAACCTTGTAGAGAAGGAAGGTTATAGCGCTAGGCCTGTAATTCGACGGATCTGTACTATCCCCCTTTTTAGGAAATGTGTGCACGAGGGCAGTCTTCCATCTTGCCGTTTATGGTACGAGAGTGGCGTTTATGGCGCGTTAGCACGGGACTAAACTCAGGAGCACAACGTTTGAGCACAACTGCTGGTATGTCGCCTGGCCCACACGACTTATGAACGTTTAATGATAGCAGTTCCCGCCGGACATCATTCTGTTTGATGTTAATATCCGGCATCGATAATGCGCACCACGGGATAGTAGGTGGCACGGCGCTGCCATCATCATTCAGGGTCGAGTTAATAGAGGCAAAGAGAATACCCAGAAGATCGGCTTTCTCTTTTGCACTATGGGCAAGCTATTACACAGTGGTGGTAAGGACGACCGACAAGTTTCCCTCGGCAGCTTTGGCAAGGGACCAGACGGCACGACTTTAAGTGGGGAAGCCTGCTAGTTTCTCACCAATTCTGCCGACAAAATCGAATTTGACTCTGGCGATGGCTCTTTTAGTGGTCCTCGAGGCAACGTTTAACTTACGTTTCCGTTCCAATTTGCTGACGTATACTACCACACGCGTCGCGAGCTAGTTAGCCGTGGTGGATCAGGGCGCACGCAAGGTGTCAGCGTCCGTATCAAGCAGTGATCGGGCGAGCCGAGAAGTGCATTTACTGAGACGGAATATCCGTCCAAACGTGTGGTCAGCAGGAGGTCCAGTAGAGAGCTCGTATGGTCCTCGATGTCTGGAATTCTCGTGGAAAACCATACCAATTGCGAGAAACCATAGGCCAGAGAGAATTCCTGAGCAGACCAGCATGGTCGGTGAACCGAGAATCAAACCAATCAATGTGGTGGACATTAAAGTCTCCCAAAATCACCAGTTCAGCGGATGAGTACTGCTCGAAAACTCTGTCGGTTGTCACTTGTAGGTGCTGGAAAAGCCGTGTTGTGTCCGTGTCTCCGCTGTGAAACCTGTAAACGCGGGTGTGGCCACCGAAGTCCACCCACATCTACACAATGGGAGAGGAGGATTCACTGTGTCAACGGCTGAAAGAACAAAGGGACGGCAAAAAATCAACCGATGATCGATGTACGAAAGGGCCCCCGGTCTCCCCCTGTTGCAGAAGCCGGGTCCACTCTGGTCTCCTTCTCTGTCACGACTACTACACCAGGGATTTTTCGCAGTTTGGCGGTTCAGCCTCCCAGGGTGGAGATTAAGTGCCCGGAACTGGGTTCGGGACTACTGGTATCTTCGGGCGGCCAGCGGACAGCCGTTTCACCGGGTCTTCCTGATCGCCGCACCTGCACTCTGCGCCCACAAAGACCAAAGGCCGTAATATTGGTTCCGTCCGCCGTCGTCAACACACTGGATCGTCTTTGAGCTTTTTCTCTGGCGACCTTACTTATCGGCAGGAACACAACATTGAGTAGGGTCTAGTGCTATTTGGCTGTGGTTTTCTGTAAGGTGTAGGTACTTCCCCAGACGGACTCTGCTCCAGATTTGAGCGAGATGACATTCACTGAACGTGCCCTACCACACTTAGCAAGATGACATTCGCAGTGCCCATACCTCTATCTTTGGACGTAGTTTAAGGACACCCGAGTATGTCCTTAAACTACGTCCAAAGATAGAGAGGAGATCTGGACGTGCTTTGAGGACATACCCCGGGTCCGGGTAGATAGACTAGATAGCCGGAAGTCCTCAGAAATATAAAGTAAACACACAGAGCGAAACGACAGATGACGTACGACTGCGCGGCGGTCCAAGCGATGGCGTATGCGCATTTTGGTACCTACCCACAATTGACAACATTTCATATGCCATTGTGCTATAAAACGTTTATCATGCTGCATCAACCACACTTTTGAACAATGCTGAAAGTAAAAACATTAGTAACACTTTTTCGTACACATACTGTTGAATAACTTTTTTCTGCCGGTAGATACATGAAAAAAAATTACTTACTTAGAAAAGTGAGATTAAATTCTCTATTTTAAAACTAGTTTGGTATCTGTACGCGAAAGTTCAAAAAGCGGGTCAAAAACGCCCAATGACCTTTATACCAAATACTCAGGTCTATTGTCCCTTGAACCTGTGAAAAAATCAAACTTAAAAGCCAACGCAATCAAAAGATACAGTCGTTTATGCTGCAAATTTTAGAGTTTTCGGCACTCGCAAAACCTACGGGGTACTTCCCGTGAACTCAGAAACTTGAAATTTGGCACAAAGCAACGTCATGTAGCATAGACAAAGGAAAAATTATAAAAAGTAGATATTTTTAGTAAAATCATACAAAAATATATATTTAAAATTTTAAACTTACTACCTTTTTTCTCGTAAAAGCGTGAAGTTATTACGTTGAAATTCATGTCAAATACTCAAGGCTATAGGACCTTTCAGGTGTAGTAAAACCAAACTTTTATGTCAACGCAATCAAAAGAAATAGCAATTTAAGTTGCATATTTTGAAACTGAGTACTCGCAAGAAACTCAAAACCTAAAGGGTACTTCCCGTAAACTCAGAAACTTGAAACTTGGCACGAAGAAACTTCATATAGCACAGACAAAGGAAAAATTACGAAAAGTAGATTTTTTTTGTAAAACCATACAAAAAAATATATTTTAAATTTTAAACTTACTACCATTTTCCTCGTAAACGCGTGAAGTTATTAAATTGAAATTCATGTCAAATACTCAGGGCTATAGTACCTTTCAGATGTAGCAAAACCAAATCTCTATGTCAACGCAATCAAAAGGAATAGCAATTTAAGTTGCATATTTTGAAACTGAGTACTCGCGAGAAACTCAAAACCTAAAGGGTACTTCCCGTAAGCTCAGAATCTTGAAACTTGACACGAAGCAACGTCATATAGCACAGACAAAGGAAAAATTATAAAAAGTAGACATTTTTAGTAGGATCATACAAAAAATATTTTTTTCAATTTTAAACTTACTACCTTTTTCCTAGTAAACGCGTAAAGGTATTAAATTGACATTCATATCAAATACTCACGTCTGTAATACCTTTCAGCTGTGGCAAAAACAAACTTTTATGTCAACGCAATCAAAAGAAATAGCAATTTAAGTTGCATATTATGGAGATGAGTACTCGCGAGAAACTCAAAACCTAAAGGGTACTTCCCGTAAACTCAGAAACTTGAAACTTGGCACGAAGAAACTTCATATAGCACAGACAAAGGAAAAATTACGAAAAGTAGACATTTTTAGTAAAATCGTACATAAAATATTTTTTTAAATTTTAAACTTACTACCTGTTTCCTCGTAAACGCGTAGAGGTATTAAATTGAAATTCATATCATATACTCAGCTCTATAATATCTTTCTGCTGTAGCAAAACGAAACTTTCATGTCCACGCAATCATAAGAAATAGCAATTGTTATAGGTTTTTACGGAACCCTCGGTGCGCGAGTCCGACTCGCACTTGGCCGGTTTTTTTCTTTATATTATACGATGCATATGTTTTCGTCTACTCAGACCATTTTCTTAAGGTCTCCTATTTCTACAGAAAAGTAATTTTAGGCCTAAATTCAACACCGTTTTAAATATTTACATATTATAAAACGGTAATGTTTAGATTATTCATGAAAACATCCTACACTAATGCGATTAAAGTACAAAGGACGCACAGATGTGTCCGCCGGATATGCCCGGCGGACAGATCCGTCCGAGAATGTCGCTATTCAGATGTGTCCGCAGACAAATCCGTGTCCAATTCTCGCTGGACAAATCCGGCTGGCAAATCTGTGCGTGTATCCCTAGCTAATACCATTCTGAAAATCTTAAAAAACCTGATTTCTGTATGCCAAATATTTTTATTACAAAATCAAAGAGTGTAAGGGTCATTCCTAGGGAAAGCAACACGGCTTATAGCTATATATTGACCGTTTAATTTTGAGTATACGAGATCAAATGTGCAAGAGGAGAGCAGCTCAACTTTATTTGGGGATACGCCTCTTTGGCGTAGGCCTCCCCCAATGTTTTTCAATTAGCTCTGTTTTTTGCTATTCACCCACAAGGCTCCTCAGAGTTTTCTAAATACATCCTCATGGTTCATGAATAAGCTGCGTTATGAAGCAGAGCATGTCGAGAAATATTCGTTTTTTTTTTAATGAAAATGTTTATTTGTTAATAACGTTCGACTTAAAAGACGTGAGTTACCCGTGATTATTTATTTAATATGTTTGTCGCCTTCATTTAATAGTTTTTTCGCTAAGCTCAACTTTTGAATGACTTTTTGCTTCATTTTATTACCTTTTGCCTTTCTCCGTTTTAATTGAAGTTACGACTTAATAAGTAGCAAAAAGTCAGGGTATGGTTCCTCAGTCAGCTGTCCAACAATATTTTTATGAGTTAATAAATTTATACGTCCTCGTAAAATGTCAATTGGGCCCCAAACATTTATGTTAACCTTTTGACCGCCAAGCGTTGAACAATAATTTAAAACAAAAATTGACTTCACTTAGGATCCGCTATTCCAAGAGGAAGTGGCCGAGTTGCTGTAAAAAATAGTGAAATCACTATAGGTGTGCCTATAATAGTTGAAGAGTTCCCTCGATTTCTCCAGGATCCCATCATCAGACCCTGACTTGGTGACAATGGGACCATCTAGGGGTTATACCTGTTCGATTAAAAAAAATTTTTGAAAATCGGTTCACGATTCACGGAGATATGGAGTAACATACATACAAAAAAAAACATAATAATGATAAAAAAATAAATTAAAAAAATTCAGTCGAATTGAGAACCTCCTCCTTTTTTGAAGTCGGTTAAAAATGACGCGCCACCGACGCGACGCCACGTAATCGCGTTTTGTCAAGCGAAATTGAACTTTGCGGAAGTCCGCGTAGGTCCCTATTGCACTACAAAGCCTTCGGCTTTTGTCGTCGTTGGCGTCCATGGCACGACTTTTTGATGTCGGCCACAGCCAAAAAGCAAGTATCTCATAGAGCTGAAACACCCGTATCACCGTAAGGGATAGAACACACACAACGCGACTAATTTGGAAACGCATTTCAAGATGGCTGATAGCATACTGTAGCTAGCCTACATAATTTAGTCGGTTTCATTGTTACCCTTCAAAGAGCGGTGGAGGGTGATAAACGTTTCTATTGTACTTAGGCCCTTATGGAAGTAAGCAATAATCACAAGGGTGAGTCTATGATAAGGACTAACGATAATAGCGCCTTCTCTGTCATATCTATGGAAAGTGTAATAAGACTATCCCGTTCAATCTTGGTATTATTAGTTCCGTGTTAGATCTATGGGTGCTATATCTATGGCCACAGCCGACTATGGCGGTCAAAGGGTTCCAGCTCACACACACGCACATTGGATCACATTATTTATTTATCGTATGGCGACACTCACTGGATATAGATAGGCATTTCTTCTTTCAGGTGGTAACAGTAGTGGGAAAGTAGATGGTGAAGAAAAGCCAGTGACATTTATGTTATTTAAATAAATTAAGTTTTTCGGAACTTATGTACGAAATATCATCCAACATATACGTCGTGAGGAAACCTGCATATCTCCGCGGAGAAAGTCAAAGTGTATATGAAGACCCTAACCCTTTTGGGCCAGCGTGGGGACTATAGCAAGAACCCTCTAGTGTAGAGCTTGCAATCCGGATATTTCGAATAGTAATTTGTATCGTATTATCCGGATAATATCTATATTATCCGGATAATCGCAGACCCTACTCTCGTGCATGAGAGCTCTGTGCGCAGCAGTGGGACGTTTATACGCTAACATATATTTACGTATTTTAAATAAAAAGTCAATGCGGGAAATTATTACGGTCAAAACTGCCTAAAGTCATTGCCAAATGTTGTTAGGCTTGCATTAATAATGATAATGTTTTGGACGTTATAGGTAGGTAAGTCTCGTGATGTACCAAATGATCGTCACAATTTACCAAAAAAAACGAGAGAATCTCGCAAAAACAGGGTATCAATGCTATAATTTAGAAGCCAATCAAAGGATATTTTACTCTAATAGATACATATTAATCTAACTACCCATCCTACCGTAAACAAGCATTAATGATGATTCTCGCTGTCAAGAGTGTCAAGGCATTGTCTAAACAAATTCATCCATCAAATGTATCACATACCCAATTAAAATAAGCGCTCCGCCAACACTTAGACCCCACTTTACAAACTAAAGGAGCCTTCTATTGACATCACGTAAATTTACAACTTCTCTGAATATTCATATTCATGTCATACTCTACCTTCCTCCGTACCGAGGAGTTTTACCTGAGAATGACTGTTTTCCTTTTTGAGCATACATTGCTTGTTATCTAAAGTTTATACTGGCGATGTCGCGCTGTGGAACTGCAATGGATGAATGATATTTTCGTATTATAGTCAGGATTGTGAGGGATGATGTTAAGTGCACCTTCATAAAGGATAGTGTGTGCTCGTACATTTTCAATGAAACTATGCTTCGGCACGTATTTTTTATTTAATTTTTCAGCGTACTTAACGTACCTATTCTTTTTTTAACTGAAGCTTTTGTAGGTAAGCGAGAACTTGCTTATGAAATGTTTTACTTAACAAAGATCCCTAATTTATAATCAATTTATAGCCGTTTAAAACGAGTATCCTTACTAATTAAAGCCAAAATCGTACAATGTATTTATAAATAAGTATCTACGTACATCTATAGCGTATGTATCTATACATATTACATGTACAACAGTTTTAATAACGTAAATTGAAAAATGGTTAATTAACACTATAATCTATTAAACTTTTATTTCTATGACAGCATTAAGTTACAGTATTCACGAGATACTTAGGGCCGGTTGCACTAAACTGTCTGTGAACGTAAACGTGATCGTAAAAAAAAAATTGTATGAAAAGTTTGACAGTTTTCTATGGGATGACAACTCCGTCACCATATTTAACATTGATGAGTCTGTTAAAATTGTGCGTGGTGCAACCCACCCTTAGTATACGACTCAACTGCTTCGTGTAACATCACTAACATATTCTACGGTGTTGCAAACAAACGTACAATAAGTCAAATTACAACAAGGTTCAACACTAACTCAATTTAGAGTAAGAACTATTTCTGTCCTTAGATCTCGAGACTCGGCATATAGAAGATCAGACAGTACTCAATCATCACCGTAAAGAACTCAGCTCCGTATTGGGCGTAAGGTCTGAAGATCGTCAGCGGAAAGTGCTTCGGCTCTGCAGAGTATAAAGTTAATTCAGATACTCAACAATCAAGCTCTTTAGAACCTATAAGTTGAGTCCACAATCTTCGAATCTCTGGAGCCAGCAGCGGCCATTGGCCACGCGGTTTCATGAGCGGTGCGCTGTATCCAACTCCTTTTTGATCATCATTTAGTCAATACAGTTGGTCACACCGTCACCGTTGCAGTCCTATAAACTGTTTCTGTAGACCCAAAGACCAGCGGAAAGTGCTTCCACTTTAGGAGGACAGTTCAGATGCTCAATGAAGTGATCAAATATTTGAAAAGCGAACTTCTGAAGAGTGAGCATCAAGAACCGTAAAGGCCGAAGGCTAAGGCGTGGAGCGAAAGGTCTGAGGAGTCATATAGTGGAAAGCTTTTCCACTGCAGGAGGATAGACATTAGACACGACACAATAATCGAGCTCTCAGGACCTATAAGTTAAGTCCACAATCTTCAAATCTCTGCAGCCAGCGACGACCATTGGCCGAGCGGTTGAGCGGTGCCGTGCATCCATATCCACCGTTGCCGTTGATCATCATGTAGTCGAAGCAGTTGGTCACACCGTCACCATTGCAGTCCTGAAACCATGAAACCTGCTATGAGTACATACGACAACACTTTTGAAATAAAGAAATGCAAAACGAAGAGACTACGGAGTTGTGTGACGCACCTAAGATCTGAAGTTTTAAGTTGGAAAATGTTCACACTAAGTTTTTTTTATGACTCATATGGGGACAAAGTCGAGGGGAAAACTAAAAGTTGGTAGTAAAGTACAGATAATTTGAGGAATAGATTTAGTTTATTTACCTTTCCAAATTTTTGCAAGTAACCTTCGACTATCCTTGAAGCGCAGTGATAGCTTCTCGCGCAGTCTTCCCAAGCTGAAAAGAATCAAAATGCAACATTACAAATATATTTATACTTACCCACTTTAAAAAATGCAATTAAATATTTACTTAAGTATTATAATTTAAAAGAATCTTTCTACGTATTCGGATATGATAGGTGGAACTGGGTTAAAATAAGTTATAACACTTATAACTACTGTAGTTACAGTAGTGTGTGTGTAGTGTGTGTAGTAGTGTGTAGTAGTGTTACTAGTTAGTTAAGGTCTTCCAAAACTGCATGTTAGTCATGGAAAATCAGAACCACCACTTCTGTAATATACCTTGAAGATGTTAAAAGGCCCACACAAACCATTATGTGACACATAATATTTAGTTGATAAAAGCTTGTTAAAAAAGCTAACTAAGTTAAATCAAATAATCAAATCAAATAATTTATTATCAGACAATGTCCATAGAGTTAGTATACATTCCCTTAAAAAGCCTATGTTAGTCAAACTTATACTATATTATACACTAAGCCTCTAGAAGACATATGTAAAGAGTCCCAATGTTTCCAGAAGGCGCAAGCAGGTGACTCTAACACTAGGCGCAGAAGGCTGTTGGAACTGTCCCGCACGCGACGAATCAGGGAGGCCGTTCTCTTACGTAATATCGCACCGAGACAGTCAGTGCGCGCCTCCGTGAGCATACCTGACGCACTGCAAAAACGAGGCAGCTAAGCTAAGGTAGTTTAATTTATAATGTAATATGTATGCTAGTCTATAAGGTATTTATCTATGGGCCACTAGTTGCCTGAAAATAAACGTTTTTCATTTCATTTCATTCATTAAAAGCTACAGACAGCGACACACCTACCATGGTTTCTCTCAGGGTCATCCTCAGGCAATGTAACTTTGCCAGAGTCTATCCAGTACACCTTGGAGATGTTGAAGGGCCCGCAGTATCCTGCCGTGCAACCGTGCGACACGTCACAGCTTGTGGTGACGTGACACAGGCAGCGGTAGCACTCTTGTGACAAGTTTGAAATGTAGACATCTGAAAAAAAAATTCAGTCGAATTGAGAACCTCCTTTTTTGAAGTCGGTTAAAAATTAACGAGTAGCATTATTACTTTATAAAGTAAGAAATTCCGCATAATACTCATTTTGGTTCTCTGCCTTTTCGCCGAAAATCGTATTGCCGAATTTCACTTCCCAACCAACTTTTCGCAGAAGTTTCATTTGGCCGAATTTCTTTTCCCAACTTTACATAATCCAACCTAACCAACCTAGTAGGTAATTTTCATTTCCCAACTATGGGGTTGGGAAACGAAATGGTTGCGAAATAATTGTTTCGTAAAAGTTATTCAGCCAAATGAAACATCAGCGAAAAGTTGGTTGGCAAGTGAAATTCGGCAATAAATTTTTCGGCGAAAAGGCAGGATACCACTCATTTTATAAGACTTCTTCGAATATCACTGGTAGGTAAGGCAAACGTCCCAGCGCTCGTCACCGTCCCAGTACATGCCATCTTTAACCTCAATCATTTGCCATAATGCATTTCAATTGCAGAGTGTCAGCTATTGTACATTATTGTATCTAGCACTAGGCGAAATACATTACGAAATTCGGATGCTTTCTAATCACAATAGCTTCAGTGATATATCTTTGACTGCATATGACCCACATTTATAGCTATAAATATTGAATATAAATATTAAATAAAACCTGCATACATCCACGAACAAATTCAAATGTGTATGTGAAGTTCCAAGCAGCTATGGGCCAGCGTGAGGACTATAGCCCTTAGAGCTTTAAACCAAGGGAAGTAGCCATTGACAGGCGTTCCCCTTTGCCGAATGAGTATGACCAGTGGTCATGCTCATTGTATGGACTGACGTTTATTTGACGTGCCTATTTTGACGTTCCCCTCCCCCGCAAAAAACGGCAGACTTTTTCCGTTAGAAATGAGAGCGCATCTCGCATCCGTTTAGTTTAATAATCAATGCTATAGCCCGATCCCTGTGCCTAGAAGGCCTGTGCCCAGCAGTAGAATGTATATAGGATAACACACACAAAATAAATAAATGTAAAATTGCGTTGCACAATTTTTAGCAATTTTTGCGGCGACGCAATTGACGCTGCAGGTGTAACTGGAATCATACCTTTATATGGCAACTTTATAGGGCACACGCACTTAGACCTAGCTTAACTTACCAGTGGAACCAGGTATGCAGTAAAAACACAATATTACTCCCATGACAGGCCACATCACTATAAACACTCTCATCGTTCTTAAAAAGTAACGACTCAACTGAATGCGGAGAATCGAACACCGAATTCGAATTTTAAAGTTTGTTTTTTTCCGCGCGTCACTTTTTTTCACATCACTGGCTGTTAACTTTTTAAAAAGAATAAACTAATAAGCTCTCTATGGTAAACATGCGTCTTCCTATAGAGGCGTAGATAAACTGTTTTGTTTTATATCATAAACAGGACAAGCGCGTTTTGGATCAGGTTTCTGTGCATACGAGACTGGTTCTTTATAAGAGGATGTATTCGACTTTTAAATCTCCGCGAAATTTTATATTGGTTTGAATTTATTCGCAATGCATTCCGCTCATACCTACATGTATATAGAAATAAGTATACGAATTATTTAAGACGGCAGAAAGTAAAAATTTAAAGAATATCATACGTCATTAATATTTACATTCATTGATAGATAGTACTTATTTACTCTTGCGCGAGACGTTGTTAGGATGATGACTTAGGATTATCAAATCCAATACAGTTGTTTAAAGTTTGAATGCACCTCTAGGTCAGGTTTGTTGCCTTGTAGAGTTCGTCCAGAAAAAGAAGTGTTGTGGTATATATGGGAACTCATACATTCTACGATACTTCTTTTCCCAGACTGACTTTACTTGAACGACTGTAAAATTAAGTAAGTATCAAAAAAGTTAATAAAAAACCTACTATTTGTTAGTAGCTTATGATATATAATAATGACAGATGGGTTATGCACGCTCTAAAAGTGAAGCCCTTAAAATGAGTGAATTCAAACAATTGTCACTAGTCGCGCACCGGCATGCGAGAGATGCGGACGTGCCAATGACCTGCCGCCACCAGCGTGAGAAAGAGACAAACTATAATTTTCTCACAATGAGAGTGAGAAAGATGTAATGATTGTCAAAATAGATAAATATAACGGAATCATTTACTAGGTTATGTAATAGCTTTGGAAGTATTTTTATGCACATTTTGCTAAAGTATAACCCATCCATAGTAAATATCATTGTTAGTAGCTATATAAATAAGGGTTGTAAAAATATTAGATGTACAGTTGCCTGCGATAATATCTTCCTCAACGGGGACCGCAAAAATATCTAAAAATATCTGACACAATCTTATTTGTGGGGCCATGGCCATAACTGCGTGTTACATATTTTTACGGCCTTCGTTGAGGAAAATACTATTGCAGGTAGGTACGTTGGTTTTATTATGGTTTAAATGCTTTGAAACATTTTTTAAAACGAGGTATTTCGACTTAATAAGCTGCCATTAGAACCATTAGAACCGGTGGTAGTTTCTTTTTCTCTCTGACGTTCATAAGTGCATTGTAATGTGCCTAAATTGAAGAATAAATATCTTTTATCTTTTATCTTTTGCCATTAACCGTTTGAAGTCACACGAGTACATGAAGATGCACATCTAATTCAACTTGGCACGGGTACCATGGAGTTCAACACGTTTGACAGGCCGTGCCAACTCGTTATATATTAGTAGGTACACAGTCCATGGCCAGCGGATCCGAGGCAGCAGGATTTTATAATATATTCATATTCATATTCATTTATTCGTATTAAGCAATACATTGTCAAATTACATTGGGAAAAAATAAAAAATAAAAAATAATTAATAATAAAAAATAAACATTCAGCAAGTTAAATTTACAATAAATCAAACTCACTTTAATATAAACATATTATAAAACGTATTGTATAACGATTTACAAGTATGTACATGAGGACAGAGCTTCTAATTCATCTTGGCACGGGTACCACGGTGCTCAACACGTTTGACAGGCCCTGCCAACTCGTTATATTAGTAGGTAAGTACACACTCCGTGGGCGGCGGATCTGATGCAGCAGGGTTTTGTAATATTGCTCACTTTCAGACTTAGAAGTCATACGAGTATATACTAGCGAGCTGGAGCCATATTCGACATGGCATAATTGACATTAGCTGACGAGACCACTGCGAGATCACTTTTTTGTGACAGCCACAATCGCCATGGAATCACTCAAAAGTGATATCCACCTACGTCAAAATCAACACGTCTCGCTAGAGGATTGCCTCTATGGGCATGGGCGCCATCTTATTAGTTTTGACGTAGACGTCAGTATATTAGGGGAATCCCACGTAGCAAATAGTAAAGTAAGTAAAAGTAGGTAAAGAGAGCCAGCCCCCTTGAAGCATTTTATGAAAAGTCATTTGAAAGCGACATCTATATGTACAGTGCCACCAATAAGAGTAGAAATTAAAAAGTGGCTACATCGTAGTGTCGTCCCTTTCAAATCAATCTAAAAAAACGGGACGACACTACGATGTTGCCACTTTTTAATTTCTACTCTTTTTGGTGGCACTGTATTCGAGATTTGTATATAAGGGACGCGACATATGAAAATGAAAACACATAAAAATATGTTCGTCTCGTTTTAACTCACCTCTATATCCATAATCAAAAAGAGAGACGGGTATTTACGTAAAAACCCAATGCGGCCGAAAAATTCGCCATATTGTGCGCCCATGCCGTCATCGTCTGTCAGTTGAGTAGTAATTTTCATAGATATACTTACCATAGATAAACAAGATAATACACAGGCCTTGAAAAAACGAGCCGAGTGAGATGGCACACGGGGAGACCTTCATCTTCACCTCTTTCTATTAGGGTGACCACGTTAATTTCAAAAGTTAGGAATTCCTTGGGAAATCCTCGTTCAATTAATGCTAAGTATGTGTTATAATAAAAATTTGTTAGGACTGATCCTAACAAATGTTTATTCGTAGGTACTCAACTCATTTTAAATCCTATAGTCATAATGATATTTTGTAGAAGTTCGGAAAGAGAAGTGTTGTTAGAATGCATGAGCTTTCATATCAGCCACGACACTTATCTTTCCGAACAACCATTCCTCTGCTACTTATCTATGTCTTCGTAATGATTTTTCCCATTTTTGGGCTGAGGGTTTCGGTAAAGTCTTGGCAATTAGTCCACCTACGCATTCGCATCCGAAAATCACAACCAAAACAGAACTGACAAGGACGCAACTATCTCAACTTGCTGTAGAGTGAGCAGGCGGTTATTAGATACAGTCGCCATCAAATACTGCAATACTGTACTAACCACCTTATTGGCAAGATTCAGCGGCGGCGCGTCATAGGTACAGTCGTCATCAAATATATCGGACCGGCCAGGTTACTCAACATCTGAACATGCACTTTATCGCCTTGGAAGTAGAGGCGTTGTTCAAATACTTGTGACTACCTTGGCCGCTCCGATATATCTGATGGCGACTGCACATACAAGGACTTGCAATCCGGATATTTTGAATAGTAATTTGTATGGAATTATCGGGACAATTAATAATAATAATAAATATTAGGACAATCTTACACAAATCAACCTAGTCCCACAGTAAGCTCAATAAGGCTTGTTTTATGGCTACTAGGTGACGATATAGATAGATATAGATAAATACTTAAATACATAGAAAACATCCATAACTCAGGAACAAAAATCTGTGATTAGCACACAAATAAATGCCCTGACCAGGATTCGAACCCGGGATCTCCTGCTTCATAGGCAGGGTCACTACCAACTAGGCTAGGAGGCCGTTAAACAATTGCAAGCCCTAGTAGGTACACACCCATTGGGAAAGCTGCAGTTAGTGTTGTTTTCAATTTAGAAAACAGTGCGTTAGCTACTTCTGCTACTGACTCGATGTGTGGAGGCTCCTATTATCTATTATCGTTGGAAAAATAAAACATAAGGAAATAAAACACACCATAGGTAGGTATTCTAGAAATATTTAAGTCGATTATCAAAAAAATGCTGACAGCACAGCAAAATACAACTGTGCATCAAAACCGGAGATAGATGGTCTATTATTCTCATAAAGAACAAAACTCAAACCTTAAACTTGTCTCATTAGTCATATGAAGCGGACACCCTATTTCAAGATTTAAGATTTTTAACGATATTTTTACTTACTACTAGACGGACTACTAGTTATAAAATAATTATTAAAGATTTTTCGTGCTAGTTTATTAACTTATTAAAACTAGTAGTCCGCCTCGAACTGAGAACTCGCGATTTACTTGCAAACGAGTTAACCAATATAAGAAGACCCTAAGGAGGATTTTTTTCTCCTTCTAGCTCCATAACCACTTGATGGATCCTGTTCATATACGAACTTACAAATTTTATGTATCTCTGCTACAGCCCCAAGAAATTTCACAAAGATCAGAAAAACGTTACTAAAGTTATCGTCGGACAAACTATCGAAATCAAAAAGCCATCCAAATGCCGAGACGTCCCAGTAGCCAGTTGACAATTCGGTCTGGAGTTGTTTGTAAGAACTCTCTTCGCTTACGCTTCGCGAGTTCGATAGTTTTAAACAAAAATAGAACCGACTTCACTTAGGATCCGCTATTCCAAGAGGAAGTGGCCGAGTTGCTTTAAAAAATAGTGAAATCACTATAGATGTGCCTATAATAGTTGAAGAGTTCCCTCGATTTCTCCAGAATCCCATCATCAGACCCCGACTTGGTGGCAATGGGACCATCTAGGGGTTATACCTAGGGTTGCCAACTGTGATTCAGAGATTCGCGGTACATTTACGATCACATTGCGGGACCAGGCTTAAAACCGCGGGACACCTACACGCGGGCTCACTCTCACTGCAATAATGCACCCCCCCCCCCCCCCCTCCCCAAGAAGAAATATTCTTAAATTCACAAATCAAAATAGCGCGCGTTACTCGCGGTATATTCAAGTAAAATTACACGCTTTAAAATGATTCTAACATGCAAATCAACGCTCGTTTTGGTGCTGAAGTACTGATGATCTAGTCTAGTCTGAAAACGGGACAATCGGCGTCCCGCGTGGACCCCTTGCGGGACGCATGCTCTAGGGCCCCAGAAACGGGACGTCCCGCATATAGCGGGACGGTTGGCAACCCTAGTTATACCGGTTCGATTAAAAAAAATATTTGAAAATCGGTTCACGATTCACGGAGATATCGAGTAACATACATACAAAAAAGCAATAATAATAAAAATTGCCCCGTTGCCGGCGGCACCCTAGGTTAGGTTTTTTATAATGTTCTTATTGTTTTTGTATGTTTTAGATGTATTTTGTATTTTACTTTTATAAAAATATTGTAAAAAACCTGACTTAAGAGAAATGACAAATAAAGAAAAATAAAAAAATTAAAATGATAAAAAAAATAATAAAAAAAATTCAGTCGAATTGAGAACCTCCTCCTTTATTGAAGTCGGTTAAAAATAAAAAAGTATGATAAGCATACGTAATTCTTGTAATCAAATATATTTAAAAACTTTTTTTGTTATTAATTTCACGCTAAATACTTTTTACCACAGAATTATTTTTTTTCCGAATGGCAACGTTTAGAGAGGGACAGAGGTCTCCCCGTTTTAGCATCTCTCTCGGCTCGTTTTCCTCCTTCACCTATGTCGAGCGAAAATTAACCTTAAAGTAATCACAAACTGCAAGAAGCCATGTGCGTAGCAAGGGATAGAAGCCTGTGGAGGAACCTGATCTTCAACAGAAGGACATGATGTCACGATCCTCAGCTTTGAGGGAACGACTGATGATGATGAATCACATTAGAGTATATTTGACTTATTGATGTTTTTGGCTGATATTGCTCCAGTTTAAAGTTTCTTCATGATTATATGTCAATGCCTAAAATAATTATTTGACATTTGATATACTTCACATAAATAAACATAATAGGTACTTATTAATTTAATTTATCAAAAATCTTATCGGTCGGCTTCCACAGCGATGTACAGCCAATCTCGGAGATCGTAAAAACATAAGTCTTAAAGACTTAAATCGAAAGAGATTAAAATTTGTTGTTTAATCACAAGGAAAAAAATTGCGCTTACGAACTTTTGGGGACTCAACTCAAGTGATATGCCGTTACCGAAATTTACGAAAACGAAGAGAATTTAAGGGGAAAGTTCTCGGTAACATTCTCCGCGGCGGTAATTATCGAGAAAATAGTTTAAATTTCCAAATATTCTTACTTTTTCAACATTATATCATTTTAATTCTTAATCAAAATATTGGTATGTATGCACGATAAGTCAACATTATTGTTTATTTATTGATATAAATATAATCGGATTTAAACCGGCCCCTGTGTTCATTTTGTGGTATATTTGTAACAAAAAACGAATATTTGGAAGAAGACAGACAAAACGTAAGACAAGAAAATAAATTATGCATTTAAAACCACACACAAAAATAAGTTATGGGGCTTCTAATAAGTATCAGATTTTGGGAAATTTAGGAAAATATTTAAAAAATCGTATCTCCAGAACGACCAAGAACGGAAAGGAAGGATATGACACCACCCACACCCCAAACAAATTTGTTGGGTCATGTCATGTGCCAAACACCCTGTATTTTCCCCTCTTCTGCCTGATATTGTGAACGCCAATCAGGCGACAATAAGATTTAAGTGCATTATGTGTTTGTAAAAATCCGCTTGTGTCGCAATTGACATCGTTCTAAACTATTCTAAAATAAGCCCCGCCCCCATGTATCTTCCATTTCATTCTCGTCATTTTAGAAAAAATACTGCAAGAAGTTGTTTTTATTTTCGTACCTGAAGTAAGAACGTAACGCTAACTGATAACCACCGACCCGATCACATCGACATAATTGCAAATTATTAACATTATTGCTTAATAATACGAGCTATAAAATGCTTTATCTACACCCATATCATAAACCCTCCATGATGCGTTAAAAACCGCACGTTATAACCACCATAAAAATAGATTGTTTCGTTAGTAGTTAGAACAAATTTCTTATCTGTAACGATGTATTTTTTTATCTGTATTTTCAAATAATAATCAAAAATTCGATTTCATTATGAAAATCCGGGTGGGCCCCGCCCGCCGGCACGCGCCCGCCCGACCGCCGGCACAATCGAGTTGGCCATAGCGATGGCGGTGCAATCCGTGCAATTGCAGTCATCCAATCATCATTTCGGGTTTATAATATGTGTGTAGATAAAGCAGTGTATGCAACTGTACGTAATTAGGCCTTAATTAAGGACCCCTATTACGTAACAGTTACATAAACTACTATTAGCGCCTTTAGCACCTCAAGTTAAGCCAGTTTTAATCGTGGTCAAATTTACTTGAGGAAAATGTTACCGAGAATTCTTCCTTTATGGTGAGAATTTCCGTAAGCTAGTAATTTCTCGACGTCACATGAATTGTATCTTATGGCTTGAAAATTAATATCACATAATTTGTTTACCTGTATATATATTATCAGTTTGTATTATGTAGCAATAGCATAGCAATAAACAATATAACTACGCTCCACTTATAGAACTTGTACAAAATTATGAATATGTACTGAAAATTTATGAATTTTTACAAGAAATTCATATGTTGTCCGTTTTCTTTTTAAGATACTTAACGTAAGCTACATTTTACAATTCTTTCTTTATTATTTATACAGAAGTTTTTTGTATGAAAATTGTATAACTTATATAGTCTTTTTTTTTGCGAAGATAACACCACACAACCCGTAGCAGCTTTAACCAGAGGGTACTAACATATTGCATGGGACCAGACCCAGAAAACCCCTCCATTTAATTAATCTTTTCGATAGGATAAACCTATTAAACCTATTAAATGGTTACATAATGATATGGTTACCCTATCACTAGGGTTAGCCTATTGTTACGGAAACCATTTTAAATAAGGTTAACCATATTCAATGTGATTTCTCTATCGAATGTCTTAACGATATAGTTTACAATAGTTTGATCGCATTCTAAAAACACTTGATAGGGTAAACTTATTGGGGGTTTTCGATTTCGGTAAGCGCTTACCTTTGGGTTAAACCAATGATGTGCTTATCGAATTGATACGATTTGTAGTAATTTTAAACAAAAAAGAACCGTTTTCACTTAGGACCCGCTATTCCAAGAAGAAGTGGCCGAGTTGCTGTAAAAAAAAGTAAAATCACTATAGGTGTGCCTATAATTGTTGAAGAGTTCCCTCTATTTCTCCAGAATCCCATCATCAGACCCCGACTTGGTTACAATGGGACCATCTAGGGGTTATACCCGTTCGATTAAAAAAAATATTTGAAAATCGGTTCACGATTCACGGAGATATCGAGTAACATACATACAAAAAAATGACTAAAAACAGTTGAATTGAGAACCTCCTCCTTTTTTGAAGTCGGTTAAAAATAGTGAAATCACTATAGGTGTGCCTATAAGAGTTCCCTCGATTTTTCCAGGATCCTAAAAGATAAAAAGATAAAAGATATTTATTCTTCAATTTAGGCACATTACAATGCACTTATGAACGTCAGAGAGAAAAGAAACTACCACCGGTTCTAACCCTACACCTCTGACCCGAGAAGTATTACTTATTACCGGCAAGAAACTCGGCGGGACTTATTTTTTCAAAACAGTACTACAAATACATTAAAGATACTATCTACAATAATGCGTAGTTCTTCATCAGACCCCGACCATCTAGGGGTTATACCTGTTCAATAAAAAAAAATTGAAAATCAGTTTACGATTCACGGAGATATCGAGTAACATACATACAAAAAAATAATAAACAAATAATGATAAAAAAATCAGTCGAATCGAGAACTTCCTCCTTTTTTGAAGTCGGTTAATAATAACCGTATACCCCTTCATTGGTAATCGGTACCGCGGTCCATGGGACCCCTGTATAAATGTGAAGTGAAAATTTGGAATGGTAAGCTCAAACATAAATTAAATAAACAAATAAAACTTTATTATGGACAAATAGTCCATACATCTTGTTAGTTATAGTAATTTGCCTATAATTTAATGTTATCTAATATGTGTATGTACCCAAGCTAATAAGACTACTCTAACACGTATTAAATTACGCTCCTTATATCCTATCTTTAACAACGTGTATTGACGTCGACCGGGCTAGTATAGGGCTATCTCAACGCCGAGGATACGGATGAGACTGACGCAAAGCCGAAACAGGATCCTACGTCTTTTTCTCATAATCGCAGCAAAGCCATCAATCAGTTCGTGCCTCGGCAAACATGCCGGACGCGCTGCAATATCGTGGCAGCCCCACCCAGAACCAGAAAAGCAAAAAATTACGATTTAAAATCTTAACATCTTATGCGTCCATCGAAATAAATAAATAAATATGTTAGCCTATATACGTCCCACTGCTGGACACAGGCCTCGTTTCATACACAAGAGGGATCGAGCTATAGTCCCCATGCTGTGCTGGTCCAAAGCAGATTGGCGACTTCACATACAACTTTGGATTTCTCCGCGTATATGTATGCAGGTTTCCTCACGAAGTTTTCCTTCACCAAATAGTAAAGTATATTTCGTACATAAGTTCCGAAAAACTCATTGGTACGAGCGGGGGTTACCCGAGACCTTCGAATTGAAAGTCAGACGTCTAACCGCCAGGCTACCAACGCTTTTCAACTAGACTCCATACATAAAGCCACAATTTAAGTATGTTTACATGATCTCCGAGATGGGTTCTACAACGCTACGGAACGCTATGGAAGCTAACCGGTAAGTTTTTTGATAAATGTACAGTAGGGTGGGCTCCAGTTCCAGTACTAACATGGTGTTATCTATATTCGTAAAAAAAACCCGCCTTTTAGTCTCTGCCATGGGATTCCCAATGTCCTGTCAACATATCTAAAATGGTGGCTAATAGCCATAGACAAACACTCTAGCGAGACCTACTATAAATTTGACAGTTAGGCGTGTCCATCTGAGGACAGATGGATATCACTCTATCACCTAGCGATTCTACTGTGACGTCCACGTCTCGTTTTTTGTCTTGTCGAATCGCGCCCCTGTATTGTGTTAACGTCAACGGCCCATCATCAGAGGCCATCTCATTTACTAGTGGTTCTGTGAACCGTAGACTTCGGAGAACATAAATAACGCGACAGCAAACTTCCCCCCCTTTCTCCCTCATTTTCCTCCCAATCAAAAAAATGGCTCGACAATTTTTGGCAAATAAATCAAGGAACGTACGTGCCAAGTTTCATCGAAATCGGATGAAAAATGCGACCTCTAGACCGACACTGACCAACCAACCAACCAATACACACACATCAATCTGCCAAATCGTCGTACCAGTGAAACCGGAGACGTTCGTCGCCTCGCTACGCTCGGCTCCTCAGTCAATTATGCTACAAGTTACAATGTACTTAATATGAAGTACTTTCCCAATTCTGCTCCATATCTTACTGTTCCCGCTTATCGCCACGCCAATCGCTATGAATTTAACATAGCCTTAAGTTTGACTACTAATGCTGTTTGCACTCGCCGCTAACGAAGAGACTCGTTCCTAACCTAACTCTAGTTTCAGCTCAAATTAGCGCCTTAATTATATAAATCAGTTGGAATGGCGACCAATTTCACATCACCTACGCTCAAACAAATCTCCTAAGGTCAAAGTAAAATTAAACATTTTCCATTCCAATAGTTAGTGATTTTAACTTTCAGTATCAGATATATCGGAGCGGCCAAGGTGGTCACAAATATATATCTGAACAACACCTCTATTGTGTAAAATGGAAAATAAATGTATTTTCTTTCTTTCTCTCTTTCTATTGTTTATTTTATTTTATTTTATTTAAACTTTATTGCACAAAAGAAATACACAATCGTACAACAGGCGGACTTAATGCTATAAAGCATTCTCTACCAGTCAACCTTCGGGCAAAGCAGATAAGTTGTAGGCGGTGCAAATGACATGTGGAACAAAACGAAAAAAAGAAGGATTATAAACATCGGACAAAACACGTGTAGCTATAAATATATAAATTAATACATGCATAAACAAACATACATACAAACATACTTAATATAATATCTATAAATATATACAAAATATAATATTAATACATATATAACATAAGTATGAAATCAGATGAGACTTTACAAAGCTGAAACGCTAAGGGTTATGAGTTCAGCCAGCAAAATACTTACTCAAAGTTCTTTTAAATGCAAACCTGTTCGGACACTGTCTAATATTAGCCGGGAAACTATTCCAGAGGCGAGCCGCCTGAACTGGGACATAAAGCCCGATCGGTGAGACGGAATTGAGAGAGAGAGGTTGCCGGTAGAGCGAAGCTGGCGAACACGAGAGACACCATAGAAGTGAAAGAAGGTTTTAAGATAATCAGGGGATTTAGGATCGTTAATAACAGAAAAGAGAGTGCAGAGCATGCGAATGTTTCGACGAATTCGTACAGGAAACCAGCCAAGCTTAGAACGGTACGCGGAGATGTGATCGTATTTGCGGAGGCAGAAGATAAAACGAATGCAGTTATTTAATAAACGATCTAACTTATCGAGGAGTTCTTCGTTTAAGTCTATTGTCAAGGCGATAAAGCGCATGATCAGATATTTTTTAGCACCCTGGCCGCTCCGATATATTTGATGGCAACTGTACAACTAGATATGGGCTAAATAGGTTTCCGAATAAGCATTTAGTACCGAACCGATTAAAAGCCACCCACAACATGTTAAATATACTTAACTTAAAACTCTGGTTTATACAGAATGGTTTTTAAATAAACTGGCCATATTGTCCGAGGTGATTTGGTAGGCCATACTAAACAACTTTTATTATATGGCCAACTCCGAAATCTCAAAATTTTTTTGGCTTTTTCATACATTTCGGCCGGCCAGCCGTTTTGTATGGGGAGGCTAAATTTTTTTTTGGGATTTCGGGGTTGGTCCCATAGAAAAAGTTGTTCAGTGTGATTTACCTAATCACCTCCCACAATATGGTTAGTTATTGAAAAAACATACCTACCCTGTACCTACACTACCTAGGTACTTACGTATTGTATAACTAAGTTTATACGAAACATATAAGTATTATTTATTAGTTTGAACACGTTATCTATTGTACCATAAATATGTACCGACGTGTAGCTCCCGTCCATAAAATATACTTGATTCATTATTCACGTGTATGTGCTCAGTTCTCAGATCACTTCCTCTAGACGGATCAAATAGCTCATGATTTACGTTTTCTAAATCGGTCGAGCTGTCTTCGAATAATCAGTGTACATAAAAATAATTGCAAAAACAAAGATCCCGAGGAATTGAGAACCTCCTCCTTCGAAATCTTGAAGTCGGTTGAAACCGAGATGCAACTCCTTTGACTTCAGTTTTAAATTGAAATCCACGGCCCATGCGTAGAGCCTTTGACTATTAACCGGACCGGCCATGTCTGCCATTTTCTATACAAAAAAAGTCTATCGATTTTTGCGGGGGAGCGGAACGGCAAATGTATGCGAAACGTCAAAATAGCCACGTCAATGATTATGGCCGCTGGTCATATATTTTCGGCAGAGGGGAACGCCTTTCAATGGCCACTCCGGTTGGTTTAAAACTCTAAGCGTAAAGCGGAGTCTGGAGGTTGGTAGTCTATGGTTTAGTTTGAAATACAGAGCAAGCGAAGCGAATGCGTCATGATAAATTCATGGATGAACTATCAATAATGAGTTGTTTCAAGCATGAAAATAGTTTTCCATTATGTATTTTACCCACATTTGTAATGTGGCTTGCATAGTTTATCAAGGTAAAAAACTAGTTCATTTTCTCACTTGTAGCATAGACAGAGAGAATTATTCCGTCTTTTTCTTACTCTAGTATCTACTAACCCCAAATAAGGGATGAGTATATTTCTTCTCCTACTGTTACTGTCAATTCACCTCTACCTGTCATACCTGAGGATACATTTTATTAAATTTACTGTTTCTACATTACTACCTTTCTTGTTACTTTAGCTGTAAATTTTCGTATGAAAAAAAACCGCATCAAAATCCGTTGCGTAGTTCTAAAGATCTATGCATACATACAGACAGACGGCAGGAAGCGACTTTGTTTTATTATTATTATGCTCTTTATTCATTTTTCGTCTTAGTGGTAGGTTTTTTACAATATTTTTATAAAAGTAAAATACAAAAATACATCAAAAACACACAAAAACAATAAAAAAATTATAAAAAACCTATCCTAGGGTGCCGCCGGCAACGGAGCAAGGCCCAGGCTGCCGGTGGTTAGGGCCGCAGAGTGAGGAACCTTCGGACTATGCGCGCCGTGTCCAGGATTACCGCCTTCTGTATCTTATTATTATTATTTGTATGTCTTTCCCGACCACGGAACAATGGTTATTATTATTATGCTCTTTATTTTTCTTTCGTCTTAGGCTAGGTAATTTATAACATTTTTATAAAAGTAAAATACAAAATACATCTAAAACATACAAAAACAATAAAAACATTATAAAAAACCTAACCTAGGGTGCCGCCGGCAACAGGGCAGGGCCCAGGCTGCCGGTGGTTAGGGCCGCAGAGAGAGGAACCTTCGGACTATGCGCGCCGTGTCCAAGATTACCGCCTTCTGAATCTGACCCTTGATCCAACCACAACCCCGTAGCGAAAGTCTCTCGAGATGTTGATAAGATAAGATAAGATAAGATAATCATTTATTGCATAACTGTGTACAAAGATGTTAACAATACTCAAGAACCAACAGTTTGTCCAACATGGACGTACAACATAATTATTTATAACTAACTAAATTAATACAAACATGCACTATTTACATACTGGTAAAACTCGTTCATGTTGTAGAAAACTCTGCTTATAAGCCAATTCTTTAATACAGTTTTAAATGGTTTACCTTCGACAGACTTAATTTCAATTGGTAAGTTATTGAAAACCCTTATTGCAGTAAGGTAGGCACTATCATACATAAGTTGACTGTTTATTTTGAAGGTTGGCATACAGTAGTTATATTTATATTGTAATCGCACTTTGCAATTTTTTGAGGACACTTTTTTGAAATACTCTTCGTTGCGCTTTATGAAGAGGCAGAGTTCAAGTATATAGATTCCAGTTAGAGTCAAAAGCTTCTTCTCCTTAAATACATTTCTAACCGAATGGAACCAAGGCAAATGATACATTGTTCGTAAGCACCTTTTTTGTAACAGGAATGTAGTTTTTACGTCAGTAGAATCACCCCAAAATATGATACCATACGTTAGTTGTGAATATACATGTCCGTAGTATGCGCTCATGACGACAGTCTCAGAACAGGTTTCAGAAAGTACTGATAATGCATATCTTGCCCTTGCAATTTTTTTGTTTAATTCTTTAATGTGAGACTTCCAATTTAAATGTGAATCTATTGTTATTCCTAGAAAGATAGCACTGTGGACTTGTTCAATGGCGACTGCACCTTGTGTTATAGTGAGAGGCATATGTGCTGTTTTATAATTTCTGAATTGAATGAGTTTAGTTTTATCTACATTTACGTTTAGGTTCAATGTTTTCAGCCACTGAACCACAACACTGAGCGTGTTGTTAATATTTTGTTCAATATGTTCGCCTGACTGCGATCCTGTAAATAAAAGTGTGGCGTCATCGGCAAAAAGTACGCATAATTCGTTAACAATATCCGGTAATTCGTTAATATAAAGTAGAAATATCAGTGGTCCTAGTACACTTCCTTGCGGAACGCCGACATTAACAGTTTCAAAACTTGATTGCTGCAGTTCTATGGACTTTGTTGCGACATTAAACGACTCAATAACTGTCGCCTGTTTCCTATCACATAAGTATGTTTCGAAAAGTTTCAGAGCATTTCCTCGTATTCCTAAGTTTTCTAACTGACATAAAACAGTATTATGAACTACGCAATCAAAAGCTTTAGACAGGTCTATTAAGAGAGCAAAACTTGGTCTTTTTTTATTAATGTCATCCCAAATCTGCATAAAAATTTTGAATACTGCCGATGTAGTAGACTTCCCTTTTTGAAATCCGAATTGATTTGGACTGAGTATTTTGTTTGCTTGTATGAATTTCAGTAACCTATTATATATAACTTTCTCAACAATTTTCGAAAAAATTGGAAGGAGAGCAATAGGCCTATAATTACTAATTTGATCTTTATCACCTTGTTTATATAAAGGTTTAATTAAAGCTTTTTTTAAATCATTAGGAAATATTCCCGTCTCCAGAATTAAGTTTATGATATGAACCAAAGGATCACAGATGTAATCAATACTAGCTTTGATTACTTGCACTGGTATAGAATCGTGACCAAAACTCTTTTTATTGCTTAATGAGTTAATTATGTTTTTTAGTTCATTTTTTCCAACGGGGTTTAGAAAGATGCTATTGCTAACTTTTGGAGTACTAGTTTTATATGTATTGCAGGGTAATAAATTACTCGAATTTTGGTTAAGGAAAAAATGATTAAAAGCTTGAGCTATTGAAGAGGGATTTGATATACTAATGCCATTTTTTGTTATTTCCTTAATCATAGGCTTCAAAGGGTTTATGGAAGAAGTCTGTTGATTAATGACTGCCCACGTGGCTTTAGATTTATTCGCACTATTAGAAATAAATTTGTCATTTGAATAAATTTTCGAGTAGCGTATCACTTTTCTGTACAGTCTGCAATACATCTTATAATAAGTCGAAAACTGGATATGTTTGTGCCTCTGGGTTAACAAGTGCATTTTACGTTTTGTTTTACTTGCTTTTTCGATACCCCTCGTTTTCCAGTTTAGGTTACTCTTATACGTTTTCCTAACAGTCTCGAGGGGTATTGTTAAATCAAATATTAATTTATACATGTCTATAAATGCTTGATAGGCACTATTGGAGTCTAGTTTCTCAAATACCTCAGAAAACTTTATTTGAGAAATGTAATTAATAAAGATTTCCATGTGCTTCTCAATTTTCCTACTCGTTATAAACCAGTGTTTCTCTTTAAAGCCATTTAACGTTGGAAAAATAATTATTTGAGCAGTGTGATCAGATATACCCAAATTTAAGACTTTAACTGTACATCGGCGAAAATTTGAAATTATGTTATCAATACAGGTTTGAGATGTGTTTGTAATTCTTGTTGGCTCTGAAATTCTTGTTTTAAGGTTATACTCACGTAAGCAGGATATGAAAGAATGCTTAGCTGTGTCGTTACTTAGTAAGTTAATATTAAAATCACCTACTAAAATTATTTTGCGCTTGATGTTACGTGACAGTTTATCTAGAAGGACTTCTAAACTTTTAAGGAAAAAACATATATCACTATCTGGACTTCGGTATATACATACCACTGTACAGTTTAGATCAGGGATTAAAATCCCGCAAACTTCAAAATGCATCTCTTTGGACAGGGAAGAAATCCATTCAAGGTTGATGAAACTTATATATTTCTTAACATATATACAGACTCCGCCTCTAGTCATTCTGCTTCTACAAAATTGTGCGCCCATTATGTAGTCGTTAATTTGAAGAGTACATACTTCATTATTTTTTAAAAACGTTTCGGAACAACAGAGAACATCTATATTTATGGAGTCTTTTAAGATTTCCAATTCACTAATTTTTGACTTTAAGCCTTGGACATTTTGATGGAAAACTGAAAAGGTACAATTATTAGGGTCGAAAAAAATCACACTGACAATGTGGATCTTGCGGAGTGGGTGCGATGGAGTCCAATGGTAAACTTTTTATATGTTCCGTTGCACATATACCAATATTTGTTAGTTTGGTTAAAAAATAGTCCGATATTTTCCTTTGTGCGTTTTTCTTTTTACTTTCTGCTACTTTCAACTGAGGTTCCGTCAGCAAAGCCTCCGTATTAGCGGCGATAAATACGCCTAGGTGATGTATTATATTGGCCATCCCGTGGTTACTGAGACGCCCTGTTCGGTATGAGAACATGTCAAGAGATAAATCAAGATTTGAGTCAAAAGAGTAGTGTTTCTCATGTAGGAGTACATCGCAACGCAACAAGGTGTTAAATAACTCAACTCTGTAGTTATACATGGGTCTTCCACAGATGTAGGTAGGGCATACTACGATAATGTTCGTGTGCTTGATTTGGCTAAGCGTAGAGGAAATATATTTCACCATGTCCCCGTAATCTTCATCTTCATGGATGTCATCCTCACCAATTAAAATGATGCAATAATCTTTAAAAGTAAACGTGGACAATTTGTTATCCAGTTGATGCAGATTTTTTATTATTCCTCCACCAGGCGTTATATAATGACAGCAAGTAAAGTTTTCGTAAGACTTCTCGTGTTCCATGATACTATAAATGTTATTTTTGTTGTTGTTACTCACTATTGCTATTTTATTTTTAGCAGGCGTCGGTGTTAATTCGATTGGGGCTTTCGAGGTTTCCTGTGGCTGTATGGGTTGTCCTGGAGATAAAGGCGGCGGTATACCTAACGAGGGCTCCGAAATCTGGGGTGTACAGTTCATTGTAGTTGTAGGAGGTGATGCTGTCTGAGTCAGCTCGTTGGGATCAATAGAGAAATCTAATGACTGGTGCTGTGGTTGGTCGAGACTCTTCGCTATGAGACCGTTCGCAGAAACAACTATCGGCACAATGATCGCCGAATCAACCTCCCACATGGCGGTTACCTCGTGAGCTAAGTCTAGGTACTTGCTGGACTTGTCCTTCTCAGCCTTCACGAGGTTCACGTCACATGGGACGGTGATGTCGACGAGCATGGCCCGGCGTTGCGGTCGATCTATTACCACGATATCAGGCTTATTGGCTACAATAGTCCTGTCCGTGATTATAGATCGATCCCAATAGAGCGTGGCACGACCATTTTCGAGAACTGGCGCAGGGGTGTACTTGTAGTACGGCACTTCGTGGGCCACAAGACCGTATAGGAGAGCAAGCTGCTGGTGTATAATCCTGGCTACGAGGTTATGTCTGTGCAAGTACTCGCCGTTAGCAAGATGAGAACAACCGGAGATGATATGCCTGAGTGACTCTCCGGGACGGCGGCATGCCCGACAAATGTCGACCGTACCGTCCTTCAGGATATATCTCCGGTAGTTATTCGTCATGATAACTTCGTCCGCAATTGCACAGGCAAAACCTTCGGTTTCTCCAAAGAGGTCCCCGAATCGTAACCAGTTCACCGACGCGAGCAGGTCTACGTCGGGTCCCGTGAGGGCCCCGTAGAACCGCCCGTGTAGCTCCTTGCTCTTCCATACCGCCTTGCGATCCTCGGTGCTTAGCACCACAGGTTTGCGCCAGTTCTCGTTCGCCAAGGAGAGCGGCGTGAGGTTCTTATCTACTGTCACCACATCACGATGCATCCCACACTCGTTGTTAAGGAAATAATTCCTGAGATTGTACACCTCACGGTTGTGGAGATTTTTGGCGTTTAAAAAGCCGCGACCTCCACACTTTCGTGGGATGTACAATCTCATAACAGACGAGCGTGGGTGAAGCATACGGTGTGTGGTGAGCAATAGACGGACCCTCCGATCCAGGGCATCCAGCTCGGTCTGTGTCCACCTTAGTATGCCAAAGGAGTATGTGAGTAGAGGCATCACCCAGGCGTTGAAGGCGCGCACCTTGTTGCCACCTGACAAAAGACTATTGAGTACTTTTGTCAGCCGACCGAAGAAGCGCTCCTTCAACGCCTGTTTAATACCCACATCCTCAATACCCAACGACTGTGACATGCCAAGGTATTTGTAGGTTTCTGATTCAGAGATAGATCTGAACGTCATTGTCTCAGAAAGTTGCAAATTTGTTGAATTTACTACTTTCCCCCGCTCTACATGCATAACCGCACATTTATCAACACCAAACTCCATCTTGATAGAACTACTGAAGACTTCAGTGGTTTTCAGTAGCTCCAGCAAGTCCCGGTTATTTGGAGCAAATAATTTGAGATCATCCATGTACAGAAGGTGAGATATGACTTCACCCTCTCTCCGAAGCCGGCAACCTAGCCCTGAATCCTTCAGCAGGGTGCTGAGCGGATTTAGAGCTAGGCAGAACCACAAGGGACTCAGACTGTCGCCCTGAAATATTCCTCGCTCGATCCTTATAAAGTCCTGCGGGCCAGGGGGGTCATCCCCGCCTCCTGGTTGACGAAGGACTGTGGTCCACTGCCTCATACACGCGCCAAGGAAGGATCTTAAAGCTGCATCAACTTTATACAGCTCCAAGATCCTCTCTAGCCATGAATGAGGCACCGAATCATAGGCCTTCTTGTAGTCAATCCAAGCGGCCGAGAGGGCCCCCCTGTTCCGCCGGACTCGTTGGCAAATGGTCATGTCTATGAGGAGGAGCTCTTTAGTACCACGGGACCCAACCCTACATCCATTTTGAGCGGAGGCCAAAATGTTGTTTGCGACCATGTGCGCGTTTATTTTTGCTCTCAAAATGGATGTAAGGAGCTTGTAAAGTGTAGGCAAGCACGTGATGGGTCTGTAGTTCTTCGCTTCCGTGGTACTACCGGACTTGTAGAGCAGGAAGGTTACACCAGTTGTTAGGGAAGGCGGGAGGGAGCCAAGTTCAAGGGCATGTTGGAATTGCGTTGCCAGCCGCGAGTGCGAGCATCGAAACCATTTTAGCCAGAAGTTGTGCAATCCATCCGGGCCAGGACTTTTCCAGTTCTGGGACGTGCGGATTGCACAACTTACGTCATCGGGGCTGATGGTGATAGCCCCCATAGGTTCGATGGACTCGCAATCACGTTCGACAACGTGTAACAGTGTGCTATTTTCTAAATGGTATCAAACCTCTGTTGTCACGCACTCGCGCTAAGAGGTTTGTGCTGGCCAACTAATGACAGAACGTCATGATATTTTTTCTTTACGAAAAGGAACAATTGACGATCGGTTTTCTGCAATGAAATGGATGAAATATTTCCTTTTGATTTGTAAATTACTAATAAATATGTAAATCGACATTGTCTACGTCGTATTTTGTATATGTACTAATTCCCCGGACTGGGTGAGTGTTTTGTACTATTTATTTAACCCTTTTTCTATCTTTGTTACCTATTAATCTGTCTATCAAATAGTCTGTTCTGCGCATTGACTTAGTATGTATTCTACTAGACAAGCTATCTAGAACAAAGTTTGTGCGCCACATTTGGCGGTTGACAGCTGTCATTGAATCAGAGATTAGCTTTAGCGAAGCAGACGTGACACTATTATGACAATATTCATATTCTGCCTAAACACATTTCGTAATGAAACGTGATTAAATAATTTTAAGAGAAACTGATTGTTTTTTATTTGTAATATTTATTTTCAATCTTATATCATGTGGTACTTTAGAAAAACACGACCGAGCGCTGTGTTTCATTTTGAATGTAATTATTATTGAAGTATACTTATAATACAATTACTTAACCCTTTATATTTACTTAAATTCATATAAATATTTAGTAGCTATAATGTGAGCGATATTTAGATTTTTAAGTTTTAAATTTAAATCATAAATTAGGTACCATTTTTATGTAATTAACTCTCGCTTCAAATTTCAGCAAAATCGCCCTTGTTATACAATAATCATAATATGTTTTACGAAATAAACATTAAAATGTGCCTATCTGGATTTTTTTTTGTATACCACGTTAATATTTGTATGCAATATAAGAATCTAATAAATAATATAGGTACATCATAAGTGTAGGCATATGTGTTACTTCTGCGGCATTAATCTATGCGCCGAGGAACATTGGCAACATGGCGTCGCACCGCGAACAACAATTATTTTAATTTAGTGTTACATCAAACTTTGCGCTTATTTACCGATGGAATGTAATTCCGTGGCTTCTATTACTTTTATTAGAATTATTAGTGCAGTTTTATACTACGCACGAAGCCATTATTTTTTATATAATTATTTTTTAATTTTTGACGCTTGCGTGGCATCATGTCTGTGGTCCAAGACAGAATGTCAGGCAGATCACTTAAAGTCGAGTAAATCACTTAAACTCATGGCTGAAAAAAATAGTATGGGATGTCATCTCCTGTTACTCAATGGTTCTGCGTAAGCAATTTATCTTCCTAAAAACTTACCTTGTGACTGCCACATCCGTGAAAACTAATGCTTAAAGTCCTATCCGTTGTTCTAATCATCTAACATCCGGATGTCGCAGTCACATGTGAAAATCATACATTTTATGAAATGGCTAAATATCCGGTTTTCCTAGGGAATCAAGTCTGGGGTTGATTCGCAACCTATTTTCTTCTTGGCGCAAGCTGCGGCGTTCACATCGGTGTTCCGGTCTCCCAGACCCGGAACCCGATAATACTTCTAGCATCTAAATTTGAAGACCGCCACGTCCAAGGGTGACATGCCGCGACTACGGAGGCCCAATTCAACTAGATCATCAGGATAGTGACTTTTTATAAGGACTTGTTTTGTTTTAATTTTTAATTTCTATCTAGTGTGCTCAGTGGCGGACCTACGGCCTAGCCGGACAATTCTTTTTGTTTTATTTATTTTTTTGAGCTTTGTAAATATATTTGTCCAAATTTAATCTTCTTCTTTTCTATTGATCTTTTCCTATCTAAAACTACCTAAACCTACCCTAATCTACCCTACCCTACATGTCTAACGGTTTAAAAACGTTACATTGGCGCCCAACTAGATTTTCTGACCTGAGCATACCTAAAACAAGTCCTTAGCATTTTTTTTGGTTTTCACTGATGTAGGTAGATATTTTTGTTATTATCTGTTGTTGTTTTCATCTATTGTTGTATCATCTGTTCATCATTTGCATATATTCCATTTAATTTTAAGTTAGTCTAGTGTTATCAAACTTAATTTTAGTCTAATTTAAGCAGTTGTTTGGTACGTGGTTATCTACTCTAAACTTATTTTCTCTTGTCTACTGTTCTAATAAATTCTAATACCACGTACTTATCAACTAAGCCTCTTTGTGAACACTACACTCACCTATTCTAAATGAATTAACAATGATGATGTATTTAAGTAATTTGTCTTTCCAAAAATCTGAACTCAGATACGAGATGGTTCTCAGAGGTGGATCAACTGGCACTGTACAAGACCTACGGAACCAAATATTAAAATGTATCTTACCTAGCTGGATATTGTAAGATATCATCAATTTTTTTTTCAACATGACTTAATTACATTCTAACAAAAATTCTAACTATGCTCTCCATAAAATATACAGTTTTCAAAACCTAGTTCTAGTACTCAACAATTTGCTACATGTCATATAAAATAGTATAAATTTCCTATATCTAGCTATCTCTAAGCCTGCTGTCTATTAATTCTAAAAGCCCCATGATACATGTATTTACTTACATTATACTGCTGTCGTTTTCTCTTTTCTTTTTCATTAACCCCTACCGGTTAATGAAATCTTTGCCTACTATATTTAGGTTGTCAAGTCTTCTACAAAGGCTTGATGTAATCATGACTCCCTACCGGGTCGTGATTTCTTTGCCTACTTATACTTAGGTTTTTAGGTCTTCTACAAAGGCCTGAAATTTACTAGAGGAGACAGCTTTAACAACTTAATTTCTGAGGGTATAATAAGACATATTTAACATCCATTAATAGATATATGAGAGTATTTTACGTTATCTTTAGTAAATTACTCAGTCTACTAGAACGCAGTAACACTATTCTAAAGTATTTACTGCTTGTTTGTTTGTGAGATGTATGTTGTTGTGGGATGTATGATCTAAGCTTGAAAGTTGTAATGTATCTATTAAGTTCTAAGTGAGATAGCGGATTTTCTTAGCAAAAATCCTAACCTAAAAAGGGGGGTATGTAACAGTGTGCTATTTTCTAAATGGTATCAAACCTCTGTTGTCACGCACTCGCGCTAAGAGGTTTGTGCTGGCCAACTAATGACAGAACGTCATGATATTTTTTCTTTACGAAAAGGAACAATTGACGATCGGTTTTCTGCAATGAAATGGATGAAATATTTCCTTTTGATTTGTAAATTACTAATAAATATGTAAATCGACATTGTCTACGTCGTATTTTGTATATGTACTAATTCCCCGGACTGGGTGAGTGTTTTGTACTATTTATTTAACCCTTTTTCTATCTTTGTTACCTATTAATCTGTCTATCAAATAGTCTGTTCTGCGTAAGCAATTTATCTTCCTAAAAACTTACCTTGTGACTGCCACATCCGTGAAAACTAATGCTTAAAGTCCTATCCGTTGTTCTAATCATCTAACATCCGGATGTCGCAGTCACATGTGAAAATCATACATTTTATGAAATGGCTAAATATCCGGTTTTCCTAGGGAATCAAGTCTGGGGTTGATTCGCAACCTATTTTCTTCTTGGCGCAAGCTGCGGCGTTCACATCGGTGTTCCGGTCTCCCAGACCCGGAACCCGATAATACTTCTAGCATCTAAATTTGAAGACCGCCACGTCCAAGGGTGACATGCCGCGACTACGGAGGCCCAATTCAACTAGATCATCAGGATAGTGACTTTTTATAAGGACTTGTTTTGTTTTAATTTTTAATTTCTATCTAGTGTGCTCAGTGGCGGACCTACGGCCTAGCCGGACAATTCTTTTTGTTTTATTTATTTTTTTGAGCTTTGTAAATATATTTGTCCAAATTTAATCTTCTTCTTTTCTATTGATCTTTTCCTATCTAAAACTACCTAAACCTACCCTAATCTACCCTACCCTACATGTCGACGTACTAAAAACGCGATAAACGTTCATCCACTCGCCCTCCGTATGTTCAACGGGCGCCGACCAGATGCTACGCCAGAAATCAGTCATGGCAGTAGCATCCGGCAATCGCACGTCGGACACACGGGGATCGGCTTCCTCCCACCTTCGGTATACCTTCCTTTGGTCACTTTGAAAAAGGCGATTCTGCCTGAATCGGTCCACACGCTCTCTGTAGCGGCGAATACGGCTTGCCCATGCATAAACTTTCTGCCTCAGAAAGTCGATGCGCTCTGTGATGTTGGCCATGTAGTCGCGGGGCTCGATATCCGTCCCCGCGAACGCCTGGTACACAAAGCGCATTACTCGGGGGCGGTTGTTGCCCCCCCTGAAGCAGATCAGCTTTGCAATGAGAGTCCTAAATGAGTTGATACGACGCTCGATCCGCACCTGCCATGCGGGGACACCCCCGGCGGTCCTAGGTGCACGTTCAGCGTCCGGAAACTTGATTCGTGCAACACGGCACGCCGCGATGGCTCCGCAGTACATGATCGAGTGCGTATCATCTAGGTCTTTACTAGTCCGCAGGATTGGATCTAGCAAATCATTCAGGGCTCCCATTAACGCTAGATTGCGTCTATTCATAGGCAAGCGTGGTAATCGTGGCCTAGGTATGTTTGTGGAGCGATACTGCGTAATTGCCTCTTCCAAAGTCCTCCTCAGTTGCTCATTGGCTGTACTACTCACACTCTGACTCGCGATATACTCCTCATCGGCACTGGGATCAATCCGCGGCGCCCCCGATGCCAAGTCGGGTGCTGGCATCGGATCCGGCGACGTGGCGGGCGGATCCCGCGCCGAGGTGGAGGCCGTGCGAGCAGAGAGAGCCTCCAGGCGAAGCCGATCAAGTGTCGCGTCATCCAACCGCTTTAGCCGTTGAATGACGCGCACCTGATCCGATAATCGCTGCGTAGTCGTGTCAATGGTTGGTTCAAGGGCCTGAAACAGAGGAAGTATCCGGGCACGATACGCGCACAGATTAGTTCCCCCCTCTGTAGCCCCATAGTAGGCGCGCATGACGTTTTCATTCATGGAACAAGTCCATCGCATGCGACGCACTATACCACCGGCAGCGGGGGCCCTGGGCGGGACAGGGTGTCCCGTAGGCCCCAAGCGTGCCGGCAGCGGTGGCCGCCCGCGTCGCGCAGGTGGTTGTGGCGGCGGTGGCGGCGGCCCGCTTTCGTCACTGGATTCGTCTGTGTCGGGCGCTGTTTCGAAGTCGTCGCTCGACGACGAAGTGGACGGTGAAGAGGACGAGGCGAGCGGGGATGGTGGTCGTGCGTGGGTAGTTGCCGCTCTTGCTTTACTTCTTGTTATCATGCTATTTAAGATGTACGCGTTTCGCCAATATTGGTTCGAGTACTAGCTGTCAACGTGCTCGTAGTCCATTTGTGATTGTGACCCGACGTAATATTTGCAGATAATTATTATTATTATTATTTTATTATGCTATGTAGTGATATCACGTGACGCTTTCTATACAAAATGGAGTGTCGGAAGTGTCATGTAGGACCCGAGCCGCTACACTATGGATGGTAGAAGGTAAGAATGCCAATCTCTATGTTACAAAAGTGACCGTCAAAAGGCGTTAAATTGGTGGCGCCACAATAGCTATAGAATATATGGTAACGCATATATGCAGCGCACTTCACTCCGTCAATAACAACTTAGTTGCTAGAGCTATACTAGCGCCACTCGGAGAGATTTGGAACTATCATTTACTGTTTACAGCTGGCCACTTTTTCGTCCATTCTCCTATAAGAGATACTTATCCTCCTTATACCATCTATACGCTACACCTTGTGCCGTATTCTAATTTTAAAATACTTAAACAATACATTAAAAACACAATACATCTCAAACATAACTTCAACACTCAACCAATAATCAACTAATATTGAAGTTGTATTGTAGTTGCATCGAAGTAATTTTCAAGCAAATTCCGTCATTTTTGATTCTGACGTGTAGGCGTTAGCTGTATTGTGTTGTTATTGCATTGGATTTGCATTGAAGTTGGATCGTGTCTGTGCGTGTTTTAAAGTTAAAATACGGCCCCTGGAACCATCCTCAAGCCTGTAACTTCAGCACTCACCTGATGGTACCTACTTATTTCTATATGACCCGGTGTCATCAACAGTGATAACATAGTGATAACTGATAAGCTTTGTTGCATTTCGCAGTCGTGACGATTCGACCAAATCCGTGCACAATGCAATCCGTGACGTCATTCGTGGTTTGTTTACCAGTCGAATATTGGACGCGGTCTAAGTAATACCACAGTATAAAGAAAGATAGTATTTTTGCCATGGTCATAGAGAAATAAGTAAGCTTAGAGTACTCACTCCATGCAACTAGTTACTAGTGGTTCTGTGAACCGTAGACTTCGGAGAACATAAATAACGCGACAGCAAACTTCCCCCCTTTTCCCCCCAATCAAAAAAATAGCTCGACAGTTTTTGGCAAATAATTCAAGGAACGTGCATGCCAAGTTTCATCGAAATCGGATGAAAAATGCGACCTCTAGACCGACACTGACCAACCAACCAACCAATACACACACATCAATCTGCCAAATCGTCGTACCAGTGAAAACGGAGACGTTCGTCGCCTCGCTACGCTCGGCTCCTCAGTCAACTAGCTCAACAGTTTCACTGAGAGGGTTGAGGTAAAAATGGGTATTAGGTACACTTTATCGGTGGAGTAATGAATACATCCTCAAACTACATACACAATATACGCTACTAGCGACCCGCCCCGGCTTTCGCACGGGTGCAATTATACATATAAACCTTCCTCTTGAATCACTCTATCTATTAAAAAAAACCGCATCAAAATCCGTTGCGTAGTTTTAAAGATCTAAGCATACATACAGACAGACGGCAGGAACCGACTTTGTTTTATACTATGTAGTGTTTAGTGAAAGAATGAAGTGTAGACGGGCCCTCTAACTAAACACGTCCACATTTAATGATACAATACTGGTACGTATTTAAACTGTGTTGCGGCGTGGGCACGTGCTGATGGCGCGGCGGTGAGGCTTTGGCAGCGAACTGTACAAACACGAGTAGGCTGTAGTCACTGTACTGTTACTACTTATTATATTGTTTATACGTTAAATCTGCAATGGCCTGCAGTAAAATATATTGGCAAATATCGTAAACGAATATAAAAATATTACGGTTTAGCCATTTCTTTTCTTACTATTAATGTGTTCGAAGTTCACAGCAGAGACGAGTCACTCGATGTCCTCAGAGCACTCACAAGAAAACTAATCGATTGATACAAATACATGAAAAAAATCGTCATGCCTATTTTTATTATTCTGTAAACTCTGTCGTCTTCACGGAAAAAAGGACATCTTCAGCCAAGAATAAATAAATAATAAAATTAAAAAAATACCAATGCGAAAATATTATTGTTTAAACTAGTACACTAGTAGCACTAGGTGGAGTAGCAGTGCAGCTGACATTTCTCTTACATATTCGGTATTTTTAGGTGGCTTTGACATAGATGGCGCAATCGACATGAGCTTCAAAAAGTTCTTAGGCTGTGCTCGTCTATATCTCTATAGTCTCTGACATAAGAAAATATTTTCTTGGACTAATTTTATATTTTTAGCGCAAGATATATTATATTAACTTCAGTAAAGACATTTTACTTGAATATCTAAAGATCACTTTCTAGGTAAATTGTTTTCGTTATATACAGAACAATATTGTTTTGACTAAGAAGATTTGTCTTCGATGAAGATACTTTTTTTCCGTGTAACCTAAAAAACTCATAAGCTCCTAACATTTAGAGAGCAATTCCAAAAAGAAAAACTCGTATAAATATTCCTTTATTCCTCAAAAAATGCTAAAGCAAAACAGAATCTCAAAAACTTGGGCCCTAAAAAGTTATCACCCATTTCTAATATTGTCATTTCCGTGTCCATTCTCCGTCGAAACCATCATTACCATGTCCACTTTTGTCATTCCCGTGTTCCGTCACTCCCGCGCCATCATTTCCCTTGGCAAATTTAACTTTGTCGTTCGAAAATCGAAGAACGATAATTCTCGCCTTTATAAAGATGGATATAAGGTTGAATTTTAATAGTTAGAGCGACTTTAAAGTCGGGGTGATGATTTTTTTTGTGGTTTTCCTCATTTCCACTAATGAGATTCAGCGATATCGTTGCTTTATTCTGATAAAATCCGTTTCGCACTCTGTTTTAAAATTAACGTGACATAATTTGGCGTTATCTCATTTACTTGTGAACATTTTCTCTTCAGCAAAAGCGGGAAAAGCAAGATGTATATTGGGTTTTTAATAAAATAAGTGATGCTCTTAGGGAATACAATCGGATTTAACTTTTTTTTACAACCAAAAAAATACCGAGTTAGAAGAACTTTATTTTGTATAGGTATTTAATTAACCTATCTACTAGTCGATAACCAATAACACAAGGGTAACTGGTGACCGAAGAGCTGGCGGTTTCTTCGCACAGCGTATCAGCATTGCGATACAACGAGGAAATGCCGCCAGCATCCTTGGTACAATGCCGCAAGGGCCTAGTTTAGATTTGAGCTAGTTATTAATTTAGTTTAGTATTTGTACTGTAGTGCCTCTATATATTTAGTTATGTAAATAAATGTATATATATATATAACACAAGTCATCATATTAAAAAATATATATTTTCTTTTAATATGTACGGTCGACGTCAAAAATATGATTACATTTTGCACCTTCCTCCTTTGTAATAAGACTAATGAGGTCCGAAAGTGTAAACATATTTTTGACGTCGACTGTACAAACAAGCTTATAACGACTACTGGGGAATTTTTGAGATCCGAGCGCTTCAAGAAAATTAAACCCAAAAACAATCGCAAACAAAAGTTCGTCGCTATTATTTTCACTTTAAATTAATAGTTCGAATAATCGTGATTATAAATTCCTATTACCGTTATTTTAAAAACCACATTTCATTATTTGATACAGAGTTTTGAATGTCAGATTCAAGCGCTCGAATCTCAAAAATCACCCCCCCCCCCCCCCTTCTGTACTTTTCTTGTAAAACTCATCTACTCCTCGATAAGATAATTCTAACAAACACATTGAGCTAAGTACTATTGCTTTATGACTTTATGAGTTTGATGACAGAGTTCTTATAACCATAATCATCTTATCAGCTTAATGGTATCAAAATATTGAATTGTCATCCAAGTTATGCAGGTTATGTTAAAATTGTATAAATATATATATAAATTGAACTATTTATTTATTTATTAGGATATTGTTTTGTGTAATTTAGTTTTTTTTACGCAATAGTGAGGTTTATTCATATCATAAGTATGAAACAAATTAATTACAATAAGTATACTTACAGTTATTTAGTTGTTTTTTTCCCGCTAGACTTTAACTTCACTGTTCTGCAACACCTGAAGTTTATTAAGTGAAATTGCACTATCTAAAGGTTATCTGGAAGAAATCGCTTTTTGGCGATAAGACCGCCCGTTTGTTCGCCTCTAATTATTTTTAAGCATTTTCTGTACTGTTTTAGGTGTTCAATAAAGAGTATTTGTATTGTATTGTATTGTTTCAGCTCAATCGGACGTCAGGAACTGGTTCAAATATAGTTAGCAAAGTAACTGACAAACACTATGTTAAATATAAGCTTGTAAAAACAATCTCAATTCATTAAAGTTATATAAAAATCCATATTTGCTACGAGTACCTACTACGTTATTATTTATTTTATTTAAAATCTGCTGGATTCATTACCTCTACATAATTACTGCTATTTTGTATCGCACAACTGTTCCAAAAGGAAATTATATTTAATAACCGTTAAAATGAATGGAGACTGATGCGGAAATAACAACAATGAATGTGCCTTTTATGATGGTATACCACAAAATAATTAAATGTTTCATTATCATAGCTCGGACAATTCACCGCCAGGCGCGGATCCAGGATTCCATTCAGGGGGGGGCAAATTCTTGCCAAAGTTACGAAAATCGTAAAAATAAATAGTAGGTATGAGGCTTGGGGTATGTAATAAAAAAATACTCTAACAACAAAATAAAACTTTATTTCGTATGTGAACAATTACGTAAAACTAATCTGCGTACAAACTTTACATTAATAACATTATGGCTCACCACACACTTGAGCGGAATGGAGGCAGTAATGTATGGAGGCCATCGACAAATTTAAGCTACCATCGACAAAGCTCCATACATTACTGCCTCCATCACCGCACAAAATAATTTTGTATGGAACAAGATGCACACTTTTGATACTTTTTGGGTTGTAGTTATGAATGTAATATAGAAATATATTATTAAAATACTGTACATAATACAAATTTAATATATCTTGTTTTATTTCGGTGTTATATTCGTTTTGCAACGTTTTTGCGATGAATTGTCCGAGCCATGTTCATTATTAAGTGCTTTTGGGTCCTTCTTTTTTTTCAGCGACAATGACTTTTCCCTTCATCCCGATACTCCAGTTTGGAAATTTACATTTTTCTAGGGAACACGTGTCTAAAATCAGTTTTACCATAGAGTAACTTTACTTATATAGTAGAGCACCACAGCCTAAGAACTTTTTGAAGCTCAAGTCAATTGCGCCCTCTATCCGAAAACCCCCTAAAGCACTAGCGTCGCGGTGACATCTAGTGACGAGTAGCGTATTAGTAGTACACTATTCGATCGTTACTAGGTGGAGTAGCAGTGCAGGTGACATTTCCTCTTACTGTTCGGTATCTTTCGGAGGCTTTCGGACAGAGGGCGCAATTGACTTGAGCTTCAAAAAGTTCGTAGGCTATGGCCTTCTATTATACCTTGAAGTCTATGTTTTTACCTAACTAATACAAAGCTATATGTAAATTTTATTCATCTTTCTCATTGAGTATTAGTAATAGGAGATGACATCCCTTACAAAAATTTTTCGCCATAATTTTTGAAGTGACCGGGACGTGAAGTCCATACAGCACACGCAGCGCTCTTGAACCACTGATATGATGCCTAGCGACTGACAGCTGTCAACGGCCAAACATGGCGCACAAACTTTTGTTCTAGATAGCCAATCTAGTAAAATACATAATAAATCAATGATCTTGCTAGTTTTTGATTCATATAGAGATTTGTTTTCAAAATACGATGTGGTAAAATAACGCGGTCCTCGCTAAAAAAGAATCACTATTACAATTTATTTTTTCTACTCGCCGACTATAATGCTTGAATTGAGACTTTGTACAGAGAACTACTAGCGCATACATTTCGATGGTCGCATATTCGCCGCGTGGCCGGGAGGCGCTTGACACCTATTTTAGTTTTGTCGACAAAACTAAAATGGATTTTCATATAGTACGTTTTATTTAAGGTGTCGAAATTGTAGGTAGAAATCCCTAGTAATATTCCGACATCTTAAATAATTACTACTTTACAATATTATAGCAGCCTCTGTATTGTGTGGTGCGCCGCCCGGCCACGCTGTCGCGGTCGCGCGGCGCTCGACACCTGAGAGAACTATAATATTGTAAAGTAGTAATTATTTAAGATGTCGGATGTACGTAACAATCTGCTGATTGTTACGCATTTATTGAACTCTATTCTAACCGACTTGCCTAATTTGAGTGCTCGTAGAAAAAGTATTGTATACAATAGTGACATAATTGAGCTTTTCAATCTCGTACCTTACTTAGGCCACTCAGCAAGCTTCGTGGCCTAAACACGGTACTCGACTGTAAAGCTCTTTATTATGTCACGATTGTATAAAATACTATTTCTAAAACTAGTTTATTATATCATGCAGGGTCAGTACCAATTATGTAAGCTAGGAGACCCTTAAAATAACCGTGTTTTTTTTAACCCCATGTGACACGACACGTTGTCATGACGACACGTTGTCGTCACGGCTCTACAAAGCATTTTCGCTACAAAGCGGGAAACCCATGTTATCGGCTACGTCGTAGCGCTACGCGCGTAGCATGGCCGTGAATGTGTTGTTTAGGTCAAATATGTAAGAGCTCCTTATATCATCAATACGGAATACCAAACTACATCCCTCTAATCTAACAACCATAATGTCCATATACACTATAAATCTACCCAAATACTCCTTAACGTTCCGGCCCTTCCAAAACCCCCGACGCCCATAATCCTGTAATTCAGTTCGTAATCCTGTAATTCCGATGGTAATCTTGCTGAATTACGGCCGAGCCCTTTGATAACAGGTTTTCATTGGCCATATATTGTTTTAGGTAGCGACGGTTAACGATATTTATTAATTGAAAGGTTTTGGAACGGGTCAAGCACCATAGAATGGCCTCTACAAACGGCACAATTTTGACACAACACTCGCCCACGATTTCGAGATAGGTGCGACGAAATCAAACGATGGATCAAAAACCGCAATTTATTAAAAATCGCAGGTGACTAGTCGCTTATGTTTGTAGAGGCCTTTGTACAGGTATAATAGAGTATGCATAATATACCTAATGTGTGCTAATGTATTTCCATCGGGAAAACTCCAATAGAAATACGACGGCCCCGAAATGTAAATCAATTATTGTACTAAATAACTTTTTAACCGACTTCAAAAAAGGAGGAGGTTCTCAATTCGACTGAATTTTTATTTTTTTGTATATGTTACTCGATATCTCCGTGAATCGTGAACCGATTATCAAAAGTTTTTTTTAATCGAACGGGTATATGTATAACCCCTAGATGGTCCCGTTGGCATCAAGTCGGGGTCTGATGATGGGATCCTGGAGAAATCGAGGGAACTCTTCAACTATTATAGGCACACCTATAGTGATTTCACTATTTTTTACAGCAACTCAGCCACTTCCTTTTGGAATAGCGGATCCTAAGTGAAGTCGGTTCTTTTTTTGTTTAAAATTATTTTCTTGTCAAATGTCAAAATGAAACATCTCAAGCTCAAGATCAAGATTTCGAAAAAGTTATTAGTGATTATATACACCTAATTCCTTTCTTCACTGCAGTCTTGGTCTACTTAAGACAAAAACTAACATCAATCAATCAAGGTAATTAATTTTGCCTTGCCTCTTAAATATGTTGCTCGTAGAGCAGAATTAATAACTCGTTACATATTAAATCATGTTTATGTGCAGATACCGTCGGACTTAGAAATAAATAAGATAAATTAGCAAAAGATTTGGCAACCCTGTGCCGTGTAAGTAAGGTCAACAAAAGAGTATTAGTACATTACACAACTAGGGTGGTAAAACAAAGAAAGGCCGAGATCGCAGAAGTTTGCGGACCGAGCTGCAAGCGAGGGACGTAAATATGCGAGCGAGGGCTTTCTTTATCACCTCCCGTGTCGTGTACATCGTTTTATGTCCACACTTGGCCAGAAAGCGTCTTTTTCCGTACGCGCAGCGTGCGGAAAAAGCCACTTTATGGCCAGGTGTGGCATAAAATAATATAAATATTTACATACGTATAACCTATCTAAAATAGGTGTTATGGCCCAGGCCGAGCAGGGTGGGGGGGGGGGCAAGGAGGAGGTTCTCAATTCTTCGAGATCCTTGCATTCTTTTCTATGTATGTACACCGATTATTCGAAGACGGCTGGATCGATTTGGATTTTTTTCTGTTTTTATTTGAAAGAATATATTTCACAGTTGGTCCCATTATCACCAGGTCTAGATCTGATGATGGGATCCTGGAGAAATCGAAGCTCTTCAATGATTTTACTATTCTTTACAGCAACTCGGCCACGTCCTCTTGGAATAGCAGATCCTAAGTGAAGTCGTTTTTTTAACCGAACAAAAAAGGAGGAGATTCTCAATTCGACTGTTTTTTTTGTTTAAAATTATTATTAGGTGTTATTTTAGTGCCAGTAATACCATGAATTCGTGCCACATAGTAGTAGTCAAAATGGAGATTTCTATTTATGATAATTTAATGATCTTACGTCCGTTCTAAGATTTATAACTTTTTACGATAACTCAAAAACAACAACTAAATAGCACACATTTTAAATACCTACATATTCAGGTATTTATCAAGTTAATAAAAATAATATGTAATTTATAGTTGGTCTCAAATTCAACTAAAATCTTTGAATTCTCAAAGCAATTACTAAGCAAAAACCAAACTCAACTGAGAAAAAAATCTCTCTTAGAAGTCTAGATATTTATTTGAACGATAAAGTAATATTTCTCCAATATTTATCAACTTCAACGTCACCTGCACCCGTCACCCAGACCATGACCCTGTGTCGAATACTGGAGCAGAACCAATGATTTTTTACTATAGATAGGTTGTACTTTAACATCTGCCTGTGAAACACGTCCCGGGTTAGAATCCTGGTAAGGGCCTGGCATGTTTAAATATCATAGATATTAGATATACAGCCTTGGCCAGAAGTGTTGAGCATAGGTGTTTTTTGTTTACAATTTTGATGTTAAGCATTATTTCCCTATCCTAACAATGTACGGTAACGCTAAATGTTATATTTTATTTATAAATATAGAAAACTTCACTTAATAACACTTTCAAGGTACTTAAAATATATGAAAACAGAAGGTACCAAAAATGTAAATTTAAGTCGGTGCGACATATTGCAAATATTCTATGCAGTTACTACTAACTTCAACAAAACATGCCTATTAGTTTAAATTTATTGACAAAATAACTTAAACAAAGATGGAAACGATGGACTAAACTTTCCAGTTTTGTATGAAAATCGCATTGGTGCTCAACACTTCTGGCCAAGGCTGTACGTTCGTGAGATATGGATGTTTTCTACAAAGTAAGTGTAAGTCAACCTAGTCCCTCAGTAAGCTCCATAAGGCTCAACCTTCAACCTAGTCCTACAGGAAGCCCTATTGGGCTTACTGAGGGATTAGGTTGATTTGTATAACAATTTCATATTTATTTACCTAATGAGAACAAAAAAAAACCTTTATATCTATAAAGATGATTGCTAGGTTATCTAACCTAGCAATCATTCTGTTATGTTTACCCAAGTGCGAAATCATTACATCTTACTCTCGTGCTTAAAAGCTTGTATCTTCTCACGCGGGTGGCGGAAGCTCACATCCGCACCTCTCGCTTGATGGTCGGCGACGAGCGAGACGACTTGACTCGTTTTAAGCGCTTCACTTTTAGGGCTTGGAAAACCTATCTGTAGTTATTATATATCATAGACCCCGAGTCGAATTGTGGAGGAGAATGCGGAGAATCGTTCACCCCAATTAATTTAAATGTCTAGACTTGAGTATGTCTTATCTGTGGATTTGGGATCGTTAATAAGCGAAAGTAAATTATTTTGAGTTCTCCGTAGTACTTATTATAGTTATTATGATCAATTATAAGTTACACAACTAGTGTCTTTAAAAGACTTGATCAGGGGAAACATTTGCGCTGCTAATGAAGATGTAGTTTGGCCAAGGTTTGTTTTACTTCAAGCATAGACAGATAATCATACTGTCCCTTTCTTAAGCTAGTACCCTCGCTACTAAAACAGGGATGAGTATAGCTTATTACTTCCACTGTTACTGCACTTTTTGGTTTGCCAGACTATAGATATAAAGTTAGTAAGGTGATGCTGCAATTAAATAAAAAATAAAATAAAAAAATTTAAACATAGGATATGACAACACCCTATGGTAAAAGTTCCTTAAGGTATTCATTTTTTCAAACGAAGGAAAAACAAAAGTCTGTCATCATTTACTATCTGTGTGTTTTCATTCTCATAGCGTCTAGAAATAAAAATTTTAATTCACGTCTACAATATTCTATTAAAGCTGAAATGAAGAAAATATTTAATTTATGAACTTGACGCCACAGAGTATAAAAGAAAAATGCTTCGATGTTTATTTTATTTGAGTGACAACCGCACATCTGCATAAACCGCCGCTCTGTATGCCGCCCCGCATAAACTTGCCCGGGATCTTGACACGGTGTATATTGCTGTACGCAGTATTTCAACTTAACATCAATGCCAGGGACCCGCTAGGCGGGTTCTCTGTTCGTAGCCACAGTCACAGCTACAATTTCAACTTAAAGCCTATGGATAGTGGAGAGCGACATGTCAGCGCTACAGCTAACCAAAAATCGCATTGAAGTTACTACGCAAGAAAAAGATAGTACCATTCTCTTTGTTATGCTGGCCAGACTCTATATCTATATCAGACTGAGACAAAAGTTGTATCTTTATCGCGGCGACATGCTATCGCCAAATTGGAGCGTTTGTAAACACCTTTAGGAAGATTATATAACACTCGACTAATGTTACTTGTTTGAAACTCATTGAGTACCAGGAACCCGCTAAACCGACTCTCAGTTTGTAGTAGTTTTCCTCTATGATCTATCATAGCAGGTAAACGCTAGTTTCGGCTATGGAACGGAACGTGCATATTTTGGTGACATAAAATACTGGTCCAAATATTAAATTTATACCGTGATTTGCAAAATATTATACAAACATGTTCTTGCAATGACAGGTTGGCTGGTCGCCTGCAAAATTGCGATGCTTCGGTATTGCCAACTTCATACTAAGTATATTGAATTGTGGATGAACAATGTCTTGTATTTGTTTTCTTGTGTTTTGAATCATTCTTTGTTTACTCTAATATACTTTAATATAATTTTTGATACCATATATTCTTTCAGAATAATCCATTAACACGTTCGAGTGACAAGAACCCGCAAAGCGGGTTCTCTGTTTGTTAGTAGTCGTTTTTGACTTGCTACATACGAGGAAAACGCGAGGATCCTACGAGCGTAGCGCGTAGAGAGCTGTGGGAATGAAAACTTAACGGGTCTACAGTTAATATTCGCTACAAATTTTAAATTTCTGCTACTAGGTACTTAGCTAATGGATATTAAATTAACAGAAACAGTAAAACCATAGACTTAAATATATAGTAGACGGCCATAGCCTAAGAACTTTTTGAGGCTCCGAGTATTTAGCGCCATCTAGTTCACAGTAGCACGACTAGTGTACTACTAGTACGTTATTCGTTACTGGGTGGCGCTGATTTTATCTCATACATATTGGCTTTGTTTAGGTGGCTCTGAACTAGATGGCGCTAAATACTCGGAGCCTCAAAAAGTTCTCAGGCAATGGCCGTCTACTATATATTTAAAAGTCTATGGTAAAACTAAAGTGTTATCGCCCGTCAAAATTATAAACAAAACAGAAATAAAAGACAAAGCGCCATCTTGTATAATTTCCACGAAGTACTCCGTGTAACAACCCCAAGTCATAACTCAGCAAGTTACGTAGACGGGCACTGGGTTACCAATGCCTTACGTAATACCATGCGACTTCCGATGGAGGCGCCATTGTCGCCTCTTCTCCGCATGCGTCGAACCATAGATTCAGGATTACTGGGACTAAGGCGCGGCAGTATGCCGAGATAAAATGAGAGAGAAGTATATATTTAGTAACGAACATGTGAAACTGCTCCGTTTTTGCGATCAGAAGATCTTAAGAGTAGCTGAAATAGATATATGTTTTTGGTGTTTTCGTCTCTATCGGGTTGAAGTTCGCAATGAAGGGAAAGTGTAGCATTCTGCTGAAGAATTATTTACTAGTGCCTTTATTTTCAGTGTGCATGAAATTCATGAATGGCGTGTCTCACAACCTGTCGCCAGTTTTATTGTAAATTATAACATTAATGTTAGAAAATGATAGCTTTAATTTATTACATAATCACAGGTGAAACGAATAGGTAGTGTTGCGAAAAAGCGGAGAAAACCGCAAAACTTTGACAATAAAAACACTGGCCGCTCAGGTAAGTTATATTTTTCTTTTTTTTAAGATTTTTGGTATTAAATTAACCCGTTACTCAATATAAACATTTTATTCAAAAGTAGTTACCTCTATTTTTTAAGAAATTTGCCTTTTATAGCGATGGGAAAATCCGTAATTTCCTTGGGAAACAAAACTGCGGTAAATTTATCGATTCCGCCTGGAACTAATACCGTTATTGTGTTTGGTTTCTATGTGAACGTAATTATGAAGAAAATCAATTTTCTCGTAATAGTAGTGCTCGTGTGTAATTTTTTAAAGGTTGCACCTGTATCTATGTAAACTGGCCTTGTAGTTGAGTGCTTTTTTAAAATTCGAATGGTAAACAAAGTAAGCTGTGTATTCTAAGTTTTGATAAAACTTTTCAAACACGCTAAAACAAATAAGCATTCATTTGTTTTCCTCTTCGATTTTTCACGTAAATGGTTAGATACTATAATTAATTTTAAACCGCCATTTTTCAGTACTTTCGATGTATGTTCTTTTTTTTAATTAATAATTCCCACAATGTACAAAATACAACTTAGTTTTCAAAACATTTGTAGTTACAGCACATATACCGATATATCTATGAAAATACTTCCGTATTTATCTACAGCAAAATGCAAACTGAATACCGTTACTGTAAAGTATATATGTATACTAATACGTACATACTACCGAACCTACCTATGTATAATTTTGTACACCAGAACTATGAAGACTTAACACATTGAGTGCCAGGTACCCGCTACGCGGGCTCTGTTTGTAGTCGCTTTTCCCTACTAATGAGGAAAACGGTAGAATCCGCTACAACTGAGGCATGGAAAGTGTTAACAAAAATTCGTAACCTGAGTCAAAATAGGGCATTCAATTTAGGTCTTAATTCAGGCTTAATTCAATAAGATTCTTCTTCTTCCTCCTAGCGTTTTTCTCGGCATGGGGTCCGCTTGACAACCTAATCCTGTGGCGTAGGCACTAGTTTTTACCCAGAGGGGAAACTAGGCTTTATTGGGATTCCGATTCCCTTACGATGTTTTCCTTCACGGAAAAGCGAAGAGTAAATATGAATGATATTCCGTATATAAGTTCCAAAAAACTCAGTGGTGTAGATACGAGCCGAGGTTTGAACCCGAGACCTCCGGATTGTAAGTCGGGCGTCTTACCGCCAGGCTACCAGAGGCCAGTTTTATAAAGCTACAAGTTACAATTTACAAGTGGAACTCTCTTTATAACCCTATGGGTTAGAAAGAGACTTCCGCTTGTAAATTGTAACTTGTAGCTTTATAAAGCTGGCCCCAGCGCTCTTCTCTCTTTGTCTAATTCAATAAGATTCTATAAGTAAACAAATTAATGTGACGTTTTCAAGTCAAAGGTACGGCTTTAACGCCTTATTGACAACCGAATATTAAAGTTATGGACACTATTTGTGGCCTACTTTCAGAGTAAATATTTCAATGACTATTTGGTTGTATAATCAGTGAACTTGTCGCCCCATATGCAATCACTTGTTCGCGTGACCACACGTTACGTTATTCCAAATGTACTTGACACAATTATTTTTTCAGTGAAGTAAATACATTCTTGGCGGAATACAGATATAAATCTACTGGGAGGCGGGAAATTGTCTATGGTTACTGGTTTTTTTTTACAAAATTAAGCCAAAAGTTGAGTTTTTCCTCCTTATAGTATTTTTTGTCTTTGATGGCTGATTTCCGTAAGTACTCGTATGTGTTGCGCCCTTTGATTATTAAACCAACCGGATGCGACACGCAGTCTCATTTTTATCGGAAAAAATCTGCCGTTTTTTGCGGGGGAGGGGAACGTCAAATGTATGCGAAACGTCAAAATAGCCACGTCAAATAAACGTCAGTCCATACAATGAGTATGACCACTGGTCATACATTTTCGGCAGAGGGGAACGCCTGTCAATGCCGGCTCCGCTTGGTTTAAAGCTCTAAGGTTGTGCCTAAAGCTACACTTCGCTGCAGGGTTATTTATACTAAGAACTGTTCTCGGAATTTGCTTGATTTTGTAGCGAGTTATTCATATAATTTAAGTACAAATTTAATTTTACAGTTTCACGACAAAATACATACTTACTATGATATACAATCGCAATTAAATAGTACCTTTAACGTGGAAGAATATACTATTATTTTAAACAATAAACACTAAATTAAAAAATATGAAAATCCCCAAAACGGCTGAGCCGGAAAACATAAATAAATAAATAAATATTTTGGGGACAATCTTACACAAATCAACCTAACCCCAAACTAAGCAAAGCTTGTACTATGGGTGCTAGGCGACGATATACATACTTAGATATATAAATACATACTTATATACATAGAAAACATCCATAACTCAGGAACAAATATTTGAGATTAGCACACAAATAAATGCCCTTACCAGGATTCGAACCCGGGACCTCCAGCTTCGTAGGCAAGGTCACTACCAACTGTCTAAGATCATTCGCTACAAAACGCATTCATAAAAAAACCGTATTACTTAAATCGGTTTAAGCGCTACGCGGCCACAGACAGACCACACATAGCGGTCAAACTTATAATGAGTTTACTTAACTTACCTACCCTTCTTTTTGCGTCAGGGGTTAACATTTTGCGAACGAAAAGACTTGACATAATGGGGAGAAACACATCCTTTACACACGCGAGGGCATTATACAACATGTACATTTATAATTATGCTTACATTAGCTTTAAAATCAACTTTGTCACCCAGCGTGGCACTTAGTCTACTTAGTTAATTGTTTTGGGAATACCAAAGTGCCTCCATGTCAAGCTCGTCTGACTTTTCCGCCATTAGCAATACTCTTATGTAAAGTTTAATGCGTTCTTAGTTCTTACACGTAAACTTTTATATACGTTGATACTTTGCCAACTTGAAGCTCGACAGGAGTAGGTATAGTACCTACTTTATTTAACCTTTAACTAAAAAAAGTTGTACGCGGATTTTAATGAAATCATGGTGAAGACCACATCAACAAGCAACAAGTATACAGCCCCGTCGTAAGCGGTCACTGTCTATGAACGCCTGCAAAGCTAGGGTGGTTTACATACGCATTGCTGACCCATACAACATTCTCTCGTAGAGAAATCATACGTAGTATCGACAAAACCTTGGCAGAGAGTGTATTTTACCCTCCCCACATCAGTCTTATTTTACCTTCCAGCCATGTCGACCAGCCCGTTCCCATACACCTGCGAGCTATGCGGAGCCGAGGGTCTCACAGACGAAACAATGCGCTCACATACTATGGAGGCGCACGTGGCAGGGCGCCCCTCCTGTCCCTTCTGTGACTGCACCGTACCCCCACCACAGGTCAGTTACATGTAACTTACCAGTCAACCAGCCCCTACACCTAGCTACACGGCGCGGAGGCCTAACAGACGAAACGATGCGCTCACATACCATGGAGGCGCACGTGGCAGGGCGCCCCTCTGTCCTTTCTGTGACTGCACCGTACCCCCACCACAGGTCAGTTACTGTAACCTTCCCGTCGACCAGCCCCGAGCTATGCGGTGCGGGGGGCCTTACAGACGAGATGATTATCTCACACACTATGGAGGCCATCGACGATCTGGTCAAGATCTATTCCATGTGAACATTTAGGCAAGGGCAACGCACCACGTGACCAATACTTGATACGATGATGCTAATAGTTTGATTGCTTGTTTACAGCTGCCAGGTCACGTTCAGAGGGCACATCTACACTACCTCACGCCGGAGAGGGAACTTATGGCGTTCATCGATGACCAGAGTCCTGGGTACGTTCCTCATTTGTTTTGGTTAATCTGCAGCTACAGTGTTTTTAACTAGGTAAATATATGAGGTAAATAGGCATGATTTCATGCCGGTATCGTAAAAATACATTTCTTGATCAGATGTGGAGATGTTTTAAAGAACAACCAATCATGAAAAATGGATTATCAAATCATCCGGTAGATATACAGAGAAGCATCCTAAATAAGGCCTAATTTCCCCTCTGGGTTGGAAGATCCGGTGTCGCTTTTACAAAGTTTCGCTAGTGTCTACGCCAATTCATGGGATTAGGTTGCAACCGGATCCCAGGTTCAAATTAAAGCCTTAACAAAAAGCCGGGACAAAACGCTTGGAATACTCCAATCATACGATGACTTACAGTGTACTCAGTGTAGCACAGAAGTCACAACACTGACCTCTTTGTCTAGACATGTACGACGTACGACACTACTTAGCTAGAGCTATATTTCCCACTTTAGCTTTGTCACTTATTAGGGACTTATTGAGCACAAAATTTACCCACAAGATCCTTAATGACCTATTGTTTTTAGATACGATGAAGACTCGAAGATGACCACCACCGACAGCTGCAGTTACAACACGCCGGGCTCCGTTAACGGCTGGCACAGTCCCGAATCTGCCTCGTTTCATAATGGCGCGATATCCAAGAACTACCACAATGGGTTTCAGGTACGAAGGTTTTAAGAATTTGGACGGTTTCATACACCAGTACGTCTAGCATGACTTACGTTGTCGCGCGACTCTCCCTCCATACTTCAGGCGCGACTCGAAGTATGGAAAGAAAGAAAGAAAGAAAGAAAGAAACATTTATTCATGACAAACATATACAAAGGAAACAAACAGAAAAATACACACACTTTGTCACGAAATGGTTGCAACTCAGCGTTAATGCTGGCAAGGCCAGCGCTGGTCTTCCGTTGCAACCATTTTGACGACACGGCATAAAGACGGCGGTATGGAGAGTCCGCGATGTTCGAAAATCGATATTTCATTATCTCCGACTCCATCGCTCTTGCATATTCGAAAGAGAGTGATGCAAATAGACGATTTGAGGAACGAATTAAGTGGTTCGCGTTTATAGGCTAGAGTATCATCATACATAGTTAGTTCGGTCATCGGCCGTTGGTAACAAAGTGTCTTTTATTATTGGAAGCATATTTCTTCCTATCTCTCTCCACCGATCATTTTAAGATTTTTATTTATTTATTCGTATGGCATTAAATATTACAGAGTCGCTTAATCAATTTTACAATCTAAAGTACTATATTTAAGATTTTGGGTTAACCATACTTTCCTGCACGTGTTAGCAGTGTAATCAGTTATGTCAATTATGTGAGTAAGTATGTATTAAAAATCTATCTCGTTGGATTTCAGGAAAAAGAGTTCGAAGAGAGATCCCAAAAGAACATTAACTTGACAAACGGCTTGAAAAACATCAATATGAGCAACGGTGTCATTCCTAAGAAGTTGAGTCGAGACAGTTCAAGAGAACGGGAGATGGTAAACGGCCATGACAAGAAAAGTAATTTTCTATATATATTTATGTCCAATCAACTATATTTTCTCCCTTAGGCAAGAACGCAATGAATGAATAAAAAATTACTACGTGTGCAAACAAGAGATAATTAAGAAACTAATTAATGTCTTTTTTCTCAGATTCTAGTCCAAGCCATAATTCTGGAAGTTATGAAGGATCGCCGAACAAGAACAAGGTGCTTATCAGATACCAAAGATCAATAATTGACCCATATTCATAATTTCATGTTTTTTTGTTTATTTTAGTTGACAATGGCAAGTGCAGGACAAGGATCGCCGTTAAGATCACAATTAGCATTAAAGCTGAAACCTAACACACCCAAAAAGTCAGTGCCTACTCCAAGCCCCACGGTCCAGGTATATTTTTATAAATAAAAAAAACTTTCACTAACTTTTTAAATTAGCGCGCGAAATATCTGTAAAAGTAGAAACGGTCCAATTCAAGCGTATGTTTAGCCATTTTTCTTGTTTATAGTTTTAGTTTTACCGATTAAAAATAAAAAAATACAAAATCACTAAGTATTCTTTAAGGCATGAAATATGTCATTATATCAAACGCTTTTTATAGCACTTCTAGTGCATATATTCTTTGTTCTATCTAGTGCAGCAATAACACATTACATAATTTCAGTGCTCAATATAAATAACTACAATACGGACCGTAATATAAAATGCCAAATAATGACTTTGACATTGACAGCTCTATTTTTTTCAAAACAATGTGCGTCGTACCGTACGATGTGCCGCCAATAATAAAATTTACTGATTTCCCCTGAAAGAAATCCTCTAAACCCTTGAAAACAGTGTTTTATGACATAAATAATCACAATAATAATTTCCAAAATTGCTCAACAGTGCCTACTCTGCGATTTCACATCAACATGCCCTCGAAAGTTAGAAGAACATATAAACCGCGCGCACTTCGATCTGACTTCACCGTCAGTCATGGGAAACGCTAACAGCAACACAGCAAACCCGACTCTGGCCCTCGGGAACCCGACTCTGACCTTGGATAACCCGACGAGCGTGACGGATAACCCGACTTTAGCATACAGTGCGATGGCGATGTCTCCCGGACCTCATAGTTCGACGTACCAGTGTCCTATCTGTGAGAGGGAGTTCACGAATGGATCGGATGTGGAGATGCATGTCAATGTGGAGCACAGGGATATATTGAGTCCACAGAAAGCTGTAAGTTCTTTGTTATTAATGTTCAGTTTAAAACGATAAGATTCTTGTTGTCACTATAGATATTTACCGTTCTAAAACTAAAAGCCGCCTTAAGAAGAATTCCATTAGACTTGCAAACTCTACTTATAAGGCGCAATACACACTTAACCCAAATTCTGCAAGGAATCAGTTATATTATAGACAAAAATGGGCCGGAAAGTGGATAAATTTGTGTATTTACTAGAGGTGGGTGGATAGTGGTTTGGCCGGATACCGGATATTCGGCCTGACCCTCCGCCGAATATTCGGTATCCGGCCGCCGAATATTCGGCCGGTGGTACTATACCTAGTTGAGTTTCGCAGGTGCGCGTCGTGCAGGTTTTGACCTGTGTTCAATCAATCAATCAATCAATCAATCAATCAATCATTTATTTGTAAACATAGGTAATTAGGTAACAGTGGTGGTATAAAGTATATGGGAACACTATGTTTCGCCGATTGGCATACAAATTAAAACTTAAGATTAGGTATCTAGGTACATACATATACCAATTCACAAATCTACATGCATATAGTAAAATTACAATAGACTAAATTACGAAAATTAAATGTCATATAAAAATGTCAATACAAGCTTATGCAATAAGTCTACTTATGTCAAATTATCATTAAAAAATTCTGACAGAGAATAATAGCACTTGGAAATCAACAGTTTATTTAAGTCATTTTTGAACAAGTGCAATGGTTTCAGTCTTAAAGCTAAGGGTATTTTATTAAAAATCTTAACAGCTAAGCAAAACATGCTTTTTCGCTTCAATGCGGTTTTGCGAGATACTATGACTAAGTTATGCACGCGGTGGGTATTTCTTTTGAACACTTGGGACACTTGTGTAAATAAGTTAAGATTAGTTTTTACAAATACAGCTATTTCATAAAGGAAAAGAGATGGCAGAGGTAATAAATTAAGTTGTTTAAAATATGGAACACAACTATCATCCATATTCAAGCCACACATGGCTTTTACACATCGTTTTTGTGCCTTAAAAACAGTTTCCCTGTTGGTCGAGTTTCCCCAGTAAATAAGACCGTACCGTAGGGTTGAACCGACATAGCCGTGGTAGGCTGTCTTTACTGCTTCAATGTTTACTAGCTTAGAAAGTTTGAAAAGCGCGTATGAATATCGACTGAGCCTTGCACAGATTTCCTCTGTGTGTGGTTTCCAAGACAGCTTCTCGTCAATATTTATTCCTAAAAATTTTGTTACATTGACTGATTCTATAACATGTCCTTGATAATTGCAATTTATGGGTAACATGGGTGTGTATTGTCGAAAGTGTATTATTTTGGTTTTACTCACATTTAACAAAAGATTATTAACACTAAGCCATTGTATTATATTATTAACAGTATTATTAATTTCCATTTCATAATTATTAACATCATTGCATTCAATTATAACTGTACTGTCATCCGCAAACAACACCATGGGGTATTTTATATGTTTCGGGAGGTCGTTGATGTAGAGTAAAAATAACAGTGGGCCTAAAACACTACCTTGGGGCACACCGTACTTTAGCATACGGACATCAGATTTGTAGGACCTTTCCTCTTTTGTCTTCAAGCAAATTTGGGTTAGTTCCGTAGTTTGTTCCCTGTTACTCAGGTAGGACTTCATTAAATCTAAAACATTTCCGCGGATACCGTATGCGTATGCGTGTTGTAGTGAACGTTCGCGCAGATACATTCCTAGGAATTCTAGGCAACAAAACGAATTTTATTATGTCAGTGCGGACTTGCTTGTAACTTCTTTCAAAAGTACACACATGCTCGCGTATTTTTGTGTAAAAAAAAATTTTTGTATGACTAGTGGGCGACTCTGACTAGATCCGGTATACTAAAATAAGGGCCGGATAGGCCGGATACCGGATAGTAACCGGATATTCGGTGCATCTCTAGTATTTACATTTCAAATCTAACCTGAGCACTATCATCAACCCAAAATCACTACACAGGCTCTCTGTCTAGTAAATTTCTTCTACAAAACGATAAAATCAATGCCATCTTTACGATAAGGGCACACAGGATGGCCTCAGGGGAGCCCCGCACTAGAAAATGTTTTTATTACACTCATTGTTGTCCCTAATAAGAGTGCCTAAGGCCCCCTGATTTGATAGTGTCCAAGGGCCCCACATTCTTAGATGCCCTAGGGAATCCGCTACAAGAATGCATAGAAAACTGCAACATGGTAAGTGTTAAAGATATCTATGAACTTCCAGGACCAGGTGGACAATGCATCCTGCGATGATGTAGTCATGATGGAAGAGAGTCCGGTGAGCAACTGTCCTGTGTGCTGCCAACCACTGCCGCTGTCACAACATGAACTGGTTAGTACTGTCAGGGGGGTACAACTCAAAGTAAATCTGTCAAAAAATTTGAGTTTGACACGACGTATCCGATACGTTTGCATAAGTAAACGTTTGCGTAGGGTGAAATGGGGTGAAAGGGATGAGTCACAGATAGAAAAGTATCACGACTTTTGTAATAGGGAGTTAAGTAAAATACATTTTCCGCCTGAGTTTTGTAATTGTGCCAGTAAGTTATGCTGTAATGAGGGTCATAAATTAATTTTGAATAATATGTATAAATCAATTGTAAACGCACTTAGGGCAGGCGCTGAGTATAGCTATGTACAACCGAGAAGTAAGAAACATAAATATGTAACGGGCTGGAACAAGCACGTAGGCGACGCTCATAGGTTGGCTAGAGTTCATTATTTAAATTGGTTAGCTTATGGAAAGCCATCTACAGGGCCCGTATATAACGAAATGTGTGAGTCTCGTCGGCTTTTTAAATCTAAGTTAAAATTTTGCCAAGACAATCAGAAACAAATTAAGCTAGATATAATTGCAAAACACCATTCTAAAAAAGAGTTTGTTAAATTTTGGAAAGAAACTAATAAATTAAACCCAAAATCTGGCCTCCCTGTGAGCGTTGATGGTTTGCACGACCCTAAGGGCATAGCCAATGCCTTCAAGCAACACTTCAGAGTGGAGTCCCCGCTTGGGCCCACTCTGCCGTCGTCTGAGGCTGGTTGTCAGGAAGCCGAGGTAGTGGTAAATTTCTCTGCCAAAGAAGTGTCTCTCATAATAAAAAACATGGTTAGAGGCAAGTCTCCGGGTTTCGACAATCTTAGCATAGAACACCTTAAATATGCGGGAAATCATTTACCAAGGGCATTGGCTATGTTTTTCAGCCTATGTATCAGCCATAGCTATCTACCGGATGAGCTTATGTACACTGTTGTGGTCCCTATAATTAAAAATAGAACTGGAGATGCATCCGATCTGACCAACTACAGGCCCATCTCATTAGCAACCATCATTGCCAAGGTGCTGGACGCTCTGCTTGATAGGCAACTGGACAAGTACATTCATCTGCACGACGCGCAATTTGGCTTCAGGCCGGGCCTCTCCACTGAGAGTGCTGTCCTATGCCTCAAGCAGACTGTCCAGTATTACACTGCCAGGAAGACGCCGGTATTCGCATGCTTTCTAGATCTCTCTAAGGCCTTTGACCTAGTGTCCTACAAAGTTCTTTGGCAAAAGATGCAGAGCGATGCCGGTGTCCCTTGTGAGGTAACCTCTCTTATTAAGTACTGGTACCATAGTCAGAAGAACAGTGTGAGATGGGCGGGAGAGTATTCGGAGGAGTACGGGTTGGAGTGCGGGGTGAGACAGGGGGGATCACGTCTCCCCGGTTATTCAACCTGTACGTCAACGGATTGATCGCGAATCTAAGCGGCGCCAATATTGGATGCTCGGTTGATGGTGTTTGCATGAACAACTTCAGCTATGCAGACGATATGGTGTTGCTAGCGCCATCTCTCGGGGGTTTGCAATACCTCATCGATGTTTGTGAGAGATACGCGGTGGCTCACGGGCTTAGATATAACGCCAAGAAGAGCGAATTTTTAGTGTTCAAGGCCGGTACTAAAACGTATGAGACTCTGCCACCAGTGTCGTTATGTGGCACCCAACTAAACAGAGTCAAACACTTTAAATATCTGGGTCATTGGGTCACTGAGGATCTCTGTGACAACATGGACATCGAGAGGGAGCGTCGGGCGCTGTCCGTCCGCTGCAATATGTTGGCTCGTAGATTTGCAGGGTGCACAAAGGCAGTGAAAGTAACTTTATTTAGGGCATACTGCCAGTGCTTTTATACCTGTAATCTGTGGGTCAATTTTGCGCGGAGGACGTACAGCGCTCTTCGCGTGCAATATAATAACGCCTTCAGGGTGCTACTCGGACTCAGATGGAGGTGCAGTGCGTCGGGCATGTTTGCGGAGGCGGGTGTGGACGGCTTCCATGCGATCATGAGAAAGCGCTGTGCCTCCTTGCTCCGTAGGTTGAATGAGAGTTCGAATAGCATCCTTAGAGCGTTTGCCGAGAGATGGGATTCGCCTATGAAACAAAGGTGGATCGGTTTGCACTCCACTTTTGTTAATTTTGACGGGTGAAATTTTAATTCTATCTTATTTTAATTATTTTAATTTTATTTGACATGCATTTCAGTTTTAAGTAATTAATTTAATTTGTGACATGTTTATATTTTTATTGTGTTTAATTTTGATTGTTAGCTAATTGAATAATATTTTGCCTGTTGATATTAACGATTTTATAATTTATTTCCAATTTTAAATGTATTGTTTGATGGTTCTTTTTAATTTTAATTGACATGTTTACTAATGATGCCAGCCAAAATGTATTTAGAATTATTTTAATATTAAATGAGTATTTGAAGTTACTAGTTGTGTAGTGAAGTTCCGTAGAGGTAGCGAAAGGTTAGTGCTCATCCGGCCATGTTCTTTGCAATTAAGTTAAGTTAAGTTATATTATAAATAATTGTATATAGTTTACCTACTAAAATTAATGATTCTAAGTCTGTATTACTAACAAAAATATGGGCCTTCGATTGCCTGAAATAAACGTTAATTTATTTATTTATTTTATTTTTATAAGTGCGAAAAAGAACTTGTCATGCGTTAAGAAGGGACAACATGATTCGTGACGTTACGTGACATTACAGAGGTCTCTCTGTATTATACTATTATTTACTCTGTGGTACTGTACGAAGATGTAGTGTACGGATGCCTAGCTGGTCTCTATATATCACCTAACCTAACATATGTCCTTAAATATATCCTGATACCGAGAGATTTCTACATTACTTGTCTCTTAACAGAAAATTGAAAGAAGTGTAAATTTTTAGATCCAGCATATAGAAGAGCATTTCGAGCGCGGAGAAGAGTGCGGCGCGGCAGCCCTGAGTGCGGCCGAGCGAGAACAGCAGAGGAACAGAGAAGAGCATGAGTTCCAGATGTTAAGGGTAACCTTCACTCCTTTTTTTACATGACTGCCAAAAAAAGAAGTGTATTGTTTTTATGTATATTGAAAAGTCTTTTTACCATTCAGTCTATTTATCTTACCAAACATGGGCATTTACAGTTAAGGAATAGAAGATGATTTCAGACATGTAGCCAGAAGACTTGTGGGGCCCAATGTGTACAGCGGGCTTTTCCCAAAGGCATCCAGACAAAGCGTCTGAGGAAAAACACTTTCATTGTAAACTAATTACCAGATCCCAGAAAAAGATGTGCCCCTAACCTGTACCAATTCTCATTTATTTAATTCTTTTTTAGCAACAATATGGCATGGAAGAGGATGAGGAAGGCTACACAAACCGCGCCAGCAACAGCCTGAAGCGTGCCGTGTACTCGGGAGCCCTATCTGTAGCAGGATACTACGAGCGCAGTGTCGGCCTCCGCCGCGCGTCAGTGTCCGGACTCGACACAGGATCCTCCAGGACCAGCGGTGAGTCAGAGACGATTCCGGAGCCCTATCTGTAGTGGGATACTACAAATGCAGTGTACGCTATAAAATAATTTATATTAATTCTCCATCAGGTTATAATCTAACCCTACAACACGGCTTTGAGATATTATTAACCTTTTGGACGCCAACGACTTATATATAGGTCATACGTTTTACTCTAAATTAATTATTGGCTTGGAGTATGAATGAGTGAATTGACATCTGTCATGGCGTCGAAAAGGTCGAGTACCTATCGGCAACAATTTAGTGAGACATATTTTTTACATAGAAGCTTAAAATACATGACACCCTAGTTTTACCAGGACTTTTACCACGGACGAAGTTTAGACGGCATATACAGCCTTGGCCAGAAGTGTTGAGCATAGGTGTTTTTTGTTTACAATTTTGATGTTAAGCATTATTTCCCTATCCTAACAATGTACGGTAACGGTAAATGTTATATTTTAATCTGGCATCATATAAATTTATTTCACTAAAAACATGTCAAATACAATACATAAAACTCTCAAGACTAACTTAAGTCTAGTCAAAAAGTCCCCCTCGAGTTGTCCCCGGCGCAAAGGTACCCATCACGCTAGCTGCGTTACCCCGTTGAATGGCGACGGATAACCTTTGCACCAGGTACGAACCCGAGCGGGCATCAGACCCCCTCTCCGTGATTCGACGTCCCACCTCCCTTATGAAGGCAATAGCCTCCGACCCCCAGCACCCAGTAGTTTCAAACGCAAGGGGTACAAAATGGTAAGTTCCGTCTAGGGCCGAATAATATTATTATATATAATATATTAATTATAAATATAGAAAACTTCACTTAATTACACTTTCAAGGTACTTTAAAAATATGAAAACAGAAGGTACCAAAAATGTAAATTTAAGTTGGTGCGACATATTGCAAATATTCTATGCAGTTACTACTAACTTCAACGAAACATGCCTATTAGTCTAAATTAATTGACAAAATAACTTAAACAAAGATGGAAACGATGGACTAAACTTTCCAGTTTTGTATGAAAATCGCATTAGTGCTCAACACTTCTGGCCAAGGCTGTAGTCTAACCGCTCACCGCTGGGCGAGTAACTATAAATATCGCCGTGTCTCTTTTATTTACACGGGAGTGCTTATCTTTTGTTCGTGTTTATAGCCGATAGCTCATAGCTTACTAGCTCGCGGGACCTAAGCCTAGCTGATATATTTAATTAAGAAAGATATTCAGACGAGATTGCTTGTTCGAAATTGTAAAAAATCTAATAAAATTTCTGTAATAATTAACGACTCATAATGTACTATCCAAAAAAGTAATATTCCATTTAAAAGCCTGCCGTACATTTCGCAGGTATTTTGGAGAGGATAGTAGCATTAAACGCACAGAACCAGAGCATCGTGAGGACGTACCTGTGCAGCGCCGTCGACCACTACGCGAGCACGTACGGGGACCGCGGCTGGGGCTGCGGGTACAGGCGAGTTTATCTGGTATCTCAGTAGCTCAGCTGGTTAGACAGGCATCCCGGAGTGAGTTCGAGTCTCGTATGAGGCAGTAGACTTTTCCTTTTTCCTGGTTTGATCATATATCATGGTATGGGTTTGGAATATCTACTTGAGTTGATATTCCAACCGGGTTATCTAGTTGATATGTCCATTTCCAGCGCTCACACATTTTTATTTACAAATCTGTGTGTAACTATTATTTTGATATGCAGTTTAAAGTTTAAATAACCACGGTTTGAAATTCCTATTCTATCCAGCACCTCCGTTCTATCATCCATGTTCTACCATACAGGCAGCAAAATCCAGCCTGCATAGGTACTCCTACTTTAATAATCAATCTTCTCTTCTTTCTCGTTCCCTCATTGCTGAGGATCGCGACCACATGTAGCTCGTTTCCATAACGTGCGGTCATAGGCCATGTGAACTGCACGGTTAAGGCTGCCACCAGCCGACCTTTTTGCAGCGTTGGACCATCTCATCCGTGCCCCTCCGCCAATAATAATCAATACTAAATCAACACTATCTCTCTCCAGAAACATGCAAATGCTGCTATCCTCGCTAGTCCGGAACCCTGAGTACAGCGCACTGCTGAGCTGCATGACGGAGCAGGACGGGGAGTGCGCGCCCTCCATCCCGCGGCTGCAGCTGCTGGTGGAACGTGCCTGGCAGCTGGGCTTCGACACGCAGGTACTAATGCTCCTGTCCTCGCTAGTCCGGCACCCTGAGACAGCGCACTGCTGAGCTGCATGACGGAGCAGGACGGGGAGTGCGCGCCCTCCATCCCGCGGCTGCAGCTGCTGGTGGAACGTGCCTGGCAGCTGGGCTTCGACACGCAGGTACTAATGCTCCTGTCCTCGCTAGTCCGGCACCCTGAGACAGCGCACTGCTGAGCTGCATGACGGAGCAGGACGGGGAGTGCGCGCCCTCCATCCCGCGGCTGCAGCTGCTGGTGGAACGTGCCTGGCAGCTGGGCTTCGACACGCAGGTACTAATGCTCCTGTCCTCGCTAGTCCGGCACCCTGAGACAGCGCACTGCTGAGCTGCATGACGGAGCAGGACGGGGAGTGCGCGCCCTCCATCCCGCGGCTGCAGCTGCTGGTGGAACGTGCCTGGCAGCTGGGCTTCGACACGCAGGTACTAATGCTCCTGTCCTCGCTAGTCCGGCACCCTGAGACAGCGCACTGCTGAGCTGCATGACGGAGCAGGACGGGGAGTGCGCGCCCTCCATCCCGCGGCTGCAGCTGCTGGTGGAACGTGCCTGGCAGCTGGGCTTCGACACGCAGGTACTAATGCTCCTGTCCTCGCTAGTCCGGCACCCTGAGACAGCGCACTGCTGAGCTGCATGACGGAGCAGGACGGGGAGTGCGCGCCCTCCATCCCGCGGCTGCAGCTGCTGGTGGAACGTGCCTGGCAGCTGGGCTTCGACACGCAGGTACTAATGCTCCTGTCCTCGCTAGTCCGGCACCCTGAGACAGCGCACTGCTGAGCTGCATGACGGAGCAGGACGGGGAGTGCGCGCCCTCCATCCCGCGGCTGCAGCTGCTGGTGGAACGTGCCTGGCAGCTGGGCTTCGACACGCAGGTACTAATGCTCCTGTCCTCGCTAGTCCGGCACCCTGAGACAGCGCACTGCTGAGCTGCATGACGGAGCAGGACGGGGAGTGCGCGCCCTCCATCCCGCGGCTGCAGCTGCTGGTGGAACGTGCCTGGCAGCTGGGCTTCGACACGCAGGTACTAATGCTCCTGTCCTCGCTAGTCCGGCACCCTGAGACAGCGCACTGCTGAGCTGCATGACGGAGCAGGACGGGGAGTGCGCGCCCTCCATCCCGCGGCTGCAGCTGCTGGTGGAACGTGCCTGGCAGCTGGGCTTCGACACGCAGGTACTAATGCTCCTGTCCTCGCTAGTCCGGCACCCTGAGACAGCGCACTGCTGAGCTGCATGACGGAGCAGGACGGGGAGTGCGCGCCCTCCATCCCGCGGCTGCAGCTGCTGGTGGAACGTGCCTGGCAGCTGGGCTTCGACACGCAGGTACTAATGCTCCTGTCCTCGCTAGTCCGGCACCCTGAGACAGCGCACTGCTGAGCTGCATGACGGAGCAGGACGGGGAGTGCGCGCCCTCCATCCCGCGGCTGCAGCTGCTGGTGGAACGTGCCTGGCAGCTGGGCTTCGACACGCAGGTACTAATGCTCCTGTCCTCGCTAGTCCGGCACCCTGAGACAGCGCACTGCTGAGACCTTAAAGAGCATCGCTTTTGCGCCTTCTTGCTCCATAACCCCTTAATCATATTCATTTATTCGTATTAAGCATACATTGTCAAATGGCATGAGATCGATGTTAATATTACAATGGGTTAAAAATAAAATTATTAATAATAAAAAATAAACATTCAGGAAGTTCAATTTACAATAAACCAATTTGGTATATTACATTTTAAAGCTCTTTAATAAGGAATTCAGTAATAGAATAGTAGGCCTTTTGGATTAAGAAGGATTTTAGTTTTAAAGTAAACCCACGAGAGTAGCTGGCGCTTTTAATATTTACATACATACATACAATCACGCCTATATCCCAAAAGGGGTAGGCAGAGATCACGGATTTCCATTTGCTACAATCAATGCAGCAGAACGGCTCGCCGTGAGCCACTTCTCGCCCCCGTGAAGAAGGAGACGTGATGGGTGGCGAACCGCATCGCCGCCATATAATATTAATATTTAAGGGAAATTGATTATAAATTGTTGGTCCCAAGACGTGTAATGAGTGGGCAGTTTTTGTCGATCTTGCTCCTACAAGAACTAAGAATATAAATTGGTCACTGCAGGGTTCAGAGCAGCTGGGCTGCAAGCTACACAACACTCGTAAGTGGATCGGAGCCTGTGAAGTTGTCACCGTACTGTCCTCGCTCAGAATACGGTAAACTTGCTAATATTTCAGCATCTCCAAATATATTTTTCTATATCCGTTAGTAGGGTACTACTTTTTGTGGTGGAATTCTAGAATACTAGATTGAATATTGACAGATTACATGCTCGATTTTCTAAATGGGTTAATAAGGGTACCTATAGTTTGGCCACAGTTTGTTTTACTTCAAGCATAGACAGAGATAAACATACTATCTCTTTCTTACGCTAGTACCCTCGCTACTGAAAAAAGGATGAGTATAGCGTATTCATTCCACTTATTGGCCAACCAGACTATAGCTGATCCCGTGGTGACACGCGAAATTGATCGAAGGAGAGTTTCCTTAACCTTTAATTATCAATCATTTTGAATTAACTAGCCTTAACCTTTTGACCGCCATCGTCTGCTATATGAGACAAAGTGATATGACACCTTCATGATTTATGACAGAGTTCAAAATTAATGGTTAAATTTTTGACGTATGCCGGTCAAAAGGTTAACAATGGTAGAGTAAAACTATTTAAACTGATCTCCCAATACTGTATTTATGCTGATCTCGACTATAAATATTATAATACAAAAACCTATATTTTAAGGTATTCAAATAAAACATTTAAATTGTGTTTTTATCAGGTGTCAACTAATAGATTTCCACAAACCGACGAGTCCGGAGGGGGGTCACCCGGCACTCTTCGACTGGGTTCTGAGATACTTCACTGAGGACCCCAACGGGTTTAAAGCACCACTATACTTGCAGCATCAAGGTACATCACAATTTTCATTTCAATTTCAAACTTAAATAGATGTGATATACAAAGTAAAAAGTGATCAAGGTCTCCGGTGCCCTTGGTTGGAATTGGTAGTATGTGCTGTATATTCCTTGTGTATGATCAAGGCGAATTGTTTGACACCTCACTAATAAAATAGTTATTATGCGTCACAGTTTAAAAATATAGGTGCGTTTTTTGGACAAAATATGTGTGAGTACACGACCTTAATTCAAGGCACAGTCGGCTACAAAAATATTTACTTATCCACTTTTAGACTTTATTACAACGCAATAAGGTGAAAAAGTGGATACATCTCTTTGTAGTCGACTGTACAATAATAAGGTCAGGTACACATCATATATTTTGGTACAAAAAATTTAATAAGCCTTTTTAGATCTTGACAGCAAATAGACTGCTAAAATTGTAGCCGTTTTCGTAGTCAGGTGATAGGTAGGGTCGACTACAAAGATCCACCACTCCACAAAGCAAAACCACAAAGATCCACTTTTGGACCTTAATACAATGCAACAAGGTGAAAAAGTGGATACATCTCTTTGTAGAAGATATTCATTTTCAAAAAATAGATTTTTCTCAAACATACTCCGAAATGTATGCGTTAATGTCACGAAATGAAGACATGAAGTTGCTCATTTATGGCTCCTTACATTATTTCTGGGCCTAAGGCCTTAGGCCAAGAAATAATGTAGGGAGTTAGTATGAAACATACATTATTGTCCGCTGCTCTAACTTTTTAAATTTGCTTACTAAGATTACACTGACAAAGGAAATATCACATACAGCCAACGACCACTCTCTATGAAAGCATACTTGCGACATTAAAATTAAAAAAGAACTATATTTATAAGCGGTTAAACATGGTGCTCGAATAGCTTTTTCAAATGTCAAGTTTAAAAAATAAAAAAGGCGCAATGTAAACATTTTACTTGATTACTTAATAATAACTTAATAGTTATTTTAATTATAATATTTTCTTACAATGTTTGAGAAAAGCACTATACAATCCTTGGCCGGAAGAGGGATTGCAGGACTCGCTTTATCCGGCCTCGGCTACGACTCGGCCGTCTACCGCAATCTCGTCCTCAACTCCCTTACTTCACGGCCTCTGAAGTAATGTACCATTTCTTACATTGTTTGAGAAAAGCACTATACAATCCTTGGCCGGAAGAGGGATTGCAGGACTCGCTTTATCCGGCCTCGGCTACGACTCGGCCGTCTACCGCAATCTCGTCCTCAACTCCCTTACTTCACGGCCTCTGAAGTAATGTACCATTTCTTACATTGTTTGAGAAAAGCACTATACAATCCTTGGCCGGAACAGGGATTGCAGGACTAGCTTTATCCGCAATGTCGTCCTGAAATCGCTTACTTCACGGCTTCTGCAGCAATGTACTATAATAAAATAACCTACTATAATTAGCTTCTAACTAAACATCTTTAATTTGTATTGTTTTCAGGCCACTCTCGGACTATAATAGGGTACGAGAAACACAAGGATGGCAAGGCGACGTTGCTGGTGCTCGACCCATCGCATTCCCCTGCACAAGTAAGTTGTCTTTCTATAATTTTAAACAAAAAAAGAACCGACTTCATTTAGGATTCGCTATTCCAAGAGGAAGTGGCCGAGTTGCTGTAAAAAATAGTGAAATCACTATAGGTATAACAGTTGAAGAGTTACCTCGAATTCTCCAGGTTCCCGTCATCAGAACTGGACCTGGTAACAATGGGACTAACTTGAAGTCTTTCAGACAAAAAAGATTTTTTCAAATCGATCCAGTCGTCTTCGAATAATCGGTGAACATAGATAAAAAAAAATAGAAAAACAAGATCCCGACGAATTGATAACCTCCTCCTTCGATATCTTGAATTAGGTTGATAAATAAGCGTTCAGCTGTGGTGCATCATATTCATAAGGTAAAGGCATTTGGGCGAATCAACTTTTTAATGTTGTTTACTCTGTCCCTGTTGTCCGAGGGACATCCTCATACTATTTCATAGAAAATCTTTGGTTGTCCAAGGGACGTAACCATAGCAACCAGGCGCTATAAAAAGTTGATTGACTCATTTACTATTTTTATTATTTTTCACCTTAGCAGTTCGAATAAGCCGCCTACTTTCCTCACTCCCTGGAGTGACGAAAGCGCGACTTTCATCACTCCAGGGAGTGACAAAAGTTGCGACTTTCCTCACTTCAGGGAGTGAAATTTTGTTTCTAGAAGGTTTTCGTTATAATGATGCCTTTCATTCAGGAATGTAAATAAATGTGTTTTTTTAACTTTAATATATGTTCTCATGAGAGGAAAGTTTTTTTACATCTCGTGTTCTTGAGATCCCTCGCTACGCTCAAGATTCAAACCTAGAATCACTCGCTTCGCTCGTGATTCAATTATAGAATCTTTCGCTTACTAGCTCGGGACTCAAAATCAACACTCGCAAGAAAAACCAACTTTCCTCTCTTGTTGCACAAATAACTATTTCATAATTAAATTAAATGGTATTCCTCATGTTTTTATAAAAAAGCAGTATTTTCTGAATTAATTAGTAAACGGATACATGACAGATGACGGTGCTATCTGCCATAATTTACTTTTATATAAACTATAAATTATAGAATTCTAAATCTGTCTATACCTTAATAAAGTTGAAAGTGGCCAAAACCGGCACAGTGGCCACAACCGGGGCATATTAGTGTAGAGATTTTTTTATCGAGCGAGCAGAACGTAAGTGAAGCGAGTTCTTACAAACAACTTCTGGGTACTGAGACGTCTCGGCATTTCGATGGCTTTTTGATTTTGAGAGTTTGTTTGATGATAACTTTAGTTACGTTTTTCTGATCTTCATGAAATTTGATGGGGCACAGATACACTGATTTAGACTAAACGTCGAAGGTAATTTAAAAATTATATACGCGGATAATTCCCGTTTATTACAAATAATTAGGGGCACAGATACATACAATTTGAGAGTTCTCAGTACGAAGCGGGCTACTAGTACTAGTATATTACAGCAGAGGCTGGGAAAACAGGGATTTCCGGCCAAGTAGGTATATACCGGATAGGGATACGAGGCCGGGAATCCGTTTTCACGCCGAGGCATGTATAGTGCTTTTCTCAAAAAAATGCGTGGAAATAAGACCCAAAACCTAATACTTAAAGCCTAAAAGTCTATCGCACTCGTGGGTGCGCCCGCGGGGGCGAGCGCGTGGCGAGCCCCGGCTGCGTATTTACAAAGTCTATACTATTAGAGTTCAGGTGCGAACTGAACTAGATTAGCTTTAATTTTGCAAAAAGTTGACAAATCCCTAACCGATTACAGTCCTGAAATTGACTTAAATCGCATAGACTTTGTGAATAAAATTCATACTGATATTGCAGCTACAAAAGCTAGACTGTTGTGATCTTTAGACTACTAATTGGGTAATGTACTATACATTACCCAATTAGTAGTTAGGTTTAACCTAACCCACTTTTTTGTAGCTGTTTGAGCTGGTTTGGGGTCACAGTTCTAAACTAACCCATTTTTTGAGCAGATGTTTGATTTGGTCAAGGGTCACAGTTCTAACCTAACCTAACCCACTTTTTGAGCAGCTGTTTGATTTGGTTAAGGGTCGCAGTTCTAACCTTTTTTTTTTTTTTTTTTTTTGTCCCAGAGAAATGCTTTACGCATACCTATACGTAACATTAGGCCCCCGGGGTGGAGCCAAATATTACGCATAAGTTATGTGGGACTCTCCGGTCTGGACCGGCCTACCCACTAAAACTCTGGGATGCTGCCATCTCCGTGCCTTAATGGTGGTGCAACGGGATCGAAACTGCAACCGCGACACCACCAGCACTGTCGCCCTAGGGCGAACCCACTCCGCAAATAGAGCACGCTGTAGCATGACCAGCGTGCTCTCCGCCAACTGGCCTCTCTTAACCCCGGAGAAGCCGGGACCGGTATTCCGGTCCCACCCGCACAGCACCAGGAGGACAAACGCCCCTACCCCGGCACCCGTGTAGTGGGGATGCCTTCAAGGAAAACGTCCCTTCCAGCCATACCACCACTACACTCCGCCCCCAATCAGACGTGGAATCTGCCTAGGCAGAGTCACGCTGATGGGTCTCCGGGTGGTTGGGCTAGCCTCCAAGAGCGGGTCACCGGCCACCTGCCTATCCGCGTCCCTTCATCGGCCACTCCAAAAGTGGGAGCAAAGGTTAGTAAGCTAACCAATGCCCACCCAAATGCTGCCCATAACAAACAAAGTCTGGTCTAGGCGAGACGGGTACCTAAGAGTGCAAACCAAGACAATGATAGCTATCTGCAACATCTAGGATACTTCAACCACCCTCCGCCACGTGACTGAGTTTTTGCGATGAGTTGGCACCCCTTAGTACCAACCCATGGCCCCAGCCTTAAATACTGCTCTTTTCCGCGAGTCCAGGCCATGGCACACCTCCGAAGAGGCGCCCCGCCCTCTTCCACCACTGTACCTGGTTCGGGAACTGCAGTACCTAAGGCCGTCCTCAGCCTCCCTCCTCCCCAGCGCCCACCCCACTAATCTACTCTGTTACCAGAGAGCTCGTGGAGGGACTGACAGGATATTGGCAGCAACGGTAGGCAATACCAACCGATATTACCTACCGCGGCCCCCAGGGTGCACCGTCCAGGAACCCTTCCCTATTCCCCCGGATCCACCTGATCAAGAGGAATGAGAAGGGACCTGGCACTCGAGGAGGTTTCCTGTCCCACACCCCTCGCAGTTCTAACCTAACCTAACCCACTTTTTGAGCAGCTGTTTGATTTGATTAAGGGTCACAGTTCTAACCTAACCTAACCCACTTTTTGAGCAGCTGTTTGATTTGATTAAGGGTCACAGTTCTAACCTAACCTAACCCACTTTTTGAGCAGCTGTTTGAGTTGGTTAAGGGTCGCAGTTCTAACCTAACCTAACCTACTTTTTAGCAGAACCAATAAATTTGCTACCTACTTGTACTTTATGAATAATTTGTTTTCTATTATGTAAACTTTCGTGAACTCAACTCGACTAGGTATTGTTGATACATAATCTTTGTAAATATGCCAGCAAAAAACTAATATATTTGAGTGACGTTCGTAACTGAGATAGACTAGATATTTTCAATTAATTTGCAGAAACAAAAGCTAATCTAGTCCAGTTTGCACCTGAACTCTAATAGTATAGCTTTTGTAAATAAGCGCCCCGCGCCTAGTATGAAAATCCTTTTCATATCAAGTGTCACTACGGCGCCCGAAACGTGATACTTCCGAGTCTATTTTCACGAACGTAACGAAGAAATTTCCGCGCATGTTTGAGAAATAGTACATTGTTGCCGAGGTACGGAAAGAAAGGAATTTTCTGACGAGGTACTTGGGTGCCAGGGCGAGGCTTGCCGAGGCCTGGCACTAGTTCCGAGTCAGAAAATTCCTGTTTCCGCTGAGGTATACATAGTGCTTTTCTCAAATATGTGAGGAAATAAAGAAAATTTTTAGGAAAAACAACAAGTATTTTATATTGGAAAAGTTATGTTGATACTGTGTTTTATAGTAGGTAATACGGAGGTACTTTTAAGCATAGCATAAATAAACCACACCATAGTTGGCTTCTTGTTTTTTGATAACTGAAATAAGACACATTTTCAGAAAAGATATTAGCATTTATGCTCATCTTCGAATTCATACATACGTCATAAACATAAACCCTTTGTCTCTTGACCTAGCAGGGAGCAAGTAATCCACTATTATTCTTTCAAATTAGGTAGAGCGCTATCAATTTCCGCACTACATTCATTTCTGAAAATCATTATTTAAGTTTATTTAGTACTATAAAGTAAATAAACAACGTAACGAAGTAATTTCCCATAACCAACAAACTTTTCCGCTTTTTAAATTTATTTTTAATAAACCATACCATACCATACCATATAGACAAGATAGCCCGACACAGTACGCGCATGCGTATTCGCGCGCGCACTTTGTGAAGCCCTCTACACACGGCTGTTTAAATGAATTATTTTGCTTGGCTGAATCCGTTTTTGCCTTGGCCTATTAGATTTATATGCAAATATGAGAATTTTAAAAGTTTAACGCAGCGGAAAAAAATGGAATTTCATACATTCATTTTACTCCTAGGAGTAAAATGAAGCACTTTCCGTGTTCGATTTAGGAATAAAATGCGGCCATTTCCGAGCATGTTTGAGAAAATAAATGATCCAGGTGCGGCAAGTCCTGCTGGGCAGCTCGTGCGCGTGCGCGGCGGCGCTGCGCCTGCTGCGGCGCGGCTCCCCCGCGCTGCGCGCCCGGCAGTACCAGCTGCTGGCCGTCACCGGCGTCATGCACTCACAACACGAGTATGAGGTACATTTAAATAATGCACATATTACGGTTCTCGAAATACATAGACAAACACTTGAATAGCGGAGCCTTAACCTTTTGAACGCTTTCTCTCGCATCAAAATGTGGCATTCACGCCAACATCTCAACTAGTGAGAAACTAATTTAAACCTTATCTGCTGAGTTATCTGTCAACCGTAAAATTGCTTTGACAGCGTCTGCCATAGCCACTTTAGTGGTTGTTGGCGTGATAGGCACGACAGTAGTCGACCAATTTGAGGCGAAGCCGAAAATTGTTAATAAAGACGCCATGAACCTTTTTTGATTTGAACTACTTATACAACGTTGCATACATTACTTTTTCTACGACTAGGGTTTAAATAAAATACAAAATTAAACGCAGTTTGCTTTAAGAAAGAGCGAGAAGTTGAAGAGTGGTGGCAAATGACAGTTGAGAGAACGTAACCATAGACACGGTAATATTTTTTTTCAAATGTCATCAACTTACTTGCTTTTTTCCTTATGTTGGCAGCAATTATTTTAGTTTTGTTATAGTTCCAAACCATATGAATTCAGTCATTTGTTAAGTTGGCAGTTTTGATTTTCGTTGTAAATTTAGTGTTGTTTTTCTTATCTGTTGGGTTCACAGAGCACCACTGTTAAACGGCTATTAGCTATTAGACATTGCATTGCAACCTGCAGGGCCCAATCTGTTGTGTACCCTGCCTCGCCCTAACCCTCCTTCAGCTCCCTAAGGGCCCTACCTTTAATTACACCTTCCAACCTGACGAATTGGGCCCTGCAGGTTGCAATGTCTAACACCGCTTTTAGCAGTTGCTTTTTATCACATAATAACCCTAGGGTCTTTATGAAGAATAGACAAGATAGACTTTTTTGAAATGTCATAAGACATGCTTTTATATTCGTTGACGGGACCATATAATTGACAGATAAAAGTACCGGAGTAGAAAAAGCTATTAAATATTAATATATATCAACCTACTTAGTACTTTTTTGCAGTAACAAGACTTCAAGCTAACTTACCAAATGCAATCCATGTGCATAATGTCATTATTAGCGATTTTCGTTTTCAAATCGTTACCGGACTCTTAAGCACGCCGCCCTACAGCAATAACAGCGCCTTCTCTGTCACACTTATTGAGAGCTCTATAAAACCATCCCATATGGTCTTGGTAGTTGGTACCTTGATTATTACCTTGACCCGTCTATACTGATCTTAAATATGTCTATGTTATAGTATCCGCAGAATTAATGGCGACTGAGTTCATAACGCTTTCTCCTTCTCTCTTGCCGTGGCGGTGCAAGTGTGAAAGAGAAGTTTTATGACCTCAGTCTCCACTTAGTTCTGCGGATACTATAGTAATTATTTATTTAAGTAGAAATATCTGCTAACAATACCACAATGTTTGAAAATTAAAGAAAAATCCACTGCTTGTTGCCCGAGGCAGTTGATTTTTCCAATTTTCCTTTATTTCTAAATAAATATTTGTATTTACAGGCCAGTAAAGTACTTCAGTCAGTCCGTATCCCATAGTGAAGGCAGCGCCCATTCTCGACTCTATGCCGGCCCACATACAGTCCATTCTCCGGTGGCTGTAGCTCAACTTTGCGGTTTGCTGTCTATGGTATGGTTTATATATAAAAGTATGATTTTATTGTATTAAGTATGTACTAATAATCGTTACTGGGTATTTAGTATTTTCACTTTTAGGCATAATGTGTTTTAAAATCATGTTAACTTTTTTTTTCATACTACCTCATATTTTACGTCAATTTCTAAATTCAGTCAAATTCATTTAAAATATTACATATTTTCATAATCAACGACATTGTAATAAAGTAGTTTTAAATACAATAAAAATACAAAATGTCGGTCGATTAGTATAAAAACTATAAAAATTATAAATTGTTTATAGTAACGGGCTTCGTGATATGCCTTGGATATTTAAGATTACACTAGTGTTTTAAAGAGTGATATAAATAATAATAATAAATAATTATTCTACGTAGACAAATAAATACTGTAGGTATTAAAGTTTTTGTTTTCTTATAATTTATGTAATTTTTATGGTCCCATGACAACCTTATGTTTTATAAAATAATACATGTAGAAAAATAGTCCATAATCGTGTCAAATTGGCTAATAAGTGAAGTAACAGTGGAAGTAATAAGCTATACTCATTTCTTATTAATAGCGAGGGTTCTAGAATAAAAAAGAGATAGTACGATTCTCTCTGCCTATGCTTGAAGTAGAACAGACTCTGGCCAAACTATAGTTAACTTTTTTTTTAAATTGAATATCAAGAACAATGGTTCTTTTGTTAGAAGAAGTGATTTTAATTCTCTAGCAAAAAAAGTAAAACGTATTTTCAACCTTGAATCAAGAGATAGTAGGTCTAAAACTGAATGTGTTCTCGTTTTATCCAGGATGTAAAATAATAATGCAGTATCTTTATGTCCTGTTTATATAGATCTAAACATTGAACATAAACGCATACTTCGATAAATAGAAAATAGACGTATATAAAAACTGGTGCAGTATTTATTTGTCTACGTCCACGACTGCAAACATGCTTGTATCACAATCACGAACATTGTTTTGCACACTCACTAGGGCAGTTAGTATTAGCTTACGGTTGGTATGGAACAAGAGTATGGTGCTTGTAGACTGTTCTAGTTCTTTCAGGATCCATTTAAATTGATCAAATGAGAAAAACATAACTAGAGAAGAAATCAAATTAAAAACAATTGTTTTATTTTTATAAATTTAATTTTTGTGGTCAAGTTTTTATTGCTAACTGTACTCTTCTTTATACAATCCCTGATGGGATTGTCACACTGGCGCCGCAACCGCATGCGGCGACGGTGTGCAAGCGTGACAGCGCTATACACATGCGATCTCACTCGTGCACTGGCGCCGCATGCGTAAACCGCAGCAGTGTGAAAGGCACTTTTGGTACATTTATGAAAAACTCAACAGTGCGAGTCGGGGTTTGAAACCGAGACCTCCGTATTGAAAGTTGGGTGTCATACCGCCAACGCCAGCTACCAGTGGTTTTTTACTAAAACATTTTTTTTTATTTGATTTGTTCTATAGTTATTTTAGAGGAAAAAAAACATGTTACATGTCCATCGACAGTTTAAATAGAATCTAAATAAACTAAAGAAATCTTTAGATATTATGTTCCCAATTGAATGCAATAATAGTCCAATAATGTATATTTGAATCCTTAAAATCTGCAGGTAAATTTAAATAACTTAGTTATCAATGTATAATTATGTTTAATGGTATACCTTCAAACTTATCATGTTTTCAATGTGTGTCAAATCACCCAATGGTACAAATTATACCAAAAATTGTCACTTATCAATATTATTATGTCAATTAGAAGTTACAATTTTTCTAGTTATATGTTACATATTTTAACGCCTGCCTCATTGTGGAGTTATCATAATTAATTATATTAAATTAAATGCGACATAAAGGGAAAATAATATCAAACAACAAATAATGAACGTTTCTTCAAGGTAAATGATGCCAATATCACCTTTAAAAAAAAATTATAAAGAGAAAGTAATAAATATTTATGATGAAAGAAACGAGTCTTAACACTGAAATTTTAGAGAATGGTTAAAGAAATAATTTTAAACAAAAAAGAACCGACTTCACTTAGGATCCGCTATTCCAAGAGGAAGTGGCCGAGTAGCTGTAAAAAATAGTGAAATCACTATAGGTGTGCCTATAATAGTTGAAGAGTTCCCTCGATTTCTCCAGGATCCCATCATCAGACCCCGACTTGGTGACAATGGGACCATCTAGGGGTTATACCCGTTCGATTAAAAAAAAAAATTGAAAATCGGTTCACGATCACAGAGATATCGAGTAACATACATACAAAAAAATAAAATAATAATGATAAAAAAAAACAGTCGAATTGAGAACCTCCTCCTTTTTTGAAGTCGGTTAAAAAGATGCATACCGTCACGTGCTACAACTTTGCCTGGCTTGAAAAACATGGTTTTCTACACCAAACAGCTATTTATATCATGTTACTGCTGCCGCCTTTCTCCCATCCAGGCAAAGTTGTGCATCGTATGCAAAGTTGTAGCATTTGACGGACTTGACGGTACAGTTTTTGAAGTTGAGTATACTAGTAAATTTTAAAATGTCGGAATCTTACTAGGGATTTGTACCTACAATTCCGACATCTTAAAAAATTCTTACTATACGTGAAAGGCATAGGGTAAAACTGGATGATTAAAAACTGGAACTTTTAAAACTATTTGCGTGTTTTAAAATTATTTGCGTGTTTTAAAATATTATATTACGTAATGAATTAATTTTGATTTATATTCTTTTTCTTTGTAAATGAGGCAGGCCCCTATTGTTATCTTATTTTAATCACGCCTGTCAAATTGACTGTAATTTGACAGGTGAAGGCAATCATGTCTGTCAATTGACCAAATTGTTGTTTGATTGGTGTTGTTCATTGTTTCCTAGTCTTAATATTTATTAATTGGGGAGAAATGGTGTATTTTGTTTGACAAGTAGTTTTTTCTTATTAAGTAATTATACCCCACCGAAATATTAGTTATTTGAAGCGTAGCTAGCTCGTTAGATAAGGTAGTTAAAGTATGTATTATAGATTAAAATTGCATCAGTATCTGATTATAATTTCTTATATCAGTTTATAAATTGATGCTGTTAAGCAATACTGTGTTAACCCACATTCATTTCGCAATAAAATCTCAAAAATGTGCGCTTAAAGTTGACATCTTATTGCAAAACGAATGTGGGTTAACACAGTTTTGAACTGCACAAATGGGATCTAAACATGCTTAATTACGGGCGTATAATGGTCGCGGTTGATAACAGAACAAAACGTCTGTCTCTTTCTGTAGAGTGGTGTTAAAATTTCACGAGTGTTTATGCAGCGAAATAAAGTTTTCTATACAAAAAATTATTCCTATCACTTTCATTCGATAGTGAAAAATAACGGATTAGATATTTAGAAATTCTATAGTTACTTTTAAGAAAATGCCATTTCTTCCCTACACTGTGAACTCTTAAGGTGACTTACATTAATTCCTTATAAATTGCGTTGAAGGAAGGGATCAAGGGCTTTGCATTGTTGACTAGTATCTGTAACGCTGTAGGATATTGTAAACTTTTCTGTCAGCCTGTCAACGCGGTGTGACTATTCAAAACACATTAGTTTGTAAAAATAATCAACACATGCTACCCGTAAATAGGGCCTATCGAGTATTTTTAAACGGCCGAGCGAAAGCGAAGTCGTATACAATACGAGGTGAGGATTACTTGTTCTTGGTGAAATATTTGTTTGAATCGTATTTGTAGTCACACATGCCATATTTTAAAAATCAATCCCTTTTAAGCTTACTCTTCGCTTTAAGCGAATTTTCATTCACGTTGTACTTAATAATAAAGTTTTATTATTATATAAATTTTATAAGAAGTTTAATCCAAACTACAATTTCAACTTGTTTTTAATTTTGAACACTCCCAATATAGCTTAATAATGACTAGGTTTCTATAATATTGTTGTCTGACAATGTTGGAGGTAGGAACCTAAAGATTTTAGAAGCTTCATTTGAAAAATGTTTGAAGTCCAAATTCTGCATTTATTTCTAGTGACGTCAATTTCTTATTCTTAAACTTTATTCTGTCATTGACAAAGAAATCCAGTTTTTCATTCCATTTTCATTTTAAAAGTAGGTATAGCAGGTATAGCTATAACTGGATTAGGTACCTGTCATATAATGTTATAGAAACCTAGTACAGTCAGCAGCAAAAGTAGCTAAGCGGGTGTCCAAATAAGCTGGACACGACTTTATTGTTAAGAGAATAAGAGCGTGTGTAGGTCATGTTGAACACCCTACATGCTTAGCTACTTCTGCTGCCTACTGTACAAACTATGAATATAGGAGGAAGGCTTAGTACAAACGCTATATTTAAGGATCGAATTCAGTGCTGTTGGTATTTATTTAGTTTGTAACGATTAGATAATTATAGTTAGGTGCGTATGTATGTAAAACTGTTCGAGTACGCGATATTCGACTTTATAAGGTTACGGTAAAGCATAGTTTTGCTCAACGTGTAGTCATAGAGCTAGGAGTTGTTTTAAAATAGAGGACAGATTCGGAAGACGTTGGAAAAACGAAGTCAAATCTTTTTGAACTATAGGGTGACTTGAGTCATCTTTTTGCAATAAAAATAATGGATCACTGATTTAGACTTTCTCGGTTTTTACTCATAATTATTTGTAATAAACGGGACTTAACCGCGTATATAATTTTCAAATTACCTTCGACGTTTCGACGTCGAAGGTAATTTGAATATTATATACGCGGTTAAGTCCCGTTTATTACAAATAATTAAAAATAATGGATGTTACAACAAAGCTTCAATATTGAAGCCATATGCCATCCTGTATACTGTGGTCCGGTTCCATGGTATAATGGATCCATAACGCAATCGTATCTGAACAGTTTTACAGATGTTGCGTATATAAAATTATATTAGTATTAAATGCACTCATTCATGTGATATTTATTGAAAAAATACGACAATGTTCACTGTTTCATGTTATTGGAGAGCTTGGGCAACGTTAATTGTCAACGTCCATTTGCCTTTTGAAATCTCCGAGACACAAAACCATAATAATATAAAACAATAAGGCACACCTCACACCTGAGCTGAATTAAGCAAATTCATAGACAAAATGCTTAAATTTGTCTATGGTTGCTTAAATTTGTCTATAGCCTCCATACAAACTTAGCAGCCATAGACAAATTTAAGCATATTGTCTATGAATTTTCTTTATTCGGCTTCAGGTGTGTGGGCCTAAAGTAGGTATTGTTTATTCCCGACTCCAGTTGATACAGGCGAAAGAGAAATAGAGTTATGGATTATCAAATTATTGTCGAACTCAATAGTTTGAAAAAAATAATGGTTACCTTGTACAGCGCCTATATACTTCAGCTGTTTTTATGTATTTGTGTTGCGGAGTTAGCAAAAGCTTAAAGGCGTAATTTTTGCTTTGTCACGAACAGTTTGTGATAATCTTCTTGGTTTACGCGATAAATTGATAATATAGGTAATATATATAAATCATAATCTTTACTCTTTGGATTTTAGAAACCCCCGCCTTTTATATTGTTACCCCCTTATTTTTTTCGTCTTAGGCCTCTGTTAGTTAATTTATGTTTAGGCTATTTCTCACAAACATAACTGAAGTGACAGATAAAGACGAGACATAAACTAATTGAGGTCTGAGAGACGTTTATGAATAAAGGGGGTAAATTTAACCTTTTGAACGCCAAGAGACCTTAAAGTGGTCGAGTACACTGTCGCGCCTACCACGCCAACAACCACTAAACTGGCTATGGCAGACGTTGTCAAAGCAATTTTACTGTTGACAGATAAGGATTAAATTAGTTTCTCACTAGTTGAGATGTTGGCCTGTATGCCACATTTTGATGCTAGAGAGAAAGCGTTCAAAAGGTTAAAGAAATCGAATATTGTTCAACCAATATCCAAGTAATTTTATTATGCTTGATAGTTGACTATAACTAAAAATAATACAAACTTTAGTAGAACAGCTATAAATTATACCAAAGGTCGTTTCTGGCCCATAGAGAATCTTGGCTATATTCTAAACGTTTAGACCAAGAAGATTGTCGCAACAGCACTTACTGATAGACGAACCTGTGATAAGACGAATGTACCTAAACCTCACGTTTTGTTTATTAATTATGAGGTCGCTCCAACCATTACATATTAGTACATTTCAACGATTTTACACTTTTCAACTAAGATCAATGTGGCTAATTCCGTCATAGGGCTTATTATTTATTTATTTAAACTTTAATGCACCAAATACGAAAAAAATGTATGTACAAATGGCGGACTTAATGCCAAATGGCATTCTCTACCAGTCAACCATTGGGCCAAACAGAGACATGTACAAAAGGTGCAAAGAGAGAAGTTGAGTTGAAAATTATAAAAAGAAGACTTATGCCTACTTACTATAAACTACATATAGTTCTACATACATAAATAAAGTATAAAATAAATAAAAATATATAAATATGTTATAATACTATACATATAATAATAATATTGATGGATACTATTCTGATTCTTGTTGTAGCAGATCCTACAACGCGAATCAGCCCAGAAGCAAAGAAGCAGGCTTATCCCGTCTATGGTTTCCCTTTAGATGTCTGAGCATATGTCCCGTCCCCCCCCCGTGGAGTATCCACAGATGCAGCACTGCTTCAGTTTTCTCTGCTCTTACTCTTTCCGCCAGGGGGGTTCTCATTCTTGGGTCTGCCAGGTCCTCGTCCATACCTAGGGCCCGATGGAGCTTTCTTATTATAGAGTGTCCACAGTCTAGTATTTCTTGTTTCCGTCGACTCTGTCTTCGCCTTTGACCAGGCCGAGGTGTCGTCCCCTGTTCTTCTTTTCCTCTCCGGCTTCCACTCCGTCCCGGAGTCTTCAAACTGATCATTTTCCTCCTCTGAGGCCGTAGATTTTTGGGGCGAGGATCCGGAGGGTCCAGAGGAGCCGGAAGGTCCGGAGGGGTGTTTTCCCGTGCCTGATGATGAGTCATCTGCGGCTACCTGCTCACTGGTTGGCGTATGCTCTGTACATAACTCCGCGCTTTCTGGTATTGGGTCTTTCCGTTGTTTCTCCGGATCCTCTTCAATCAGTTGTCCAGAGCTAGTGGAACGGAGCCCGGGCATGGGCGCATTCTCAGGTTCGACCTGTCCCGTCAAGTCCTGGATGGTTATCAGGTCGTCCTGGAGGCTCAGTTCGACTTCTCCCAGCTCGGTATCATCCCTCTCCGTCATCGGGTTTAACATTTCCGGGTCTCCTTTTTCCGATGCGCTCCGACAACCCCAGGGGCTCAACCCAGCCACAGCCGCGAGCGTGGGCGTCGGCGAGGGCGTGTCCACCGATTTAGCCGGTCGCGCCAAACCCTGTTCAGTTTGCAGGTCGTCCTGGAGGCTCAGTTCGGCCTCCCCCAACTCGGTACCACCCCTCTCCGTCGACGGGTCCACCATTTCCGGGTCTCCTTGATCCGATGCGGTCCGACTGCCCCGGGGACTCATTCCGGTTTCGGATTCGAGCATTGGCGTTGGCATGGGCGTGTCCACCAGTCCAGCCGGTCGCGCCAGACCCTGTATGGTTAGCGGGTCGTCCTGGAGAGTCAGTTCGGCGTCACCTGGGTTTGCGCCTTCTCTCACCGTCATCGGGTCCAGTAATTCCGGGTCTTCTTGTTCCGACGCTCTCGTCCGCTCTCGTCGTCGTGTCCGCCGGCTCAGCCGGTCGCGTCATGTCCTCTGTATTCGCAAGGCCGTTCATGGGGCTCAATTCAGCCTCGCCCGGCACAGCAACAAATTTATCGGTTCCGTGTCTCCTTGGTTCGACGAGATCTGGCTGTAATGAGGGCTCTTTCTTCCAGCATCTGTGATAACTGACCTTTTTGGCGCCAGGTCTCCCGGGTGTGACAAGTGTGGACCTGGACTAGTAGAGCACGCGGAGAAGAGGGGCCCCATCCGGTCCCTCCGGCCTCCGCCATCCTCCTCCTCTTCCAGTTCTTCCTCGAACACTCCCTCCATTGACGAGTCCCTCGTCGAGTCTTCGTGGTCGTCAATGTATTGCCTTCTACTCAGCGATGTGGGTGGGCCTGGGTCCAGGGAGACAGGCTCGTCCAGGAGCGGGTTGGGAGACCAGGGTTTGACCGGCGCATGGTGCAGCCCGCTCCCCGCAGCGCAGTTTACTGCCGGTAGCGGTGTTTGGCCCCCGTCTGTCGGGTCTTGTAGGAGTGCCTTCCGAAGAGATGCGATCATTACCTCCTGCGCTTGAATAACTCCCAGCAGTCTTCGCCTCATTATCCCCACCTCCTCTGTGCATGACTTGCACACCATTGTTGCCTTGATCGTTACAATAATTGGCGCCCAGTAAATGGCGCGCCGCAATTGGCGCACTGCTAATGGCGCACAACAATTGGTGCACGAGTCAATGCCTTGATGGCTTTTTGTATTTCTTTATGGAGAAACTGTCCCTCAGAAGTTTTTTGAACACTTCACTCGCACGCCACTGCTGCCTTGAGAAAGTTCAATAATTGGCGCACAGTAATTGGCGCACCGCAATTGGCGCGCTTATTGGCGCACAACAATTGGCGCACGAGTCAATGTTTTTGTGTTCGTTGGTAGCACTGTAGCTGGCGCACTATAATTGGCACACTTTTATTCACCAATTAAGTGTTCGACACCACGCGAACGTCCACTACCGTACGATTTAGCACAATGTCTGAACTATTTTTCCCTCCTACCCACTTTACTAGTTCGCTCGGGCGCGTTTTTGGGGATACCCTCTTTATGTGGTTAGTAGGAATGATCACAAGACATATTTGTTTTTTAGCACTTTTATCGGTTTTTCACTCTGACTCACCAATTTATAATTAGTTTAAGGCCGTCGAATATGAAAGTTTTTGGTAGATATTTATAATCACTGTCCCTACTAGGATTTTTTTAAAAACTTTACACTGTTATATTATGATAATTGGCGATTATGGTGTGGAGATTTTCAACTGTCACCGTGTATTATGAAATACCCTCTTTTGTAATAGTAAGGCCAGTTAATTAGGCTGTGCAGTGTGAGAGAGAATTTGCGTTTTTTCCCCTGTCTGCGCCATTTTTGCTCCATTTGCCCTGGCCGACCTTATAAGCACTTCCTTAGCGAATTGGATGAATTTCAGTCTAGTTTTGTCGTCTGCTATAAGTGTTGGTAGGTTGTCTTCATTTATTTCCATACCCGTTTCTATCTCGCAATTCCATCTTTCTTTTTCATATAGTATATGTCTTTGATTTTCAATCTTAGAAAAAAATATACCATTTGCTTTGATTGCTGAAACTAAAAGCAATCGCTGTTTTGTCGATGAAATTATCAATTTTGTTCGTTGTTCGAGAAAGACGCTAATGGACGGAATAGTCCCTATGACGGATTTAGCCACTTTGATCTTACATTATTTCGTGGTGTGGTCTGTTAGTAATCAATTAACATTTCCATAGTGTTCAGTTGTGATAGTTGGAGCGGCCAGTGGGCCGTTTTATAAAAATATGTAACCTGACATCACTGTCAAACATATTAGTGAAACAGATTATACAGCGTGAACTATTTGACGTGATCATTCACATTGAGCGACGTGATTAAGTAGGCCATACTGAACAACTTTTACTATGGGACCAACTCCAAAATCACGCAAAAAATGTTGACTATTTGTATTTCATACTTTTAGGCCGATCAGATGCTTTTTTATGGAGACAAAATTTTGATATTTCGAGATTAGTTTCATACTAAAAGTTGGTTCAGTATGGCCTAATCACCTCGCTCAATCTAACCACTGATTAAAATGTCACCCTGAAGGTTAAAGTTCTTTTGAAAACGGGCCAATGTATCTATTGTCACCTGCCTTGTAGGATAGTGGGAGCGGCTTTGTAGGGACAGCTAGGCTGTGCTACTTGTAATGTTTCTTCAATAAACTATTCTAAGTTATATACACACTCTTTTATTTCTTCTGACGAGCCATCTTCGGTTTAGGAACTTGATCCACTCGCGACGTCTTACGTTACGTGTACAGACAAATTAATGAATAACAACTTTGATTCCTAGGCCAACCTTGTCTAATACTCATAATAGCTAGTTTAGTAGTACATACTTAGTTAGGAATGGTAGCCAATCATTTGGCAAACAACATTTCAAAAAATATTCATTTCACAAACAACGTTAGGCAAACTAACGATTCCCAAATTAAGCGTTGCATAAAATTTTGTTTTAAAAATAGTTCAAAAGACAAATTATTTGCTTGCAAAAACACTATATTACAAAACATTATTTGGCAAATTATTCATTTGTTATTCAGGGCAATTAACAAAATAACGCATGGTAAAAAACGTTAGTAAAATGCATTACTTGGTATATACTTCGTTTAATATCAACATGGTGTGTATGCCATTCATACGTGTATTATCTATTTTAAAAATGATAGATATTTGTACTTTAAAAGTTAAGTTTGTTTTTGCTAAATATTATCAAGGAAGACTAAAATTGAGAGACCCCAGATAGGTGCGATGACGAGCGAAGCGAGGAGGAGCGTGTGTTAGGAATACATATTTTCTTGTAATTTGGGTCGCGAATAAACTGTCATTGGGACAAATATTTACAGTGGCCTTGGCCTATTAATCAATTTGGTTGGCCGTAAATATGTTGTAAGTAGCTAGCAGATGATATCAGTTCTAGTTCCGCGATTCTAGTGAATTGTGCTAGCTGTACTAAGGTATTAAGTTACTAAACCGGGTTAGGTACTTAGAAAAAAAAACAATATTTTATATGAACTTTTATTTTCAAATAAACTGGTTGATGTTACAGAGCTGTCATAAAAGACAAAACAATATTAATAGAAATCAATCTTACACATGCACTATATGATAAATACGTTTGCAGGATGCACTCATTCAACCTTAGCATTTAACCAACCGGAGCGGCCATTGGTAGGCGTCGCCTCTGCCGAAAATATTGACCAGCGGTCACACTCATTGTATGGACTGAAGTTTATCTGACGTGGCGTATTTTGACGTTTCGCATACATTTGACGTTCCCCTTCCCCGCAAAAATCGGCAGACTTTTTTGTATTGAAAATGACAGACAGTCGGTCCGGTTGGTTAAATAGTCTAAGCATTCAACAGAAGTCGTCTCGCATACAGACATACAGACTATCTATTATTACAATAATACATGTTGAATTATTGCCAAACATTCATGTCATATTCGAATAAAATAGTAACAATAAGAAATGGAATATTTTCATATAAATATCAAAGTTACAAATGTTTTCTTAATATGCATTTGAAAATGTTACGCATATCTAATTAATTATATATTAAAAATTGTTAGAAAATGTCCATAAAACTGGATGACATGTATATCGATAAAAAATGGTACAATTCAGTTTTACAATCGAGTTTTTATGACATATTATTTAAATTAGTTACAAAAAGAAAAATCTTAGAATTAAAAACAACTATCTCCATAGACAAAACATAAAATACCTACTTATTATTATAATTATTTTGTTTTTAATGTACTCTATGGATTTACCCTGCAACAGATGGAAGAATGAATAATTTTGTCTATGGAGACCTTAGAATCAAAAAAATAAAATTCGACTAAAACCACATCCAAATACTGATCGTAATTTAGGAACTGCTTGTAGCCGTTACAAAACCGATTAAAAAATGTACGTTCAAGGTTTGAGACCACACTAATACGCCATAATGTTTGAACTAAAGAAATTTCCGTTTTTTTATTCCTTAATTCCGTTTCCCCGTTTTACTCGTTTGGCTGAATGCGCCAGGAGCGCGATGCCATTAAAAAAAAATATGTTTCTAAAACTTTTGAAACATTTCCCGCAAAAGGGTAGGTATGTCCTCTTTATATCTATGGGTATGTCTTAGATATTAGTAACTCAAATGATAGAGCAGATGGCCGATGGGGTCGAAAAGTGCTTGAGTGGAGACCACGGACTAGCAAGCGCAGCGTAGGACGTCCACTCACACGATGGACAGACGACTTTATAAAGGTCGCCGAAAGACGGTGGATGCAAGTTGCATCCGACCGGTACTTATGGAGGTCCAAAGCGGAGGCCTATGTTCAGCAGTGGACGTCTTATGGCTGAGATGATGATGATGAAAAGATAGAGCGCTTGTATCCAGGACTGTATCCGCGAACCACTTCGTACGTTCGATCGTCAATGGCATCACAATCTTTCGAATATGCAAGAGTGATAGAGACGGAGACAACGCGATTTCGATTTTCGGAGTCTATAGTTCAAGTCTCGTCAGAACCATTTTTTCTTTAATTCAAAAATTGCTTTTGGTGTGCGGTTCCGTTTATTACAAAATACAATAGGCCATAGACAAACCTCTTTATCACAGCTGTCGAAATGCAAACGCAATGCATCGTCCCTTGTAATAAAGCTAGTTCAAACATGGCTTATATCTTATATCTACGTCTTACGGTAAAAGTTACGAGACTTGTCTATGGTCAGTGTAACGGTGATGCTTGCTTGCTACTATAGTCTGGCTAAACAAAAGTGCAGTAGAGTATGTCCGTAAAGAGAAGTGTCGTGGTTTAACAGACTATACCAGTAGAAGGAATAAGCTATACTCATATCTTTTTTATAGTGGTACTAGTGTAAGAAAAAGATAGTATGATTCTCTCTGTCTATGCTTGAAGTGAGACAGAGCCTGGCCAAACAATACGTGGCGCTATTACGTTATTTAAAGCCATTGTACGGATATCGATGTTATTGCTGTCCCAGATTTTTGCTACAACTCGCTAAGGGAACATAGGCTCCGCTTGGCAACCTAATTCCAAGTATTGTGACTTGCCAGTGAAGCCCAGAAAGGAGACTTTTCGGAATTAGTCCGTTTCTCACGACTATTCCTTCACAGAAAAGCGACTGGTAAATAAATATCAAATGATCTTCATACATAAATAAGTAGGTAATTTACTTCCGCTCATTGGTACAGTCACAGTCGCCATCAGATATATCGGAGAGGTCAAGGTGGTCACAAATATCTGAACAACGCCTCTATGGCCAAGACGATAAAGTGCATGTTCAGATATTTTTGAGTACCCTGGCCGCTCCGATAAGATTTGATGGCGACTGTACGAAACGAACCCTGGGCCCTAATTAATAAACATTACAACCCGACAAATATGTCAAAAAATGACATATTTGTCCAATTGTGCTCATGTTGCGTTCAATAAACTTTACTTATTTGTCACAGGGTGACAGGTGACCTCGTGTCGATATAGCTGATGAATTTTGTTTAATAAAATTCTGAGGGCTACAAAATTGTCATTGTCAACTACAATTCAAAAATTGTCATGAATTTCTATAGAAAATGAGCCAATTTACAATTACATATAACAATTACAACACTTAATTGAACACGATTATGTCCAATTGTAGTTACAATTAAACAAATTTGTCAAGTGTGACAATGACATATTTGTGGGTAGATTGTAATTTTTAATAAACAGATTTTTGAATTGTATTTGTGATTTGTAATTGTGGATTGTAATGTTTATTAAATAGGGCCCTGGTCTTACATTCGGACATGTATTACACAGAAAGCAAGCAAGCTCAGTTACACATGAACTATGAACTTAAAGGATGCAGCTAAATAAATAATAGTTAATTTACACAAAAAATACTTATTATTCGTATGTATCAAGCACATAGTTCGCCCTGTTTGGTCCCTGCAGTTTCCCTTTTACCTATCAGTTCATTTTGACGTGTCAAAATTAAATCAGTTAATCGTGGAAAACTGCTTTCGTTGAACTAATTGATTTCCAAACCCAACCAACACGTGTGTATCATAATCTAGATCTAAAAAGTTACAAGTAATATTAGTAGTTTTAAGGTGCATTTCACGGCAAGTGTCGGGTACGTGACGCTATATATTTAGTAGTTCTTGAAATGAGAAGATGCTGATATTTGGCGTGATAACATTTGATAACTCGGCTTTAAGTTCGACGTTATATTCTACAGATTTATGCAGCTTTAAGGTAGCTGCCATATGCGTCACGTCCCCGACAAAAGTTGACCTTTTCGTGGAATGCTCCTTAAGAAGTTTTATGTTCAAAAGTTCAGTTGTATCATAGATAAAGCAATAATAAAAGGAATACAGTACAGTGAATGAATATTAGACTTTTTACTGCAAAATCACAGGAAAAATAAATAAGTAACACAATACAGTAGATGTACCGTACATGTGATGTCTAGATTGTGAAGATTAAACGTTAAACCTACCTACTAAACCGCACCTGCAATATTGTGCACCACTTTGTTTATGGTATTCTTCCATTATAAAAATAAAAAAAATTATCAGGTTATCAGGTCAGATTCTGGTGCAAAGGTTGTCCGTAGCTATCCAGCGGGGTAATGCCGCTAGTGTTATGGGCATTTTTGCACCGGAAACGACAACGAACGGCAGCAATGTTTATAGTTAAGTTGACTTATGTAAAATTAATTTGTACGCTGTGATTTAAATGAATAAAATGTTTTGGGAATAAAAAATATTTTTTATGATTATCAGGACAATCTTACACAAATCAACCTAGTCCCACAGTAAGCTCAATAAGGCTTGTGTTGTGTGTACTAGGCGACGATATATATAATAGATAGATAAATATTTAAATACATAGAAAACATCCATAACTCAGGAACAAATATCTGTGATAAACACACAAATAAATGCCCAGGATTCGAACTCGAGACCTCCTGCTTTATAGGCAGAGTCACTACAGACTAGCCTATAAAAATATTATAGATATTCTACTAGTACTTGTTTTTTTTAGACCATGATACACCTGGACCCTTCAGGGGTACAGTCCTATAAATTAGTGGGTTCATTGCGTCTTAGGGCTAATATACTTGTTCGTGCCTTAGCTAACTATTCAAATAATCATTTTTACAATGAGTCGGGTTTCATATCGACGAATGTCCTCCAAGCGACCAATCACAACTAACAAAGCTTAAAAATTGTTGATTAAAAGTGTAGGTTGGAAATCCAGGTGGCGGCACTGTGACGGGACGTCTTTTTGACAGCAGCTGTCAAAATCCAACAATCAAAAAATATGATTAACCATGATTGGTGGATTATGACAGACCTCTCATCACGGTACTGCTACCTGGTCAAAAAATCGATTCAGTAAACCCTCATTAGGTTCTAATCCCCTTATTCATAAACGGCCACTAAAGTTAAGAGATCGCTGATAATCGTTTGTCCCTTTCCTTCATATAGGTTGGACGGAAAGGGACAAACGATTATCAGAGGCCTCTTAACTTTAGTAGACGTTTATGAATAAGGGGATAAAACTTTAAATATCAGTTGACTTTTGTACCTAAGTCTAAGTCCGATATAAAATAGATTGTGGCATAAGTAGATAGTCAATGCAGATATTTTTCCTATATTGAAGAAAGCGTCAGTAATATTGATAGTGTATTGATCGCTTAAAAGACTAAATATGCGTTGTTCATTGCGCGAGCCGGAAAGTAAATAAATACATCACATTCTTATACTTAACAGCCTTTTTTTGAGTTTTTCTATTTTTCTCATTCAGCTCTGAAAATGTCGTTACCATTTTTTACGTTTAATGGTAATAACATTTTCTAGCGCTCGTTTTTAATCGATCGAATACTTTGATTTAACAAAATATAATCGAAAAATTTAGTAAGAATTAAAAATCTGTTTTAACAATCATGTTTCATACCGATAAAACATTTTTTTAATTTAAACTTTTATTATGAATTAAAGAGATTATTCCATGGAGATAGTTACACCACTTTGCATTAAAACTTTGCACAATGATTAATTGAATGGATGAAAATTCTGTAAATATTAAAAGTTATCTAAATAAAAATAATCCCTTTAATCCTATTTTATGTGTTTTAGCGAAAAAGTGGCCCATATTTTACTATACAAGGTTCGATGGTTACAATGTATACTCCGTTTTCAGTGTTACTTAGTGCACAAAACCACGAAAAATCACTCGAATGAAAATTGTCTTTGTGTGAGTAAAATGTCCCGTCATATCAACTCTATTTTTTATGTACTTACAACATAGAGAAGACCGGATTTGACACACACCGGCTTCAATAAAGGTAAATATTTCTGCATCAGTTCAGTTGATTCATTAGTTTAGTTTTCTGTAATGTCTGACACACACGTTTTTACACAGTTTTATTGAGCCTGACCCAGTATATTTGTTTGTTTATTTATTTGTTGATACGCATCAAATCTTGTAAGTTAAATTTCAACCACTTCCCGGTGTCTGATTGAGCTGAAATTTAGTATACTTCCGTAGTCAACATGACAATGCTACTAGGTACAGTCAGCAATAAAACTGTGTACTTAAAAAAAATTTGTAGTTACTTGTTTTATTACAAGTCGATGTGAAGTATATGAGACCACTATTTCCGCTTAAACAACTATCACTCATGCCTTCTCAGCGTCGTTCAGAGGTTCCTGTTCCTTAGCTTGTGACTGGCGCGCGTTCCACGGCTGGAGCTCTCCAGACCCAAAGATGATGAAGCTGAGAGCCCCCACCACGTATACTCCGGCGAGGATGAGGAACACGATCTGCCATTGCGCGTATGTGTTCTGTAAAAAGAAATTATAAGTAGTAGTGACGGTGTGACAAAAAAGCCTTGGACATGTCAAGCTGATTAGGTTACAAATTTCTTCATATGGATAATTCAGATGGGAGAGAAGCGCCCATCTCAGGAATAAGATATAAGTAGCCGTTTGGTAAGAAAACCATGTTTTTCAAGTCAGGCAAAGTTGTACATCGTAGGCAAAGTTGTAGCACTTGACGGTACGATACGTTCTCCGAGAACGGCACAACTTTAATTACAAATCACAAAAGCACGATGGCTGTTGCCAAAAAGTAACCAAATGTTATTATAGACAGTCTATATAATATTTACGTTTTCTTTGGTGAGTTCCCCGACCATGAAGGTAGACAGCCACCCGCCGATCGAAGACAGCGTGTTCGCCATACCGAAAATGGTTCCTGCAAATATAATTTAAGATATAATTAAATCAGGTATAGGCACTATTTATAAATCATGGATTACTTGACTTCGTGTCTGCTTAGTCTGAGAATAAAAGACACTGACATATTTGCTTTTAGTTTTTATCATTTTTTTGTGTTACCTTTCGTGAATTGTTTTCACGACCTGATGGTCATCGGAAGATCAGCGCTGACAACCGCCAGTATCATGCATGCCAGATTCTCATCTCAGCATGATACTGAGTGCCATTTCGTGGCACTTTCTCGTTTTATGTCTTCTTTCCTTTTATTACTGTTATGTGTATGTGTTTACGAATAAACTATTTCTATTCTATTCTATTTACTGACCACTGAAGTTACCTGTGAGAAAACCTACCCAATAATACAACAGAGTGACCTTCAGCACGGGTGTTGATGACCGCACGCGCCGGCGGTACAACGCTAGGGTTGTCTACAATCTGACTTTACACCGTAGCGCAGTTAAAAATCGGTCAAGTGCAACATCTATGGTACTGACCACTGAAGTTGGGAGCGATGTCGAGCCCGTTGCCGAGGTAGCCGGCGGTGACGGCGCCGTTGATGGTGAGTGCGATAGTGAAGATAGCCACCGACCACACTCGGTCATGGCCAAAGAAAGCTTGCGCGACCATCAGGACTCCTGGAAAATATATATTAGTTTAAGCAAAAGTAGGTGTATATTAGGTTTTTTAAGTAATTAAATAGATGGATACATATCATGCCAGATCGCTAAATAGAAGTGTGGGTTGGCGTCATCATTGTCAATGGCCGCAGCGATATGAGAATCTATGCGAAGAGAATCTACACAGTTAATTAGTTTCCTCATAAATCACGATTCTTCTTCCGCTCAGACTCTAGAAGTGTTGCAGGCTGTTCGCAATGTCTTTGCCACAAAACCTGCGTTAGACAGTTGTTCTACATATTGCATAGTGTTTTCTTCCGCTGATAGTTGAGCAAAGCAAAAATTACAACTTTTCTCTAACAATTCTTTTTCGTATTTTCTACTTGAGTTATCAATATCTATTACAAAAGATCCAAGAGTTCTATCTTACCGGGTAATCCGACAGCAAAGCCGGTAAACAGCTTCCTCGCAGTTGTGGTGGACAGTTTGCCTCTCCGACGTAGACTGTCCGCTAGCACAGATGAAGCGAGCGCGAACAGGTATTTGCCCAAATACGGCAGAGAAGACAGAAGACCGTTCTGTGAACAATTCATGTTTGTAAGTAACTTGATTGGGAATAAAGCTGAGCGTTTTACGGGAATAAGCCGAAATGCAACCCATAATCTCTAGTGAGTATAAAATACAGGGTTTCAGAAATAGTACTAACGGTCACTGGGTTGACCGCTGACAGACATACAGACGGACATGGCGAAACTATAAGGGTTCCCAGTTGACTACGGAACCCTAATAACATCAGGTTTTAGTCCAGACGATTAGACGATTGTTTAGTCATGCGAGCGCGCTAAAAATATCGCGATGATTTTTTTGTGGTCACCGGTCCCACGGACGTTCACCCTGGTTGAGTGGCGCCTTTCGAGCCTTAAGATCTGATTAAATTAAATTAATATCTGACCAGTTACAATCGGACATTGCAAATTGAGTCTTATTGATTGAGCAGTAAAGTATTCGAACGGATTGATTATACAATTCGGCCACATGTTAAAATTTAAGTAAGTGTGCCGTCTTGAATGGGCGTGATTGAATTGATATGACATGACATGGCCGATTTAATATGTTAATTCATTGAAGTATACAATTATGTTCCTCTTTATTTATGAATACTTTAGGTAGGAAAATAATATATATAATAAATAAATAAATATTACGGGACAATTTTTACACAAATCAACCTAGTCCCACGGTAAGCTCAAGAAGACTTGTGTTGTGGGTACTAAGCGACGATATATATACTAATAGATAGATATAGATAAATACTTAAATACATAGGAAACGTCCATAACTCAGGAACAAATATCCGTGATAAACACATAAATAAATGCCCTGACCAGTATTCGAACCCGGGACCTCCTGCTTCATAGGCAGGGTCACTACCGACTAGGCTAGGAAGCCGTTTATATGCAGGTACTTATTAATGGAATTACTCACAAATATCCGTTCATTTTATTACGACTATGGCCCATGTTTTTACCGATGTTTTTATGAGTTGTGAGTATCCTTACCTATCCTATGGCTTAGGTACATAAAGAAAGGTATTTTAGAACCCTAATAAATATTTAACCAACAACGTGCCTTCGAACATTACTCATCGCCTACCAAGAAACCAGCCTTCCAAATAAAAGGACCTCGGCTAATTCTGAGAACCATTCAAACTATTTTTGCTCCTGGTCGAAGGCCTAAAATCGCACATATGGCATAACTGTATTGCATATAATACATACATAATCTAAAGTGTTCTTACCTGGCGAGTAGAACATTCAGTCGGACCATTAAAAGCGTGCTCTATGATTCTTCTTAGTATACACACTTAACGAGGTCATGTTAAACTGGCGTCAAGATTGTCAAGAAGTAGACTTGCCAGTAAAATCAAGAAGAATATTCAAAACTAACCGACATCGAGGTTGGGCAAAGAGGAAAACCGTGGTTCAGAGAACGGATAAGTAGTGAATTATGCGAGAGTAAAATGGGACTGTGAGGAAAATGTGTTCTACATTTGTTATATTTATAGAGAATTATTGTTTCAACCTGACCTATTGGTTAGAATGACAAGTCTAGTACCTAGCTTTTTACCTGAAGTAGTTCATACGAATGTGGTGGATGGTTAAGGATACAAATAGTAATGGTAACCACATATTAAAGTTGTTTTCCGTATAATACGGCGAGTTCAATAGGTATGGCAATAGAAGATCCTATAGACAAAACAAGGCCCAACGAAAACTTATGAATTATAAAATTTCACTTTAAGCTCTAACGAGGGATTAAATAAAGCCCAGCGAAGATGATGGGTAACGGGTAACTTTCGCCTGCTGTCAGTGCTCGATCGATCTACGGCGCCGGCGCCAGGAGTCTGCCGCTTGCGCAAATTGAGCTGACTAATGACTGTACATCCGTGTACACTAGTGTATCTACCGACTTAATCTCAACGCAAGACATACTTAGAAAAAGAGATTAAAGCCTCGTGACGTGAATGTCTTTTAATTTATTGATGAATTGATTAGCCTAGCTAGATCACGTCCATTCCAAATTGTATTTTGAATTACCTCATGCTAGGTATAGGTATACTACATCCTGGGGCTTATATCAATAAAAAAAATATAAATATAGGTATTCCAATAACTTATCAACTGGTAGGATTTTCTTTTCGTGTCAAAGCAATCCCAAACAGAACAAGTCGAAGCTAAGATTAATTCTAATAACTTGCCAATACTGATTGCTCTCTCCGTCCTAATTAAACCTGCTAATCCGACACTAAACACTTATGTCTCTGTCTATCCTACAGTACCTACTAATTATTTTTCTCCTCAAAACGGAAGACTAAACATAGATCAGGTTATAAGCAGCTTACATCCACTTTCTTAAGGATAATCATGGCCTAGACCGTAAAAATCAAATCCAGTTTGCCGGCGCCAAGCGAAATTGCGAACTCATTTATAAAATTAATTACGGCTATAGGGGACCAATAAATTTTGATCTCCCAAACCGCGTATTGCAAATTTACACTTAAGCCAGGCCAGGGGCAACAATAATTGGATCTTGTATGGAAGATTCTGTAAGAAGTGAGACGTTTTTATTGTCCTTGACTTGATTAGGTATAATTCACTGCTAAAGTTTAGTTGTGTCAGTATTGGGATTCTCACCTTTAGCGTGTCAACTTTCCTCAAATTTAAACTCTAGTTACAAAACTTATTGTAGAATTGAGTCTGCTTTAAACTTTCAAATGTTCAAGCTATCTCTATAAGTGAGACTATATTTAAGACTCGTTGTCTTCGAGTGTAGTTTAGATTTAGAATATTGGAAGATTTTCAGTAACGGAATATACCATAGGGTATATTATACATACTAGTCAAACTACTCATACATACTTAACTACTTATTTACTTACCTGAAAAGATGGGAGAATTTGATGATCGAGTTATTATGATAATTTGAGTCTTAAGACTTTACTAAAGACAAAAAAGGACTCATTTCAAATCGATGCATTTATACCGTAACACACTAGGGTTAAAATTAAACCAGTATCGTGCTTTCCAGCGGCTTTTGAAAATCACAGTGCTATAATTATTTCCAAGCTTGTAATTAAGGAGTCGCGAACATGTAATTTGCGGCTAACGACGGGGATGTTTGGACTAATAGCTTTAAATGAGCTGCTGGTTCTTGAAACTTCATTGATTACAGGGGTCTTTTACAATAAGTGTATTTATTATACATAGTGTAGATCGATATAGTCTATTCGAGATAGTACAGATTTCGCTCTATGTAAAACTCTTGTATGAGCTGATATTTTACCATATTAATATTCATACTCAAACAGATATAATACCCGCAACAGGTTTTAAACCAGAGGACAGGTTTTAAAAGAAAGAAGGAAGCGAAGTTAATATTAAGATTCAATATAAACAAAAAATATCAATTTTGTTATCTAACACTGGTTTCACTTGAGTACATCCCAAAATTTAGAAAACATTACTTTTAGTAATCACTTCAAATACCTACCTTTTTGAAGGTAAAGATAAATTTAAATCCTAATAAAAGCATATTATATACTTAACTCCTCGTCTGTACCATTGTCCGTTCACCTCCCTTGAACGTCTGAATCATTAGTATTCCATGGGAGACCTTGCCCTGCGCTATATCCACAATTTAATAGACACGCATAAATCTCGCATTCTTGCTAGATTGACGCAGTTTTTTGTCAATGATTTATCTTGCAGACACCAAAAATTATCCACGTTTTAACGACTTCAAGCTAAAAGATGATAAAATAATCATGCTTAAATTACAGATAGAATGTCCAAGTCGTCTCTGGCCTTTTCAAATGCTTGCCAAATAGGTAAGTACCTACTCTCTTAGTATTGACTAGGCGGCTTTCGGACGAAGGGCGCAATCGACTTGAGCTTCAAAAAGTTCTTAGGCTGTGGTCGTCTATATCTCTATAGTCTCTGGTATTGATGATGATTGATGACTATAAGGAGTTTAGCTGGAGTATGAAAATACAAAACTTACCAAACCATTTGAGCCGAAAGTAAAACTTATATCCAAAATTAAAGGTTGCCTTGATGAGTAAACTTTCGTTAGAAGCTGTTGTTTATTGATCGGTATATATATTGTCTGGTTAATAATGAGGATGACATTAAAAGAGTGTTTGGTGTAACCAATCCTTAATCGATTTTGTATTTTGTCCGGAAAGGGAAGAGTCACGGTGTATATGGGAACTCATACATTTCACAGCACTTATATTTCCGGACAAACTAACTGCGTAACTAAACGTCACGATGTCAGATAAAAGTGTTTTTCAACAAAATACTAATTTATGCCGTCAATAGCCTTGTAACCATCGTGACAAACACTCGAATGTCCACTTCAGTTATTAACCTAACCCCCACAATCACCATGTAACAATGTTCATGCATTCACCATGACGATAATGACAGCTATAATGACTAGTGTGTTTTAGATCGCGGAGCAACAGATAATAAGTAATTGCAGTGATCGTGCACATACGTTTTTAGTTATGTTATGATGTGTGAAGTTCCTAGAACTACTTACTTTGTATATGGAACCTTATAAGTATACTGTCAGTCGTTTTACACATGCAGCCTGTGGACCAACTTCACTCAAAGGGCATACAACGGCCTACGCGTGCAATACAATAACGCGTTCCGGGTGTTGATGGGGTTGCCGCGATTTTGTAGTGCCTCGGGTATGTTTGCGGACGCGCAAACCGACAGTTTTGCGACAATAATGCGCAAGAGGTGCGCGTCTCTCATGCGTCGCCTTCGCGGCAGCCCCAACAACATACTGAGCGTTTTTATGGAGCGTGAAAATGGCCCCATACTCGCTCGTTGGCAGAGACTGCATGCAGTAATTGTTTAGTTTTTAGTATATTTAGTATATAGTTTATCTTTTTGTGCCGTACTAACACTAGTTTTTCATAAGATTACCTTTGTACTAACAAAATGTCAATAATGTTATTTTATGTTATGGACCTTAGTCTGAAATAAATGATTTTTTTTTTTTTTTTTTTTTTATTTTTTTTTTTATAAGAGTTATACGATATAGGTGCGTAATTAATAAGAAGTTGCTTTTGAAGTCGTGATCTTCTGATCTAGAATGTATTATTTTATTGATTCAAGATACAAGTGGTCGCTAACAGTGTTAACTGACCACTTGTAATCTATATTGCAACGGCATAAGGTCTAGCGATGGTCAGTTAAGTGTGTTGTGTATTGCTGGTTGTACTGAGAAAGTGAGAAGTCTTCTTAATAATTTTCCAAGACGATTATTTTCCTTCTGTTATTCTAGAAAAATATGAATGATCATAAATTCTACATAATATGTATTATAAGTACATAGTATAGGTACGAGCTATCATAAAGAGACACAAAGGCAGATGATGTCTACTTACCTATATCAGTGACGGAGCATTCAAGTAACTTGATTCCTAATTTTCCTTTCCAGTTTTTATAAATAGAGAAAAGGAAGAGTAAATTTACGTCGGCTTACCTACGAATATTATAAAATCTTTCCATGTTGGCCTAATATTGCCATACGAAAGACAATGGGAGTAATAGATTAGCATGCGGGCGATGGGACTAGGGCTTCCAAATACCGGACCTTCTGTGATGCCGGTATTAATACCGAAATTGATTTCTCCAAGACCGGAATCCCGGGATCCCGGGATTTTTCGGTAAAAAAATTGAAATGTATGAAAACATGAAAAAAATGCCTTGTATCATCAAATCCGTATTTATTGCGCAAACATATCACGTGTGTAGTTTGCAACTCCACAGTAGAGAGAAAAGAGGCGATTAGACAAGTCGTATTTTTCAAAAAATCCATGCCGAGAAGCAAATCATATTACTTTTAGGTAACCAGACTATTTACCCTATTGAGAAGTATTGAGACCCTGTTGTATCCGAATTGCCGGTTGCCTTCAAATAATATATGACCGAAAGTGAGATGTTCATGATGGCGGGCGGCGGCAAGATAAAACGACGATTCATAAATTTATTGTGGCGAATGTTAATCCCACGCAGAAAGTCGCAGGAAAAAGCTAACAAGTCAATATGTTTATTGGCTTGTTAGCTTTTTCTTAGCTCTATCTTATAACCCTCAATTATCTCATTAAACATTGTATGTATGTATGTATCACTTTATTGCACATAAACAAGTATAACATTAAAACATTAGTAAAATACAAAAAGATATGCACAAAGGCGAGCTTATCCCTAAAAGGGATCTCTTCCAGCCAACCAATGAGAAAATGAGAAAGGAGTAATACTATACAGTGAAAGGCAAACTATGCACTAAAGAGGTCGAAAAAGTTTGGAAACACATAAAGCTTCAAGTAAACCCTAATAAATACGCAGGTACAAACATGATTGGAAGCCCTAGTATGTTTCCAAATGACTATTCATTTACTACAATCAACTAACCTAATAACACCATTGATCCCAGCAAAAAACTGTATATAACCTTTTTTAAAGAATTTTATGTGAATTACTTAAGTAGTAGAACATTTGTTGGTAGAGGCCACTGTTTAAGGATATTTAAGAAAACCCAAAAAATGGGACGTTTTTTGGCCGCCGTCTTGAATACCTCACTTCCAGTCATATGTATTGAAGGAAACCGGCAATTCGGATACAATACAACAGGGTCTCAATAGGGTAAAAAGTTTAGTTACCTAAAAGTAATATGGATTGCTTCTCGACATGGATTTTTTGAAAAATAAGGACTGGTGTATATGGCATAACTTTAGGTAGCTCACAATTTTATGAACAAGTTGCAACCTGCACTGGTGCCGTGGCCAAGCCACTTGCTTGCTCGAATTAGCTTAACATTTTTGACAAAATATCCGGCGACAACATGTAAAAACATGTCTAAGACGTGTGTGATTTACGTAACCAACAGCCGGCGCGGTAGGTGGCGCCAGTGGCGCCAGTGCAGGGCAGAGAAAGAAATCATCAGAATAGTTAAACTAGAGAGAGAAACAGACGTAAAACAGCCGCGCACATTGGCCGGTATTGCCAGTAAGCTGCGCAGCGATGCCTAATTTAAATATTTGGATGGGTAGTTTATGTTTGTTACACATATTTTGACAGTTTAACTAGTTTATAAAAATACCGGGATCCCGGTATTGAATCAGAAAATACCGGGATTGAAAAATGTCCTTAAAAAGCCGGTATCCCGGGATCCCGGGATTGGAAGCCCTAGATGGGACACAGCCAAGGTTGTAGTTGAACATTAAAGAGTACTAATTTGAATTTAGTTTAAAGCAATTCAGGTACAGTACTTAACTAAAAAGCTATTCATTATGTCACAATTGTATAAAATACTATCACAGTATTCAGTAAATAACCTACTGGCTTTAATTGCACGTCCTGTTTTTACCTAGTTGTCCAGTACAATAAAAATCGTAATAATGTTACCGTACTAGGACAATCCGGTTAACGTACTCGTAACTTATGGTCAATGAAACCCGTTTGCAAGTGAACGCGTATCAGTACCTTCCCGCCAGTACGGTGACCATGCAACAGGAACTTAAGGGGCTACTTTGAAAAATTATAGGTTTTTTCAAACGCTCTAGTGACTAAACGGGAAAAGGGACTGAATTTCTTTTCGAATATATATTACTAGACTATATACTCTTGTTTTTGACACAAGCCGAAACACGATTGCTGAAAGTTGCCTCGATAGAAAAAAAATCCGAAGTTGGGTCCTTTTTCCCCTTATTTTCCTTAGCATACGTAAACTATAAAAGATTAAGCAATATAACTAAGTAAAAAATATGGTATTCTGGTTTATCTAAAAAGTCACAGAAGCAAAATTAGACAGAACTTTATAGATTCGCTTATTTATCGTAGTTTGGTCAAAAAGTCTGATCCTTAAGAGCGCTGCATCTCTTTCTTTCGTGCACGGGAGCCATAAACGTGTCTCTAACGGATGGGCGTGGCTTGTCCGAATCGAGGAACGGCCTTAACATTGGTTAGTAAAAAAAATTGTCTTATTTTATACCTTAACATTAGCCCAGCAATTTATTTTTCACCTCACTAGCTCGGAAAGCCCTTTTTGTTTGTTTAATATCTATTGTGAAAATCGCTTTTTATCCACATGTGGTGAAAGAGTTTTGACATAAGTGACAAGTGGCTTAAGTGACATTTGACAGCTAACAAAACGTAAAACGTTAAAAGTGCAGAATTTTTAACATCGCAATTAATGAATTGCATCGAGTAAAAACACTTAATACAGTCTTACAACTTTATTTTAATTCATAAATATCAGCATTCAACATTAATCTTCATTCTTTTTGTAAAAACGGATAAATTGTTCTGACAGCCGAATAAGTCTACGTACGAACAAAACGCATCTGACATTTAATAAAACCTTTTACGTCAAAACTTTTCATTTCAATTCATCCATCATATCAACGCGGATGTTTTGTTAAAAATTAGTGATTCGAGTGATGAAGAAGTATTAAACACCTGAGGAATTACGGGAAACCGAGCAAAATGCACCCTTTTTCTTATTTTCCTCGCTGTAGTGAGGTGAAAAGTTTTGTGTTATACACGGGTGAAAGTTATTTTACGTCTCGTGTATTAAAGCACTCGCTACGCTCAGGATTCTATTTTTGAACCACTCGCTTCGCTCGTGGTCAATAATAGAATCCTTTCGCTAGCTCGTGTTTCAAATAACACTCGCACGTAAAATACAACTTTCACCCCTTGTATAACAAATAACTATTGTACTTCAATTTAATAGAACAATCAAATTGCATATAAGTTCTTCAAGCAGGTTTAAGGGTCTGGACAACTATCGTAGTTTAACTTTTGTATCAGTTTATATAAACGAATTATGTGACTCACAATTCAACCGAATTAAAAGTTATAATTTCGTGGTAATGACATCGTGCAAACAATCTTTTTCGAGCGACAAGAACACGAATTTGATAACGGAAAGGAATTATCGTTTTCCATATTAGGCAGGTCAGTTATGCGGTTAGTTTGCCGTGAGATTACGGCATTCCTAAGTTTATTGCATTCTTGATTAGATGCATTGTTTTCTCACAGCTGTTGCGTAATTTTCATTGCCATTCTTCTATAAAAATGCGGAATACAATTTATGAATGCAGTTATCCATGCCAGTATTTACTACCGTCATATTAATTTTTACTAGAGCCTGAATAAATAAAGGGATGCTTAAAACAAATGTGGACTTTAAGACAGCAGTCTTAAATTTCATATTAATATTTCCGAAAAATTCAGCTAAAGTTCTTAAGTGTCTTAAATTAAATTCCTTGCATATGTGAAATATTCAGCCACGAAAAATGTGTAGTGTCTTAAGAGGCTGAGAAGGCTGATGTCATTTAGGTTTAAGTGTCGAGTCCAGACGTCTAGCTCCCAGTTTATGGGGCAATAAAATGGTATTATATTCTTCTCATTTCTATCAAGATAATATAAACATCAAACGATCGTATTAGCACCAATACATGACCAACAAGTGACAATATTGTCTATCAATAAAATAAATGTAATATACTAACAATGTCCATTGTCTAACCACGAGACACATTTCTATGAATTTTGAAAATTGTTTTCATGTCCTTAACATAACTAATGGTGTATGTATAAAAATCTACATTTATTTGAATGAATGCCAAGTGCCAGGGGGCCGATTTTTGACAGCCGGACGCTCGAATTCAAAAAATTCAAGCTCGAAAATAATCGCACACAAAAGTTTGTCTCCAATTTTTTCGCATGGAATAAGTTTAAATAATCATCATTTAAAATTTCTATCGCTTTTATTTTTAAAACATAATTTCATCGTTTTATTCGGAGTTTTAAATGTCACTTTCGAGTGCTCGAATCTCAAAAATCACCCCCCAGGTTCGTAAACGGTTTCGCTAAAAGAAATGAGATCTAACTGGAAACCAAGTTCATTCAAAACTCTGTTTCTGTCTTAGACTATTCAACCAACCGAACCGGCCAAGTCTGTCATTTTCTATACAAAAAAAAATCTGCCGATTTTTGCGGGGAGAGGAACGTCAAATGTATACGTAACGTACAAATAGCCACGTCAGATAAACGTCAGCCCATACAATCAATATGACCACTAGTAATATGATTTTGGCAGAGGGGTACGCCTGTCAAAGGCTGCTCCGGTTGGTTTGATTCTCTAAGGTTTCTGTCATACATAACGATTTTCAATTAAAGATAAGTAAGATAAGATAAGTTTTTTTGCACCTCCTATTAACTTTTCTACTTTATCTTCTCCGCTACCCCAAGGTTGTCTGGAAGAGATCGCTTTTTAGCGATAAGACCGCCTGTTGTTTGCCTCTTTTTTGTTAATTATATCTTTTTCTACTGTGTTGTAATTTTTGAGGTGTGCAATAAAGCATTTATTCATTCATTCATTCATTCAATTGTTTAAAACGATTTGCTGTGTTATTTGCTACTTATTAAGTTGCTATGCTACTTATTAACTGTCGTGTAATTATAATATACCCACAGCGTGTGTGTCGCCTCTTGGCCATCGAATTTAGCTGACACACGGCCGTGTGTCAATCTTAGGCATTGCGTTTTAGGTATCCATTAGGTGTTGATACCTGAACGTTGGATAAAATTGGTTCAATGTGATCATTCCATTAGTAAAAAAGGTCTCCGCAAACTTCGCGTTTTATGTAATGTCAATTTGTTTTTCTACAATAAATATAGAAAATTGGTATGTAAAATAAATGTGTATAAGTCAGTGACAGATAAGGAGCACGCTAATTGACAAATGATTGGCGGTACACTCGGGCGCCTTAATGTGACTAATGTGACCATGTTGGTGTCACAATGAGACTGTCCCAAATCAGTCTACGTATTTATGGAGTGTGAAGTTTAACTTGACGTTTGTTGCCAAAAAATGTTAGAATGTTCTTCAAAAATATGTTACTATTTAGTTTAATGTAATACATAATGCAGCGTTTTAGGAGATGCGTTGGCAGCGAGGGATTTGTTTATTTTGTGTACTCGAAAATAACCGAAAATGGCCAGCAGTGTTAAAGTGACATCGGTAAGTAAATAGTGAGTCAAATGTTTAACTTGACACTTGTTGTCAAAAAATGTTAGAATGTTCTTTAAAAGTGTGTTACTATTTAGTTTAATGTAATACACAATGCAGCGTTTTAGGAGATGCGTTGGCAGTGAGGGATTTATTTATTTCGTGTACTCAAAAATTCTAAAAAGGCCAGCAGTGTTGAAGTGACATCAGTAAGTAAATAGTGAGTCAAATGTTTAACTTGACACTTGTTGTCAAAAAATGTTAGAATGTTCTTTAAAAATGTGTTACTATTTAGTTCAATGTAATACACAATACAACGTTTTAGGAGATGCGTTGGCAGTGAGGGATTTATTTATTTCGTGTACTCAAAAATTTTCTAAAAAGGCCAGCAGTGTTGAAGTGACATCAGTAAGTAAATAGTGAGTATATGATATGAGATCACCTATGTTATTATCACAAGATGGGTAAGTGAAGTAGGCTGCATCTTTGGCAATATGTAAAGCACTTAAGCACATTATTTTTGTTTTACTCCAAAATGTCAAAATTACTGATTTTTGGGAATTCAATCAGACAAATCACCTAATTCCAGCACTTATACGACCACCTGAATGTTATCAGGGCACAGCAATTGTCATGAAACGACTTACCACGAGACTACACTGTCCTTTTATATATGGGCAAATGAGTACGTATTATTAAAAATGGAATGCATATGGGATATGTCTGTCTTTCACTGGATCCGCCTATACATTTGTTACAAGTCTCCTTATAAGTAATATACTATATGCAATATGGCTTCTATCAAATACTACATTTTAAACATAGGAGTTACCATTTTAGTAAACTCATATGCAGTAATACTCATGTGTGTCCGCTAATTTGAAAATACATATAATCATATTTCTCTCGAGACTATAGCACCATATTTCTGGTAATAATCCCTACATAGAACATGTCGTTTTCAAACGTGTTTTCCCACTTGAAACGCTAATATATGGGCTTTCGTAACTAACGCTGCCAACCATAGTTCCTGGCTCTTGTAACTTATAATAAGGTACTGGATATTCATAACAATCTCAGTATGCTAAACGTTTCCTGAACTTATTATATTATGTTCTGTTTTTAGCCGACACAATATTCTTTATAGCCATAGGTATTATTAAGTTTTGAACCATCGGTATATCTATTCTAATAATTTGTGATTTATCATACAAGATTTTTACCCAACATTTTAAAGTTACAATTACCTACTTGAACGACGTTTTTAGTTTGTACCAAACTACCGGCTGCGTCTCTGTACATTTTCTGGCAGTGAATAGAATCAACCAATTCTCAGAAGTTTCCTCACAAATAGCTTATAGCGTAAAACACAGCTAATTACTTAGCACATTACCTTAACGTGACATCGTTTCGATCAGATTAAGATCTAAAATAATTAACACTAATGACGATACCTTGGCCTCCAAATTTACAAAATGTCATTCCATTTTGAGGTCAATATGACATATAATGGGAGCAAATTTCATGATTTTGGCCTTAATCGGCTGTCAAAAAAACTGGCAGTAAATTTAGATCGATTTCACTGGTTGGCGAGGTGTGGAAACCTGCTGGCTATAAAGAGGTGGACCACTTTTGGCTGATGCAATAGGGTGGGAGGCTTGCGTTATGCTTGTTTACAATACTTGCTGTATGCATCACGGTTGTTAGCCGATTTGAAGTCCTTAGTGTATGGCCTAAAGGTTTAAATTTGAAGAAAATTGTCTTAATGATAACTTGACGATTATTCAGTTATTTAAGTTTAGGAATATTTAAAACTCAAGGCAGGTTTTGAAGTATTTCTGTAGTTGGATCTAAATTGATAACTTGTTTAATATTTCTGCAATTTTTGCAAAGGTTAGGTAAGTGTAAAAAAAAATACAACCGAATAAAATGCCTATAAACTCAGTCTGTAAGTTGAGACGTAAAATCTTACAATTTTGGAATACAAACTTGGAATCACCCACTTGTACAAACAAGACAAATCACCCATGAATTATTTTTATTTATTCCACGTGCTTAAACTATAAGGCAAATAATTAAAATCTTTCAAATACTTATTGGGAAGTTACCATTTATTACTGAATCGCATTTGATAAAAGGGGATTACCTCTAAATCTATCCACACGAACTATATTCACAATGGCTAATAATTCAATCACTAACTACACCGTTCAAGTTTATTTTCCTGTTCTATTCAATGAAACACACAAATTGAAAGTAAGTATACAAACCTTAAGTGCCGTTTACAAACCTTTAAACCATAAGTGCCGTTTATTGTAAGAAACAAGCCCTTTCATATAAGTATTTCGTAACAGTAAACACGCCGGTAACGGTTACTATGTGTATTGTGTATATGGAACGTGTTATGAGAACACAGGAACTCCTCAGTTGCCAAGTGTATTAGCCACTTGAATGGCAATGCATTTGGACCTTATGAACCTTATCTCAAGTTAAGTTAGGTTTAAGTGAAATAGTAAGTATATTTAATCTCAGTGTCTTTTGTATGTTCTGAAGGGTAAAGAAAGGAACAATAAGTAGTTCAACTCCTTATCAGTTCATTCCCAAAGTCGTGGTTCCCTTTAAATTATAATAAATATTGAGAATTTTAATATACCGGTACTGAAAGAGTACCGACTTATAGAGGCAATTAAAGCAATCCGCGTCAGGTGCTCGGCTCTTACCCTATAGCATTCGGGGTTAGTCTCATAAATGTCAGTTTCTGAACATTATATTATACATAAGTACGCAGGCGAAATACATGATTAGGCATACAAAATTTTATGTCTAAATTACACTTGGTAATTTTGAATTAGCCTAAATGAAAATCTTCCAGCAATATGGCGATGCGACATTAAAACAACCGCAAAGTCATTATGACGACTAACTACTAAAATTATATGCACGTACGGAATGATACCTGTGTATCATTTAGTTGCGTAATATAGGCATAAGATGCAAATGTAATGCATTTATGATGCATTTCGTTGATTGGTTCATAATTGACCCGTATAGGCTTTGCAATGACTTGTTAAATAAAACGTGACTTATCTACCTAACGCAATCAAATCCTACATTTCTTAATAAGTCATAAATGTGTAATAAAACATTTATTACGATACGGGTTTAAAAACGCACCATGAAAATCAATGCCACGCAAATAGCCGACATGTTTGAACAAGTTCTGTCCTTTCGCTCGCCATTTTCATGGTCACACTATCGGCTCGCGGGCGGGTGGTGACGTCACATCTGAATTAACTCAGACATGGCTAAAACGACTTTAACATTAAAGTGATAAGCTTGAAAGTGGAATAGTAATAAGTCGATGGCGCTTACGTCGCGCGTCGCCGTAATCGTATTGCGTTGTCGTTAACAATGGCTTGAGCGCCATCGACAATAAGGTCCCTTTTCATAGATAATGTCACAAATATATTTCTTGCATTTAAATTTAGACTTAGACGTCTAAGACTTAAGGGCGAATGTAGAAGGCAAGTTAAATCGGATATAAGTGTATTCGTTACAATTCAATTAATATTACGGAAACTTGTAAAATATGATCGTGCATAATATTTTATAATTATTTCCGGTTTTATGACTGTTACATGAATAGGCGTAATAATTGATAGTTTGTCCGGAAAGAGAAGTGTCGTGGTTTATATGGGAGCTCATGCAATCTACGACACTATTCTTTCCGGGCAGAGTCTAACAATTTAACAGGACATTTATTAATACCAGTTGAGTTATTGAGTTGTTTTAAAACAAAACACTTCCTTTATTTCCTGTTCCTATAGTAATTTATTAGCGCTAATATGCCACTAGGAGAATGATAAGATACATCAACATACGCATATTACTATACACTATACCTTGTGCAATCTAAGAAGCGGTTTTTGACACCTGTCATCTCAGTACATTTTATAACCTAAAATCGATTTTAGGCTATAAAATGTACTGAGATGACAGGTGTCAAAAACCGCTTCTTAGATTGCAAAAGGTATAAATACAATATTACGTTGCAGTAGTAAGAAAACCGTAGTAAAATATAAATAGTGACGTCAACCTACTTTTTTCATATGTTCAGTCGGTTAGTTAAAGTTAGTGGACTCAACAAGATCGGTACCAAATCATGAATATACGATCATTTTTTCGTTCAGACAAAGTTTTGCCAAATTTAGACTCAAGATTTTTTTAATTTTCACGACTATTGAATAGGTTTTATATATGTACCTACTTCCTGCCTATAGAATTCAATTAAGCTCCGACCTATTAAGGCACTATTATTGCATCATATCATTCATATCATCTATATGGAGAACAAGCATAAACGACAAATGTATATAATAATGCGATATTATTTTTGTAAAGGCACCATTTGCTGGGCGGGTGGCGCAGGCGCTCAAGTTTCTCATTATTGCTCGAATTGTATATTGTGCGAGGTGATTTGGTAGGCCATACTTAAAAAAATCTGCTATGGGGTCAACTTCGAAAACTCAATCATTTTTTTGGCTGTTTCAAACATGTCGGCCGATCAGACGTTGACGTTTACTATGGGAAACCAATTTTTTTTTTTCGTAAAGTAGTCGAAGACCGAACAGCCGTGGGTGATGATGATCGCCCAGACGGGTGGAGACGTCAGCATCTGACACCAGGGGACGGGCATGTGCTGGTCACAACTACTCACATGTTTGATGCTGTAGTGCAATATGCTCTCGATGTACGTAGGTAGCTGGTTGACCACGGTGAAATAGCCGAAGACCGAGCAGCCGTGCGTGATGATGATCGCCCAGACTGGTGGAGACGTCAGCATCTGACACCAGGGGACGGGCATGTGCTGGTCACAAATACTCACATGTTTGATGCTGTAGTGCAATATGCTCTCGATGTACGTAGGTAGCTGGTTGACCACGGTGAAATAGCCGAAGACCGAGCAGCCGTGCGTGATGATGATCGCCCAGACTGGTGGAGACGTCAGCATCTGACACCAGGGGACGGGCATGTGCTGGTCACAAATACTCACATGTTTGATGCTGTAGTGCAATATGCTCTCGATGTACGTAGGTAGCTGGTTGACCACGGTGAAATAGCCGAAGACCGAGCAGCCGTGCGTGATGATGATCGCCCAGACTGGTGGAGACGTCAGCATCTGACACCAGGGGACGGGCATGTGCTGGTCACAAATACTCACATGTTTGATGCTGTAGTGTAATATGCTCTCGATGTACGTAGGTAGCTGGTTGACCACGGTGAAATAGCCGAAGACCGAGCAGCCGTGCGTAATGATGATCGCCCAAACGGGTGGAGACGTCAGCATCTGACACCAGGGGACGGGCATGTGCTGGGGAAAGAAATGTTTCATATTAGTGGAAGTTCCGTTAAATACGTAGGTATTTGTGCAATCGCCATCAAATATATCGGAGCGGCTAAGGTACTCAAAATTATCGGAACATGCAGTTTATCGCCTTGACAATAGATAGATAGAAAGATAAGAGTTTTTTTCAATAAAGCACATCATTACAGAACATAAAAATCAGAGGTTAAAAAAATGCATCCTTAAGTAAACACTGGCCAAGGTATACTACACAGAAGTTCACAATAGGTTCTGCACTGTGCGCGATAAAGAAAAGGCTCAGACTCAGCATAATGTTGCGAAATTGCAAGTTGACCCCATAAACCACAATAGAGGCGTTGTTCAGATATTTGTGACCACCTTGGCCACTCCGATATATCTGATGGCGACTGTATGGTGCACCATTGCACACATATTATGAACAAGTACTAGGGATCGATATTATCATGATAATTGGAATCTTTGATAGTTAATCGAGATAGTTATCGGATAATTACCTACCCAAGGTATCGACGGATCTCCTACCTTACGCCACTCAGAAAGCGGTCTAAACACGATACTCGACTGAAAAGCTCATTACTATGTCACAATTGTATAAAATACTGATGATGATTAAGGCCGATTTCGACCATAGCGACCACTTCAACTCCTAGTTAGTTGGGCGCTCTCGCTAAAATACTATTGACATACTAATTCCATTGTAAATGCTGACCCACAAGCACAAGGTACACTTTAAAGCAATCGGGGCATAGGTTTCTAGTGCAGAATTGATATCCTACAGCTGTATGGCAAGTATTTTGAAGGAGTGTCTTGTTTGACGTGATTCGTAGACTCAAGGATGAGCCAACCTTGCTTTGAACTCGCGAAAATAGATCAGTCATGAAAATATTTACTATGTTTTCGCCAAGACTGGAAGCTTCAAGGTCAAATAGTTTGCAAATTATCGTTAAAGCAAGTTTTCTCAAACTGGGGGTCGAATTTCCAGTTACTGAGAAGGGTTTGCGAAAAGATATGGCACATATGCGCGTTAGAAAAAAATGCTTTTGCTAATGGTCGCTTGTATACTTTTTCGTGACGTACCACGGCACGGTAAAACTCTATGGTTTCATTGATTAATAGTAAAAAGCCTATGGTCCATTTATGAATGAAACCATTAGAGTTTTACCGTGCAGTGGACCGTCGCGAATCATAGATCAATCTGATCAACTGAAAGACTGAAAGATATCATTAGTTATACAGGTGATCTTTTTGAATAATTTTAGTTTTTACTTATATAATATTTGTCAATTTTATTGTGTGTCTAGAGCGTATTTGCACAAGTGAACGCACCGTGACCATGACATGACGCGCAAAACGTAACAATGTACAATAATTTTGTACAATCTTAATTAAAAATACGAGTTGGTAGTTGGTAGTACCATTTATATTTATGTTTCATTCTAATATATTTTATAGTATCAAGGATTCATTAGAGGTAGTTCCTCTCCATGTAGAGATGCGCGGGTGCTCGGCGGGAGAGTCGTATACCACAGCGAACCAGGCCAGAGACCAACATCATACCGATTATTCTAACTAGTGTAACATCTTACTCCTTTCTTGGCATTGTCGTCCTGAGGGAGAACTTTCAAGAGGTAGTACCACTCCGTGTCGGAGATGCGCGGGTGATCGGCGGGAGAGTCGTATACCACAGCGAACCAGGGCAGAGACCACATCATGCCGATTATGTTCTAACTAGTGTAACATACTTACTCCTTTCTTGGCATTGTCGTCCTGAGGCAGTACTTTCAAGAGGTAGTTCCTCTCCGTGTCGGAGATGCGCGGGTGCTCGGCGGGAGAGTCGTATACCACAGCGAACCAGGGCAGAGACCACATCATGCCGATTATGTTCTAACTAGTGTAACATACTTACTCCTTTCTTGGCACTGTCGTCCTGAGGCAGTACTTTCAAAAGGTAGTACCACTCCGTGTCGGAGATGCGCGGGTGCTCGGCGCGAGAGTCGTATACCACAGCGAACCAGGCCAGAGACCACATCATGCCGATTATGTTCTAACTAGTGTAACATACTTACTCCTTTCTTGGCACTGTCGTCCTGAGGCAGTACTTTCAAGAGGTAGTTCCTCTCCGTGTCGGAGATGCGCGGGTGCTCGGCGGGAGAGTCGTATACCACAGCGAACCAGGCCAGAGACCACATCATGCCGATTATGTTCTAACTAGTGTAACATACTTACTCCTTTCTTGGCACTGTCGTCCTGAGGCAGTACTTTCAAGAGGTAGTTCCTCTCCGTGTCGGAGATGCGCGGGTGCTCGGCGGGAGAGTCGTATACCACAGCGAACCAGGCCAGAGACCACATCATGCCGATTATTCCTGGAAATTATGGTGGAATTATTAAACGAAAACTATATCACATGATTTTATTATCTACATGGCAGGTGAAATCTTGATGCAGAGGTTGTAGGTGAAAACCGTGAATTTGACATAAATTTTATTAGCTTATATTCACGGACACATTTCATGTAGTTCAACTAAATTAATCATTACGTAGGTATTTCTACTAGAGATGCACCGAATATCCGGCTACTATCCGGTATCCGGCCTATCCGGCCCTTATTTTAGTATCTGGCCGGATACCGGATATCTTCGTACTATCCGGCCGGATACCGGATGTAGTCATAGTCGCCCACTAGTCATACAAAAAAATTTTTTTACACAAAAATACGCGAGCGCGTTTGTACTTTTGAAAGAAGTTACTCCGTACTGTCATAATAAAATTCATTTTGTTGCCTAGAATTCCTAGGAATGTATCCGCGCGAACGTTCACTACGTCACAGGTCGAAACCTGCACGACGCGCACCTGCGAAACTCAAATTGTAGGTATAGTACCGCCGGCCGAATATTCGGCGGCCGGATACCGAATATTCGGCGGAGGGTCAGGCCGAATATCCGGTATCCGGTATCCGGCCAAACCACTATCCGTTGCATCTCTAATTTCTACAGAGCTACATAAGCCGAGGCCATACTACTTATAAAGCCAGTAGGTACATCATGTAATAGAAGTTTAGTAACTCATCAAAATTAGTACAATTTTAAGTGAATAAATTTAAGGATAGGTACTCAACTACTCAACCTCAAAGAAAATGCTACAAATTTTTTCGTGGCCAAGTTTATATAACCTATCTATGCTATAAATAAGAAATATTAAGAGTCGTCAGGATGCTCGCGTGGCCATACAAACGTAGTTTAGCTCTCATTTTAAAACGACATGCTTTAGAACCATGAAATTTGGCATGGGCATTCTAGTAGTACAGATCTAGGTCGGACATTCGTTTTCGTTGCTAAAAACTGTAACTTCTAGAATGCCCATGCCAAAATTTCATGGTTCTAAAGCATGTCGCTTTAAAATTATAGCTTTTAAACTATGTTTGTATGGGAACGCGAGTTCACGCGAGCGTCCTGGGGACTCTTAAGTAGTAGCTTACCAGTGAAATAGAAGGAGGACTCCCACCCCAGATGAGCGATGAGGAACCCGCTGATCGGCATAGTGATGGCCGCCCCGAGCGAAGACGCTGCAGAAACAATAAACATTGATAACTTATTTAATAGGCTTTTTAAAAGGGTATTTAAACTTTCTTGACAAATACGATATACCAACACTATAAAATAGACATGACAAACACGAATACGACATGTTTCAGAGAACCTAGGTTTCCATATTCAAGCACAAAGTGCTACTCGAACCGGTCCGTGGCTAGCTACTGCGAGGCGCGTTGCAGACTGCCGAGTAGATAGTACGTACTGTAGGTATGTCATGAAATTATGATGTTTCGAGCATAGTATCGAGTGGCTAATTAAGGACATAATAACACAATATATTGGTTTGTTTTGCGTTTTATTCCAAGGTTAGTTAAGTATTGCATAGTCAGATCAAGGTAGTCCCTTTAGGTGGGTAGTCTAACAAAAACGTTTTTCAATAATCCATGATAGAAGAAAATAAGGTATCGCCATCATAACGTCACAGATACCACTTTCAATCTTTAAATTTTGCGGTAATTTTAACTTAGTGGATGTGAGCACCTTGTGTGCAGGGTTGGTAAGGTTCACATTCACAATAGTTGCAGAGTATCTAACATACAGAATCCTCTAAACCTTAAATCATCGTTAATATGTAAATCCCACAGAATAGAGTAAACCATTTGGCATAATGAATTACAAGCGCAAATTGCGCGGAAAATTGTTATATTAACTCGCGTAGCAAATCGCAAACCGTTTCCACTGCCACTCGAGTCAAGAGACACTAATGACTTTTGTAAATACGCTCAAAGTATCTACCATTTGTATTACACGTGTTGAACCAAAGTAATAAATGAAATGGTTAGTTTAACCGATAGTACCTATATAATAATACTTGCATTGTATTACACTGCCTGCCTACTGCGGTAACACATGATAATAATAGATACCTATAATAGGTATGTTAGCGAGTTTCACGGTGAGATTTATTTCTTAAAGGCGAAAAAGAAGGAGTAATATAAAGATATTTCAAAACGTAATAAATGTGATTTTAAATATATAGAAACGGGTAGATAACACGCGTTTTTTAAGTCGATTGCTCGACATTTTTCGCTCCAACGAGGAGCTTATATCCAGTATCCACGAGCCATTCGCGTTGGCTGACGAATGAAGACTTAATACATTTAACAGATAAGTATGTCTAAAACATTGCTTTAACATTTGTCGGATCAAGATGTCAATTGTCCACCCACACATCGTTTTCGCGTCACACCCCAATCCATTGTAGTGTGAAAATCGCAACGGCTTTGGTTCCTATCGAGTATTGATTGGTCGTCCCACGGAGACCCTTACGAAGCTTATTTCATCCAGAAACATTTCAACCACGCGAGGGATATGCAATCTCAATTTGGTCGTGTGGGTTATTAGTTAGAGCATATTCATTACTTAAATTAGGTGTTCTCTAAGTTCTCTTATTTATAATTGTTGTAGTACAATGGGCGTATACCAATTGTTTAAAAGTACGTAATTAGATTATGTTAATTTAAGAATAGTGGTTTCTAATCGAAGACGATTGAATTTTACACATTTATAGCCAACCATAGTCGTTTTCCTACTTTTCCTATCATTTACAATATAACTACTTACATACACACTTTGCATAGAAGCTTAGGTATAGGTACAGTCAGCAGCAACAGTAGCTAAGCGGGTAGGGTGCTCAAAATTAGCTGGACGCGACTTTAAGAGAATAAGAGCTTGTGTAGGTCAATTTGAACACCCTAGCAGCTTAGCTACTTCTGCTGCTAACTGTACTGTTTATTTATTCCTAACAGGTGTTGAAGTTACATATTAGTGATAGTTCGACACTTAGTAAGTTCAAGATCAAAACAAATGCCGACCCGTATCGGTCAATGTCAAGCAAGCCAAACAATTGTTTTGTTTGGCTTTGTCATACTTATAGATATTTATAAATATTAAATTAGGTAACAAAACACAAGAGAGTTCGCAAATAAATACACACATACACTGTGACAAAACCAGTCAATTAGGGCCCAATTATTAGTTGAAGTAATTATTATTAAATACCTGTTTGATTAATGATTAATCTTACATTATTAGTGTGCTAGCTGTGAGCTGTGAGTATGAATGGAAACATAAGTATACGATTTGGCAGTTTGTATGGACTAATAAATCTAATAATATTAGGTACCTAGTCTACTAGTAATATAGGTAGGTTTTCAAGAAACGAGCCCATAACTATGGTATATAGAAATTCAAATATCTAATTCTACTACTGCTGTACTTGGCTCAAAAACAATGTCAATTTTTAAAAATAAATCGAGTGCCCTAAATATTCGTAGAAAATCTACAACGTAGATTCAGGTCACCTACGCAAAAATCTTCTGAGCTAAGTCTAAGAGGACGACTGAAAAGCTTTATATTAGTGTATCACTGATTAATTATGTAGGTAGAAGCTACTAGATGTGACATCTAGACAACATTTTGTGCGCCATGTTTGGCAGTTGACAGCTGTGACTGAATAAAAGAGTAGTAGTATTGACATATTGCTTTAAAGAAAAACTCGTGTAGCTAAAGCACAGATAACCTCAACACTAGATAGATCATAAGTACAACTCGGGGTCACCACGCATGAGTGCTCCCGTACTAATTTTGTATGAGAGCGCGACCGCGTATTTCAATTGAGGTAACGTTTTTGATCAATACTCATGTGGATTAAAAATATCCACAAAAATCAAGTTACAGGGGTGAACCTGGATTGTTATACTACAAATTGGTGTATAATACTATTGAGATTTGCTGTTCGGATCGTAGACATTTACGGATAAAATTGCACTGATGTGTGGTGACCTCGTGCTCCCTGTAAAAGTTTAATGATGAGGTGTCTGTGTAGTCTGTGAGCTAAAGTAACCTCAAAGTTGGTACATGAGGACTTGTTAAATTTGGCTACCTATAATTCAAGGATAGTTAAATTTCAGCACGACCCGAAGGCCGTTTCCTTATTAACTAATTCGCACGTACGCCGAAGGAAATGGAAAGATAATGCTTGCGAATCTTCCTTAAATACGCCTAGACCTACTTTGGAAGGTTGGATACTTATACTTATGTGCCTGTTATGGTTCTATTAATTAATCTTTAAGTCCTATTGTATTACAAATAAGAACCTAACACAGAGTTGTGCCATTGCCGAAAATTCCTGATAGGTAACGTTACTTACGTTACCCATATTGTATTGAAAACGTTACCGCTCGAGAATATTTCCCATAGAATAAGGTAAATCGCCAGTAACTGGTCACCTCATACTAAAAATGAACTCTATTCTCCTACAAACAGAATTCATGTTAGTATAACGCGGCCGGTCATTGAAGGGTGGCCATTAATTAAAACCTCATGCTAAAATGAATTCTGTTTGTAGGTGAAAAGAGCTCATTTTTAGTTTGAGGTGGCCAGTTACTGCCGATTTAGTAGTTAGTAACTAAACGGTAACGTTCTCGGAAACGGCACATCACTACATACAGTACACACACACATCTTAAAAATCAATAAAGTGATGCTTCAAGCCGTTAACGTCTTTTTGTCATGAGTAATTTCATAGTTTTGAAATCAAATAGCTTATCTCTAATCAGTCAAAAACAGTGCTTTTATTATACTTAAAGATATCTTTAGCCCCTACCTACATAATATAACATTTAATTAAATAATCATTTAATTATATAAACTACTAAGTAATTATAAGCAACACCGTAATTTCAACGGACACAACACAATTTGAACTCGTAATCCAAATTCGCTAAATCTTCCACGTTTAAAAGGAAGATATGTATCCGCTACGAAGTAACGCTCGTCTTAGAGACTTACCAGTGATTATTATGCAAAGGACTATTGTCACGAGACTACGGCATTGTATTGTGGGGTATTTGAAAGTCAAATTGGTCGTAAAATGCTAGGAATGCTTAGACCTTGTATCGATACCTGACGTTTTTCGTCATAATGCGTGCTTGGTTTTGACTTTTTAAATTTAAGTAGGATACTTAGTTAATGTTTAGTGGAATATAACAGTTTACAATCAAACAAAATACGCAAAATATAGAAACAAACGGAAGAACCTTGAGGTCCTTTATTCTTATAATGCCTGGTCATCAGAATTAGGAACCTAGCCGACATACACCCTAAGATCTGAAGAAAACATACAAGAGTTTTTAGGCAAGCCGATGGTAATTTAACTTTTCATGTCTTTTGTGTCTTTGTAGGAAAAGTGCTCAACTGTACAAAAATTAGGCAACCCGATGACAGATCTAACGATGCTCAGTCAGTCACTGGCCTATACAAACGTAAGCGACTAGACCTGCGATTTTTAATACATTGCAGTTTTTGATCCATCGAATTATTTCGTTGCACCTACCTAGACGGCAATGTCTCGAAATAACGCGCAAGTTTTGTGTCAAAAATCCGCCGATTGTAGAGGCCATTAGGTTAGGGCCTGTATTACATGTACACTCAACACCTACTCAAACATCAAAAGGTTTGAAGCAATTATAAAATCGATTAGACGACAGGTGAGTCAAGAATGTTATCTCAATCGTATCCGTCACACTACGTGCTATATTGACAACAAATACACGTGCCTCGGCGTTTCATACAAAACACGTGGTATCAGAATACATGACGTAATTCCAAATTGTAGGTACAGTCCGTGAGCTCTCAGAAGAACCATCGGGTTTTAGAAAGAGACGTCGGGTATCAATCAACAGTGACACGTGAAAAAGCAGAACAGCAATATTACCTTCGTGTGTCATCGCCGGTTCCCGAAGGTTACTGTAACACCACACAATACTTCAACATTTATGTCTGCATATGTGACTTTATTATTCTTATTAACCCGTTTGAGATGCGTCATCCTGCAAGCGGACGGATGTTGCACGTTTTTTCTGATCTAAAAAAAGAATCATCAATCGGATCGGTTTTCGACCCACAGCGCGCCGGGAACAAAATCCCGTAACCTTGTACTGTACACGTGCGGTTAAAATAGCCCGCTTCTCGGAACACCGCTTAGCAACTGTTGCAGGGTTAAATCGCGCGGTCAACTATAGCGAGCCAATGGGAGAGCGCGAATGACGTGACGTCAGCGACCACGCCTGCGCGCGCCTCCGCGCCGCCATGCCACTTTCGAACGCGATAACAATTCAAACGCAAGCGCAATTAGAACGTTATTCGTGAAGCTTGGAGAAGGTTTGTCTCTGAATGGCCAATATATGCGAGATCTCTAATTTAATTAAAATATCGGTTGCAAATAGCTAATTGATCGCCTGATGGCGAAGGTACTTGTTTGCTAGCTACGTATGACTACACTTACCCCCCCCCCCCCCCCTCCCAGGGTGTCACATGAGCGTTACCACCTCTTTAAAAAACTGGGACTTTTCAAAGAACCCTATCGGTATCCTCTGTCGGTCTATATCTTATCTACCCTGAAATATTATAAAATAATAACCTCATCAGAAAACCCTAACATTAATGAAGACATCTGAGGGAAACCTTTGTCCTATTCCTAATTATAATATACCTAGGTATCTACGTATGCATATTTATAGGTACTACGTAAGTTAGTTTTGCGGTATAAAACTCTACAAGTGTGCATAGGTTCAGTGCGTAACTCATAGTTTCAGCTGGTTTCAGCTAAGTTTCCAAGATAACACTTTTATTTTGTCTTACAGGTCTGCTGAGGCGAAAGCTCTGCGCAATAAGTGAATGGAACATGAGCTGACGTCGACCGATTGTTATTTCGATAAGACCCTCGGTCAAGGCAAATATGCTAGAATTGCAAACAAATTAGCAATTGGCCACTTTAATTGTCTTGTTTTCTGTCGATGGAATAATTCGCGTCGTCCTGTTTATTAACAGTTCATCATTTTAATTGCTCCGTCATCGTTTGACTCCTGACATCGACTATAAGATACACAAACATGTAGTAGGGTAGGTAACCGACTGATCAATGATCATCGTATGATGTCACAGTAAACGGGTATGAATAACATAAGTATGTATCTCCATTTGTGGTGTCAAGTTTCTATTTGACTCTCGTTAGTAGATTTAACCTATTATTTAAAGGCATCAAAAAAATTACCATGACTTAACTAAATATTATGCTGACTTACGTGCATCGCTTTAATGTGCTTTCAAATGTTTTTGCTGCGCATGTCAGAATTTTTTGATATGCGGAATTCGGAATAATATGTCCCATAATTTTTGCTGGGTCTTCCATATGGCACATTATTATTACACAATGTTCATGTTGCAATGTACCTACCTAATACTGATAACAGTTCTATTCAATCAATTTCAATGACGTCACAGTTTCTTTAATGCTTAGGACGATTGGAATAGCTAACAATTTGTACATACATATCTATTAGTTAGGTACTCACACGTTTAATGTTATCGACTATTAAACGGAAACCACAGAATGCTTGTACACATTTAATTTGATATCATCTTGCAGTGTTAGTTGGTGACTGCATTGTGATTGTGACTCATTAAATACACAAAAATAGTTATAATAGCTACTTATAAACGCTATAGCAGTAAGAATCTGACCCGTAATTTAAACTGACTGAATTAAGTAACTGATTATGTGACTTATGTTATGTGACATACCCATCACGTTAGACATGAACTTGGATCTGTCCTTCGGTGGGATCCACTTAGAAGCCATAGGCTGGATAGCTAGCCACGTGGCTCCCAGTAGGAAGCCGAGGAGGACTCGCAGGGCTACAATCCATCCGAAGCCGGCAGACGCGGCCGCGGGGCTCAGGATAGTGAGAATACTGTGCTGTAGCTAAAGCAATGTGACTTACCCATCATATTAGACATGAACTTGGATCTGTCCATCGGCGGGATCCACTTAGAAGCCATAGGCAGGATAGCTGGCCACGTGGCTCCCAGTAGGAAGCCGAGGAGGACTCGCAGGGCTACGATCAATCCGAAGCCGGCAGACGCGGCCGCAGGGCTTAGGATGGGGAAAATACTGTGCTGTAGCTAAAGCAATGTGACTTACCCATCATATTAGACATGAACTTGGATCTGTCCATCGGCGGGATCCACTTAGAAGCCATAGGCAGGATAGCTGGCCACGTGGCTCCCAGTAGGAAGCCGAGGAGGACTCGCAGGGCTACAATCCATCCGAAGCCGGTAGACGCGGCCGCGGGGCTCAGGATGGTGAAAATACTGTGCTGTAGCTAAAGCAATGTGACTTACCCATCATATTAGACATGAACTTCGACCTGTCCATCGGCGGGATCCACTTAGAAGCCATTGGCAGGATAGCTGGCCACGTGGCTCCCAATAGGAAGCCGAGGAGGACTCGCAGGGCTACAATCCATCCGAAGCCGGCAGACGCGGCCGCAGGGCTCAGGAGAGTGAGAATACTGGCTAGTAGGGTGCTGTAGCCGAATACTCGTCTGTGGACAAACGATTTTATTAATGTTTTGATAAGGTTAGTTAATATCCAACTACACTGTTGGGCATAAAGATCTGAGTTAAGGAGTTTAAAATATAGAGATTGCATCTCCTTTAGGGTTCATGAAGAGTTGATTACCGTGCTTCGTGCTTTATCTCTTTGTCTCGTAGTAACGTTGAACTCGTTTCGCAGTTCTTGAACTACTGTCAAGAGGATTAAAGCAGGATGATAAGGCAAATCCACCGTGACGTCATAGAGTGGCTGTATTTCGAAATCAGCAATGCTGCCAACTCCATCGATATTAATGTTCTTGATGGCTTCCGATTCTTTCGATACTTACCTAGATGGATTCCGACAGATGTCAGGACGACGTGATTTCTCCCGGACGGACGATAAAATACAAGTTACAATGCCCTTATCTTATTTAATTTAGGGCCCTTTCCGGTTGGACTTTGACGTGAACTCTAAATTCATTGATATTCATATATTCTAAACTAGATTACTAGTACCACATTGTAACCTAAGTATGTTAGATACAATGATGTACTTACATAGATTTTACGATAAAAGTAGTTTTAGATTTACTATATCTACTTAAAACTAGAAGCTAGGGCCCCTTAGCTGAGAAAGAAAGATACAGATCAGATTCAGAAGCTGTTGAGCTATGACAATTCATTATATTCATTAGATACTTATTTAAATTATAAACATTGAGCATTTGACAGTAAATCCGTGATCTGACACGAAACCCCTAAATCAATAAATTATCCTCATTAGTTATTTTATGAGGATAATTCGTTGACCGCATTTTACATATTTGCAAACTCCCATTCATTCCAAACAAACCCAGCAATCAATACATGTAATTACAGTACTTATAGTAATTTTAGGCTCACTTTTTCCTTTGTATATGACATCTATATACATTTATAATTTTAGTCTGCATTTTTTTACCCAACTGCCGAGGCTAAGAAAGTGTTACCTATTAGTAAAGAACTAAACAGACAGAAAAGAAAGTTACGTCTTAGATTTTAAAGGTTTTTTGCCCCCGTCAATCGCCAAGATCCCTCTCTCTCCATTTTTCCTAGAACCAAAGAACTAAATACCTCATGTACCTAATGGATGCCTCAAAGGCGGCTTGGCAACTGAATCGATGCATACCACCCACATCAGCTTTCATAAAAACCACGCCAGTATTTTGCGAGTGACACACGATATGGATACGATAAGCAATGCGGGCTGGAATGTTCCACGAGTTTTCAGTAGCGTATCAAAGAGATGATTCAGACTAAAATGTTACGCATGCAGATATTGCAGGCAGAACAGTGAACAAGTACCTAACACTCTAAAAAATAAATAAAAAAAATATAAAAAAAATATACATGCAAAAGTTTGTTTCGGTATATTAAATTCCTAATCTATGCACGCCAGGGGCATCTGTCCCCGCCATTGCTATACTTCGCGCGATAGATGCGGAGACAGACGGGAACGCGTCTATATTTCTATGTTTAGATGTTTGTTCCTTATTTACGCCAGAACGGCTGAATGGATATTGATGAAATTTGGTACACAAGTAGAAAGAACATAGGGTACTTTTTATCCCAAAATTCCTTCCATACGGAGGTGAAATAAGGGTTCTAAGTACGGAAGTACTTGACGGAGTTTGGTCAGGTCAGTGTCAAATGCTTGTTTTTTTTTCTGGAATGGTGTCTATAAGGTATTCTAGCCTTTTATGCCAAATCTCATAGAACAATACTAATGACAGGTACAACCTATGCTAGCGTCATCTGACTAATCCTTTGACAGTTACCTTCCTCATTTTACGACTACGCGAACAAAGACACGGGCGGCAACTAGTTACTAATTTGAACCTTTTAACGCCATTGTTAGGAACATTATTAACAAGTCTAACTGAAAAGTACCGTTGCTTTCCAGAATCAATTTACAAAACTTAGCTAATTATAGTAATTATGCACAGTTTCCGGATACCTACTGCAAGTTTGTCTGTCCGTCTGTTAAACTGTCGCAGCTTTAGTACTAAACTGAATTTCTGATTCTCCAGAAGAAGGGCTAAGGGATAAGTGAAGTACCTAATACCTTTTGATTAAAATATCATGTAGGCGGAGCCAAGCTTTAAGCAAATAAAACATTTTAGTTTGTAATAAAACTTGCCTTTTGTACATAAAAATGTTGAATTGAAATCATTCATAAACACAGAGGGCATAATTATTTTATTATATGTAGGTATTTATTACGTAAAGAAAAACCTGCATTTCACATAACATAATAAATTAATGTAGTCATCGCAGCTTTAGTACTAAACTGAATTTCTGATTCTCCAGAAGAAGGGCTAAGGGATAAGTGAAGTACCTAATACCTTTTGATTAAAATATCATGTAGGCGGAGCCAAGCTTTAAGCAAATAAAACATTTTAGTTTGTAATAAAACTTGCCTTTTGTACATAAAAATGTTGAATTGAAATCATTCATAAACACAGAGGGCATAATTATTTTATTATATGTAGGTATTTATTACGTAAAGAAAAACCTGCATTTCACATAACATAATAAATTAATGTAGTCATCGCAGCTTTAGTACTAAACTGAATTTCTGATTCTCCAGAAGAAGGGCTAAGGGATAAGTGAAGTACCTAATACCTTTTGATTAAAATATCATGTAGGCGGAGCCAAGCTTTAAGCAAATAAAACATTTTAGTTTGTAATAAAACTTGCCTTTTGTACATAAAAATGTTCAATTGAAATCATTCATAAACACAGAGGGCATAATTATTTTATTATATGTAGGTATTTATTACGTAAAGAAAAACCTGCATTTCACATAACATAATAAATTAATGTAGTCATCAGTTATTCTTATTCATAGAATGCATAAATGCAGCATAAATAAAGATTTATTTATTATGTAAGTAAAATGATGGTAAAATGCTTTAGGTATGTTTGGGATTGGGATTCCCATGTAGCAGGGAGATTACGGACATAACCTAACACCGTTATGAATGAAGTAAATTAATGAGGGAATATTCTATAGATAAACGAATAATAGTACATTGTGCAACATGGGGGGTAAGAGGAATATTACTAACGAGAGTCTAGTTAAATCGCGACGGCTTGCCGGAGCGATTTAAAGACTCGAGTTTGTAATATTCTTACGCCCCGAGTTACACACAATGTTTTTCATCACACTTGCGAGGAAAAAACTAAAATTTAAGCGAAATAATTCTTAAATACGGTGACGTTTCAAATAGGTATTCGATCGCCATTTTGCTTGCGCCGTTGCTTAGCAACGCGGTACAAACATTCCGTGCGTTTTTTATTACGACATAGTTTTCGAACTAGATTTTGCAAAATTATTATAACAATATTTACCAAAATTAATGATAAATACTTTTAAATATTAAAAATAATGAAGAAATATACCGTATTAGTTTTATATACTTTAAAATTTGCTTGTAGTCAAGTTTGGGTGACATAACAAAAAACCCTGGCTGAATATAAATGTCCTGAGTCTGAAGTAATGTACGAGTGGGTCAACATTTTTAAAACTAAACCTATAACTCCACACTGTGGAGTTATAAGAATTCCTAACTCCCGCGGGATCAAAGTAGGCCTTTGTCCTTCAGTACACCCGCATGAAATAACACCATTTACGAGCAGGTGTGATGAAATAGTTATTTGTGCAACAAGGGAGGAAAGTTGGTTTTTCTTGAGAGTGTTGATTTTGAGTCCCGAGTAAGCGAAAGATTCTATAATTGAATCACGAGCGAAGCGAGTGATTCTAAGTTTGAATCTTGAGCGTAGCGAGGGATCTCAAGAACACGAGATGTAAAAAAACTTTCCTCTCGTGTGACATATACAACTTTTCACCTCAGTAGTGAGAACATATTAAAGTTAAAAAAACACATTTATTTACATTCCCGAATGAAATACATCATCATTATGACGAAAAGCTTCTAGAAACAAAATTTCACTCCCTGGAGTGACGAAAGTCGCAACTTTCGTCACTCCCTGGAGTGATGAAAGTCGCACTTTCGTCACTCCAGGGAGTGAGGAAAGTAGGCTTGTTCGAACTGCTGAGGTGAAAAATTAATATAACAGGGTTTAGATAAAACACATGAATTCAATTTCAAGGAAACTTAACAATTCAGGAAAAGAAAGCGGATAAATTGGAAAATTATTGGATTATTAGAAAATAAGTATTAATATTCATTATATTTAAGACACTTTCATAATATTCATTATATGTAGACTACCACCTCAAAATACCTCCTAGACGCTGCAACTACCATCTGTAAAGATGCTGTGGCCAATGCTGATAAGGCACTTTATGGGAGTTTCTGATTAGCATTAGAATAAGAAATTATTAAATAACAATAAAATATAATATATTTACTATGAGGTACCTACAGTGTTTTCTTGCCAATACAATTGTATAGAAATATAAATAAGACTGCAAAGAATGATTTAAATATTTACTAATATTTTCTCTCAATATTCATCCTACACCCACGGCAGTATGGACCTTTACACAGCGTTTTCATCAGCGATTCTCAAGCGCATTCTCAGAGCACTTCGATATGATATCGTTAATGTTTATACATAGAATAAATACGGCTATACGATAGATGGACCTCATACCTTCGTAGGACCCCCAGTACGACATACAGAATCAATTGGGCCGCATGACGTAAGCAATATGACCATTATGTGACCTAAATGTATGTCAACGTAGCAACATAAATCACTATTCAATCAAATCAACGATCACAAACGAAGCATTGTGCGTATCAAGTATCATTATCTCGTTGAAATCAATTACAAGTACATACGATCATAGAAAAGCTCGTTGACTGTACTGACCCTACAATTGGTTCTAGAAAGTTCGGCGCAGATTCATGATTTATAGAAACAGTGTAGCTTCGCGGCCAAGTCTGAATGTAGGGTATGACCTAAATATACTGACAGTAAATAATGAACATAATCATTCCTTATTGATAGCTCTTCGAAACTGCAATGGTTCTTCGCAATGTAACGTAGGTTCAAAATGAGTAGTCGGGTATTTTATATTTAACAATAATTTTCAGCACATACGATACGAGCAATCATTGTCCCTCAAACAGCGTAAGTAGATGATATATATGTATAACCCTGGTATAACTAAGTTTAATCTTTATCCACCTTATAAAAATAATGACTTCATACTCTTCATAGCGACTAATCTAATACAATAATTAAAGACAATCAGAAGCCGTTGTGTATCTGATATCAACAGGGACACATTTCGGGAAACGAAAATTGACAGAAATTGACACATTCCACCGTCTCTCGGTATCCAAAGCTAAACCGAAAACTAAACCACCGATACCTATAGAACTATCTCTACTCGGTGATAGAGTTTTCGATACGTTCCGCTTGGTGTGCTGTGTAAAAATTCCCATACAAATTAAGTCCTAACGCAACGCAATCGTTACGTTACGTTGGTGAAACGATCGCCCTAAGGGTTCAGGTCTTTCGCGAAATCCAAACTGTGACTGTGTCTAAACTGTCATGACTGGACCGAGACCGAGGTAATCGCTGTAATGCCTGTAATTGCGCTGTCAATGCCAATGGCCCGACTTCCAAGAAAAATGGCGGGCAATAATTCACGTTTCAAGGGTTAACTTGGATTTATCACTTCTAGATTTTAGTTGAAGCAAATTTCGACTTTCAGAGGACTCGGTAAGGTTTAAATAAGATTGAGATGTTAAGTTGGTGTTATAGTTATTGGTTAGGGTTTTTACGGGCGGTCAATGAACTTGATCTTCTCTTTAAAATATACTTTTTGCTTGTTTAAGTGTAGAAAAAGAAGCATACTGTGGGAAAACCATAGTTTTTGTTTGAAAATTAGGAAAAAAGGCGGCTTAATTATAAAGACGTCAATTTTGGACATCTAGGGAAAAAATCACAGACGGTGTCCAATTAAGAGTTTTTCTGCTAAGTATTTAATTATCTGGTAAATCATATATTACTTAATTGTCTGGTAGATTAATCTAGTGGGTAGGTAGGGTAGTACAATACAAGCGTAAAACCGACTGCGAAGCGACTGACTAATAGTGCTCTCCCTTATGGGAATATAGTTCAGAGCTGGATACGGTTACCTTCTTTTAGTATGTTGTTGGTTACGACACCAGGACCCCAAAACTGTCGAGAGACGGGGACGTCGATGAATGTCTCCCGAGTAATAACGTCATAAAAATGGCTGCCGCTTCGTTGCGAAAAGTGTAAATTTCATCCAAACTGTGCATTGCACCTATACGTGTGTAGTATCAAACGAAAGAAGATTAAATGTGCTATATTGTTGTAATACATTATATACTACTGTATATTACAGTTTAACAGCTATAAACGAAAACCCAAAATCAGGCTAAAAAATAATTCGGATATTTGCATTTTACAACAAAATTATAAGTCCAACTTTAAAGCCGAGTACTACAATAATAAAACAGGCTATTTAAGCTATACATTGCTATAAAAAAATTTAAAATCTGGTAATAATTGTGGCAGTTATGTTAAAAAACATGTCGGCACTGCCGAGCTATTTCCTTAGAGTGAAAAAATAACAATTTTCACAATTTACAGAATATCCGCAGAAGCTTCGAGTATATTGTTGGTCAAATAATTTGGAGCCCTTAAATGTCGGAAAAATATCTCTATAGTGACTGAGGTCCAAATAATGACGTCATGAATAGGGTTTGCTCCCGGGAAATACCGGAACCGAAAGTACCGGGAATTCCCGGGATTTCGAGTCGTGTAAAGAACCGGGACTGGAAAATAAAAATCCCGGTATTTTCGGGATTTTCGGGAAAAACATTTTATACCTTTTTTGGGTTCATTTATTCTTCGAAGTTCAAATATTGCATCGTGTAATGTTTTAAATAAATGCGGGCTGTCCAACCGGCGGCCGTGGTCGCGGCGGTCGCCTGCCAGGCGTTAAGCTACCTGGCGCTGAGGGCAGCTACCGGATCCCGTGCTGCTACGCGAAAGTGGCCTTAGAAGACCTTTCCCTCGATTTCAAATTTATGAAGATTTGCGTTAACAGATTTTGGAAAAAAACTTTCAGGGTGCGAGAAATAGGTCATTTTTGACAAACTTACTTTACTTTACTCACTTACTTTACTTTTATTAAATAAATAAAATAATTAAATAACTTTTTTTTGTAGCCATTGGATCCCATTCCTATCCAGGATCAAAAGCTTGTATGGGACCAAAAAAAATTCCGGCTAGAGCAGCCACAAATCGAGGATTTTTTTCCTATAAATTTTGTATCAAAATGAAAACTTTAATTTTTCACGTGTTGTTTTTTTATGCCAATCGATTCCATTCCTATCCATTATCAATAGTTTCCTAGGAGCGAACTAACGGTAATGTACTAAAAAGCCACAAATTAAAGATATTTTTTTCATACATTTACTATAGAGAAAAAGTGAATTTATATTTTTTCTATCACGCAGACACACACGTTTAAGGACCATAATACTGTATGATATCAGTGCAGTAAAAGCATTTAAAATATCAAACAGGGATTTTAAAGCAGTAAATGTATGGTTTTTTTTTATTGTATATGAAATTGTTCTTCAATTTGTGGCTTTTTGGTACATTACCGTAAGTTGATCCTATAGAAACTATTGATACTGAACAGAAATGGGATCGAATGACATAAAAAAATAGCATGTGAAAAATTAAAGTTTTCTTTTTCATACCAAAATCGGGGAAAGCTTTCCTTGATTTGTGGCTTTTCTAACCGGATTTTTTTTGTTCCATACAAGCTTTTGATCCTGGATAGGAATGGGATCAAAAAGCATAAAAAAGTTTATCAAAAATTTTCTTTCTCTCGTACCCTGTATGATTTTTCTAAAATCTGTAAACGCCAATCTCCAAAAATTTGAAATCGAGGGAAGGTCTTCTAAGGCCATGAGCGCGTAGCTGAGGGCAGGACCCGGTAGCTGCCCTCAGCGCCAGCTAGGTAGCTTGACGCGTGGCGCCAGGTAGATGGACGCCCGCGTTTATTTCAAACATAACGCGATGACATTTTTACTACCTAAATCAGCGTCAGAGGTTTTAGAAGATTTTTCCCGAAAGCACCGAAATTACCGGGAAATCCCGGTTCCATTATTTGCTAGTACCGAAAATCCCGGTTCTACGAAACAGTACCGGTACTGCATTCCCTAGTCATGAACGTGACCGCTACCGAAATTTGTAAAACATAAATTAAAGCTATACCATGACACATACACACATGTGTGTAGCATCGATCGAAAGCTTATTGAATTTACTACAACACGTACATACATTATTTGTGAAAATAATGTATAGTTTAGGAGTTGTTGACAAAATAAAATATTTTTTTAGGAAAATAAAATGTATATGTTAATTCTGTGGCCAAAGAAAATGCAATACACTAATGTTTTGTATAGCATTAAAAACACCAACTATTCAGCTTTAAAACACAGTTTGAATTTAAAAAAATTGATAAGAACTATAAAAGTTGTGCTTACAACTCTAAAGCACACTAACTATTTTACCTACAATGCACTCATACTATGAGAAGCTTGGGCCTAATTATTGACTAGTTTTTTATAAATTTTGTGAGGATTTAGGGTTCCTTGCCATTATAGTAAATATAAAAACCGGCCAAGTGCGAGTTGGACTCGCGCTCCGAGGGTTCCATATACATCACACAATTTTAACAATTTGTAATTTTAAGACCAACTTACGCTTGACCGCAGACTTTTTAGTGTTTTTTTCTTTAATGTACGGGTAAAAAACTATATTAAGATTTTTTTTCTAAAATGTAGTTTCTTCGGTTTCCGAGACACGGAGGGGAATGGTCAATTTTCGCCTTTATTCTTGAATAACTTCAAAACTATTAAAATTAAAATTATAAAAGTTATATATTTGTAGTTTTCACATCAAACCCTTTCATTTGATATATAACAAGGTATAGTTTGTAAGTAATTTAAGAAATAAGGCGAAAATTTTCCATTGCTCTCCGTCCCCCGGAAACCGACGAACCTACATTTTAGAAAAAAATACGAGATATATATCTTTACCTGTACATTACAGAAAAAAACACTAATAAGTCTGCGGTCAAGCGTAAGTTGGTCTTAAAAATACAAATTGTTAAAATTGTGTGATGTATATGGAACCCTCGGAGCGCGAGTCCAACTCGCACTTGGCCGGTTTTTATATTTACTATAATGGCAAGGAACCCTAAATCCTTACAAAATTTATAAAAAACTAGTCAATAATTAGGCCCAAGCTTCTCATAGTATGAGTGCATTGTAGGTAAAATATTTAGTGTGCTTTAGAGTTGTAAGCACAACTTTTATAGTTCTTATCAAATTTTATAAATTCAAACTGTGTTTTAAAGCTGAATAGTTGGTGTTTTTAATGCTATACAAAACATTAGTGTATTGTATTTTCTTTGGCCACAGAATTAACATATACATTTTATTTTCCTAAAAAAATATTTTATTTTGTCAACAACTCCTAAACTATACATTATTTTCACAAATAATGTATGTACGTGTTGTAGTAAATTCAATAAGCTTTCGATCGATGCTACACACATGTGTGTATGTGTCATTGTATAGCTTTAATTTATGTTTTATTTCGGTAGCGGTCACGTTCATGACGTCATTATTTGGACCTCAGTCACTATAGAGATATTTTTCCGACATTTAGGGGCTCCAAATTATTTGACCAACAATATACTCGAAGCTTCTGAGGATATTCTGTAAATTGTGAAAATTGTTATTTTTTCACTCTAAGGAAATAGCTCGGCAGTGCCGACATGTTTTTTAACATAGCTGCCACAATTATTACCAGATTTTAATAATTTTTATAGCAATGTATAGCTTAACTAGACTGTTTTGTTATTGTAGTACACTGCTTTAAAGTTTAACTTATAATTTTGTTGTAAAATGCAAATATCCGAATTATTTTTTAGCCTGGTTTTGGGTTTTCGTTTATAGCTGTCAAACTGTAATATACAGTACTATATAATGTATTACATCAATATAGCACATTTAATCTTCTTTCGTTTGATACTACACACTTATAGGTGCAATGCACAGTTTGGATGAAATTTACACTTTTCGCAACAAAGCGGCAGCCATTTTGATGACGTCATTACACGGGAGACATTCATCGACGTCCCCGTCTCTCGGCAGTTTTGGGGTCCTAGTGTCATACCCAACAACATACTAAAAGTTGGTAACCGTATCCAGATCTGAACTATCACTTAGGCCCTCTCCCATAACGGAGGGGACTATAATACGTAAATCTAAGAGAGAAATCATTTACAATGCAGCCGTCGATTACAACATACCTAGATTTTTTAAAATATCGGTTTTGGGCTATTCGGCTCTCTCTCCCTAAACTTAAAAAACATAGATTAAAAATTCTGAACAGTTTGGTCACTTTTATACTTTACAATATTGCAGGGGAGCCAAAATACAACCAAAGGGACTAGGCCTTGTTGGAATTTGATCCGGTTTCCTCACGATGTTGTCCTTGACCGAAAAGCGACTGATAAATATCAAACATTTTAAACTTACGTTCCGAAAACTCAGTGGTTGTGACAATATCGTAGATGTCTCTTGTAAGGTATAAATGTGACCATAGGATTATGATACTTACTAATTTATACCTTGACGTAACAATGATCATATGGAATTGGGTGGTCTAACAATAGGAACGTGTCAACAATAGCACCGTAATCGGTAACGATGATTTTAAAATATTCCGAACGGAAACCCGACCTAAAACTAGCATTAGGAAACTTTCTTGATTATTCGTAGTTACGTGAAGTTACTTAACCTACATTGGATTTAGGTAGGTATCTAATGTTTTTGTTTTAGCCATGACTTCGTGTACAGGAAAAATCTTAAAGAAGAGACTTATTATCAGATTTTTTCTACCCGAACTTAATTAAAATATTTACTTACAGCACTGGTTTTTATACACATAATACTACTATAAGTATTCGGACAGTCGGACTTAAACTAGACCTTAGTTATGGTCGAGATAATATTAAAAGGGCCCCAAACTTAAAAGATAAGATAGTTGATCACCTGGTCCCGATAATTTCAGCGAGCCGTCCTCCAGGCAGCTCCGTCAGCACGTAGCCCTAGAAGCAGCCGAGAAGTATGTAGCTGCATCGCGTCAGATTTGAAGCTAGTCTAGTCTGTGATGATGCAAGATCTCACATATCACCGATAATTTCAGCGAGTCGTCCTCCAGGCAGCTCTGTCAGCACGGAGCAACAGAAGAAGCCGAGCAGCATGTTCTGCGTCGTGCCCCTTGGAGGCTGGTCTACTCTGTGATGCTGCGAGATCTCACCTAGCACCGATGATTTCAGCGAGTCGTCCTCCAGGCAGCTCTGTCAGCACGGAGCAACAGAAGAAGCCGAGCAGCATGTTCTGCGTCGTGCCCTTTGGAGGCTGGTCTACTCTGTGATGCTGCGAGATCTCACCTAGCACCGATGATTTCAGCGAGCCGTCCTCCAGGCAGCTCTGTTAGCACGTAGCCCCAGGAGAAGCCGAGCAGCATGTTCTGCGTCGTGCCCCTTGGAGGCTGGTCTACTCTGTGATGCTGCGAGATCTCACCTAGCACCGATGATTTCAGCGAGTCGTCCTCCAGGCAGCTCTGTCAGCACGGAGCAACAGAAGAAACCGAGCAGCATGTTCTGCGTCGTGCCCCTTGGAAGCTGGTCTACTCTGTGATGCTGCGAGATCTCACCTAGCACCGATGATTTCAGCGAGCCGTCCTCCAGGCAGCTCTGTTAGCACGTAGCCCCAGAAGAAGCCAAGCAGCATATTTTGCGTCGTGTCCCATCGGAAGGTGATTTACTGTGATGCTGCGGGATCTCACCTAGCACCGATGATTTCAGCGAGCCGTCCTCCAGGCAGCTCCGTCAGCACGTAGCCCCAGAAGAAGCAGCCAAGCAGCATATTCCTCTGCGTCGTATCCCATTGGAAGCGCGTTTGCTCCATGTGCGGATGCTGCAAGAGAATGTAGTTATTAGAACGAAGCTCAATTAATATTCTTTTTTTTCTGTAAAATAGTTGGAACGGAATCTTTGAAGAGTCTTCATGTGAATCAGTTGCATAATTTTCATTATTGGACTGAACTGTAATGTAATCCCTGGGGATGTACGAGTAAGTTCCATTGTGTCTAGATTTCTATTTGACTAATGCCATAATCAGTTAGTCATAATACTTTTAAAATATTCCCAGTCGAATTTTGAATCAAGGCTACCTATAAAAAGCTAGTTCAAGGCTTGAATATCCTAAACTTAACCAGCCAGTTTGCCTTGATATATCTGTCACTCAATATTAACCTCCCATAATAACAATAACCAATTAAATCTAAAACCTTATTACGTATTCGAGCAGCGTGGATGCATCTTATCGTACCCTCAACATCAAAATATTCTAAATTTTTTATCTTATTCCATTGAGATAAGACGCACAATGTATACAGAATTTTGAATGAATAATGCACCCACAGCTTATTAATTTGTCTCGTGTGTGAATATTAATGAAATTAGTCAAGCCTGAGTCATGAAGCGGTTAACCTAGTTAGGAGATGTGAATCAACTTGTTCTTAACTGCAATGACTCGTTTGACGATTTAAATATGTAAACAAAGAGTAATTGATCAAATGTAACTGTAGATTTTTTAGGATTCCGTAAATTTTGCTAAATGGAAAGTTTATTTTTTTCTTAGTGCAGCGTTTAATATAAAGCATATACTTTATGAACGTTGTCATATGATGACTCAAAAGTCGATTCTTAGGGATATAATGGGTCTGTTGCCGGGACGGGCCCCGAACCGCCGCCACCCGCCGCTGTATATAGACGAGGCGGGCGCCGGCTCAATCCGCCGGGAGATTGAAGACAATTGTATAGAGGCAGCAGGTCAATGCTTACCGGCTTGCCTAGCACTCGTAGAAAAACTATTGTGTGCAACGGTACATAATTAGGTCTTAAAATTCTCGGGTCTGTTTTTACAAAATTCGGCTTCGCCTCATTTTGTAACTTCGACCCTCGAACCTTATTAATTATGTAACTGTTGCACAAAATACTATTAAAGTCTTTGACAGAATTCCTTACAGATTTACTTCCTTTGATTGAAACTGACACTAGCTTTGTTCAAGTCAATATTTTAATCGGAGTATCGAGACCTTTTGCATGAAACTGCGCGCGGTTATAGGCCTGACCTATAACCGCGAACCATTTCAATCGACTATTTGCATCACTCTTTTTCGACTCAAGAGCGATAGAGACGGAGATAACGAAATGCCGATTTTCGAACTTCACTCGTAGCCCGTTCAACATGTAACTTACCTCAGTAACATTGAACATGTCGGTAACATTGGCAGTTTCGGTAACATTGGTGACGTTGGTCGGCGCGATCATTTCGACGATTGCGATGGTCAGGTTCACTCGCAGGGCGTAGTTCAGCATGAAGCCGAGGAGCACCATAATGTTTAACACTTGGACGCATGTTAGACATCCTGTAGACAAGGGAAAATTCTTTTAAAGACAAAATCAATACACCGGGTGTAACAAAAAAACTGGTGATCCGTTGAAGGGCATGATTGGTATCGTATTGCGAGTAAGAAAAAGTAGGAGAAAAATTTTTAGGACGCCAAAAACAAAATTTGTATGAGACACATCGTCCCAGCCGGCTAAACTTCCATATAAAAACAAATTTTTATCCGCGAATTTTTTTTTTCTTATTATCGCATAATTAGAATACGATACCAATTATGCCCTTAAAAGGATCACCAGTATTTTTGGCGGCTTTCAAATGATCTAAAACAGTTCAAGACAGATAGCTTATGTTATGTGGTAAAGCTAGTTAGGTAGGTTGCTAACTTTTATATACATTTTCATTTCTATTATTACCATACATCGTAAACTGCGAGCAAAATTCATTGAAGTACTATACTAGGGTTGTTACTGGTTGTCATACGTCATTTCAATGGGTTTCGCTCGCAGTTTACGATGTATGATTATTACTCTTAGGGTGATCGGTGCATTAGACAGGTGACAAGGCGGTATCATTTAGGCACTTATTCTTAATTATTCTATGGCACATAATATGTAAACAGTACGATAGTTTATTCAGGGCTTTTGCACATCTCCGCGACGGAATCGACACTGCATGCGTTACCGTGAACCACGTTTCGCCACGAAACCTGAGGAGATCGAGAGCAAAACAAGAGCGAATTCGTGCGTCGCGGTTCCGCGATGTCTTTTCCGCTCTTGGATAGTATAGTGTAGCACAGTATAGTATAGTGAGATTTTTTTAAGATGTCGGAATTGGAGATAGAAATCCCTAGTAAGATTCCGACATCTTAAAAAATTACTACCTTACCGCGTTGTCAATTCCGCCGCGGAGATGTGCAAAAGTAAGTGCAAACTTAAAAATAAAAAATCTCTACGCCAAAAGCCGCATAAACTACGATATACGTGGGAAACACATCTGTTTTTAAAAAAAGCAATTCTCACAGAGATCAAGTTCAATAATCAGCCAGTGTTTAGACATTACACCGGTTATGTCTTATGTAATCCCTCGTCAGATTACAATAACCATTCAATCTGTGACGATGATGACTGTAAAATTAGTAATAGGTGTTTTTCTAGCGACTTTCAGCATTGCTAATACTTATAGCCAGAGACTATTAGAGATATAGTCGATATAGACGACCACAGCCTAAGAACTTTTTGAAGCTCATGTCGATTGCGCCATCTATGTCAAAGCCCCCTAAAGATACCGAATATGTAAGAGAAATGTCACCTACTAACTACTCCACCTAGTAACAATAGCGTACTAGTAGAACACTAGTAGCTACTAGGTGAAGTAGCAGTGCAGGGACATTTCTCCGACATATTCGGTATCTTTAGGGGGCTTTGACATAGATGGCGCAATCGACATGAGCTTCAAAAAGTACTGAGGCTGTGGTCGTCTATATCCCTATACTCTATAGTCGCTGCCTATAGCCTATATGTTTTCCAAACCAAAAAATATTTTGGTTAGGACCTCTCTGCAAGTCTGTATACATAGTACTCATTATAAAATTGTGATCTTGTCTCTTGCGTCTAGGTACAGTCGCCATCACAATATCGCGTTGACAATAAAAGCGTTGTTGAGATATTTGTGACCGCTATCATATAACTGATGGCGACTGTACCTAAATAAGTAAGACAAATGCTGGTTTTGGTTTGGCCATCAGTAAGCTACAAGTTACTTAGACTAACCCCACATAGCGTCTTTCGAACGTCGACGTCGCCCGAGCGCCCGCGCAGCGTCGACGCTCGAAAGACGCTAGGTAGTGTGGGGTTAGCCTTAGGAAGAGTTTGTCCGGAAAGAGAAGTGTCGTGGTTTATATGGGAGCTCATACATTCTACGACACTATTCTTTCCGGACAAACTACATTTGCTGTTGTCTGTAGTAGTTTATTACTGTACGTATCCCTGACTTTATACCTAACTAGCTTACTTATTAACGTGTAAAAAAACACAATTACCTATTACTTAAGAATGAACTATCAAGTTAATCTGCAATAGTCTAAACACTTGCAACAAAGGAGCTTCCGCTGTAAACCCAAATTGCATATTCATTTCCGACTACACACATTCTAAACCTTATCACCCGAACATAAGGTCCAGTTCAATCGTGTCTAATGGATGCGGTTGACTAGTCCGGCGACAAAGTGGGCGACCGATTGATTGCAATGGTGACAATGGTGTGACGTCACGTGCCCATGCAAGCGAAGAGACGTTTGGAAGGTTTGCAATTTTTTTTAATGACAAACGAGCTAATGAGCCGCCTTATGGAAGGCGAAGAGGGAAAATTAAGCAATATGGAAAGAGACTTGCGTTCCCGACCTTTGATTAAGAGCCTTTGTATGCTCGCTCTTTGATGAATTTTATTTATTATATTATTGCAAAGGACCACGGTAAGATTATCGTGTATTTCGTGTTTCGTGTCATCAATAGAAAATACTATCTTTCTTTTCGAAAGTATAGTACCTACACTGGGAATTAGGCCGACGTATTTACGAGAGAGGGTCGGATTGTACGCGCGGGTTCCTACCTGGCGCAAAGGTTGTCCATCGCCATCCAACGTGGTAACGCCGCTAGTGTGATGGGCACCTTTGCGCCCGGTACAACTCGAGGGTGGCTATTTGAACAGTTCGTTTTTACATATATAAGTTAATTAAGTAATGTTTATTTATATTTAATTAGCTTTATTTACATGTACCTTCATATCTATTTTATTTAAATAAATAGTATTTAGTCGAATTTGTATTTAGTTTAGTTTTCAGGCTAGTCTTTTGATATTATGTTATATATAATACCTTCATTTAGAACCTTAGAGCTTTAAACCAACCGGAGTGGGCATTGACAGGCGTTCCCCTCTCCCGAAAATGTATGACCAGTGGTCATACTCATTGTATGGACTGGCATTTATCTGACGTGGCTATTTTGACGTTTCGAATACAATTGACGTTCCCCTCCCCCGCAAAAATCGGCAGACTTTTTTTGAATTTTTTGTATAGAAAATGACAGACATGGCCGGTCCGGTTGGTTTAATAGTCAAAGTTTAGAACTGTATTATAAGGTGTCTACAAACATCGCAATTTGTCATGACCAACTTCGTTTCACGATTTATAAACATCAGACCGGGCTCATCTAGTCCATTACGAAACAATTAATGCAAATGTTGACAAATAAACGTGGGAACAGTTCAATGGTTGGAACTGGTTTGGCGAATATTCGTATCGTATCGTATTATGCAACGGACCGGTTAGGGAGGGTGACGAGCACAGACATTTAAATAGAGGGTTCAAATACAAAATGGGCAGATTTTTACGGGCTAAGTCCGGTAACCGAAGCGATCAACCCACACAACTTTATAAACGCTTTATAAAAATACTGCGATTTGGGTGTCCATTGAAGTTTTATTTTCATGAATAGGGCACCGAAAAAATTGGTATAACATTTTTATTAATTCTTTACTGCTAGTTTAATCTACTAGAAGCATTGAAGAATACGAGTTATTTAATGTTATGACTATGAGCTTATATTTAACATATTACATGGGCGGGAGATTTATTTATTATTATATTATTTGGGCTATCTAGTACAAAATAGTACAAATTTTGTGCGCCATGTTTGGCGGTTGATAGCTGTCAGTTGCTTGGCGTCATGTCAGTAGGTATCATATCAATACTCCAAGACCTAAGTATGGACTTAAAGAGGATGTCAACACCCGATGACCTTCAAATTGACTTTACTTAAACAGTCATATAACTATAACTTCTTGTTTTGGGAAAGTAAAAAAAATATGTTAATATTCATTACGAAGAACTTTGTTAATTCCGATACACGATTGGATGAAATCGGCTCGATAGAAAATAATTCCAAAGTCACATCTTAAAATTAGCTTTAAACAGTTGTATGTCTTTGGTTTTCTTGACTTATACGTTTGTAGTTAAGAACCAAATTTCACAATACTAATGCTAAAAACTTCATTGCCTGATTTTTCTCAATTAATGCGTTTTTTTTTAAATTAATCATTTTGCTAAATTTGCAATGATCTCCCATACTAATCGTAACGCAGTGTTTCTCTTTCACTCGCGTTGAAAAAGATAGGGATGGAATTTAGCTGTTGCCATCCTCTTATGTGTATATCCGGATGGATCATATAAAAAAAACCATAAGCCCTTTGCAACTTCGCATAAATAAAAGTAGAATATGATTCAAACATTTCGAACACAGCACAGATCCGCAGAGCGAGCGTGAGCACGTGGAATGGGTGCGTTTGCGTGGCCTATTTAGATATATGTCTGTGGTGAAGACTAATTTCAATATGTGACACAAGGACGAGTTGGTGCGGTATGTAAATAAATGTCAAGCGTAAGGAGAGTTTCAAACATTTTAATTTTCAGTGGATAGTGCGGTTGTGTGTTGTGTTAGACTGCGAGTTTGAACTTTGAATCTCGTTGGAGGGATGTATAGGGTGACCAGATGTCCCGTATTTTACGGGTTGTCTCGTATTAAAAAAAAATTGTTTATTTCAGACCAAACAAACGATCCATATTTTACAGGCACGAAACTTTCACTGTCGCGTAATCTGGCAGGAGCCAATACGGGACAGTACATTGTCGCCTGGGGGCTATTCATAAATTACGTCATTTCAAAATAGGGGGGGGGGGGGGTCTGGACATCGGATGATGGTAGCATAACGTAGGAGGAAACGGGGCCATTCAAAGCATAATCTTTGGATGATTTTAGGGGGGGGGTGGGGGTGGGGGGTCAAAAATCGTCAAAAGTTGATGACGTAATTTATGGACAGCCCCCTGTCCGCCTGCCCAGATTTTAACCTCGAGTCCCGTATTGTCAATACAGTTGTTCCGTAAAACCTGAAATCAGAATCTGATTTCAGGTTTTACTGATTATCAGATCTGGTCACCCTAGGGATGTAGCTATAAGTAATAATAGTCGCTTATTTAACAAAATTTTGAGGACGAATAGTAAGACTATGCTAGAGGATCTTGTAGCACTGCCATCCGTCCGGGTTTCCCCGGATTTGTCCTAGTTTGGAGGCCGTCCGGGGTGCGTCCGGGGGGGTTTTCAATAAGTGTCCCGGACACTTTTTATGTGAGGAAACAACCCATTGAATTTAATTATTTAGTGCTGATTTGGACACGTCCGGGGAAAAAATGCAATTTACCACAAATGTCCGGGTTTTTTTAATGATTGTCCGGGTTCGGCGAATTTAGAGATGGCAGCCCTATTCGTATCTAAAAATGGTTTTGCGTTGCGCATAAAACAACTGTATTTTTACCACCAAGGTTACATCAGACGTCTTTAATTATTGTAGTAAATCCAAAAATTTGCAAAAAAGTTGGCAAGGAGCGAATCAACAAATGGCGTAGGAAAGTAAAAATAGATACCACTGCTACTGAAGAATAGGCCAGAGTTAGACAAATAGGACAGCGTGACATTCTACATCAAAAGGTACCATTTGGTGGCTGGCTTATTCTTTTATCGCTCAAATACAATCATGAGTCTGTATAACGTACGACGTACGCGACTTCGCAAAAAATGGTACAGTTTCATGTAGAATGTCACAAGGTTGGCTATACTAGTTAAATGATGGTTTTCTATAGCAAAATCTATACAAAAGCGCGCTCAATAGGCCACCAGACACTGTCAGTAATAATGACGTTATTTCTATACCCGTCCTTTTCTATGTATATAGAGAACGAGAAGGATGGGTAGAGAATTAATGTCATTACTGACAGTGTCTGGTCCCAAGTAACATTTTAGACTAAAAAGATGCTTAAAATCACTAGTAAACAGCTTAGAGCTTAAAAACTGATGAATAACGGAGTAGAAAACCTGTTAAAGCTGAACTAGCGCAGAAAAGGTTTCTCTTATACAGTGAGGCTGATTTACCGCTGTATAATGTCGAAAGTATTACTTTTGGCTTTATATTAACATAAAAAAACACCATTATACAGAATTAAGTGCTAAAAAAAGCGAACTGCATTTTTTGAAAACTAAAGCTTTGTAACGGCGGAATAAGAGTATACAATGATGTTATTGTCTGAATAATGGTGTAAACCTACTCGGTTATAATGCCATCACATGAAGCTGTATAATTCCTGAATAATGTTTCTATAGAAAGCCTTTATAAAGCTGTAACCTTTACAAGAGTTTTATGTAATGTTATAAGCTGTTTAAAAGCGTATTCATACTATTTTATAAAGCCGAAAATTAAATACTATTACACAGCAGCTATTGAACTCGAGGCTGGTAAACACACTCAATTTTTTCCATAGTTCAGCATATAGCTTCAAAATCGAGTACTTGAAGAGCTTATGCTGTTTAAATTACGAACGCCATTAATAACATAACCTACAATCTTTAAAAATCCTAAAATGGGTTTGTTATTATGTTTCTCAATTATAACACTTAAGTAGTTACTAATTACATGTAATAAAATAACTTTATTGTTAAATAGAGAAACATAAGTAACACAAAAGAGTCAATCTAAAAAAAAAGATTCGATCCACTAAATCACAATATACAATAATTATTGAATTATCTCTATAATTTCGAGGGCGCGTGAGTTTTTTGTTTACAATTAGTATATACATTCACATAAAACTAACAGCCGCAAGCAGAATAGGTACAGAATATCGTTTACTACCGCACTTGGTTTAGTTTCCTTTTGTACACTTAATGGATGCGTATATTTTACAAGATGTCTTCGAATTATGACGTTCCAAAGTAGAATAGACACAACTCGGGTAAAAAAATCTCTTATGTAGACTTTTGTCAGTTTACTGCTGTGAATATAGGCATAAAAAGTGTAGCCGAGGAGTATTAGCTGTATAATGGAATTTATTTATGCTGTAAATCAGCCATCACTCAGTAATAATACAGCTGTTAACCAGCTAGATCTACACTTAAAGCTGTAAAATTCGTCGTTAAACAGCTATATCAACACTTAGAGCTGTAAAATTCGTCGTTAAACAGCTATATTAACACTTAGAGCTGTATAATTTGGGGCCCTTTTTGAGGATATAACGGTCTCCAAGCCCGTCAATACAGCCTTTATACAGCAGAAAAATTGGCGGATACAGCTATTATACAGCTCAAAATGTTACTTGGGGTGGCCTTAAATCTTTACCGGGTCGCTAAAAAGCCTAGGTTATTAATTAATTATTTTAAGGGGTCCCACCCCACCGACTATCAGTCCGCCTGACGATATCGGCCTGTCACCTAGAACAAAAATTCGACAGCTCCGAACAACTGACAGGCCAATATCGTCAGGCCGACTGATAGTGGGGCCCATAAAACAGGCATCACTAGTTAACTCTAAATCTCGTTAACCGAGATCATTCTTATCAGATTATCTAACCCACGTCTAATCGTATATTCGCGAAACTGTAACGTAGGCAAGTACAGTCAGCATCAATATAATCTTTCTACACGAAGGCCGCAAAAATATGTGACACGCTCTTATTTGTATAGCCATAGGAGCGTGTCACATATTTTTGCGGCCTTCGTGTAGGAAGATAGATACTATTGGTGCTGACTGCTGACTGTATCTTCTCAATAGCATCGGCCGAGCCCACGATAAGTGAACGTGTCAACATTACGTAGATCCTAGACGCGCAACACGCAAGCGTAATATGTCAACGTTCTAAAATAGCTTTGGAAAATAACTGATAAATTTACCAGGAAATTCAATGTCTTGGCCTAGTGTTATCAATAGGAGAGTTCCATTTTGATAGCTGCTTACGATAAAAATGTTTGTAATGGCGCCGCGCCTCTGCATGATGGGCCATCATAGGGACGCAGCTATGCGTTAGAGAGAGCTAACGATATTGCCATCTCGTTCCGTCGTATAGCTGCGTCCCTATGATGGCCCATCATGTAGAGCCAGCCTAATATACTTATGGACCTGCAAGCATTTTAATATCAGAGTTATAAGTTAGATATAGACTCCAGACAAAAGTAGCTATATAAGAACGACACCTAGAGAGTTATTTATTTTCAGAGAACCACTTCGACTCGACCGACATCGACAGTTGGTCGTCCGTACCAACAGTGACCGTTTGTCATCGCACAGTATCCAGACACACAGATTGATACGGGGATAATTAGTAATTACCTTCGGGGTACAAAATAGAGATAAATAGCGGGGTAAAAGGAGTGGGGTATACATAGGGCTGCAATCTCTTAATTCGCCGAACCCGGACAATAATTTAAAAAACCCGGACATTTAGAGTAAATCCCATTTTTTCCCCGGACGTGTCCAAATCAATAATGGCACTAAATAATTAAATTCAATGGGTTGTTTCCTCACATAAAAAAACTTATTTTATTGAAAACCCCACCGGACGCACCCCGGACGGCCTCCAAACTAGGACAAATCCGGGGAAACCCGGACGGATGGCAGCCCTTACAGAAACTAAATATTTTGCTGCAGACTGCAATAGTATTCGCATCAAAAACATGCCAAAACCAGTAAAAGGCCAACGATAGAGGTGCAATGTTTGCACAAGATTTACCGTTAGCTTCTCAGAGCAATTAGCCGGCTGTACAGACCACAAGGTTGATAGATTAGCAGACTGAAATATGCGAGCCTAGCTCAGCTTACCGCAAACGTCGAAAATCGAAATTTCGCTATCTCCCTCTCTATCGCTCGATTGAGAGATTCGAGAAGGATGCAAATGGACGAGGGAACAAAGTGTTTCGCGGTTATACTCATAGGCCTGTAATTTCGTCGTAAATAGCGAGGGACATGCAAAAAGCTAGCAGGCGTAAAATAATAGCCTCATTGCTGAGACGTTTTCGAGGCAGCAGGCATAGCTGGGCACCGTTAATCAAATAGTTAACTTCGTTAATCGTTAATCCGCTACAAAAAAAGTTAGCTTCGTTAAACGTTAAAGCGTTACATTTCGGAAGAATTAACGCAAGTTAACGTTAATCGTTAATCCGTTAATATGTGTAAAATCGTCGGGCATAAGGTGCATATTCCCCTTCATGATGATCAAACGAAACAAATCTCTTAGCAGTTTTCTTTCTCACTCGCACGCGCCGGCTAGTTTCGTTTTTGTTTCACTAACTGCCACGCGCCGCCCGGCACTTGTCTGACTGAACCTGTTTTTCGCGCCGCGATGCGGTACCGTGCGGTAACTATTAGGCATTGAATTAACGATTAACGGACTTCTGCATATTAACGGAAGTTAACGTGTCCGTTAACATTTTTAAAAGTTAACTTAAAAGTTAATCCGTTAATCAAAATGTTAACTTCGTTAATTAACGATTAACGGATTAACGAGTTAATGCCCAGCTATGGCAGCAGGGTATGAGCGGCGGACAGATCAGTGATTGTTTGCCTGGCTATTGATACTGTAAAATGTATCTGACCTTTGAAACGATACTCAATATTTTCATTGTATCTCTTTCTAGAAATCGTACGACCCCGTTCCCACTTGTCGGCTGTCGGGCCCGGCTTTTAATCGGGGTTCGGCGCCTCATACAAAATTGTGTCGTGGGAATAGCTTCATATAAAATGTTCTGCCACTGGAACATCCGATTAAAATCCGGGCCCGACATCCGACAAGTGGGAACGGGGTCTAAGGCTCCCGCCATGCGCTAATTTTTTTTACCGATGACTTAGATACCTGTTCTTTGCCTTATCTGTGGATTAGCATGCGTCTGCGCTCTACACACATCTCCCGTTAACGGTAGAGCCGGTTCCACGGGTTGGGATGCACACTATGGTTAATCTATAGGGTTTAAATATTTTTCAAGCGATGTGACGTCACGTCAGTAGATTAAGAAATTATATTCTATATAGACAGGGAGCTAGAGACCTGATATGACACAATAATGAGGGCAATGAAACCCGTCAATTACACATTCTACTGCTAGACATAAAAATAGGTTTATCGGGTAGTAACCAGTTATCACTGACTTCAAGATTTCGAAGAAGGTTCTCAATTCGTTTATTTATTTTCTATTTTTTATGTATGTTCAATTCATGTCGATTTGATCCACCGTGCACGGAAAAAAAGCTTCCAGGATATTCTCAATCCAAGACATTATTATATTTATTATTATCTTGGAAATATTTCCTCGTGACAAGTATTTATTTCCTTTACCAAAAATATGATTCTTCGCTTAATAAAACCACGTTTTCTTAAAATAGAAATACAAAAATGTATTGTTTCAATTTGAGTAAATAAGAGAGATTGTACTTTAATCAAACAAGTATTATCTTAGGTAAAAGAAAACTAGAAAATCTGTAAGAATATATTCGCTTCGTTACATTTAAAACTTTCTTTTATTTTCGTTAAAGGAAATAAATACTTGTCACGAGGAAATATTTTCAACATAATAAAATAATGTCTTAGATTGAGAATATCCCGGAAGCTTTTTTTCCGTGTGGCTGCTATTCGTTCTCGTGTACTAGGACTATGGTACGGTCAGGAGTTCGATTTTTGAATCTCACCGGGTGACTTATTTCGTACTAAATAGTCATCGGCTGCATACAAAAAAAGGCACCGGTGAGATTCAAAAATCGAACTCCAGGTCACGGACTATCAGTCCGCCTGAAGATCTCGGCCTGTCACTGTCAGTTAGAACAAGAATTTGCCGGCTCCGAACAACTGCCAGGCCGATATCGTCAGGCGGACTGCGGGCGGACTGATAGTCGGTGGCCGCCTTAACGCGAACCTCAAAATCGAAATTTCATTCAATTCGACGAACAAAGTCGTTCGCGGTTATAGGCTAGGTAAAAGCTTACCTTACCTGTATTTAGTTACATTGACTACGCGGCAAGTGATTTACATTTTATTTTTATGGTTGAAATTCGTGCTGGATTATTTAAGACGTAATCAAATAGCTAAGTAACAAACCATCTTTATTACGTAGATACGTGGATTACAATAATGGTAACACTAGCAATAAAAAGTTATAACCACCATCAAAGCATCAAACGCTTAGCCGCTAATTAGTTTAGTTAGTATGGAAAGTTATCTGATAGACGGCTTCACTAATAGGTACTGGTAACAAAAACATCTTGATACTTTAGACTCAGGTATGTTTGTTCTTATGCTAGTAGTCCGCCTCGAACTGAGAACTCGCGATTTACTTGCAAACGAGTTGAACAATATAACAAGACCCTAAGGAGGATTTTTTTCTCCTTCTAGCTCCATAACCACTTGATCGATCCTGCTCATATACGAACTTACAAATTTTATGTACCTCTGCTACAGCCCCAACAAATTTCATAAAGATCAGAAAAACGTTACTTAAGTTATCGTCGGACAAAGTATCGAAATCAAAAAGCCATCCAAATGCCGGGACGTCCCAGTAGCCAGCTGACAGTTCGGGCTGGAGTTGTTTGTAAGAACTCGCTTCGCTTACGCTCCGCGAGTTCGACTATGACCTCTCGCGCCTTTAGGAAAAATTTCTTCTCGCGCAACTAAACTGTGTAAAGCCTTACTGAGGTGAGGACCACAACCATAATAGCACTACAAGTACTACAACGCTCTAGGTGTAGTAGGATTGTAAGAATTCCCAAAATAAATGTTATGAAGTGGTTCCTACCAGACAGACACATAATTAAATCGAATAGGACCGAATGAAGTTCGATTTTTTAATAGTATTTTGTGCAACAGTTACATAATGAGGGTTCTTAAGATTCGAGGGTCGAAGTTACAAAATGAGGCGAAGCCGAATTTTGTAAAAACAGACCCGAGAATTTTAAGAACCCTTATTATGTACCGTTGCACACAATAGTTTTTATACGAGTGCTTAAGTAAGCCGGTAAGAATTGAGTTCGACGAAAGCCGTGCACAACCTACTGCTTCTATGTAATCTCGTAACGTTCGATCTCCCGGTGGATTGTGCCGGCGGCGACACGCAATGCGGGGCCCGACAACAGTTTCACAATATTGTATGGAAATCCTTTCTGTGATTGTTATGGATGCTACAATATGCGACGATACAAGCTCTATCAAAAAGTATGCGCTAGTAGTTCCGCCACCACAATCTCAATTCGAGTATTACAGTCGCCGAGTATAAAAACATCATTTCATTACTACAAAAAACAGCAGTGTTTTTTGTTTTCCAGGTTGTGAAGAAACTTGAACACAGGCAGTCGATAGCTGCTTAAGATCAGGCATGTAGGAGGCAACACGCTTGATTGTCAGAATCGTTGTCTTAAAAAAACTTGGTAGATAAATAAGTATACTTCAAACATGCTTGATATCTATGGTGGTATCATAAATTCATAATGCATTGCAAACCACGTGATAAATTGTTAGTAGGACGAACAAGTCTTGAGACTCTTGAGCATCCTCTTACGACACTAAATTGGCTCAATAGACATAATATTACAGCTGCATCATAAAAGGATTAGGAGAGCGATTATCTTAAACATTGTGTCGAATTTTATTGACCATTTCCTAGTGTATTCTGAACTGTGAATGGATATTAGTGACAAAGAACATTATATATGAAACTTGATTCCTACCAGCTATCCTATTGTAACCATTTGTTAAATTTGTTTATCTGATAGGAGTACAGAATCTTTACTTATCATCCTCCTAGCGATTGTTCTGGCTTTAAGTGCTTTAACTCAATGGCTGGAGTTAGGATTTGAACCCGAGACCTCCGATTTGAAAGCCTAACGTCTTACCGCCAGACGACCCTCACAATGGTACTAGACCTCTACTACATATATAATATAATATGTAAGCGGATTCCAAATCTGCCGATTCGACAAAAATGTGCATTGTAGTAAAGAGAGGTGTAACGCGTTTACACACAATTTCCTGGTCTATTACTGGCCTTCAAAGTTTAGACTACTTTTGATTTGATACACGAACAACTTCGTGATTTAATTATATCAATAAAAGAACTTACTTTTGGTGTAATTGGTAAATTAAGTGTCATTTACAAATGAAGTAAATTGAGCGTGTGGGTCATGGAACTATTGCATCAATGCGCATAAATGACATGCCACGGATTTTATTAACCATTTCCTCGCGCATGCCGACTTGCCAAGTGACTCATACTAGGGATGTCACGAATATTCGCATTCGCATTCGTATAATGCGAATATTCGCATCATTTTTGACAATCGTATCAACATTCGCATTCGCATGATATGATACGAATATTTTCCGAATGCGAATGTGGGCAGAACGCATCCTATTTTGACCGCGCTGACAAGGACGATGGTCATATGCTTGCTCATACACAGGAAGTGAAAACGACGTTATCACTTGTCTCTTTTTGATCAATAATATAGGGCTCCATCACATATCATGTTCTGTATTTATGAACTATGGAAGCATAACAATGATCTTTTTTGAATCTACTCCGCAACATTCGTATTCGCATTCGGACATTCGCATTCTGAATATTCGCATTCGCATTCGCGAATGTGGGAAAAACGACATTCGTGACATCCCTGATACACACATACAGGGGATTATGCATGTGCACGTTCCGAGGACAAGGTTGGCCGTTTTCCTTTAACCTCATGGATTGGCATGTGATTTGCCAAATAGATCCTAATATCGAATTACTTTTGACAGTTAAAAGTTCCAAGGTTGGAAGTTGTAGTCTTGATACTTGGCGCAAATTTTCCTTTAATTTGATTCGTGGTCTGTAGTATATTAGTGTGTAATGTAATTAAATATGTTCAATGTAAACTACGTAATCCAACTAATTGGGAGACCAGCACAGCTGACCGTGGGATTTTTTGTCGCATGTACTACAAATAGTACAAATATGTCTACTCTTTATTGTACAGTGAGCTTCAAAAGTGCATAGACACATTATGAATGAACTCATTCCTAAATTGTCCATGCAATTTTGAACCTGGGTGTACATTTGAGCGCGATAAAGTGCAGGTTATGTAGTTGCTAGGCCTTAAATCCAACAGAAACGATATTATCTTCACATACAATGTGAGTAGTAAAGCTATAAGAAGCGTATATAGTTATTTAGCTGGCTTTAAAAAGGGTTAATGTAAGCTGGTTAGATAACAGTCCTATGGGCATTAGCCAACTATGCACAAGTATCCTTTACAAATATTTACAGATACATTAGATACATAGGCATATAGCGTATAATCTAGAAATATAAAGAATCTCTAGATAATTGCCTACATTCTAGCCTATTTACCTAAGTACACTTAGAGGATCAGATTAGATTACAGAAGTAAAAACCAATACATGCGTGCTCATGAACCGGAAGAATAGTTCCACGAGTGCGCCGTAACTTATATTCTATTGCGCGTAAACAATCTTGGCACTGTTCGCCAAAGGGTATAGCCGGGTAAGTATTCTGCCCTTGGCGAAAAAAAGAATTTCCTTTTAGTGGATTATTAACCTTTACATATGTAGTGCTTTCACCAAAAATTAAGCCTCAAATCCTTCAGGTTACAAAAAAAAACGCATAAATTGAAATATATATTTTGTTTTATTTTAGCTAAAGTACTGGTCCGATTTCTTTGTAATTTGGATATGTTGTAAGCAAAATTAAGATCGCTTTTTAGAAAAAAAAAAGAAAAAAAAATGAGACAATTGGCACTTAGCTATTGGTATTATCAACCACTGTCGTATGTAAACGCGAACTTTCCGAACCAAATGAGCTTTTACGCGCGAATTTCGCCTCGAATTCGTGTTATGTCAGAGATACTATATCAAACTTTTAAAGATTAATCTCCAACCCTCCCAAGGCTCGGCTCCTGAGCCTCGGGATATTTGACGCTTCGAGCAGCTATCCGCGATACGTTGATGGCGTACAACAAAGCGATTCGACCAGTACAGTCCTAAGATATTCAATTGACTTGTAAGCAATCTATACAATGTCACACGATTTCAACTCTAAAATGCAATTGTGGATAACTTTCTCCAGACTTTATGGTGAAATAATGAGACAAGCAGTCACTGGTTGCGTGGGCTTGTCGGTCTACGGACATTTAATTGGGAAATAAATTATACCCAGCGTTTTGGAATAAATGTCTTAAATTAATTGAACTATAAGATGAACAAAACAGAACAGTGGCCTCAATGCAATTTAAGTGATTAAGTCCAGATACGGTACAGTCAGCAGCAGAAGTAGCTAAGCTGGTAGGGTGTCCAAAATGATCTACACATAATGTCGTGTCCAGATCATTTTGAACACCCTACCCGCTTAGCTACTTTTGCTGCTGACTGTACGAGCAGAGCATTATATAAATGAAGTGAAGTATTCAGTACCTGTACCTACATACGCTCTGCTTATTATTGGTTTGTGCAAAAAAATTTGAGTGAGGTTAAGGCGAACGAGCTTATAGAACGGATAACTAAATAAAGCGAAAATTTCAGAAACAATAACGACGTGCCCAGCGGTTATCCTAATGTTTATTTAATCTAAATTTATTATCACACTCACTTTCAATCACCGTATAACTGACGCCTCTTCTAATTGCTGACGTGCTACCAAACTGGTTTTTACATTTTTTGCAGCGATAAAGAATCTGCCACCGAATGAAGCGTGCAAACTAACCTCATTCTCCATGCAAAAATACTGTCATGTTTTTAATAACATTTCTACTTAGCGTAAGGACATTGATGTCTGGTTATACCACTTTCTATGATTATTGGGGATTATTTGATCGGATGTCCAAGGTAAAAGTGACATTAGTTTCGCGCTCTCTAACTGTCAAATTCTTGTTGATACTCAAAGCATTTTGATACTAGAAATAAATTATTTGACCTAGTATTACTTTACTTGTACAGCCGCCATCAGATATATCGGAGCAGCCAAGGTGGTCACAAATATCTGAACAACGTGATTCTCAAGGCGATAAAGTGCATGTTCAGATATTTGATGCCGTCTCCGATGGTTATATTTAAAGTAATTTTCACAGAGGTAGGATCAACTAATGGTCAAATACATGTGGCTACGTATGAACATTAGTTCGAATCAAATGAATGATAACATTAAAAGAACGTTAGGTAATGCTTATAATTTAATTGGTCAGTTATTGTGTAGGTTGTACATTATGTAATGCAAACTTATGTTTTAGTAGGCAGTTAATTTATTGCGTAAAAGCGCATGATATGTAAAAACAATTAACTATTTCAAAGACAATAATAATAAGTATACCCAGATAGATACCCATTACCCACCATGGTCTTTTTATTTAGGATTTGACATGACGTTTTTGTCTAATTTCAATCCTTCAAAGAATACACCACGATATCGCTTATAGGTAAAATGTAGTTTCCTTATATAGACAAACTATACATGGAGATATTTATAATAATAACCAGTTTTTATAACGATATCAGTTAAGAGCCCTTAAAACGTTTAAAATTACATCACTGGGCATAAATTTACGATTTTCTAACGGATAACAGCGCCGGAAGTGCGATTACATCGAACAGATTCGCACGCTATTTTTAACCAGGCACGTGGCTGAATGCCAAAATGTCTGCCATACGTCACTAAACCCAACTGTCACTAGTAAGTGTGGCCGTTGCCAATTATTTAAAACATTATTAATATTTCCTTATACCAATAGATACCGCTTGCCACTTCGTTTTGACAAGTTATGGGTAGTTCAAGTAATTTATGTGTGGAAAAGACGCTTACCTGTAAAGTTTCTCGGAAAAGACTTCTCTGTTTTAGACATGCTGCCTTTGGAATGAGTTTGGGATCTGTAAAAAAAAGTAAATGTTAACATTGTTGTCACACTCAGGTCCATGATTCTTTTTGCAATTTTATTAAAGTGTAAAGGTAGGCTAAGGTCATTCAGGTAGTTAAGGTATCCGCAGGGCAGATGGCCACAGTTCAATAACGATCGGCTAAAAATATTATTCACATTCACCGATATATCTCGCAAAAAATGCGTTCACTTTCCCTTGCAGTAACCTCAATGCGACAGTTATTTACTCATTAACGATTTGACAATTGACCTACTCATCAACTTAACGAGTAAACACAAATGAACCTGGCTAACTGTATAGATGCTTCGAGATATACAACTTCGTTTTGTCTAGTTATTTGACATAAAAATTTCGGTACATGTGTAGCGAGAAAGTTAAATGTGACAGCTAATAAGCCAATATCGCGATAATTACACTCACAGTCACAAACATGTACCTATACATTTTTGAACCTTATTTCCTTGCAATAAAGCAAAAATGAACACTTGTCTCTAACCATGATTGCAGCATGCGGGCGTGAGGCCGAACGAACAATTTGCATGTCCCACAACTGAAGCGTGAAAATACATCTTGCAAAAATGTAGGATGTAGGTGACAGAGGACATAGAAATTCGGCTTTCTTTCAACATACGGACACGACGCACTTATAGAAACAAGTAGATAGCTAGGCATTATTATAATGGTATTGAGATAGGGCGAGCACGCTAGGGGGCCCAAATTTGGAGGGGAACTCAAATCGATTTGATATGGGCATTAGAATTTTACAAAGTCACCAGACATATTTAGTGTTACATAAATGATTCAAATGTTTTACTCGTATTAGCATTACACAATACGCCGTTAGACGGAGACATCGATTGGCGCCGGTAACGGATTCTCCTTTTACGGTCCAATGCGAAAAAATAAAACGCTGAAACGGAAATGAATGAATTGCCTGACTGCCAGTGAATTGACCGACAATGAGGTTAAGAACAGGAAAAAGTATTTTTTCTGCTTTTATTTTAAACTTTCATAGTAAGACGTTAAGTGAATTAATTAAGGAGGTTAAGTCGTTGCTACAATCAAGGTCTGATATCTTGGGTTTCACCTGTATTGCAACTAAAATATGTATTATCAATTGCTGCTACAAGGTGGTGGTCATAGGTACCCATGGCCATGAGTAACATAAAATTAGTTCTTATCATTACCTTTTACTTAAGACTTTTACTTTACTTTTGTATAAGAAATACTTAACATTCGTCAAAAAATTATTTTAGATTTAAAGTATCAAAACTATCAGCTAGTATATTGCATAATTCTATGCTTAATTTTTTTTTGTAGTAACAACTTGTTTATGGTATACGAAATACCTTCTAACTCTAAAGCAACAAAATTTAGCTGAAACGAAAGCGCGAAAATAGCATAGGTATTCGCAATCTATTTCAATCTGATGCCAAGGTTACATCTTACGTCAAGCCCATTAAATAATCGATCAAACACGGTTTTCGCTTTGTCACTTTTACTATATAGGTATATATATGGGAAATCGTGCACCTGGAGGCTTCCCGAATATGAGATTTCGTTAAGTATCGGCATTTTTGGTTAATAATGTAAAACTTTGCGATAAAATAATCGGTCGAATGGACTTATTAGATACGATTATTAGAGTAGCAAACTGATTATTAAATTTGCTATCCGAGAAACTTATACTCTTTATATTCTTTCAAATCGAATCTAGTTTGTCTTTCATTTTATTAACATCATACACCATTTATTTCTTTTCAATGATATTGAGACGCCCATACTATTCATTTCTGATTGAGCCTCAAATGTTTGAAACTCCCGAGAGCAAACTAAGCACGCTACAGACACACGCAACTTAAAAGCAAGCTAATAGCATTATGACTAGGAAATAAATCAGTCAGTTGTTTTACTTGTTTTCATTCATTACGAATTTTGGTAGCGTTCCCAAAATACGTGTCGCGTTCGCAAAAACAACACAGCCTTCCTCGAGAACTTCCGCACTTCCTTGCAGACTTTAAAGCTTTTCCGCGTCTCACGCGTTTCAAGATTACCATTTACTTAATAGGTACCTAGTACCTACCGAAAGTATTATTTAACAACACTGATTCATGTACTTGTAATATTGTGGTCGGCTGTCCTATAAAATCCTGCATAACATAATATTTTTTATTTTTTTTACTTGTCTACAATATAATTTTGTATAACATCGAAAGTTCGTAGTTCGCTTAGCTAGGTAGGTAAGTATATTTTAAAATATAAAATACCTGTTATGTAATGTTTAAAGAAAGTGACAACAATTTTATAGGATCACCGAACGATTTTTTTTACCCGTGATAAATTAATTACCTACATTTAAAATAATAAATGTACTAAGAAACGTCTGCAAGTAAAATTTCAATTTTATGATTGGAAGAAAAATTTAAAAATGAATTATTAAACTAGTACCTATTTTTACTATTCAACATAGGTATTAGTAATAATTATTTTACACAGGAGCGTTTACCTACAATACGAGTGACATTGTTTATTAAGTAAAAATAAATAAATGAATAAATATTTGGGGACAATCTTACACAAATCAACCTAACCCCAAACTAAGCAAAGCTTGTACTATGGGTGCTAGGCGACGATATACATACTTAGACATGTAAATACATACTTATATACATAGAAAACATCCATAACTCAGGAACAAATATTTGAGTCACACAAATAAATGCCCTTACCAGGATTCGAACCCGGGACCTCCAGCTTCGTAGGCAGGGTCACTACCAACTAGGCTATGGAGGCCGTCATTAGTACTGGAATAGGTACCTTTGAGCCGAATTCTTCACCTACATTCTCAAGAATCTATTTTATTTTTTATTGCACACAGAACAATAACTTAATGACGTACGGAATGTAGGTAGGTACGTATGCAAATCCGTTACATATAAATTACTTCAGGTCTTCCTGATCGCTTGACACTTGAACTTAAAATAAGAAATGCCTAGCTACAGGTGTAAATAATATGAACGTTTTTGCAAGGATCAAGATGGATAAGTCGCATTTTTTTTAACATGGTACCCCTACTAGACTACAATTTATTTCGGCTGTGGACTTTATTGGCTTTTTTGGAAATTAGGAGGTGGATTAATGTATTAAATTAAAAACAAACATTATTTAAAAATTGTGCAATAATTCTTAGACTACAGAATTCCACAACTTCGAATCCAATAAATTAATTACCAACTCTTCCAGATAAAAAAGCAATCTTTAAAAACAAATGCGAGTAGGTTAGGTAAAAATACTAATTGTACATAACATTGGTATATTATGCGTTAAAAAAAACATTTAAATAACGTTCTTGGGACATCCTTCGAAACACCATCAGAATACCGGCAGGTAATTTTGTAACAATACGCGATGCGGCTGTTCGGATACTTCGGATTCGACCGGCCGCCGCTTTAGCAACCTAAAGTCAGCTGTTTACCCCACTCACTATTTTATTAATAGTACCTATAGGTATATCTTACGTACGATACATCAAAAACCCACCTAATTAAAGTTTAAAACTTTTATATAAGTGAAACTCACAAAATATTGAATGACACTAACCAAAATTAACTTTCAGATCAACTCACCTTAAAACACTATTATAAATTATTAAACACACTTAACTATACACTTTAAAGCGATCACACAAGTAAACTTTTATATGGCTATAATAACTTAATTTATTGTAGGAAAATAATATTGAGAAAAATACGAAAATTCTAGAGCCGAGAAGCACGCACACCCTTCGCCGACAAGCGCAGAAACCCGACTGGCGCGACCTCATGTGGCGATTACTCGATAGTTTATTTTCAATTCAAAGGAAAGGTGGGAGCGCTGCGTTCTGTTTCAATTTGCGATAAAGGTTTTATGCCACATTTTCAGCTAATAATGAGACATGATTCACATAGTAAAAAACTGATTTTGTTAAAAAAAATTACCTACTTACTACCTATTTAATAACTTAAGCGGGAAAGATTTTATTTATCAGCGTATTCTAAAATTTCTAACACGATGAATTTGTATCGATTCGTAATTTTGTATAGTAAAGCTTTAAAAATCGTATGTTCTCAACATAGAGCTTTAAACCAAGCGGAGCAGCCATTGACAGGCGTTCCCCTCTGCCGAATGAGTATGACCAATGGTCATACTCATTGTATGGGCTGACGTTTATTTGACATGGCTATTTTGACATTTCGCATACATTTGACGTTCCCCTCCCCCGCAAAAAACGGCAGACTTTTTCCGATAGAAATGAGACCGCGTCTCGCATCCGGTTGGTTTAATAATCAAAGGTTGTCAATGGCTTAGGAGTTTTTTAAAACCTATTTTTAACATACCTAATTTGTTTTTCGTAATTATATTTTTTTTAATCTCATTTATATATTTTATAAGCCATATATCGTAACGGTTGAGTCGGCTTCGTTATCAATGATTTTAAATTAAATTATTCACAACGTATATCATCTTGGCACCATCTCGATGGCTGCATCCTTTGGCGGGACGCGTTGTGATTGGCTGAGCGCTGCCAGGCCTCCACAGAGAACATCTATGTTTGCGAACTCATAATATGCGATGACGACATAATAATGACGAGGGTATCTTCAAAGGCTTAAAGATGAGGCGTAGATGCGTTGTTTTTATTTATAGATGTGGAAAAAAATATTCCGGAAAATTGTATAAGTACGGTGCGGTTTGATGAGTCATCATTTGAAAACGTTACTTCATATTATTTGAATTTGAAATGGAATAACAACTGAAAAATATCTACCCTCGTTTTTGAAGTAGAAATCATTAAGTACGTACTTGACCTTCTTTGTAGAAGTAGTTAGGTCCAGCAAAGCATTACGTGTAGTCGTTCTAGTATATAGAAGTTTTAATCAAAGAATAATTTATTATAATAATGTATTTGTTCAAAATAATTTATAGCGAATAATATATATTTTTGTTATTTGACGGCTATTAATAATATTCAAGAATTTATTATATTTTATAATCATGGCCTCCGGAAATTTTTTAACTGTTAAAACTCATTTATCGGAGTTTAAAAATAATTCGGACAAGGATACAATAAGTGAGGTAAGTTAAAAACTTTTGTTTTAGTTTTATAATTAAAATACCATAAAAATACCATTATTTGTGCTTGTGGTTCTCTAGTTACCGTCCGCCATTTTATAATTTAACGGCGTGATTACAAGTGATACATATTTTTTATTTCAGCCTTGCACTTACATAATATGATATTGTAAATTAAATTAATACCGCCTACAGACACTTTATGACAATGAAATCTATTTAATTTCTAACGTACTTACATAAGTGCCGAGATAGTATCAAATTACAGACTAAATAAGTAAATTTGTTCCATTTCCTTTAAATACAAACTACATTGTACAGGCGCGGTCCCGGGGGGGGGGGGGGGGGGGTCACAGGAGACATGACCCCCCCCCCCCCTAAAATCGAGGAGACATGACCATGTCGAATTGAAAAATTTTTTTGCTTTAGTGATCCCCCAAAAATTTCAGGCGCGCCTGTACATGTACCTAAACATAAGTGAAGGAAAAATGACTCTGTTAGCAAAACATTTTTAAACTGCGTATTTTATTTAGTACATATTTAGGATATGGAAAGATTCCCAAAATTGTAAAGGATCATGAAACAGTCAAATCAATATTTCACAAAGCACTTAGGTAGGTACCTACCTCCTAATCTATTTTATGCTGTAACTCCGGTACGGATCAAATGATATTACGTTACATAAGTGTCATTTAATTAATGATTGCAGGCGTCAGAAAGCGGCACGAGCAACTCTACGTCAGCTGAAGACCTCCAAAAACTCGCTGTGATTCTCGGCTTGAATAGTGCCGAAGATGTATACCAAGAACGATTCCGTGTTGACAGACGCCGGTTGGAGACAATGCTGGCTGGTAAGTTGCATACCTATTAAAAACAAAACAAAAAAAAAACATAAAAAAAAACTTATGCAAGGAAAGTTGTAACTTTTACTTTTTCTTTTCAGATAATTTGGACGAATCTCAAACGGCACAAGCTTTCTTCCACCGGGTAATTATTTGTTTTATGATCAATGTGAAATTACCTAAGTATAAAAAGTTAAAAGCTCATCAGCTCAATAGCAAATTTATATTTCTTTTTTTTTTCAGATAATGAACGACACGAACACATTGGTCAACTGGCCAACACGTTTAAAAATCGGAGCCCGCTCAAAAAAAGGTCAGGTTACTTGCATGTTCCTATATAAAAAACAAGACGGCAACTTAACGCGAAAGTGAAAGTACAGACCTATTTTTGAACGCAGCCCAAAACTCAAAATTTCGGTTAACCAATCAGCGGTCTCAAAATTGGCGCGCGCGCCGGCGCCAAGAAGTCTAGTCGCAACGGCGCCAGCCGGCGCACTTTGCATTATTTTTGAAAATTTTAACCGGGCGTCCGTTACTTATAACACAAATTAGCAATCAATTTTATATGTGTTACGTTTTTAAATGAAGTTATCATGGTTTCTACACAGAATAGTGATGAATTTTTGTATAATCTTATTAGAAAAATTCGTGATAATAATTTTAGTGATTTTTTTGGTAATTTTTGTTGTTAATGTTTTAACCTTAAAATGTTTTTCGTGATAGTGATTACAATATTATGGTTTAGATCCTCACGTGAGAGTGGCTGGGCGAGTAGATGATGTGAAATTAGCAAGAGAGAAGATTATGCAGTTGCTGGACACCCGGGTATGTTATTTACGTATTGTTTTTAACTCATAATTATGCTAGGCAGTTAGAAAAGTATTTGTTAAAAACGTAGGAAGCTAAGCGTCCTTCCTATTATGTACCTAGGTACTGTAAATAGTTACTGCAAATGTAAACGCTTACTCATAATACTCATATGTCTGATCTTATTGGTTTTGGGTTGGGTTATCCTTTAGTTATTCATACAAGTGTAATGGTAAGAAAAGTAGAGTCGAGCCGTGCAACTAGATTACTATTTATGTTAATTAATGAGCTTTGCGAATTGTAATCAAAAATAATTTGCATACGAAATTGTACCAACAATTAATTACCATTTACTTACTCGTATGTGACAATTTTATTAGCGTGAGATACTCCCAAATTCAAGGTCAAGTGTTGATGTTGAATTGTTGATTCAAATTAAAATCATCATCATGTATTAAGCGTTTGTCCAGGGCTGCGTGGGCTCCGTTTAGCAACCTAATCCCAAGATTAGCGCAGAGACTACACTTTACGTAATTTACTGCAATCTGACCTCCCGACCCTTTATGTTATTATTAGGTTCGGTTTCCTTCACCGAAAAGCGGCTGGTGTCTTGTAAGATATTTATGAATAATAGAGTTAAAAAAATTAATCTTATTTCATCTGCGAAAGGCAAAACCTACACTTAGTCGTCTCTACAAACATCTACTAAGGAATAAGCATAGATCTACCCGACGCATATGTGTACCGGATCCGTCCGGCCGGTAGATCCACAATTGCATGCGGGTATGGCGCAATTCGGATCCGTCCGCAGAATACGTCCATACATTGAAAGAGTTCAAAGAGGACCCAGTGTGTTGATGAGGAACCCTCTTGTTCCTTTAGCCATCAACACAGTGAATCCTCCTTTTTGTAAAGTGTCGGCGACGCGTATGTGGCACCTTTGGAGTTGCATGCGTCTATAGGCTACGGTAGCTGCTTACTATCAGGTAGGCCGTAAGCTTGTTTGCCACGGTCGTGGTATAAAAAAAATTACAGATCTGTCCGCCAGATCACGTGTATCCTCTAAGGATTAACCTACATTGTAAGTATACTTGTCGGCAGAGCAACCGTGTCACCATGAAGATCGACGTCAGCTACACTGACCATTCTCACATCATTGGAAAGGTAAACTACATCATACTATTGATTCATACTTACTGATTTGTTACAAACCTACACACTTGGCTTAAAACTCATCAATTTCCAGGGAGGACTCACAATAAAACGCGTGATGGAAGAGACCGGTTGCCACATCCACTTCCCGGACTCTAACCGAACCAGCGCCATTGAGAAAAGCAACCAAGTGTCTATAGCCGGAGATATGGAGCGGGTTGAGAGGGCAAGGGCTCGCGTTCGAGTGAGTATATTCAGGACTCTAATGGCTCCTCTACATGATGGGCCATCATAGGGACGCCGCTATGCGTTAGAAGGAGCTAACGATATCGCGATCTCGTTCTGTTGTATAGCTGCGTCCCTATGATGGTCCATCATGTAGAGGCAGCCTAAGGCTGCACGCACGAAAATATGCGACCGGCCGCCGCTGCTAGAGGCGCGTGTTTTCGGACGTGCAGCCTAAGATACAGGCCGTTCCTCGATTCGGACAAGCCACGCCCATCCGTTAGAGACACGTTTATGGCTCCCGTGCACGAAAGAAAGAGATGCAGCGCTCTTAAGGATCAGACTTTTTGACTAAACTACGATAAATAAACGAATCTATAAAGTTTTGTCTAATTTTGTTTCTGTGATTTTTTAGATAAACCAGAATACCATATTTTTTACTTAGTTATATTGCTTAATCTCTTATAGTTTACGTAAACTAAGAAAAATAAGGGGAAAAAGGACCCAACTTCGGATTTTTTTTCTATCGAGGCAACTATCAGCAATCGTGTTTCGGCTTGTGCCATAAACAAGAGTATATAGTCTAAAAATATATATTCAAAAACAAAGTCAGTCCCTTTTCCCGTTTAGTCAATAGAGCGTTTGAAAAAACCTATAATTTTTCAAAGTAGCCCCTGTGCCGCAAGTTAGTCAAACCAGCGCCATTGAGAAAAGTAACCAAGTGTCTTTAGTGTGAGATATACAGGATGGTCCAAACCTTGACGTCAAAAAAAAAAATTTCTAGATTCTTCACGTCGTGTCCTCAGTCTATGTATGTTAGCCGATTTTTCTTATTAGCTTTTAATTTTTGTTATGAAATTCAGGGGGGATCAATTTATAAAAAAAGACTTGAACTTTTTTTGAATATTTCTTTTTGTAGCATAATCCTTTACAAACGGCGCAGTTGCTTAAAAAAAATTACATCCTCACTTGGCTGCGAGTTGGAAAAAAAGACAAAGTTTGATCGTGCGTTCGTACTAGTAAAATTCGCGCGAACCTATGATGATCGCCCATTCGCGTTCTATTAGGACGATGCCTAAGCTATTAATTCTTTTTGAAGCCGACTAACGTAACATCGCAAGTCGTTAAAAAAACTTTCGCGCCTACAAATATGTCAATGTTGTCGTTCCTCACCTTTGATTATTTTTCATCAGGCGCTGACTCCTCTCGTGTTCTGCTTCGAACTACCGATAGCGGCGCCATCTCAGCCACTTCCCGATATCAACTCTCCGTACGTGCAGCAGATACAGGAGCAATATAATGTGCAGGTCAGTTTCATAATTTGTGACTTTTTGTGTAAAGGTGCCATTTGCTGGAAGGCGCTTGCGTTGTACCTCAGAAGAGAAGTTTATTTATAATCTTTTTTACCCAACTACAAAACCGAGTGCTTCACGGTTGTAATGTAAATGATGCTATTTATTTTGTTTGTTTTTTTCTAGGTTTGTATTTGTATTTTAGGAAACATATCTCTATGACGGGGACCTAATCCCAAGAATTGTCGTAGACATCCCACAGACCCATTTATAGGGAAAAATAGGCCTCAATGGCCATGAATCTAAGACAGATATCATAGATATATGGCTATCAACTGATAAAATCTTCGGAATGTACCATTTGTCCGCCGGAGCTTACGTTTTTTGCTTGTATACTTAGGTACTTGTCGATATGAAACAATGTTTTTTTTAACAGGTCATGCTCCGCAACCGCCCCAAGCTTCACGCTAACCTGTTAGTGGTAAAAGGAGTGCAATGGGAGGTGCAGGCCACCATGGAAGCTACCGGGCTACTGATGAACTACATGTGCGGTCAGCTCGCGGTGAGTCATTAGTACTAACAGGTTATGCTCCGCAATCCCAAGCTTCACACTATCCTGTTAGTGGTGAAAGGAGTACAATGGGAGGTGCAGGCCACCATGGAAGCTACCGGGCTACTGATGAACTACATGTGCGGTCAGCTCGCGGTGAGTCATTAGTACTAACAGGTTATGCTCCGCAATCCCAAGCTTCACACTATCCTGTTAGTGGTGAAAGGAGTACAATGGGAGGTGCAGGCCACCATGGAAGCTACCGGGCTACTGATGAACTACATGTGCGGACAGCTCGCGGTGAGTCATTAGTACTAACAGGTTATGCTCCGCAATCCCAAGCTTCACACTATCCTGTTAGTGGTGAAAGGAGTACAATGGGAGGTGCAGGCCACCATGGAAGCTACCGGGCTACTGATGAACTACATGTGCGGTCAGCTCGCGGTGAGTCATTAGTACTAACAGGTTATGCTCCGCAATCCCAAGCTTCACACTATCCTGTTAGTGGTGAAAGGAGTACAATGGGAGGTGCAGGCCACCATGGAAGCTACCGGGCTACTGATGAACTACATGTGCGGTCAGCTCGCGGTGAGTCATTAGTACTAACAGGTTATGCTCCGCAATCCCAAGCTTCACACTATCCTGTTAGTGGTGAAAGGAGTACAATGGGAGGTGCAGGCCACCATGGAAGCTACCGGGCTACTGATGAACTACATGTGCGGACAGCTCGCGGTGAGTCATTAGTACTAACAGGTTATGCTCCGCAATCCCAAGCTTCACACTATCCTGTTAGTGGTGAAAGGAGTACAATGGGAGGTGCAGGCCACCATGGAAGCTACCGGGCTACTGATGAACTACATGTGCGGTCAGCTCGCGGTGAGTCATTAGTACTAACAGGTTATGCTCCGCAATCCCAAGCTTCACGCTAACCTGTTAGTGGTGAAAGGAGTTCAATGGGAGGTGCAGGCCACCATGGAAGCAACCGGGCTGCTGATGAACTACATGTGCGGTCAGCTCGCGGTGAGTCATTAGTACTAACAGGTTATGCTCCGCAATCCCAAGCTTCACACTATCCTGTTAGTGGGGAAAGGAGTACAATGGGAGGTGCAGGCCACCATGGAAGCTACCGGGCTACTGATGAACTACATGTGCGGTCAGCTCGCGGTGAGTCATTAGTACTAACAGGTTATGCTCCGCAATCCCAAGCTTCACACTATCCTGTTAGTGGGGAAAGGAGTACAATGGGAGGTGCAGGCCACCATGGAAGCTACCGGGCTACTGATGAACTACATGTGCGGTCAGCTCGCGGTGAGTCATTAGTACTAACAGGTTATGCTCCGCAATCCCAAGCTTCACGCTAACCTGTTAGTGGTGAAAGGAGTTCAATGGGAGGTGCAGGCGACCATGGAAGCAACCGGGCTGCTGATGAACTACATGTGCGGTCAGCTCGCGGTGAGTCATTCTTAGTATGAAGTACGAGTCACTGTATGCTCAATTAGGCTTGTTGTGTGGGTGCGACGCAATCCTACCGCTACCACGTGTACCGCCACACTTGGGTTGCATAGTGCCATTCGCGCGCCCTTTATACTTTTCATAGGTACTGTTTTTTTTCATCACAGTGTGACCGTCTAGTCTACCATCCTTTCCAGGCTCTAATAAATAATCCCTTTAGGCAGATATTTCAAGTCCCTGTTTTTACCTTGCCTCATTTTTGTCTTCCCTGATTGTACCGCTAACCCTACAAATATTTTTTCAGAGTCAAACCCACGTACAAATGTCGCTAGAAATCTCTCCAATCCACCACAGCGTTGTGGTCGGCCGCGGCGCCGAACAGCTGAAGGTCATCATGAAGGGCACCAACACACAGATCATGTTTCCTGACGCTGATGATCCTAACATTGCTGTGATCAAGAAGAGTTGTGTTACCATCACTGGGCAAATTAAGGATGTTTATACGGCGAGGCAGCAATTAGTGGTAAGTAAAGGTCAAGGTTAATCTCAAGGTCATCATGAAGGACACCAACACACAGATCAGGTTTCCTGAAGCTGATGACCCTAACATTCCTGTGATCAAGAAGAGTTGCGTTACCAACACTGGGCAGATTAAGGATGTTTATACGGCGAGGCAGCAATTAGTGGTAAGTATTAAAGATTATATTAAAGGTCAAGATCATCATGAAGGGCACCAATACACAGATCATGTTTCCTGACGCTGATGACACTAACATTCCTGTGATTAAGATTAATTGTGCTACTAGTATTGGGCAGATCAAGGATGTTTATTTATACGGCGAGGCACCAGTCGTAAGTTTAAAAATTCAACTCAAAGGTTATGTTCGAACTCAAGGTCATCATGAAATGCACCAACATTTCAATCAGTTTACTGATGCTGATGACCCTTCCCCATCGTGATCGTTCGTGATATTTTTCCGACCTCCCCCATAAAGTATCACATGATGTCTGAATGAGCCCACGAATAGGCATTATCACGTGCAAAAGTATTATTAGGATTCTGTCATTCGAAAATGTGCGATAAAAAGTGAAAGAAGAGTACTATTTCCATCTCTAACCGCTAGTTACTGAACAGGGAAGCCTCCCCCTGGTGGTCATCTTCGACGTCCCTGAAGAAGCGTGTCGCCTGGACCCTGATGCTGCTGTGAAATTGATGCACAAATATAACGTGTATATCAATATCCGTCGCAAACCCAAGCAGGGCATCGCGTCCGTCGTCATCAAGGGCATTGAGAGATGTGCAGGTAAAATATAGTTAAAAGCTATCTTCTTATTAAAAATAAAAAGTAGCCGGGGCGCTGTCGTCTGGAAAGGCCGCTCAAGATTATTGATCATCGTAATCTGATCGAAACATGTCGAGCAAAAATCGACCAAAATTACTTGAGTGACCCGTTCTAAATATTTTTAACATGTTAGAGTATCTCGAGAGTTTTATAGTTACAATAACTTCTTATGTTATATTCATGACAGATTTTACCAAATACAGCATTAGTATAGTAACATTATTTTTTGTTTTTGAGTAACCTGTTTCAAATTTCTATTCTGTTTTTCTCCGATCATATCATCAGGGAATCTGCCATGAACCATTGAATCTATACCGCTCGAATACTACAGATTTCTTTCACTTTGCGTGTAGTTTCAACTGCCATAACTGTTTATTTTCCAATAGGTGACCTGTATGAAGCGCGCAGGGAACTCCTCGGCGGCAAGGAGCCCGTCATCTCAGCAGAAATTCCTGAATCTTACAGGTGAGGAAAACATCCGTGTATTGGCTTTCTTGTGACTATACAGGGCTGTTTTTTCAATAACTAACCATATATTAAATAAATCACGGGTTACTCACGTATTTTAAGTCGAATATTGCTCGACATGTTTCGCTCCATAACGAGGAGCTTATTCATGCGCGAACGCGAATGGCTCATGAATAAACTCCTCGTTATGGAGCGAAACATGTCGAGCAATATTCGACTTAAAATACGTACGTGAGTAACCCGTGATTTATTTAATATGTCTGATTCTCACGGAAGGTTTGTGTTTATAACTAACCATATTGTGAGAGGTTAGGTAAGTCATATTGAACAACTTATGGGACCAGCCTCGAACTCCCATAAAAATATTGGCCTCCCCATAGAAAACGTCCACGTCTGATCGGTCGAAATGTTATATGAAACATCAAAATTTTTTTTTGGGATACCGTTTAATCCTAACTATTTGATGATGATGATGATGATGATCCTTCCGGCCGATTTCGACCAAGGCGACCACTTCAACTCCTAGTTAATAGTTCGGCGGCGCTCGTGCGCCCGAAGATGACCTAACTATTTAAGCTGATTGTAAAATAGTCCTTGAAGGCTTTTATAATTGTTTTTTTAATACAGTTGCTCAAAAAAGTGCTTTTCTTGTAGTGGTTTAGCGTGCGGAAAGTTTGATATCGCGCACTAGTGCTTTTTACTTTTCCAGCCAATCACAGCTAATGACAGTGACAGACAGCCAATCACAGCGCCGCACCGCACCGCGCGGAGCGTTCGGATACATGTACTGAAGTAACCTCAAAGTGAATAATTGACAATTTTATAATTTTTTCGCAACTGTATTAAAAAAACGTCGTTCGATATTCGTGCGCAAATGTCATTCTTCACTAGTCCCGAGTACCGAGATATCTCGGTACTCGTGAAGTAATGACATACTTTCCGCACTAATATCGAAATGTACTATTCTATGTTTGAACAGCATCCCCGCCTTCTCCGCCATGCCGTTCGTATACACGGCGTTTTCGCCCTCGCATCCGGCTGTTACGAATTCGCCGTGCTCGCCTTACAACCTGCAGTTGTCTGAGATATCTAACTTCGCCAGCCCGATGTTCCAGACGCCTACTCCCGGTAAGATTTTAGAAGAGAAATCACCATGAGTTATTAGTTACCCATTTTTCGAGGAAAAAGTGGAAAAACTATAATAGTTATAATCGGCGACTGTATTAAAGTTATAAACATAGAAACTTAAATAATAGTACATTACGTACCTAGGGCGGTAAAATAAAGAACGGCTCAGATCGCGGATATTTGTGGCCCGAACCGAAGGTGAGGGCCATAGACAAGCGATCTGAGGCCTTCTTTATTACCGCCCGTGGTGCGTACACAATTTTACGTCTTCTCCTGGGTGTGAATTGAGATTTGCCGCTCCGCCCGTGGGCGTAATATCTCACTTACCGCCCAGAGTGACGTAAAATATATTAGCACACAATTTGTAAAGCATTTCACTTTATAGAATGCCACTCCTATAAAACTGCTGAAAAATCGCTGACTATTCGTAAAATAGACTAATTTTTGGAAGTTAACCCCTTATTCATAAATGTCTACTAAAGTTAAGAGGCCTCTGATATTCGTTTGTCCCTTTCCGTCAAACCTATATGAGGGAAAGGGACAAACGATTCTTAACTTTAGTGGCCGTTTATGAATAAGGGGATAAGCGTTTTAAATCTTATAGTTATTCCAATTTAATACTCCCTTGACCTACCGTCGTCTACATAGTACATACTTTAAACCTAAAACCTTTCTTTAGGTGGCTACCCCAGCCCACTGTCTCCAGTAGCGATCACACCACCAGTATACCCGAATACTTGGTTGATACCGTCTCCACAACCTCGCGCTGGCCAGTTCCATTACCCGAGCATGGTCAATACGTCGGTCATGTACAAGAACCAGGCCTCTTGGAACCGTGAGTACCTTTTAGGTACCATCGGGTTCATAATTGCATGGCCAATTTATCAATGAATTCATTCATAAATTACTCATGCATTTTTGAACCCGATGGTACCTAGCTGTCAGGCTGTCACCAAAGTATGTATTTCTGTAATTAGCTTTTTTGCAATTTCTTTGGGACAAGACATATTTTCAATTATGGTGGTTATTTCTTATCGATAAGGGTCCCTATCTCAAAAGAGATCTCTCATTATCATTCATAACAAATGAGGCTTTCTTTGATTGATTTTTCCATCAAGTGGCAGCACCGTCGTGAGAAGTTTATGACAGCATCTGTCAAAATCCACCAATAAAAATATGATTAAATTTGATTGATGGATTATGACAGCTAGACCTCACGTCACGGTGCTGCCATCGATCGATCAAAGATATTAGAAACCCTCATTTCCAGGCTACCCGAAAGATTTGACTTTGATTGTATATTTGCAGCTATGTCAAACGGCCCGGACATGGGCAGCATGCAACCACCAATGATGCTGCAGCCTACATATCAGCAGATGCCAGAGGGTAGACATGTAAGTTATCTTTCCTTTACAACACACAGGTATAGAATAGTAAGATTTTTTAAGATGTCCGAATTGTAGGAAGAAATCTCTAGCAGAGACTATAGAGATATAGACGGCCAAAGCCTAATAAGAACGTTTTGAAGCTCAAGTCAATTGCGCCCTCCGTCCGAAAGCCGCCTAAAGATACCGAGAATGTAAGAGGAAATGTCACCTGCACTGCTACTCCACGCTTTCGGACAGAGGGCGCAATTGACTTGAGCTTCAAAAAGTTCTTAGGCTGTGGCCGTCTATAATCTCTGCTGTGATCTATAGATCATAGATGGTGCTAGTACATTGTCAGATCCCTGTGTAACGTCATCCTTGCTTACAGACGACGCTGAGCCAGCTCCTGAACTCCAGCTCGCAGGCGAGCAGCGGATACCAGAGCAACTTCACCGGCAGCTCCGTGTCGCTGGACACTCAGAACATTTCCGGTACGTCGTTGTACAATCTAGGGTCTCTCCAGCAGACGTATTGTGGTTATGATTATCGCGCATGTCATGATATAGCACGTTGTGTCATTGTGCGCGAATAGTTAGAGATACATGCACAGATGTGCCCGGCGCCTGAATAGCGCCATATACGAACGGATCTGTCCGCCAGGCATATCCGTCGGACAAATCCGGCGGGCACATCTGCGCGTGTAACCCTAGCTATTAGCGCGACGTTAATATGTAGCCACCCGTTGATATGCTATAGTAATCATTTCTATTTGTCGCCTCTTTCTTTGCGCTCAGTATAGTGATGGCGGTAACACATCATGGGAATTAGGGTCTCCTGAATCAATGGGGTTGGCAACTGTCAAAGTGACATCTTCAAAATTGGTCCCTAAGGTAAAATCCACAATTCCACGGACTGATTTGACAGCTCCTGGCATACAAAGCGATTGTCAAATGTATGAAAAGAGCTGTCAAATCAGTCCGCGGATTTATGAATTCTACCTTAGAAAAGCTAAATTTGTATGGCGCGAAGTAGTTTTTATTTATTTTCGCGAAAATGACTCAATGTTTTGTCTCGAATTGCTCCGAAATTGAAATCCATCCGTTTTTGGAATACACCAAAATTAAAATGATGTAGATTAACGCCATAGGGAAGGTTTTTGCCTAAGAAAAGCTTTATGCCTGCATACAAGTTAGGGACCATTCATCGTCTGTTTCTTTCTATCATTGTTTGTATCTCTTTCTCTTATTGTATGGAATCTGGAACAGCGCCCTCTGCAAAAGTTTTCACCGGCTAACCCCATTACTTCACCAGGTAGCAGTACCGTGGCGAGAGATCTAGCTGTTATAAACTTATAATACACCAATCATGTTTTTTTTTATATTAATGGCTTTCTCTCTTTGCACAGAGCAATGGAATTCTGCCAATGTCGAGGTTAAACGTAAATTACAATTTTATTTATACATTGTTCGGTGAAGGCCTTGCTGATTGTAAAGTGATAGTCTCCTTAAAAACACGCGGATAACCGTTTTTCCGACTAAAGGGTGGTTACGCGCTTTTCGAGAATAATTTTTAATTAGCTGCATACTTTTTCGTTAGATCACCGCACAATAAGCTATCAATATTACACACTGAACTTACGCAAATGAGCTAAAAACAAAAAATCTATTCAAAAGACGTCGTCGCCATCTTAAGCTCAAATGAATCCCAATCATGTTCAATCATATTTTTTTGATTGATGGATTTTGGCAGCTGCTGTCAAAAAGATCTCGCGTTAGCCCCGCCACCTGAAATTGCGGAAACCATATATTTTCCTATGAGAAAAATAATTTCCAAGGTGTGAAAGGAAAACTCTTTGGGTCCTCCTTGCTACCATTCCTAACACGGTGTGTGGTTGGTTGCAGGCGGCGACGGCAGCAACATGGCGTCGCCCTCCGTGTCCCCCATCAGCAAGGGCCACAGCCCCGCGCCCTCCTCCGACACCGACCGCTCGCAACAAGGTACGACCTCAATACTAAATATTGCTCATCCTCCTAGCGTACGTAACGGCTTTTGCCATGACTCAGTTGAGCCTGGGTTCTACTTAGCAACCTAATCCTAGGAATTGGCGTAAGCACTAATTTTTACTAAAGCGATTGCCATTTGACCTTCCAATCTAGAGGAGAAACCAAATCTTATAGGGATTAGGTCCCGTTTCCCCACAAGTATTTTTCTGTGTTTATTCAATAATTCAAAATAAAATAAAACTGTTTATATCCAGAAATAGCAAGCATCATTTCCGACCTACCCCTCTCTGAGCGTCGCGCTCCGGGCTGCGAGAAAAAGACCCTTGAAACACTCGGGAAGCTCTCCCCACTCTCGGAATATCGCAAGATGAAGGCCGAAGCCAGTAAGGTAAGAAGAAGGTCCCATGAACATCTCAGAAAAAAAACAGTTTCCCAAATGGAATGGGTGTCTGACCCCCAAGGGTCTGATTGGTCTGACCTCCGAGGATCTACACGAGACCTGCCACTGCCCTCGTCCCTGGGCTTTTTGGCCCAATCACATGTCCATCTTGATGTTTCTCGGACTGCTTCCAGTTTACGGTATCCACTTCAGAATCTTTTTTAAGTCCAGGATATCGGTTCTACAATTATGTGACGCCTTTTGCCTCTTATGTCACTGTAAATCACTGTAATTCTCTTGTGAAGATTCACAATAATCGAATAAATAGGAATGAGGAGATCCTCATCCCTAATCTAATTTCACCAAGAAATTCCGAGTAGGTTCAAACAGATTTAGGCAACGGGCGACTATTCTGTATTTTGTTTGAAAATACAAGCAAAAATGATCCTTGGTTTTTTTGTTTGACATTTGCAAAGACTGCATCCGATAATGAAACATATTTCAACATATGTAAAGTCAACTATCTGAGACCAGTTTTATAAAGCTACAAGTTACAATTTACAAGCGGAAGTCACTTTCTAACACATAGGGTTAGAAAGAGAGTTCCGCTTGTAAATTGTAACTGGTAGCTTTATAAAACTGGCCTCTGTTGCTCCATTTAGTGTCGTGACTTACTGTCAAATATGCGTGATATTTTCAAGTCAAAGGTACATCATTGTCCGTTATCAATAAGGCGATGCTACTATAAAAATTCATTTAGAAATAAACTTTATTCACAACCGAAAATGATGTACCTTTAAATAGAAAACGCCATACGTATGCTACCTCGCCCCCTCAGATTTTGGCAGACTTTTTTGTTTGGAAAGATGAGGCGATGCGTCCTCCAGGTATAGAGCTTTATGATTTCGGTACATTATAATTTATAATAACTACTAATGCCACCTACAAGAACTAAATGAAGAAAATTTGCACCTGATGGTTTAACAAGAAAATTAGGCTTTAAAGACCATCAATTTTGTAATGGTCACCATAACCTTAATGTTATGCGTCTTTTCTGTGAAGGCTATAAAATTAATGGACTTTAAAGCCTAATTGTCTTGTTAAAACATCAGGTGCAAATCTTCTTCATTAAGTTCTTGTAGTTGGCATTAGTAGTCATAAATTATAATGTACCGAAATCGTTAACTTTTTTATTTATCCACAGAAAGGTCGCCTGTTGCCTAAATCTGTTTGACCCATTAAGGGGCTACTTTGAAAAAATATAGGTTTTTTCAAACGCTCTATTGACTAAACGGGAAAAGGGACTGAGTTTATTTTCGAATATATATTGTTAGACTATATACTCTTGTTTATGGCACAAGCCGAAACACAATTGCTGAAAGTTGCCTCGATAGAAAAAAAATCCGAAGTTGGGTCCTTTTTCCCCTTATTTTTCTTAGCTTACGTAAACTATAAGAGATTGAGCAATATAACTAAGTAAAAAATATGGTATTCTGGTTTATCTAAAAAGTCACAGAAACAAAATTAGACAAAACTTTATGGATTCGCTATTTATCGTAGTTTAGTCAAAAAGTCCGATCCTTAAGAGCCCTGCATCTCTTTCTTTCGTGCACGGAAGCTATAAACGTGTCTCTTACGGATGGGCGTGGCTTGTCCAAATCCAGGAACGGCCTTAAGTAATGTATATCCTACTGAGTCACTAAAAATATGATATGGTATGTTTGTATAGGCCATGCAAGAAAAAGTGGGCAGCAACTACCGCATGCCGACGCCGCGCTGGGCGGGGTACTACTTCAGCCACACTTCCCCTGGACCGATCAATTTGAAGGAAGAGATGACTAATACTGTAAGTACAGGCTTTTGATGTTAAATTACAAGGCTGGCGATTTTAAGTACGAGTATTTAGTTACATTATACCTTGACAATTATTTACTGCATAAAGACTTAGAGACGAGATGATCTATAGTCTTGGAGAATGTGACACAATAACGAAAGCAACGAAACCTCTATTGGTTTGCTGTACTTACGAGAATCTGGCAGCTGTTCATAGGCGGAGGGCATGTTAGATAGATCAAAGTATTATCTGAGTTAAATGAGACGTACCCTCTACATAGCTAACTATTTACTATAAACATAACCATAACTTGTTTGTGGCATTTCAGCCTGAAAAAGGCTGGAATCGCTCGGAGCTCGTGCGCCCCAACATCATGGAGAAGCCTTCTCCACCCCAAGCTGCAGCGACCGGCAAGCCTTGCCGCTACCAGCAGCTGTATGAGCTGTTTCGCGAGATGGGCCTGCATAAATACATTGGTAAGTGTTCATACTGAAACTGCTATAGAAGTGTCAGGTTCCTATATCCTAGTATTCATTCATGAGCATTTAGGTGCTAGAGTTGCTAGACTAGCCTATTTTCCATTACCGTTTTACCTAGTACCCAAAGCCGTAATATAACTACCTTTATCATTAGACTCCATTACATACGTGTAATGGCGCCTCCACATGATGGGCCATCATAGGGACGCAGCTATGCGTTAGAGGGAGCTAACGATATTGCCATCTCGTTCAGTCGTATAGCTGCGTCCCTATGATGGCCCATCATGTAGAGCCAGCCTAAAGGCGGCGACAAAGACATGTATCCACCTTATCACGTTAGTCGGTTGTACAGTCAACGCCTCACTAGGTATACACTTTTGAACCTTATTCCGCTGTAATAACGTTCAAAAGTGTATACCTAGTGAGGCGTTGTGTGTACCTACCTTTCTATGATATTTTGCCAATATGGGAACGTATCCAAACTACGTGACCAGTTTAGGGGGGGAGGGGGGTCGTCAAAATACTACTCTAGGTCACAGGGGGGAGGGGGGGAGTCTTAGGTTCTGTCACGTAGTCAATAATTATGCTCAAATATCGCGCTTCTAATTATAGGTTTCCATGCACTTTTGGCGTCACGCGGCCAGTGTCGAGTAAATAAAAGGCAATAAGTAGGCAAAATTATGTTTTTTTGCTTTCTATGTCCAAAACATCACTCTAAACTATATGTGCGAGTTTTACTACGTGACAACTAGGGGGGAGGGGGGGGGGGGGGTCTTGGCAATTACTACGGTTGGTCACCGAGGGAAGGGCCCTCCCTTCACTCAGGGGTCAAAAACTGAAAAAAATGGGTCACGTAGTTTGGGTACGTTCCCTATGTATAATACTAGCAGTTGCCCGCGGCTTCGCCCGCGTACTAAAAGTACTAAAAAGGAGATTATCAGTTTGACCCTCATTTCTGTATTGTATGTATGTTTGTCCGCGATTATCTCGCGTTTGGCTGAACCGATTTAGATGCGCTTTTCGGAAAAGTATTTGTTACTTTCTGGAGGTTTCGGTATATGACATTTTGATGGAGGCTTTCCCTTATTTATTTTTTTAATGAAATGGTTGCAATATTTCTTTTATTGTTACGCCATCGCCAGCAACGACTTGCTTGTAGTAACTTATTTACTAAGAGATTATGATTAATGCAGATTTCTACTCTAATGAATAAAAGTTTTTCCCCGCAACTTCCTCTGCGTGGAATTAGTAATAGATCCCCCTTTTTACCCTCTTAGGGAATGACTTCTGGAATAACAACTATTATGTATCCTTCCCCAGAACTCAAACTACCTCCATACCAAATCATCTAAATAGGTTAAGCGGTTATCAATTCCCGATACATACCTTCAACCTCCTTTTCACCTCTAAAAGGGTTGATTTTCCAGATAAAAGTGTCCTATGTCGTTTTCCGAGACTCAAACTATGTCTATACCAAATTTCATCTAAATCGGTTCAGCTGTAAATAATTCTCTATAAAACTTCCAACCCCTTTACTTTGCACCCCGTAAGAGTTGTTTTTCGGAATAAATACTATTTTGTGGCTTCTCGGGACACAAACTATCTCTATACCAAGTTTCATCTCAATCGGTTCAACGTTTAAAAAAGCCCCATTAAATCTTTCAACCCCCATTTCACCCCCTTAAGTAATGATTTTAGGAAATAAAAAAAACCCGGCAAGTGTGGGTCTTACTTGCGCCTCAAGAGTTTTTCTCAAGAGAACATTTTTTTTATTCCATTTTTTTAAAAGACGCTTTCAGCATGATATATTTTGTTTATATATTTTTTTTATTATATATTTTGGTTTGTAGTTCGCAGTGCCTTGGTTTTTACTGTAATGCTGTGTAACGAATAATTTGAATAAATAAATAAATAAATAAATGATTTCATGAGAATTTATCGCGGCTGAGTGCGAATCGGAGTCGGTACCCCGATTTTAACAAATCCCATAGAAACTTCCAAACCTCTTTTCACCCCTTTAAGGGTTACTTTTTTTTCAATGAAAACTACCGTTAGTCGTTTCCCGAAATTTAAACTATCTATTATACCATGTTTCATTTAAATCAGTTCAACGGTTAAAAATTATCCATACAACATTCCATTCCAATCACCTTTTCAGCCCCTTAAGGGCTGCCCTAATCTATGTCTTTTCCCGGAATTAAAACTATTTCTATACCAATATTTCAAAATCGATGCCATTTTCGTAATTAACGTCCCAAAATACCATAAATCGACACCCATATTGATATTTAGCCATTTCAACCCTATCGCACCCTAACAGGGGGATGATATTTCACGCCCACCACGTTGTATTATAAAATCATTGTTTTTTTCGTAATCAGCTACCCAATAAACCATAGAAACGATACCCATGTTGATTTTCAGACTTTGTCACCCCCATTTCCCCCTTTATGGGGTTGAATTTTAAAAAACCTGTAACACGTGTTTACACATTTATTGTTAGGAATAATCCTGTGAAGTTTCAAATAAAACAGTCTAACTAATCTTGTTTCCCCATACAAACTTTGGACCCCCATTTCACCCCCTGGGGGATAATATTTCACGCCTGCCACATTGTATAATAAAATGGTTGTTGTTTTCTTAATCAGCGACCCGATAAACCATAGAAACGATACCCATATTGATTTTATATTTTTTCACCCCCATTTCCCCCTTAAAGAGGTTGAATTTTCAAAAAAGCTGAAACACGTTTTTACTCATTTATTGTTAGGAATATTTCGGTGAAGTTTCAAATTAGATAGTCAAACTAATCTTGTTTCCCCATACAAACTTTGGACCCCCATTTCAACCCCTGGGGGATGATATTTCACGCCTGCCACGTTGTATAATAAAATGGTTGTTGTGTTCTTAATCAGCGACCCGATAAACCATAGAAACGATACCCATATTGATTTATTGATTTTTTCACCCCCATTTCCCCCTTAAAGGGGTTGAATTATCAAAAAAGCTGAAACACGTGTTTACTCATTTATTGTTAGGAATACTTCGGTGAAGTTTCAAATACGATAGTCAAACTAATCTTGTTTCCCCATACAAACTTTGGACCCCTATTTCATCCCCTGGGGGATGATATTTCACGCCTGCCACGTTGTACAATAAAATGGTTGTTGTTTTCTTAATCAGCGACCCGATAAACCATAGAAACGATACCCATATTGATTTTCAGATTTTTTCACCCCCATTTCCTCCTTAAAGGGGTTGAATTTTCAAAAAAGCTGACACACGTATTTACTCATTTATTGTTAGGAATAATTCGGTGAAGTTTCAAATAATATAGTCAAACTAATCTGGTTTCTCCATACAAACTTTGGACCCCCATTTTACCCCCTTACGGGGTGAATTTTGAAAAATCCTTTCTTAGTGCACCCCTAGACCTTATAAGGCACCTACGTGCCAAATTTGGAATCTCTAGAACCAGCGGTTTGGGCTGTGCGTTGATATGTCAGTCAGTCAGTCAGTCAGTCAGTCAGTCAGTCAGTCAGCTTCTTCTTTTATATATATAGATAATACTAGCAGTTGCCCGCGGCTTCGCCCGCGTACATTATGATTAATGCAGATTTCTACTCTTGAATAAAAGTTTTTCCCGCGACTTCCTTTGCGTAGAATTAGTAATTGAACCCCCTTTTTACCCTCTTAGGGAATGACTTCTGGGATAACTATTATGTATCCATCCCCAGAACTCAAACTATCTCTATACCAAATCATCTAAATAGGTTCAGCGGTTATCAATTCCCCATATAAACTTTCAACCCCCTTTTAAGAGGTTAAAGGGTTGATTTTCGGGATAAAACTATCCTATGTCGTTTTCCGAGACTCAAACTATCTCTATACCAAGTTTCATCTAAATCGGTTCAACTGAAAATAATTCTCTATAAAACTTCCAACCCCTTTGCTATGCACCCCCGTAAGCTTTGTTTTTCGGGATAAATACAATTTTGCCCCTTCTCAGGACCCAAACTATCTCCATACCAAGTTTCATCTAAATCGGTTCAACATTTAAAAATGCCCCATACAAACTTTTAACCCCCATTTCACCACTTTAAGTAACGATTTTAGGAAATTAAAAAAAAACACGCAAATACGGATCTTACTTGCGCCTCAAAGGTTTCGTAAGAACAACTTTTTTATTACATTTTTGAAAAAAGACGCTTTCAGAATGATTTCATGAGAATTAATAGGGCGGCTGAGTGTGAATCGGACACGTACCCCGATTTTTTTTGTCTTAAGTCGGACTGGTGCTTGACTGCACTCTTATTAGTTTTCCTGTAATTTTTACGCAAATAACTATTATATCTGTAATTTTTGCAAATTTTTCTGTCGAACAGTTACCGATATTGATTAATTTAAACCTTTTTTTTAATAACTTCAAAGTTATGTATGTTAAAATTATACTAATTAGAGATCCTCACATAAAGCCCTTTTATTTGATACGCCACACAATAAAGTTATTTGTTTTTTGATTTCTCATTTACCTACCCACAAATCCCATCCCCCCCCCCCACCCCTTAATGTTTAAAATTCATAAATTGGCGTTACATGCCTGCCTTTGGGTCACTAACTTACAAACAAAGTCGCACCATAAGGGTTCCTTTTCTACTATTTTGGTACGAAACCCTAAAAACATCCTTTTCGCTTCCCGGGACTCTCTATACTAAGTTTTATCAAAATCGGTTCAGCTGTTAAAAATTCCCCATTCAAACCTCCAACGCCATTTCATCCCCTTAACCTTAAGGTTAATTTTCGAAATGAAAACTATTTATATGTTCGTTCTCGGGACTTAAATTATCTCTATACAAAGTTTCATCTAAATCGTTCACGTTTAAAAATTCCCCATGCAAACTTGCAACCCCCGTTTCATCCTTAACCTTTAGGGCTGATTTTCGAGGTAAAAACAATTTTATGTTCCTTATCGGGACTCAAACTATCTGTATGCTAATTAGCATTAAGTTTCATCTAAATCGGTCTAGGTGTTAAAAATTTCCTGATCAAAATTCCAATCCCTTTTTCCTTCAAGGGATGATTTTCGGAACGAAAACAACCCTTAGTCATTTGCAGGGATTCACACTTACTATATACCAAGTTTCGTCTAAATCGGTTCAACGGTTTAAAATTCCCTATAAAAAACTGCAACCCCCGTTTCACCCTTAACTTTTTTACCTTTAAGGGTAGTTTTTGCGAAAAAAACTATTTTTTTCCTCTCAAACTATCTGTATACCAAGTTTCATCTAAATCGGTTCAGCTGTGAAAAAATCCTATATAAACTACCAACCCTCTTTTCACCCCTTTACGGGTTAATTTTTTCAATGAAAATAACCCTTAGTCGTTTCCCGGGATTCAAACTATCTATTATATCAAGTTTCATTTAAATCGGTTCAACGGTTAAAAATTCTCTATACAACCTTCCAATCCCCTTTTCACCTCCTTAAGGGCTGATTTTCGGTATAGAAACTACCCTATGTGTTTCCCGGAGGTAAAATTATTTATTTAACAAAAATTTCGAAATTGATGCCATTTTCGTACTTAGTTAACGTCCCAAAATACCATAAAACGACTCCCATATTCATATTTAGTAATTTCAACCCTATCGCACTCGCACCCCAACAGGGGGATGATATTTCACGCCCGCCACGTTGTATCATAAAATCATTAGTGTTTTCGTAATCAGCGACCCGATAAACCATAGAAAAGATACCCATGTTGATTTTCAGACTTTGTCACCCCCATTTCCCCCTTTATGGGGTTGAATTTTCAAAAAACCTGAAACACGTGTTTACATATTTATTGTTAGGAATACTCCTGTGAAGTTTCAAATAAAACAGTCTAACTAATCTTGTTTCCCTATACAAACTTTGGACCCCATTTCACCCCCTGGGGGATGATATTTTACACCTGCCACGTTGTATAATAAAATGGTTGTTGTTTTCCTAATCAGCGACCCGATAAACCATAGAAACGATATCCATATTGAGTTTCAGACTTTTTCACCCCCATTTCCCCCTTTAAGGAGTTGAATTTTCAAAAAAGCTGAAACACGTGTTTACTCATTTATTGTTAGAAATACTCCGGTGAAGTTTCAAATAAAATAGTCTAACTAATCCTGTTTTCCTATACAAACTTTGGACCCCCATTTCACCCCCTGGGGGATGATATTTTACACCTGCCACGTTGTATAATAAAATGGTTGTTGTTTTCGTAATCAGCGGCCCGATAAACCATAAAAACGATACCCATATTGATTTTCAGACTTTTTCACCCCCATTTTCCCCTTTAAGGAGTTGAATTTTTAAAAAAGCTGAAACACGTGTTTACTCATTTATTGTTAGAAATACTCCGGTGAAGTTTCAAATAAAATAGTCTAACTAATCTTGTTTCCCTATACAAACTTTGGACCCCCATTTCACCCCCTGGGGGATGATATTTTACACCTGCCACGTTGTATGATAATATGGTTGTTGTTTTCGTAATCAGCGACCCGATAAACCATAGGAACGATACCCATATTGATTTTCAGACTTTTTCACCCCCATTTCCCCCTTTAAGCAGTTAAATTTTCAAAAAAGCTGAAACACGTGTTTACTCATTTATTGTTAGGAATACTCCGGTGAAGTTTCAAATAAAATAGTCTAACAAATCTTGTTTCCCCATACAAACTTTGGACCCCCATTTCACCCCCTTACGGGGTGAATTTTGAAAAATCCTTTCTTAGTGCACCCCTAGACCTTATAAGGGACCTACATGCCAAATTTGGAAACTCTAGACCCAGCGGTTTAGGCTGTGCGTTGATATGTCAGTCAGTCAGTCAGTCAGTCAGTCAGTCAGTTTCTTCTTTTATATATTTAGATTATTTGTTCGCAGATCTGTTCAAGAAACACGAGTTAGACATGTCGACTTTCGCGTCTCTCAACGAGGCGGACCTGATTGAGATTGGCGTGACAGCCTTCGGAGCTCGCAGGAAGATGCTGCTAATCATCGCAGGTATGAGTCTACTATATAACCTCCACTATAAACAACCTTTTATCATAGAGTAACTTATGTAGTAGCAGCACAGCCTAAGAACTTTTTGAAGCTCAAGTCAATTGCGCCCTATCCGAAAGCCCCCTAAAGATACCCAAAATGTAAGAGGAAATGTCACCTGCACTGCTACTCCACCTAGTAACAAATAGCGTATTAGTAGTACACTAAATAGTAGCTCTACTATATAAGTTACTATATTTATTTATTTATCGTATGGCTTAGATACATACTATATGCTTTTATGTATTAGCATCAGCAGTCCAGTACGTGTAGCACAATTGACCGCATTAAGGCTCATTTCCACGCGGTCCATACGAGTTCTTGATGGAGAAACAAGTTTCGCCTACGTTTATACTTTGCCGTAAACTTCCACGACATAATGGTGCACATCACAGATAACCTCAACCACTAGATAGATCATAAGTACAACTCGGGGTCACCACGCATCGGTGCTCCCGTACTAATTTTGTATGAGAGCGCAACAGACCGCTTATTTCAATTGAGTTGATCAAAAACGTTTGATCATTACTCATGTTAATTCAAAATATCCACAAAAATCTAGTTACAGGGGTGAACCTGGATTGTTATACTACAAATTGGTGTAGAATACTATTGAGATGTGCTGGTCGAATCGTAGAAATTTACGAAAACTTCGTACTCCCTGCAAAAGCTTAATGATGAGGTGTCTGTGTAGTCTGTGGTGCACATGTATTCATTCAATGACACAAATGCATGCAGCACCAAAATGTACCAAAGGTCCTTGAACCTGACATTAAGGATGTTCTCTATTGGCTCGATCTTCCACAGAGCTGCAACAACAAGCGAGCGTATTCAAAGGTTCCGCCGCTCCTGGCGCCGAGCGGAAACTGATCAGCTCTCCGCCATACAACACCAACGCCATTACACAGGACAAGTGGTAGCTCCATTATGACTGAATTACACAAGGCCAGTAACTTGAACAGTCCACTAAACCAAGATAGCCGTTAGAAAGGAAATCGATATTTGAATGTACTTTACTGGCGTGATCGGTAGGATTGTGTTTATTTAGATTATTTTAGTGGATTGTTTGTTATTAGCCTTGTGTATACATAATAATGACCATTGGTAATCCTTATTGCGTCGTGATAAGGGCTACTATTGGTTGAATATTTCTCGCAGGACGACAATTTATAGTATCAAGATTATGCACCGTCAAACTTTAGAGCAGTATTGAGGATGTACCATCGAGTTCAGAATTGCATTACCAATTTATAAATGAATTCATTGATATATTGGCCATGCAATTCTGACCCCAATAGTACATCTACTCAAATGGACAACTATCCAATATCCCGCAGCTAGATCGGAGTCCAAATATAGTCAGTGTGTACTTATACTACCTATAGACCCAGGGCTTTATCAAATATAGGCTGAGTCGTATTTACATGTGAAGCAATTAAGATACATCAAACCACCCCTTAGTCTTTACCAGGTGAGTATAACTTTTTTTTTTAACAGAGTCAAAGTTGTGACATAGGAAACTAAACTCTGACGCAGGAACGTTAAAGTTTAGAAAACTTAGTATGCAAGCTGACAAGACCTAGCCCCAAACTGCCTGGGGTCCGTACAGACGGTGTCTAATAGGCATTCCCTACTTTTAGACCGTGTCACGATGGCAGGCCTGACATACGAAATAGGACCAAAACTAGGCCTCACTTCTAAAGACGTATTTTTTACTCTTGTTTCTCGTACCGATGAAATTGATTCCATTGTCTGTTATTATATTAAAACATGCTTATTTATACGTCCGTGGAAGTGAAGCATGTGAAGTGAAAATATCCGCTCATATAAATTGTCGTCAAATTGGAGTACAAAAGTAGAGCGTATTTCGCAAAAAAACCGTCCTAAAATATTTAAAATTTTGGATCTTTTTAACGTCTCTTAATAATTCATTCTTATTTAATTCTTAATCATTTGTCTTTTTCCGAATCCAAGAGTTTCGCTCTATTTTCGGACGTTTTTGTGAAACGAAATTCGCTCTACGCGTGTAAGTGAACCTTTATAAAACATATCGAGAGCTACCTAGTTATTGAGGCAATACAGACAAAATCTAGAACTATTGTGTATCACAAATGAATATAATGACCCATGTTTTAAATCAATGATAATTTTGGAAATAATAACGACGTGCAAACTTGACTGACGGTCATATCTTCATTTGCTGATTGTACTCTTTTTAATGCCTCAATCATGACCAAATGTGTGATTAGTAAGACTGATTAGATGACTGGAGTAAATAAAATAAATTACGCTAATAAATTTACTCTAAATCAGTGATCTCAAAGAAGACTTGCTTAGTGCCTTATGCTGCGTTTACAATCGGCGAGTCACAGTGAAGAGCGGGACGCACTTAGGCGCACCATAGACTTGAGCGGAATTCAGCTATCATAGACAAAAATCATCCGGAATTCGAAAATTTGTCTATATACTTGAATTTTTTATGGAACTACAGATTTCCGTCTTCATGCAGATTTTTCTTTATGGTAGCTAAATTCCGATAAGTGTGTTGAGCGCCTTATTCGCTACAGTTAGATATATTTATATTTTTACTGTGACTCATCGCGAATTTAAACGCATTTAATTTGAAGTAGAGCAACGCTTTTAGACTTGCCAAACTAATTTAGTTAGTTTATGTTTGGCAAGGTTAAAAGTGCGACTGAAAACAAAAAAAATACTCTAAATGCTCAAAAAAGGTACAAATTATCAATATAAGTTACCAGATCGATGTTCCTATATATTTTAGATTTTATGGAATGTTTCTTCCTCGCGTAGACCGCTCGTTGATTGCTGTGAGATTTTATCAAAATAACTAGTTTTAAGTTGTTTCCTTTTTATAGATTTTTATGATAGCTAAAAGCGATACGACAATGTTTGAAAGACTATTGTTGAAGTAAACGGGCCTAGAGCCAATAAATTAGTATTTAAGAATAACTATAATAACCTTAGATCGTAATCATGTAGCTTTAGAGGAAGCATGTTTTATTTCTTGATTTTAACCATCCATTTTTAGCATTATGTTTCGACTAAATATAAATGATTTTCGTTATTACATTTTCTATGCTTTTAATATTTGATTATTTCACTATTGGGAATATGGCGACGGTTCTTCTATTTCAATTATCTAAAATCAGGTTAAGACCAATGGTTACTCCTTTTCACATATTCTTAAGAATATGACTGTGTAGGAAGCAATCAGAATTGGTTTCTGACTAAGAATAATCAACTATCAAAATATTTAGGACCGTGCAAATTGACTTGATTTTAAAAAGGACTCATTACAGTAAATAATAGATGCTCGAATCCCTTTTAACCTTTTTGCCACCATATTAATCGAAATGTCATGCAATCTAGTGTAAATGCTGATTTGGATAATGCCTATGACTAAAGCAATTTTTACTAGCATGCCACAGTTGTAGGCACCAATTCCTTGCTACATAGAGCGTCAGTACTTGCATGCCAGTAAGAATGCTAGTTACTTGCATTGTCTGAATCAGCTTTAATAGAGTCCTGACTTTATACCGACTTTGGCGCCAAAAAGGTTAAGTGACAATCTCCGATCGACAGTCATGAACAAACTGTTATATTTTAATCAGATAACATTTTATTTATCAGTAATCATTATGTTTATGATTATGAATTAGGTTTTTTACTGCGTTTTTACATGTGCATTTTTATTTTAACCATATTAACATGCTAATTTAATGTGAATGCTTTTTAATGATGTATTTTCATATATTTGTGTTGGTAGTTTGAACAGTGAAGTGTTGGTACATAATTTTCATGATCTAGTGCCATTGTTTTTTCATTATTTAATCACCGAAAGTTAACCATGGAATTATGTATCGATTCGTTTACTTTTTATTTGGTTTCTTTTAAGATCTGATGTAATTTTAATCATGAACTTGTGATTTGATCAATAGTTTTAAAGTATGATTATGAGATGTTTACTGTTTAGCGTTATCTTTTAGTAATTACAGAATACTACAAGTTACTATTAATTTGATATGTTTAATTAAGATAAGTGATGGGTTAGGTTAGGAGTTATGCATTGTTTTTTTTGTGTTTAGATTTTTAAGAAAGTTTGCACGATCGTTTTTAAGTTTTGCTTGTCCGATTAAAGGTTTCTAGAAAATCGTATTTTGATTTTTTACACGCGCACCCTTTTTAATAAACTTTATTATGAAATTAAAATATGCACTTAAACAGAAAAGTTCAAAATTCTTATGTTTTGATATAATTATAAAAAAATATGCATGAGTAACGTTCAAAAGAATCGCTTTAGCGCGCTTTCTACTATGCGCTTTGCTTTCATGCGTTCGTGAATTACCTAGTAAAATTATTCACAGTGGACTATAAATATTTGTGATAATATTTCCACCAACTGATTATTAACTATTTTAATCGTTATAAGAGATTTTTATTCTACGAATATATATAATTCAACGAATTCAATACATCTCTGCTGCACCGCACATTACAAAAACACAAATGATTTCTGAACGCATCCATGTGCTGACCTTGATTGACATTGTGTTTGACAGCTTCGAATTTGTTCGGCGGTCGTACTCGGTGACCTTACGAACCGCGATAAATAAAGTTATTTATTAACACCGCCACGGCTAGATAACTCGCTCAAAAGTTGCGACGCAGACCTACCAATTCAGTAAAAATGCCCAGTATTGTTACTGTTCATACCACCCCTTTCGAAGGGCAAAAGCCGGGTACTAGTGGTTTACGTAAAAAGGTAAAAGTTTTTCTACAAGAAAACTACACAGAGAACTTTATCCAGAGTATTTTGGACGCAAATAAGGATAGTATAGTGGGTTCCACGCTCGTGGTGGGCGGGGATGGAAGGTACCTCGTCAAAGAAGTCGTGGATAAGATAATAAAAATCTCCGCTGGAAACGGGGTAAGTAAATGTATTTTATTTATTACATTGGTAGTCTAATAACCGTGAAGGTAACCTATTAACTTTTTTATTCTTAACTGCATTACTTTATACAATTTAATAGGTGCATCATTGTTTAAACTTTGAAACTACATTCATTTTATTGAGTTCAAAAGAAATAAGAAATAAGAAAATTGATACCTTACATTTGACACTTATTTTATATCTATTTAAGCTTATATTGTTTTGTTTTTTTATAAGTTTTATAACCTTATTTTTTAAGTCTTAGAAGTTCCAACAATTTTGTTTAATTCATTCTCACCTATTCATCCAGTTGAGTAAACTGATTATTTTAAAACAATATCACACTAAAGTATGGTTGGTCAGAATGGTCAGTGGTCTTCATTGAATAATTGAGATACTTACCAGAAACACTGAATATCAACTAAATATAAAAATTGGGAACATTCAAGTCAACTAAAAGTGAAGATTAACTGCCCTCAGTGTATTTTTGTATGGAATTGTATACTTGCCTTATTTTCCCCTATAAATGTATGTAACCAACCCATTTCTTCCAGGTTGCGAAACTGTTGGTAGGTCAGAATGGCATTCTCTCCACACCCGCAGTGTCATGCATCATCAGAAAATACAGTACCCTTGGTATGTCTACATTCAAAATAAAATAAATAATAGTCTCCAACCATTTTCCCTTTGTATGGTTCCCACCACTGGTTAAAACTGAAAAACTATGTATAATGAGTCAGATTAAAAAACTGGCCTAGTGCGAGTCGGACTCGCGCCCTGAGGGTTCCTTGCATTGCTGTAAAAAAAAATGGATTGAGAGACAAACTTGAGGTTGCTGTTGAAAAACTCTTGTCTTCACATATTGACATAGCTCGCGAATAGTTTATCAACTGCAAATAAGTAAAGTTTAAAAAGACTAGTGACCCTATAACAGTCCTGTTATTCCTTAAGGTAAAGAACCATAAAATAATGTCACTTACAGGAGGCATAGTCCTAACTGCTTCCCACAACCCTGGTGGCATCAACAATGACTTCGGCATCAAGTTCAACTGCAGCAACGGTGGGCCTGCTCCGGACCACACCACCAACGAGATCCATGCGCTCACCACCACCATTAAGGAGTACAAGACCGTTCCGGACCTGAACTGCCCCGTTGACAAGACTGGAATATTCAAGTTTAATGTAAGTCCGACCTAATACTATAAGCATCATAATCATAATAGCCTTTATTGCCGAAACTAAAACAGTATTAATTACATTTATAAACACATTTACTTAAAATCTAACACATCGGATTTCGCGGATTAGTGTTCAGCGTGTCTTCTGACACATAGGCCTCTCCCAGCTGTTTCCATTTCTTTCTATTAATGACTTTTCTGGTCCAGACTATAAGCATAGGGTAACTTATATAATAGAGCAGCACAGTCTTAGAACTATTTGAAGCTTAAGTCTATCACGCCATCTAGTTGAGAGGCACTTAAAGATACCCAAAAGGGATCATCCATTAATTACGTCACACCAATTTCATGATTTATTGACCCCTCCCTCCCCCCTTGTTACACTTCGTCGTAATTAACTGCACCCTCCCCCCTTAGTGTGACATGGTGTGACGTAACATTTAGATTTTTAGTTTAGGGAGGTAAAAATTAAAATGAGCCTTATCGCCTTAGTAATACATTCGCTATTTCGAAAACAATAAATCGTTAAACTCGGCCAACGAAAGTATTAAAACAAATCCGAGTATGTAGAAAATTCAATGTTTGTTAACAATTGAAATATTTTTTTTAAACTTTGATTTTGAAAAAAAATTGTATGTGAGGATTGTGAGGTCACAAAAATGGAACTCCTCCCTCCTCCCTGTCACGATATGTCACATTTTGTGGACCTCCTTGAGGTGTGATGTAATTAATGGATGATCCCAAATGTAAGAGGAAATGTCACCTCCATCTAGTAACGAATAGCGTACTAGTAATACACCAGTCGTTATTAGATGGAGCTGATATTTCCTCTTACATTTTGGCTATCTTTAGGTCGCTCTCAAGTAGATGACCGTCAATTTTATCTTTAAGTCTTTGCTATAACTACCTGGGATGTCCAAGGCCGCAGGCCGCCGCTCCTCCTTCGAAATCTTGAAGTCTGTTGAAAACATAATTTAGCTATAGTTAAAAGCAGGAATTTTTGCAAAATCTTTTTTGCATTGTCATGATAATTATGCATATAAATGATGAGTCATTATGACTGTGATCATAATAAACCGAGATAACAAGTCTGATTTATAGGTTGTTTAATCTAACTAACGTTAGTCGAGAGTGGTGTATGAGAAAAACATCATTTTAATATTAGGTATGCGTTGGCCAGCGCTTGGTTCTAAGCCTGGATGAAATCGAATCAATAAATCGAGATTAAATTTTTTATGAAATCTGGCAGAAAGTAGTAGATAAATACAAACTTTTACCTATAATCTCGAATATTCACGAACGAGATTCACGGTTTAAATCTTAGAGCATTTAACCAACTGGAGCGGCCTTTGCCAGACGTTACCCTCTGCCGAAAATACAGTGGCCATACTTATTGCATGGACTGACGTTTATCTGACGTGCGTTTCGCATACATTTGACGTTCCCCTCCCCTGCAAAAATGGCAGACTTTTTTTTGTATAGGAAATGACAGACATGGCCGGTCCGATTGGTTGAATAGTCTAAGACTGCGATCGTTCACGTTGCACTTTGCACACAGCAAATAAAGGAGTGGTGGAGGGTGCAAAAGAGTACATATTTCTTTGACATCGACTGTACGGTCAACGCCTAAAATATGTATACAATTTTGAACCTTATTACAATGAAGTAAGGTGCAAAAGTGTAAATATTTCTTCGACGACGACTGTACTTCGAGCGCTCTCTATAACCGACGATTTTCTGCCATCCCTATAAACAATAAACATCAATCACACGGATTTCTAGAAATAATATCGCGTAATGAAATTATACTCTTTTATGTTTCCGTGATTTTTCCTTAATTGAAGGAGGCATGGCATGACGGCTCTTATAAGTACCTTAATAAATAATTTATAGATCTTGTTGTCATGTAGCTAATAGCCATCTGTCGTCATTAGGTCAGTCAATCCGTGCCTTGCAAATCCCAAATGGCATAATATCCCCGGGCATCTAGCAGCTGTTCATCGGTGGAGGTGTCAAACAAAAGGTTTAAACAATACATTTTTGCAGGTGGATGACCGTTCATTCGTAGTGGAAGTGATCGACCCAGTTCAGGACTACGTGAGCTTCATGAAGGAGATCTTCGACTTCCCGAAGATCAAGGCGCTCATCCAGGGCACGGAGCAGAGGAAACCGTTCAACGTGCTAATTGATTCTATGAGCGGAGGTACTGTTTTTATGGCATAGGAGGCAAACGAGCAGACGAATCGCCTGATGGTAAGCAATTACCGCCGCCCATGGACGCCTGCAACACCAGAGGGGTCACAAGCGCGTTGCCGGCCTTTAAGATGGGAGTACGCTCTTTTCTTGAAGGTTTGAAGGTCGTATCGGTCTGGAAATACCGCAGGCGACAGTTCATTCCACAGTTTTGCTGTGCTAGGCAGGAAGTTTCTGGAGAAACGCACAGTTGAGGACTGCCAACCATCTAAGTGGTGAGGGTGGAAATGTTGTCGCGTAGGACGGTGGCGGAAAGAAGCGGCAGGGATTAATCCGAACAATTCCTCGGAGCACTTCCCGTTATAAATGCGATAGAAAATGCAGAGCGAACCTGCATCTCTACACCATTGACTCAAGCCGATCTGTAAGATCCTGGCAGCCGACAATTCGAGTCGCTCTCCGTTGGATGCGATCCAGAGGGAAAAGTTGGTACTGGGGTGAAGCCGCCCGCCCATAGATGAGAACAGTATTCCATATGTGGGCGTACCTGTGCCTTGTAAAGCTGGAGGCGATGGGCCGGAGTGAAATACTGTCTCGATCTGTTGAGCACACCGAGCTTCTTCGAGGCCAACTTGGCATCATTTTCACAAAATTTCACGGGAATCGGTTGAAAAATAGCGACCTGTAGAGAAGTGACCGCTCCCTGATTTCAAATAAAATAAATATCACCAAAATGTTTTTCCATAGGCCAGGCAAAAATCTATCTTAAATCAATGGCCTAAACACTGTCATGGAAAACATTTCTCACTGTAATTATATAACTCTCATAATTTCCTTTCTCCAGTAACTGGCCCATACGTGCAAGCCATCTTCGTGGATGAGCTGGGAGCGTCCATCAACAACGTGCGTCGCGTGACGCCCTTGGAAGACTTTGGGGGCGCCCATCCGGACCCCAACCTCACGTATGCTGCGGATCTGGTCACCGCCGTGAAGGGGGGCGACTATGATTTGGGGGCCGCTTTTGATGGCGATGGTAAGTATTTTTTTAACCGTCTTCAAAAAAGGAGGAGGTTCTCAATTCGACTAAATTTTTTTTTATCAGCTTTTTTTTTGTATGTATGTTACTCCATATCTCCGTGAATCGTGAACCGATTTTCAATTCTTTTTTTAATCGAACAGGTATAACCCCTAGATGGTCCCATTGTCACCAAGTCGGGATCTGATGATGGGATCCTGGAGAAATCGAGGGAACTCTTCAACTGTTATAGGCACACCTATAGTGATTTCACTATTTTTTACAGCAACTCGGCCACTTCCTCTTGGAATAGCGGATCCTAAGTGAAGTCGGTTCTTTTTTTGTTTAAAATTATTTTACTAACCAGGCATTATGAGAGGTGGCTAGGTAAGTCATACTGAACAACTTTTTCAATAAATTGTATCTACACTCATGTCATAAGACCTCTATTCTGCCTTCAAAAACCGTATGTATGTATTTACCACCATTATTACAATCAGTATTGTAACATCAGTGTATTATCTGTGACGGTGTGATAAAAACGTATGAAAATTCATTACCTACGGTAACGTAATGAAAATACAGTCCAGCCCCCGACCGCCGGCACAATCGTGTTGGCCATGGCGGTGCAATGGCGGTCATTTTAAGGGTTTCCCAACTCGTCATTTAGGATTAATAATATGTGTAAAAAGCAGTGTATGCAGCCGTACGTAATTAGGCCTTAAAACAATCCTGTGATCTTATAATCACACTCGTATTATAAGAACACTTATAACGTATCTATTTAAAATTAAAAGTGCAATCTAAAAACATTGCACCGTACGCTGATAACGTAACATTCGTGTATTTTATGCGTAATATATTTAAAAATAAAATGTTTATCTTCCATAGGTGACCGCAACATGATAATAGGCCGCGATGCCCTCTTCGTGACTCCGTCCGACTCGCTGGCTGTCCTGGCTGCTCATGCCGCCCTCATACCATATTTCCAACGTTCTGGAGTCAAGGTATATGAAATTAGAGCTCCATGTTAGTGAACTAAATATACAGGGTGTAACAGAAATACTGGTGATCCGTTTAATGGCATAATTGGTATCGTATTGCGAGTGAGAAAAAATAGGAGAAAAAAATTGTGGTCACTTTCCCTTTGTATATGATATGACATCTATTTAAGTTTAATAATGTTCCAATTTTCAACCGACTTCAAGATTTCGAAGGAGGATCTTTGATTTTTTGCTATTTTTTTTATGTATGTTCACCGATTATTCGAAGACGGCTGGACCGATTTGGAAAATTCTTTTTTTGTTTGAAAGTCCACACTTCACAGTTGGTCCCATTGTCACCAGGTCCAGATCTGATGATGGGATCATGGAGAAATGGAGGGAACTCTTTAACTATTATAGGCACACCTATTAGTGATTTCACAATTTTTTACAACAACTCTGTCATTTCCTCTTGGAATAGCGGATCCTAAGTGAAGTCGGTTCTATTTTTGTTTTAAATTATATACTTAATTCACTTTTCAAGCCGACTAGACCATAAAATAAAAATAAAACATGGTATTATATTTGAAGGGTTTCGCACGCTCGATGCCTACTGCGGCCGCCGTCGACCGCGTGGCCAAGGACCTGGGCAAAGAGATCTTCGAGGTGCCTACTGGTATGTGTAATATTTAGATCATGGACTTTAATTAGGGTTCACTTTACATGGGAAATTTCATAGTTCATAGAGTAAGTAAAATATCTTGAACCTCAACTATTTATAGCTCAAATATTAAAGATCGTGACTGTACATGTTAAAATAGAAATTAATTCTATATAATATGTTATTATGGCATTTCCTGAAAGGTGGAGTCTAAGTGAAGTCGGTTCTTTTTTTTTGTTTAAAATTATTTTATCCCTGAACTCAAGCTGAATTCCTGCTGCTCGTATGCAGGCAAACTTTTAGCTAAACGTTACTCGAGTAAATGGCTAAATTTTTGCTTCATTGCGGCGCTTCCCAAAACTATCGTAACTTCAATTACCAAACAAACTGACATCAACTTTATGTTTCCTCATGAAGGTTGGAAATACTTCGGCAACCTAATGGACGCCGGTCGTCTCTCTCTCTGCGGCGAAGAGAGCTTCGGCACCGGCTCCGACCACGTGCGAGAGAAGGACGGCCTATGGGCAGCTCTAGCGTGGCTCTCTGTCATCGCGGTGACCGGCAAGTCAGTGGAGGAGATACTGAAAGAACACTGGGCGAAGTATGGAAGGAACTACTTTACTAGGTGAGGCTTATTGCTGTCTGTTAAAGTTGTAAATCCTTTGGCAAGTTATATGAGTGAAAGATATCTGGTAAGATCATGTGGGAGAGGAGGACAGACTATTGGCAGTTCTAGCGTGGCTCTCTGTCATCGCGGTGACCGGCAAGTCAGTGGAGGAGATACTTAAAGAACATTGGGCGAACAGGAACTACTTTACTAGGTGAGTCTTATTGCTGGCTGTTAAAGTTGTGATTTCCTTGGCATGTTCTGGGAGCAAGAGATCGGGTAAGACCATTTGCGAGAGAAGGACAGACTATGGGCAGCTCTAGCGTGGCTCTCTGTCATCGCGGCGACCGGCAAGTCAGTGGAGGAGATACTTAAAGAACACTGAGCGGGAAGGAACTACTTTACTAGGTGAGTCTTATTGCTAGCTGTTAAAGTTGTGATTCCCTTGGCATGTTCTGGGAGCAAGAGATCGGGTAAGACCATTTGCGAGAGAAGGACAGACTATGGGCAGCTCTAGCGTGGCTCTCTGTCATCGCGGTGACCGGCAAGTCAGTGGAGGAGATACTTAAAGAACACTGAGCGGGAAGGAACTACTTTACTAGGTGAGTCTTATTGCTAGCTGTTAAAGTTGTGATTCCCTTGGCATGTTCTGGGAGCAAGAGATCGGGTAAGGCCATTTGCGAGAGAAGGACAGACTATGGGCAGCAAAAGGACAATTTGATTTTCTCTATCGCGGTGACTCCTATCAAATTAATGAAGACATACTGGACCATCGAAGGAAATACGCAGAAATATCGTTTTACTATAATTTTACATGTAATGATCTTATTTTCAGATACGACTACGAAGAATGCGCAAGCGACCCTTGCAACGAGATGATGACAGCCCTCGAGGAACGCATGACCGCGCCCGGCTTCGTCGGGTCCTCTCACTCATCAGGCTCCAAGACCTACATCGTGAAGGTGGCTGACAACTTCTCATACATGGACCCCATCGACCGCAGCGTCGCTATGAAACAGGTGTGTTATAGGGGTCAGGGTCGCCATGAGACGAGTTGAACCTGACAGTTTGACTTTGACTTTGGCAAGAAGTTGTGAAAACGGCTTGCCTTGTAATCTGAGGATAAAGGCAGATTAGTTGAAGTGATTCAATATTACCTACGCATTTAGTCTCAAAAATACTTACACCAGTGGATTAAAAAAGGTGTATCTTCAAGGTATATAAAAAGATAACTGGAAGAGATCCTTTAAAAGGATAAATTTGCCTCTGCCTTTTCTTTCCTTTGATATGTACTTTATTTTTACCTAATTCTAAATATATACATATAAAAGAAGAAACTGACTGACTGACTGACATATCAACGTACAGCGCAAGCAAACTGCTGGTTTAAGAGATTCCAAATTTGGCACGTAGGTCCCTTATAAGGTCCAGGGGTGCACTAAGAACGGATTTTCCAAAATTTACCCACTAAAGGGGTGAAATGGGGGTCCAAAATTTACACTACACTATTTTATTTGAAAATTCACAGTAGTATTCCTAACTATGAATGAGTAAATACGTGTTTCAGGTTTTTTGATGTTGCATTTTTAGTACGCGGGCGAAGCCGCGGGCAAAAGCTAGTTATGAAATCAAGTATTTATAACTTTTAAATATCTATAAAGATTTGCATTTCGAAACTCAATGGTATTGAACCTGTATTTAGCCAAATCAGAGACTATTTGTTACTAGGTAGAGTAGCAGTGCAGGTGACATTTCTCTTACATATTCCGTATCTTTAGGTGGCTTTGACATAGATGGCGCGATCCGCGCGATCGACATGAGCTTCAAAAAGTTCTTAGGCTGTGGTCGTCTATGTCTCTATAGTCTCTGGCCAAATCTCACTGTCATTTACTTATTTACGTGTGTTCAGGGTCTGAGGATTATCTTCGAAGATGGCTCTCGTATCGTGCTGCGTCTGAGTGGCACCGGCAGCTCCGGAGCTACTGTCAGGTACAGATATAACATTTATAATTTTTTTCTACCTAACAGAAAGAAGAAGCACTTACTACGTCATATACGCCAGTTTGATTCTCAAGCTAAACAAATTTTGGGGTAATTTCAACTAATTAGTGCATCATATTCTGCAATTCTGGTGAATCTAAACCCGGTTATACACTCTGCAAGGTGGTACATCCACTAATGTGGTTAAAATTACCCCAACTTCAAAGTTTGAGAATCAAAGTGATGTCTGTGAATTAGTGAGTGCTATACCTGTCTTCTTATACCATGCCTAACAATTGCTAATGCTATACCTGTCTTATATTCTGCCTAACAATTGCTAACAGATGTTTAACAAAATGCTTTTTAAATAAGACTTTTTAAAAGATCTTTTAAAAATGTCAATTGTGACCTTTATACATTTATGCTGTCGTCTCTTTATATGCTTCAAATATTACCTGGTATTTTTATATACTCGTTCTTCACGGGGGCGAGAAGCGGCTCACGGAGAGCCGTTTTGCTAAATTGATTGTAGCAAATGAAAATCCGTGATCTCTGCCTACCCCTTTTGGGTAATAGGCGTGATATTACATTTAAATTATAAGTTTTATACACGACAACGCTCAGATCAACGCTTAAGATGGCGCTGGAATCTCTCTTGACAGTTCGGTCCGATGACAGGTGAGCTGTCATCTCGGCGATGTTCCAAAACCGGGCTAACAGTATGTATGTATTTTTATATAAGTACTAACATTCCAGACTGTACATCGACTCGTACGAGGCCACCGACGTGCTGGGCGACGCGCAGGTGATGCTCCGGCCGCTCATAGACGTGGCGCTGCAGCTCTCCCAGCTACAAAAGTACACGGGCCGCGACGCCCCCACCGTTATCACATAAGCTGTTCAATACCGTGGTCGCCTCCTGGTCTAATGGTCCCTATTATAGAATAAAGGTCCCAACTATGGTCACAAAACCAACTCCAATATTTTCGTTTCAGTACGACTTGTTGTGACATAATACAGTTCTATAACAAAATATGTTCAGAAATACCAAAAATCTCCAAAATTTTGTATAATTAATTTACTTTATATGAAATCTACCGCTTTGATTTGTCTAGGTATCGTGAGGTTACTTTGTGTTACCCAAAGACATGTTGTTTATTATATTATTGAGAACAATTACATTATATTTGTTCTAAGAGACTTTAAAAAAGGAAAACGGCTACTTATTTTCCACAGTTAGGTTTAAGATTTAATTGTTTTGCACGAATTATATTTAAATATAACTAAAATTAAAGTTATAAATGAAGATAAGTGTCATGCATACTATAAAAAAATCTAATATAAGAATAAAAATCAATTAAGTAAATGAGTTAAGTTACAAATGTGTAATTTTATACCAAAAGGTACTCACTACTTGTCGGTTGGTAATAAAAACAAACATACAAGCAAACAAACATACGGGTCAAACTGAGAACCTCCTTTTTTTTGAAGTCGGTTAATCAATCGATCATAAAAGTGATAAAGGTATAAATATGTAATTAAAGACAACCAACAAAATGGTACGTTTTGATTAAAAATACACAATTATGTTCTATGGGAGATGCAATATTTAAAAAAATGTTTTATATCTTTATTATTTGTTATGAAATCATGTGCTTTGATTTAGACTTTGTTTTATAAAATAAAAAAATATAAATGTATAATAGAGGTTTTATTCAGAAATTCCACTTTTTGTTACAAAACATGACTAGATGGGAAAGCTTTACTTACTTTCCGGTATCAAATTGATCTATTCTATAAATTATACACAACATATTCTCTCTCGTTCTCACGTAACCGCATTCGGCGCAGGTGTGCGAGCGAGATTGTACTATCAACATGCGTATGCCTGTCTCGCTCGCACACCGTCGCAACACTAATGTGAGAACAGCTGGAGTATTTAATTTAACTAAATCTTTAGTAGTTTAGGATGATGTACAGTCACGTATTTTAATTGTTGAGCTATTTACGGTTCAAGCTACTTTCTTTTGTTTAGTACTCATTCTATGAAATGTCCAATGTAAAGTGAACCCTAAATGGCTCAAGTCACCAGCTTTGATTATTAAACCAACCGGATGCGAGACGCGCTCTCATTTCTATCGGAAAAAGTCTGCCATTTATTGCGGGGGAGGGGAACGTCAAATGTATGCGAAACGTCAAATAAACGTCAGTCCATACAATGAGCATGACCACTGGTCATACTCATTCGGCAGAGGGGAACGCCTGTCAATGGCTACTCCGCTTGGTTTAAAGCTCTAAGGTCACCAGCAATAGTATCTTCCTACATGAAGGTCGCAAAATATCTGACACGATTTTATTTGTAGGGCCAACGCACCAGCTTAGCTTCTACTTCAGTTGCAGTGCTGTTTAAAAGACTGCACTTAAGGTTTACCTAAATTGTTTTTAAACATTGTCATTAAGTATAATATTGTATACGGGTCATAAGGCAATACAGTATTATTCTTTTATAAAGAACTGCATGATCAGGTTAACCACGCCAAACGTGACTATCGAGCAGTACAACACGAGTGTCCAGCAGGTCAGCTTGCCGCGCAGCTGCAGAGAGCGCACCTGCAGGAGCGAGGGCAGCGCGAACACGTGCACCAGCCCGCTCACCGCCCCCGTGTATCTGAAAAAGAAGTAAAGAATATAAATATTAATATAAAGATCATCAGGTGGCTTTCACACTGCTGCGCTTTCCGCATGCGCAACCGATAGGACATGAATACCGGAATCCCGGAATGTCGGACCGATTTTTACGATATTTCAATACCGGGATTGCAGAGGGCCTATAAATATCCTATATTGGGGCGGAACACAGGCAAGTCACAGACAATCACAAGATTTATGGCAACCGTGAGGCTTATTCTCCGAGCCTTGCTGGCGTCGCTGATTGGGAGGAGAAGCAGCGCTTCTGAGCGAAGCATGTAGGCTACTAGCAATGAGGCATGCTGTCAAAGTAACCTTCATATACAAGTAAGGTATGGTGTGTCAAGAAGATAGGCGAAGCTTACCTGATAATAGTTCCTATATTTGGGCACAGGCAAGCCACAGTTATGCACATGGAGACGGTCACAAGATTGATGGCAACCGTGAGCCTTGTCCGAGCCTTGCTGGCGTCGCTGACTGCCAGGAGAAGCAGTAGTAAGCGAAGCATGTAGGCTACTAGCAATGACGCACGCTGTCAAAGTAACCTTCGTACTTTTAAATAAGGTCTGGTGTGTCAAGGAGATAGGAAGCTTACCTGATAATAGTCCCTATATTGGGGCACAGGCAAGCCACAGTGATGCACATTGAGATGATCACATGATTGATGGCAGAGACTATAGAGATATAGACGACCACAGCCTAAGAACTTTTTGAAGCTCAAGTCGATTGCACTGCACCCTCTGTCCGAAAGCCGCCAAAAGATACCGAAATTGTGAGAAGAAATGTCACCTGCACTGCTACTCCACCTAGTAGCGACGAGTGTACTACTATTACGCTATTTGGCAACCGTGAGCCACGTCCGAGCTTTGCTGGCGGCGCTGACTGGGAGGAGAAGCAGCGCTTCTGAGCGAAGCATGTAGGCTACTAGCAATGAGGCATGCTGTCAAAGTAACCTTTATATACAAGTAAGGTATGGTGTGTCAAGAAGATAGGCGAAGCTTACCTGATAATAGTTCCTATATTTGGGCACAGGCAAGCCACAGTTATGCACATCGAGACGGTAACAAGATTGATGGCAACCGTGAGCCTTGTCTGAGCCTTGCTGGCGTCGCTGACTGCCAGGAGAAGCAGCGCTTCTGAGCGAAGCATGTAGGCTACTAGCAATGAGGCATGCTGTCGAAGTAACCTTCATATCTTCAAGTAAGGTATGGTGTGTCAAGGGGATATGAAGCTTACCTGATAATAGTCCCTATATTGGGACACAGGCAAGCCACAGTGATGCACAAGGAGATGATCACAAGATTGATGGCGACCGTGAGCCACGTCCGAGCCTTGCTGGCGTCGCTGACTGGGAGGAGAAGCAGCGCTTCTGAGCGAAGCATGTAAGCTATCAGCGGGTACACGGTTATAACCTGGAATATAGAGGATTTAAAATTTGCGAACTTACGTCAAGGTACGGCGAGGTTTATGTTTTCGGTATTATTTACCATATACTATGGAAACTAATCTAAGAAATGACTCAGTTTTATTATACTTTGAGTTTACGGCACAACTTATACTATAGGTACCAGACTAAAGCGCGACACCCACTCGGTCTTACGGATCTAAAAAGTTAACGTATACGTTAAGCGAGGTGAGGTACCTATACACTATTGATATAATTTTATAGCACTATAGAGCACAACTTATACCAAAGACTGATATCACAGAGCTAAAATGATGATATAAACTTCGACTGCCAACGTCTATAATACTGAATTCAGTATAGGTACACTGAGGTAAAAAATATCGATTGTTCAGAAAATTGTCTATGGACTCCATAAAATAAACCAGAAATCACAGGCAATTTTCAGGACATTCCTGAATTGATTATATACTGAATTTTGACCAAGTGTGGGGCGTGTCTAATTCGAGTTCTATAAAATAAATTATTTGAACTCACTTGAAATAACAGCAGCGCCCGCGCCACTGCAGTCATCGTGTCATGCATTTCGAAGTTATTCAATATATTCTGCAAAAAAAGTGAACTTTTAACCAGCAGGTCTGAAGTCTTAGGGTGGGTTGCACCACGCACAATTAACGGACTCATCAACGTTAAATATGGCGACGGAGCTGCCATCGCATAGAAAACTGTATTTTTTTCATACAAGTTTTTTTTACAATTACGTTGACTTTAACAGACGGTTTGGTGCAACCGGCCCTTAATCATACTACATCTGAACTGAATATAGGTGTTATAGTTAACCAGAGAGCGTATGGTGCGATGGAGGTTATACAGATGTTAAAGCAAACTTCATTAAAGCATAACTTTTAATTGTGTACAGTAATCTGGCAGCTCTTGCCATACAAAGGCTTTTAAAATGTATGGCAGGAGCTAACTTAGATAACTACTTAATTAAACACAAGTATTTCTTTAGTTAAACTTATATAATAGAGCAGCACAATCTTAAGAACTTTTTTAAGTTCAAGTCTGTCGCGCCATCTGCCCGAGAGCAACACAGTATAAAAGTAGGAATAAATGACAGTGCGTCGCAGCGACATGAGGTGACGAGTAGCGTACTAGTAATACACTTATTCGTTACTAGATGGAGTAGCAGTGCAGGTGACATATCCTCTTACATTTTGGGTAGTTTAGGTTGCTCTAATCCAGATGGAGCTAAAGACTTGGAGCCTCAATAAGTTCTTATACTGTGGCCGTCTATATAGGGCCTTTCATTATATCGCTGTTACATCGACAAGCGCGACCATCATATGATACACCAATGACCAAACGTACAGATTAGTTAGCATTAAACTTACCTAAGTCTTAGTATCACTAGGGTGCTTCAAGTGCTTGAGGATGGAGACCTAAGCTCTCCGAAACATGTCGCGCGTAGTGACTAAACACAAGTACAGCCGCGTGTAGTGATAATGGTGTTAATATGCCTTACGAAAGTTTAAATTCAATAACTTACGTCTTCTATGCAGGACTTCGCGAGAGGAAAACATATGTAGAAGACAGCGCCCACTAACAGGTACGTCATGGTTACAAGCACGAAGGCTATCGTCAGATCTCGGCCCTGAAAATAAACAATTATTATACGATAACATTTATTTTAATTCAGCTTACAAGGGAAATGTATAACTAGAAAGCCAAACTACGAATGAAACGATCGGAATCCAGCTCTCATCAAAATAAGTTGACAGTATCTCTGAAGCATGTTGAACATAGACATAGGATAAAAGGTATAGACGGGGCAAGGTGATAATAATACCAAGATAGAACGGGATGGTCTTATTACACTTTCAATAGGTACGGCAGAGAGGTGCTATTATCGTTGGTCCTGTCATAGTTTCTATTACCCTCCACGCGTTACTTCTAGCAGTGGAAGGTAAGAAACAGATATAATTCGCGATTTCTTCAAGAATTTCTGTGATTGCTACGAGAAAAGCTGTTAGTTTTCCTAGAAAGTTGTGTTGGCTAAGGAAAACAATGGTAAATTGTTCTGTTTTATGCTGTAGAAGTGATTATGGGCATCTATATATCTATCCCTTACGGGGGTACACGTGTGCGGGCTCTAGTTAATGCTTGCTTTTAGATGTTGAACAACAAGTGTCATCTAGTGACCAGTAGATGCAAAAGAGCGCTTGCGAAATACCAGACTATAAATAATATAGACAGCCACAGTCTAAGAACTTTTGAAGCTCAAATCTGAAGCGCCATCTGCACGGGAGCAACCTCAAGATATAAAAATAGTAGGAAAAAATGAAATTGCCTTCCAACGACACCTAGTAACGAGTAGCGTACCATAGAACGCTAGATGTCACTGCGACGCAATGTAATTTTTTCCTACTATTCTTATACCTTTAGGTTGCTCTCGTGCAGATAGCGCTTTAGACTTGAGCTTCAAAAAGTTCTTAGACTGGCACTTCGGGGGCTGTCTATATATTATCTATAGTATCTGATATAATGCGACCCTGCCACAGCCTTTAAGCCACTAGCGCCATCTAGTGTCCCGTAGATACATAATAGCAACAACATTTTATGACTTACATTTTTATCCTGCTGCTCATTATTGCTCATTATCGTAATAATAATGTTGTGTATATAGAAGGAGAGCGCTAACATGCCGCTCAATACTGCCGCGTCAGTGCTCGCAGGGAGCTCGCCCGGCGTGGGGGCCACGTTGATGCCCCAGCCCCAGCCTTTTACTATCACGAAGATTAGCAGGTAGACCACCGATAGGGTTCCTGTGATAAAAGGAAAGCATGTGTAGCGGCACAGTCAACAAAGTTAAAATTAATTAAGTGATACTGTAATAGTAATTTATGTGACTGCTATTACATATTGAAGGGCATTAAAATACGAGTGTGGGTTTCATAAAAGTAGAGTCTATAAATACTCGTTAAGCGCAGATGTCATTTGACTCATTTCCTCGTACAATTTAGATATCTTTGGATTGCTCTCGATAAGATGACGCTTCAGACTTGGAGCCTTAGAAAGTTCTTAGACTGAGGGTGTCTAAGTTATAGTCTCGTATCTGGCATAGAGTATGTATCTAGTTTCGTTAAAATGCAAGAACTAGTAGCGCCATCTAGTGACGAATAGAAGTACCTTACAAGATTTTTTTTTACGATTGGCTGACTTACTCACTGAACTCACCGAGTTAAACTTTATAAAGAAACCGCGGTGTATAGAGCCTCTAGTTTAGTTGCTGGTTTTGAAACATGGAAGAACTAGTAGCGCCATATACTGTCGAATAGCTGAACCACGCTGAACCGACTTACCCAGCGAGTTAAACTTTGTGAAGAAGGAAACGTTGCGAAAATTGAGCAGTGGGAAGACCAGCAGGGCCACATAGAAAGGCACCGTGGTGTGGAGCCCCCAGTAGCTGCTGTCGTGGGGTTCTGGGATCAGGAGGGAGCCGTTCACGCCGTCGTGCTTTGGGCAGAGCAGCGCTGTTGGGTAGGTCGCGTTCGGACTTGACAGGTCTGTGAAAAACAAAATTTATATACTGGTAATGTATGTACAGCCATAGAGTAACTTATATAATATAGCAACACCGCCTAAGAACTTTTTGAAGCTTAAGTCTAGGCAGAAACTGAACCCGTTTGCCATGCGCGCCGCCCATGACCCGAGGAGAGATAGGCATAGAGCTGGGACTTCACACAATGCTGTGCCTGTGAAGTGGGCACTCACACAGACCCAAGAGTAGACAAGGAGGAACCTCACACTATCCCCAGACAAAATAAACTACCTGCTAAATAATTGACAGTGAGGTATAGGAAGTTTGTGATGAGTATCCAGTACACCACATTGGCCCCTAACAGCACTAGCAGACAGAAGCCGTGAGCTACACGCGCTGCCCACGGCCCGAGGAGCGATGGGTGTAGAGCTGGGACTTCACACATTGTTGTGGCTGTGAAGTGGGCATTCACACAATCCCAAGAGTAGAGACAAGAAGGAACCTCACACTATCCGCAGACAAAACTTACCTGCTAAATAATTGACAGTGAAGTATAGGAAGTTTGTAATGAGTATCCAGTACACCACATTGGCTCCCAACAGCACTAGTAGACTGAAGGCGTGGGCCACGCGCGCCGCCCAAGGCCCGAGGAGGGCCAGGCATAGAGCTGGGACTTCACACGTCGATGTGCCTGTGAAACGGTTAAGCATCTTAATACTTGTTTTTCTTATTGGGATAGAACATTTTAAAACAAGAACCGCCTTTAGGTTACCTTCTAAATTACTTATGATGCTATGCTGAATGCTTACCATGTTGTGATTTCGAGTTCCCGATTTCGGCATAGTTGCATGCGCAGTTATCACAGAATATATACGATAAATACTCCATTATTAATAGTACCTTAGTTGTAATGTTAATGACCAATATTATGACCATATTAGCTAGGAATACACGCACAGATGTGCCCACCGGATTTGGCAGGCGAATATACCCGGCGGACAGATTCGTTCGTGCGCTATTCAGACGTGTCCGCAGACAAATTCGTGTTCAATTCGCGCCATACACGGTGGTTCATTCTTACCATGGTGTTTGTTAACTCTAAGCAATACGTATGCGGTGTAGAGGCACAACGCCGCCATCATCGCAACTAGAACCAGAGCTGCTGAAAGACCAGCTCGCTCCACTCCCCACGCCATGGTTAGCAATGATGAGCCCATTACTGTGTTCCATACTGAGAAACTAAAACAAATCACATAGGTAGGGTTATTGGCTTTTCTGATAACAAGTAAAGTTTGTTACGTAGTAAGTATAAGTATGAAACACAGCATTATTAGACTTAAAAATCGTAGAACTAAAAGCACATTCAAACTTTTTTAATAGGTAGTGTATTTTAATTTACGTATACTCATCACGCAGATACTGTAGATATTATAGTCGGCCACAGTCTTTAGCGCCAACCTAAAAATACCCAAAATGTAAGAGGAAATCGCACCTGCACTGCTACTCCTACTGGTAATTTTTCCTACTATATTTATATCTTTTGGTTAGGTACTCTCCGGCATCCCCGTCATGCATCTGTGGGGCGCCAGTACAAACCATCCAGCACATTATCGAGGATTGCCCCATTACCCGCTATGCAGATGGACCCCCTGAAGACTGACTGACAGACTGATCACCCTTAGCGACGAGGCCATCAAGTGGCTGACTGGTCTTAATCTTTACTTATAGTTGCTTTTGTTTCTGTTTATAATGTATGCCATACGATTAAATAAACTCTCCGGCAGATGGAACTACAGAGCTTCAAAAAGTTCTTAGACTGTGCAGACTGTGCTGCTCTATTATATAAGTTACTCTATGCATCTAATAAGCAATAATAGTGTTATATAATTTACATTAATATAAGTATTAATTTATACATTATAAAGCTCCCTTTAGTATACCAAAGAAAATATTTTCTAATAATTAATAATTACGATTGTTAAGAATACGTATGTATTTATATTATTTTTGTCAATTCAGTAGGTATGGAACTGTGAACTTACATTGTAACTAGAGAACTTTGTTTTATTGAGTCTACTTTGTTTGAATTTTCTGTTTTCTTCTTATATTCGTAAAGTGTGTTTGTAGGGTCCTGAAAATAAAGAATAATATTGTATAACCATAATAGTACAGAGGTAATAAATGTAATGTTTACAAAAACTTGTTCATCTAAGGTTGTAGCTAAGGGGGACATTATGGGGCAAAGCCCTACATATGCCCAATACCCATGTCCCTATCTAGTTATCTACCATCGGGTATGGCAGTAAAATTAGGCGCCCTACCTATTATTACCCAGTGCCCAGTGGCAATGTAGTGGTAATGGTAGGGCAGTGCCCTATCTTAATTGAACTCTGGCTTCGACCCTGGTTCATCCTCTTATTTAGGAAGGTATTAATTTCTTAAACTGTCGTGCTTGGAAGCAGCTGTAATGGGTAGCTAAAGTTTGTCAGTTGTATGTGCCGTTTTCACTCTCAACTGTTAATAAACCCCCGTGCTTATAGGTAAAAAAAATAGCTCACCGGGCTACGAGTGGCAAAGCTCTTATATGGCGGCTGGGCAGACCCCAGCAACGGAGCTGTCTCCAGCCTCGCCATCGCTTCCCTGAAGTTCCCTCCTGCCTCCACGCTCATGCTGCTGCCCGACCTGTGAATTAAGTTTACGAAGCGTGGTGAACTGAACCCTTAGTGTAAACGTTTCACTAGCGTAACGTAACGATTGCGTTTGCGTTAGGTCTTAATTTGTATGGGATTTTTAACACAGCACACCGAGCGGAACGTATCGGAAACTAAACCACCGAGTATCTATAGAAGTATCTCTACTCGGTGATTTAGTCTTCCATACGTTCCCCTTGGTGTGCTGTGTTAAGGCCGTTCCTCGATTCGGACAAGCCACGCCCATCTGTAAGAGACACGTTTATGGCTCCCGTGCACGTAAGAAAGAGATGTAGCGCTCTTAGGGATCAGACTTTTTGACCAAACTACGATAAATAAGCGAATCTATAAAGTTTTGTCTAATTTTGCTTCTGTGACTTTTTAGATAAACCAGAATACCATATTTTTTACTTAGTTATATTGCTTAATCTCTTATAGTTTACGTAAGCTGAGAAAAATAAGGGGAAAAAGTACCCAACTTCGGATTTTTTTTCTATCGAGGCAACTTTCAGCAATCGTGTTTCAGCTTGTGCCAAAAACAAGAGTATATAGTTAATAATATATATTCGAAAATAAATTCAGTCTCTTTTTCCGTTTAGTCACTAGAGCGTTTGAAAAAACCTATAATTTTTCAAAGTGGCCCCTTAAAAACCCCATACAAATTAAGACCTAACGCAAACGCAATCGTTACGTTACGTTAGTGAAACGATTACACTAAAGGTTCTGTAGGGGGCAGCACAGGACCCACCTACCCCTGTTTATTGGTGCAAAATGCTAAATCTTCGTTACTAAAGATATACTGCATAATTTTTTTTTTTTTTTTTCTTCTATGTTTAGAAAATCCAGACCCCGCGAGGGGTACGGGCGGCTGGATTCGTTTAATGCTATAATGGCTTATTTCTTATAAAAATTGGTGCAATGATATGATATACTGCATACTAGGCACAATCGCGAAAAATATGCATACACTTTTGCACCTTATTCCATTGTACAGTCGCCTTCAGATATACCGGAGCGGTCAGGTGGTCACAAATATCTGAACAACACCTCTATTGTAAAGGCAATAAAGTGCATGTTCAGATATTTTTGAGTACCCTGGCCGCTCCGATATATATGATGGCGACTGTAGGTCCAAAAAAAATTATACACATTTTTGACGTTGACACAAGTAGATACGCAAATACTTTAGTGCCTATATCTATCTACTTATGGATATCAATTCAGATAAGTACGTGTTTACGCACTAATTTGTGGATCAACAGAGATAAAACGTTATTTTGTTGACCCAATGTTAAGGTAAGTTTGTAAAAACCTTGGATTGTTTGCTATGTACGTAAAATGTAATATGTAAGCACAATGTAACAATAGCATTAAGGATTTAATAAATAAATTATATAATTATTATATATTATATGTAATAAGTACTTTGCTTTGCTTTTGCTTTTAGATACATATCGGCCGATAAATGAGATACATCACTGAGTTAATGTAAAAAATACGGAAAACAATTTAAAAAAATATGCCACAGGGGCAGTTTTTAGAAATAGATTTTTAGTTTTTAGTATTTTTAAGTTAGTTTTAATTGGTTTACATAAGGTTTTTATTAATATTTAGTTTTTAATTTAGTTTTAATATAAGTATATTTCTAAGTACCTAGTCTTAGTTGTGGTTCAATAAAGTATATCACTATCATAACGCGAAGTTAATTTGTTATTATTTTGATAACCATCAGGCAAGATTAATAAAAAAATGTTACCTGTAAACTTGTGAATGTAAATAGATATGAAAATTAAAACAATAAATGAGTAAGTACTTACGCGTGTGCGTATGATTGTTCCCTGTCGTCGATAAAATGTTCGTCGTCAGAAAGGTCTGAACCTCCGCTTCCAAATATTCTAGAACAAACCAAAAAAAAGGAAATGTATATTACCTACCTATTAAAATATATTTTTTTTCAGTTCATAGTAACCTCCGGAAGTAATTAAAATATTTACTATCACGTAAAAAAAGTTTCTCTTGCTTAAAACACTAGACTAACATTATTTACCATTCCGCAAATCCGGACTTAATTTAAACTTAACAAACGCCGCAAAATTTTGTTACAAAATATAGAATAAGTACTTTTAATTTCGCACTATTCATAAAGAATAACATTGAATTCGAAGAAACTTATTTATATACATCATATTGAAAATAAAAGTATGAAACTAAGTTTTTGCGTGATCTTCCCCGGAGCGATCGATCGAATGTGCAGAGACGAACATGTCAGCACATTATATCAGCATTGTTAATTTATATTAAGATGTATGTTTAATAAACATTAATGTTGCTATAGTTACGCAATTCTCTTTAGTCACTAATTTGAGGGATTTATTAGGCCAACTACAGTTTATGGACCAGAAATGGGTCAACGTTTTTACTTTTTAATTAAATAGTAACCAAAATATTGGGTACAGTCGCCATCAAATACTTACGAGTATATCGGAGCAGCCAAGGTACTCAAAACTCTATCGCCTTGACAATAGAGGCGTTGTTCAAATTTTTGATCACCGTGGCTCCTCCGATATATTTGATGGCCACTGTACTAATGGTACAATCAGTTGCAGAACTAGCTGTAAGCGACCGGGGTGTCCGAATGATCAGGCTAACCCCACACTTCTCTTCTCTGCGTCTTCCGAGCGTCGTCGTCGTCCGAGCGCCCGCGCAGTGTCGACGCGGAGTTGACGCGACGTCGCCGCGACGTCGCCCGAGCAGCGGCGTCTCACCAGCGTCGGCCTGACGTTAGCCTTATGACCGTTAAAAGATAACTCAAGGCAGACGCCAACAATAAAACCCTGTCAAGATAATTATGAACACTTCGCCCGCTTTAGCTTCCGCTGCTGACTTTAATCCATTACAGTCCCCGACGTCTCCGTAGTACCTGCTTTAGTATCAAAAGTGACCGATAAAGGATGACTCAAGGGTCTCAAGGCAGCCAGCCGTGGAGACGTCGCCGCCGACTGCCTTGATCCCGGGCTTTGGGTTCATTCCGAGTCAATACGTCATTCGTTATCCTTTTAAGTACATGTTGACAGTCATTTGTCTCGTGCAAAATTATCACTAAAGAGTTTTAATGGTGGATGGGCAGTAGGTCCACTTTTCGAATGAAAATGTCGCTTCTAATGCGCATAGGTACCTACTATTATGATAACCTTTGGAGTGGCAGGCTGGCGACCGTTATGTCATTTAAATTTGATTAATTGAAATAAAATTAAAATTCCAACAACTTATAAATGACTTATGCCACTTGAATACATAAACAAGTATTAGCCCTAGCCTTATAAAGAGCCCGACTGGGGAAGTACCCCCCACCTTACAGCAAACCACAGTCAATAGCACTAGACCCTACCACTACTCATAGTGTTGTGTTCCTGCTGGTGAATAAGGTTGCCAAAGATCTCAAAGTGTTGGAAAGGACCCAGTGTGTTGACAACGAGGGAGCCTCATTGTTCCTTTAGCCGTCAATATACAGTGAATCCTCCTTTTTGTAAAGGGTCGGCAACGCGCATGTGACACCTCTGGAGTAGCAAGCATCCATAGGCTTATTATTAAAACTCGCTTTTGCTTTCCATCAATTCAACTCTGCAGTAAATATTAGCATCCAATTTACCTTCTAAATCCTAAACCAACCCTCTAAATATAAACATATTCAGAATATCCTGATTAGACTTAAAATGGCAATAGCCGCAATATATGATCGTGAATCTATTCGTGTGACGATAAACAATAAGTAATTTGGTTTATAAATAACTTGTAATCAGATGAAACCCAGTTTCAACTTCTTATCTTTAAACAAAGACAATAAATAATACGGAGTGGAGGACTTCATGTGAAATTACGATTTCTCGTCACTGTTCTAGATGGCGTCACGTCATGTTAGGCGATTATCAGTATCACAGTGGCGCCGCAGCCGTATGCGGCGACGGTGTGTAAGTGTGACAGCGCTATACTCATGCAGAACGCTATCTTGCTCGCGCACCGGCACCGCATGCGGAAACCGCAGCAGTGTGAAAGTCTCCTTAACAATAAGAACCGTAATGCATACATACAATCACGCAGAGATCACGGATTTCCATTTGCTACGATCAATGCAGCAGAACGACTCTCCGTGAGCCACTTCTCGCCCCCGTGAAGAACGAGACGTGATGGGTGGCGAACCGCATCGCCGCCATGCGTGTGAGTGGACATTGCCGCATAATGCCGTCCCATTAGCTATGTCCCTGCACTGCCTAGCTAATATAGCAGCTGTACGCTGTACGAGTAGTCCAACTATGAACAAAAAAACTGAGCGGGCCGCGGGCAAAAACAACTGACGACGCGACCGAAATAGACATGATTAGACATGATAATAATTTTAAACAATAATTTTAAACATAAAAGAACCGACTTCACTTAGGATCCGCTATTCCAAGAGGAAGTGGCCGAGTTGCTGTAAAAAATAGTGTAATCACTATAGGTGTGCCTATAATAGTTGAAGAGTTCCCTCGATTTCTCCAGGATCCCATCATCAGACCCCGACTTGGTGACAAAGGGACCATCTAGGGGTTATACCTGTTCGATTAAAAATTTTTTTTGAAAATCGGTTCACAAATCACGGAGATATCGAGTAACATACATACAAAAAAAAAAAGATAATTAAAAATAAACAGTCGAATTGAGAACCTCTACCTTTTTTGAAGTCGGTTAAAAAAGAACCGACTTCACTTAGGATCCGCTATTCCAAGAGGAAGTGGCCTAGTTGCTGTAAAAAATAGTGAAATCGCTATAGGTGTGCCTATAATAGTTGAAGAGTTCCCTCGATTTCTCCAGGATCCCATCATCAGACCCCGACTTGGTGACAATGGGACCATCTAGGGGTTATACCTGTTCGATAAAATAAAAAAAATTGAAAATCGGTTCACAATTCACGGAGATATCGAGTAACATACATGCAAAAAAATTATAATAATGATAATGGCACCCTAGATTAGGTTTTTTATAATGTTTTTATTGTTTTTGTATGTTTTTTTGTATTTTTGTATTTTACTTTTGTAAAAATATTATAAAATAACTTAATCTAAGACAGAAAAGAAATAAAGGAAATATGATAATAATAAAAAATCTGTCGAATTGAGAACCTCCTCCTTTTTTGAAGTCGGTTAAAAAATATTTAAACAAAAAAAAGAACCGACTTCACTTAGGATCCGCTTTTCCAAGAGGATACTGAAATAACAACAACTATAGGTGTGCACATAATAGTTGAAGAGTTCCCTCGATTTCTCCAGGATCCCATCATCAGATCAGGACCTGGTGACAATGGGATCAACTGTGAAGTATACTCTATCAAACAAAAAAAGAAATTTCCAAATCGGTCCAGCCGTCTTCGAATCATCGGTGAACATACCTACAAAAAAAACAAAGATCCCGACGAATCTCCTTCGAAATCTTGAAGTCGGTTGATAAGGGGTGTACGTGCCACTGCGGTGCTACCGTTGCACGAAACATGCTTGGTACAGCGCTGCGTCCGGAGTTTGAATTGCGAACGTGAACTTTTATTTGTTCGAGATACCTAAACTGAGTCTGAAAGTACTGGTCTGAATGACCACCTTCCTTATTGGCTGTGTGCATGAGTGTGGTGCCATCTCTTGAGCAGGGGGTGAAAGGGTTTTTTTCTTTTTTATTAATAGCATATACTCCTTGCTTATATGAAATGTCACTGGCCGATTCACTATTTTGACAGTTGACCCTACTACCTACTAAAAATGTGATATTGACAAGCGCCCAATTTCTTGTTACATTGTACCTCAAAGCAAGCATTAACTAGAGCTGGCACACGTGTACCCCCGTATGGGATAGATATATAGATGCCCATAATCACTTCTACAGCATAAAACAGAACAATTTACCAATCTTTTCCTTAGCCGACACAACTTTCTAGGAAAACTAACAGCTTTTCTCGTAGCAATCACAGAAATTCTTGAAGAAATCGCGCATTATATCTGTTTGATACCCTCCACTGCTAGAAGTAACGCGTGGAGGGTAATAGAAACTATGACAAGGACCAACGATAATAGCACCTCTCTGCCGTATCTATTGAAAGTGTAATAAGACCATCCCGTTCTATCTTGGTATTATTAGTTCCGTGTCAGATCTATGGGTGGTATATCTATGCATTGTACCTACGCTGCGATCGTTCACATTACCCCCACCATGCACTTCGCACATAGCCAATAGAAACTATGCTAATAGCTAGAGTACTGTCGATTTTCCTCCAATTGACGTGATCCTTACCTATCTGTTGACATTTAATTATCGCCGCACTTTCTATTGATTTATGGCCGACAAGTAAACTACGACGTATGACGAAACCTTAATCGATATTTCGTCATCCAAAAGTTAACTTTAATTATAGATAGGGTTAAATCTACAGGGTGTCCAGTAAATAATGGATAACCTTCTAACCACCAATAGGCCACCTTAGGCTGGTCCAGAAAATCCACTTTAGGGTTTAGTAAAAGTCCCCTGGTTTTCGAGATTTTCACACTTGAACAAAATGTTAGTCTAAAAATATTTTGTTTGAATTAAGGCCTAATTTCAAAAAAATCTGTATGATTATGAATACACTTTAATATCAGTTAGTTAGAAGCACTATTTGAGACAATTTTTCAAAAAACAGAACGGAAAAATCATTACATTTCTCGTTACCACGATGATAACAGTCAAATAAGGAACCGAAAACTTAAAATTATGAAAAGTGTGAAAATCTCGAAAACCAGGGAACTTTTACTAAACCCTAAAGTGGATTTTCTGGACCAGCCTAAGGTGGCCTATTGTTGGTTAGAAGGTTATCCATTATTTACTGGACACCCTGTATGTCATTTGCTGATAGTTACATAAACGTAATAAAGTAAATAGGTAGGTAGGTACACTTATAGAGGTACTGTAGGTGGTGGTACCTTGGTCTTTCCCGACCACGGAACAATGGTGTTCCAGACCTTTGGGAGGCGTATGCGGAGCCGAAGCCAACGGCAGAGGCCCTTTCGACAATTTAATGAAAAGTGAGGGTATATGTGTTATACACTAAGCGGATGCTGCCCCTGCCCGTGTCATAGGACGCACGCAGAGACAGCACCCGCCATGGTGTAAGGAGTATTGAGAGTTAATGGAGTCTAAAATGTACTAGGCTATTTGAAAAAAAAAGTATGCACTAATAACTGGGCTATTGGATGAAGAACCGGACGTCTACCTAATAAAACGGTAGGTATCCAATTTTATTTCCGGCAGACGGTGACTCTCCCTCCGCAAGATGGGCCCCCATAAAAAGCGACATCAAAGATGGCTCAGTACCTTGGTTATTATTATACAGATAGGGGCGACAGAGACCTTCGGATTGAAAGACGGACGCTTGGAGGTGGTAAAACGACCGCCTTTCCATCCGAATTAAGATCTCGTCTTCTTTGGAACTTTTATAAGAATACAAATTACCAATCGCTTTTCGGTGAAGGAAAACATTGTGAGGAAATCGGACCTAATCCTAATAAGGCCTAGTTTCCAATTTATGTTGGAAGGTCAGATGGCAGTCGCTTTCGTATAAACTATTGCCTACTCCAATTCATGGGATTAGGTTGCCAAGCGGACCCCAGGCTCAATTGAGCCTTGGCAAAAGCCGGGACAAAATGCTAGGAGGAAGATGATGGCCGACTGCGACAAACTTCCTAAAGTTGAATTTAAACTTTCGTGAGACATATTAACACTATTATCACTGCATGCGGCTGTACGCACTTGTGTTTAGTCACTACGCGCGACATCTTTCGGAGAGCTTAGGTCTCCATCCTCAAGCACTACTTAAGAGTGCTAGGCGAACCGAGTCACGGCCCGACGTTACGGCGCCGCGCCATCGACATACTAAAGTTACTAACACTGAAAACTAACACTGCTATGTTCTCGTAGTTGGCAGAATTAACTTTTATTCAGGCGCTCATCATTACCTTTCATTCAGCAAAAATGTTTTATAAATAACAGTGAACAATGTTTCAGATTTTAAATATTATGAGGTTTACTTAGCCTAAGTAGTTAAGTTTATTTGAGACTAACCTAATGACTTTTCGAATTTCCTAAAAATAGATCGGTAGACTCGGTAGGTAATAGGTACCGTTTACGTTTCAAATCACGGGAATGAAATAAACAATTATAAAATAGGCATTAGAAAATCATTATTTACGTAACCTAAAGTTCCAATCAGGTATATCCGTGAACAAATATTAACTCCCATGGGAAAAAATAAATATCAAAAAACATTAAATATTTCAACGTCAAAATAAATAATAGTAGTAACCACCTTTTCAAAATCAAATGTCCGAGCTACTTTAATAAGACTGTAAATACATACTTAGGTGTGCCTGTTATATTTGAAGAGTTCCCTCGATTTCTCCAGGACCACATTATCAGATCCTGACCTGGTGACAATGGTCCAACTGTGATACTTCAAATACTCTTTCAAACAAAAAGAGATTTTTTCAAATCGACCCAGCTTCAAATAATCGCTGTACATATAAAAAATAATAGCTAAATTAAAGACCCCGACGAATTAAGAACCTCCTGCTTCGAAATCTTGAAGAAGGTTGAAAAAAGTACACTGACCCATAAGATACCTCAGTTAGAGATGAACCCCATGCCCCATAAATCCTAGACTAGTTTCAAAAACTCACTCAAAATGTTCATCAGACGCCACCGAATTCCCGGAGCTCTGCGAGTCTTGCCTCACGTTCCTAAACCCGTTTACTTTGACCATCACGTGTCCGAGCCCGCGGTCAGCGAAGCACTGATAAAAACTAACGTACAACCGGTACAACTTGAGATATCACTAGTTTAGTTAACAAATAGACTAAATTCTTGTAAGAATGGTACGGAGATAAGGCCTTTTGGAAGGAGGGCATGGAAAATGCGCATCTGAAAAGAGGCAATGACCTGTTGATGCTAGTCAAGTTATGTGATGTTTTAGATTTGAGCATATAATTGTTGCTCATCTTACCGTTAAGGATACGAGTAGGTAGTTACGATTTAGTGCTAAATTAAATAGAGATTGGGGAAAAAGTAAACTGGTATGACGAGGGTGAAGGTTCAGCTTTCTTCAACTGACTGTGTGACCAACTGTGTGACTATTGGACAACTATGTTGTAGATCTTGCAGAGATATACCTGTGGCCATACTATACTCACATTCACAAATCTTCGGGTGACAAGCAAAATTCACCAAGTACTACCACAAGTACATAGTCATAATGAACCATACTTGCAACATAAGAAGGTTGATTTTCGTTTATTTATTTTTTGTAATTAGTGAGTTTTGCTTGTCACCTGACGAGATGTTGTTTATCCAATAACTTAGGTACTTGATGATTACATTGAACCGTATTGCCTAGATAATAAGAGGGACTCTGACTGGTATCTCTATACGACTTAAACAATTGAGTGGTTAACGATAAATAATTATGGTCGGAATATTAAATAATACAGACTAGATAACAAAAACAATTATTTATTTTATTTACAATGAAAATAAATAAGTTATGCAGACTTAGTTACAACTATTAATTAAAATTAAAAAAAACTGTGCCTGCAAAGTTTAAAAGATTTAATGTAGTTTTAAAACTCTAGTATTTTATTAAGAAAATAAACTCAATCAAGAAATAGGTATTCATAAAAAAACGGCATATGAAACTATTTGAACAACTATGATTATGTATTTTATCAATGATCAAAACAATATGTGCCAGACAGGTGCCCAAGTTGAAATAAACATTAATTACTTACATAAATGAGATTAAAGTTTAACATATAACACTACAACTAAAATACTAGATAATCACTCCGTTTTAAACTATCATTACTACTTGCCTTCAATTTTTGGTCTAAAATTTTTCACACCCTAATTTAAGTACTAAATATTAAACATAATTTTAATTCTTAAAATGCAACAATATACAATCTTGAAGAAACAATATAACGAAAGATTTAGCTACTGAGTGACTTTAATTTATTATGGTGTTAATTTTGCAATTAATCAAGTCAAGAGAATAAAATAGAGTTATAAGTTATAACTTTCTTTGACTTATTGAGATAGATATCTCGCTCGCGCACCGGCGCCGCATGCTCAAACCGCAGCAGTGTAAAAGGCTAAAAGCCACCTTAGAGTGGCATACCATTGGCTCCCAGCAGATTAAGACAAAATAATTAGTTTTTTAAATTAATACAAAGTATTTCCAACAAAAGAAAAATGACACTAGTTGATGTTCCTATGGTACCCCGTACCCCAGAGGTACGGTCAGCTGCAACGAAAAAGGCCCCCGCTGCCATACAAACTTTGTATGCAGGGGGGGTCCTTTTCTCTGCAGCTGACTGTACAAAGGGCCTTCACAAGTTCACGCCACGTCTCTCGATCTCCAGCAGCGCTCCTAATGTCACTCCAGAATGATACTTACTACGTTACTATATGTTGCATTTGACTTGCAGTTTGATCAATTATAAAATTTGCGCAACTTCTAGACAGCTTAGTTTTTTTTTTACATTACATGTTGATCAATGTCATGCTGATTGATAAGTCCATCCTAACTATAACATTAATACTAATAGTGTGTTAAAACTAGGGCAAGCAATCCTGAAATCATAAGGAGCCCTATAGTTAGTTACCGTCAGATCCTCACAATGAAATCAAAGATTGCCTGCTCATTAACAGGGTACTACAATGGACCCTATTTCCCTAACATTGTATCTTCACCTCTGAAAATATGAATACATTTAATGTCTCAAAAACATGTATGCACTTTATTGGTAATAGAGTCGTAGGTACATATTTTTGTCACATTAAATGTAACCCTGTTTCAGACTAGACTGTAATGTACAAGAATGTTATTTGAATATTGGGTCTAAACAAATACCAGCTTAAAGATATATTTCTAGATGTTGAAACCCAAATATCTCATGCAGGCCTTATGTGCCTCGATCAGGTGGCCGCAGTTCTCCTCTCCCTTCTCCATGATGCTGGAAATAAAAATATCACCATTAATAACTACGGAATAAATTAAATTAATTTATAAATTCAGCTACAAATGTTGAAAAGAATTAAGTGCAGCTTTGGACAGTTGAGGCTATTGTAACTTTTTTTTTTGTGTGGAAACGGGACTTAGAGTGGGCCTCTAGCTGCCCGAGGAAGTGACGCCGGGGGGACTTTTGTAACTTTTTCTTCATAGAACATATCAAGTGGTCAAACCCGGTAAGTCTAAAAATTGGTTTTTGAAATTAGAACCGATATGTGACTTAAGTAGAGATCTTATTACGATTAAAAAGCATCTCAAGTTATCTGGTTTGACGTTCACCCTTGATATTTTAGTCCACAGTATTAATATTAATATTGCTGTAGTGACAGGCAGCCAAAATAATGTCGTTGTGGACAAGTGTAATATATAAGTTGATTATTTACCCGAATTGAGATAAGTCGTTAATGAAAAAGTATTAGTAAGCATTTAATTATCCATTCGAATTGAACGTATAGACAGCAACAAGGAAGTGCAAAATTACTTTCAATTCAACCTACAATTTCATGTAAATTTTTTTTTTTTTCAAGAATACAGGTTAAAATAAATATAAGTTATTTGTTAATAAATAGATTTCGAAAATTCACGTGATTGCGTAATAAATCTCGAGAAAAATACCGAACATAACCTTACCAAGCATCTCGCACTTTCTTCGTTTCTGGGCAGGCACAACACGGTTTCAACTTCTTTTCGACCGCTGCTGGGGCCGGTGCCTCAGGCATTTTAGCTTCCACTGCTTTTGCGTTGGCACTTCCCATTTTGTAGCAATTATTTGGATTGAATTAACAAAAGTGATGCAATATAAGTTTATTGAAAATCCACACGACCTTCTCGTCTCGTCCTTTCTGTCACTGTCAAAAGTGTCAAATTCAAGGTCATTGGTATTGACTAGTGGGTTTATGAGGTTAGCTAGGTTGAAATTTGTATTATATAGGATTTACAATATTATGTCTTATCACGGACAGTCAAAGATAATAGATAAATAAATTAAATATTTACTGGTTTATTTTATTAAATATTTATTTTATGTACTTAATTTACGTTCCTTTTAAGTTTACATTCTTACTAGATTAAAAAAATGTAAGGTATCTCTACAAACGCTTTTGTAATTATAGGGTCAAAACACACCTAGCGGAATTAAGCAAATTCATAGACAATATGTCTATGGTAGCGGAAATATGTCTATGGTAGCTGATTTTTTGTATGGTAGCCATTGACAAATTTCCGCTACCATAGACAAAATTAAGCATTTTGTCTATGAATTGGCTTAATTCCGCGAGGAATTCCGCTAGGTCTGTTTTGACCCATAAGCGGTATTAGACATTGCAACCTGCAGGGCCCAATATGTCAGTTTGGAAGGTGTAATTAAAGGTTGGGCAAAGAGGTAGGGTCCGTAGGGAGCTAAAGGAGGGGAGGGAGAGGCAGGGTACACAACAGATTGGGCCCTGCAGGTTGCAATGTCTAATACCGCTTTAAATGGCTGGCAGAAGTATAGATCTTAAAAGCCTGTTACACTTGTCCTAGTTAGCTTCCTAAATGAGTTAGTTTCTAAATTTAGACAAGTGTAACCGCATTTAGCAATAAGCATCCTAAAAAGTAACCTAGTTAGGAAGCTAGGATGGTCACGAACAAACTTAAAGAGTTAGCATCCTAATTAGGACAAGTGTGACTGGGAGATATATTTAGGATCCTAATTAGGATGCTAGTTAGGATACTAAAAAAAGTAAAGTGTAACAGGCTTTTTAATACTCTATGATAAGGTTTGAAATGAAGCATCCTGAAATATACAAGAGGCCAGTTTTATAAAGCTACAAGTTACAAATGTTATAATTTACAAGCGGAACTCTCTTTCTAACCCTATGTGTTAGAAAGAGACTTCCGCTCGTAAATTGTAACTTGTAGCTTTATAAAACTGGCCTAATGATCCTTTTAAGGGTATAATTAGTATCATATTCTAATTATGAAATAGTAAGAAAAAAAAATTTCTCGCGAAAAAAGTTTTGGTTTTGTATGGAGGGTTGGCCAGCAGCGTCCAAAATTTTTTCTCCTACTTTTTCTTATTCGCACTACGATGCCAATTATGCCCTTAAACGGATCACCAGTATTTTTGTTACACCCTGTATATCATGTGCTACAAAATTAAAACTAAATTAAAAAAATATTAAAGATTTAAACGTTTGTTTTTTAATTATCACGGAGGTATTTTCAATTTCGTTAATTGAATTGGTTATTTAACCTATTTTATTCACTTCCTACCACACTCACATCATAAAGAAATTAATGGTAAATTCAACATCGCCTTTTGGCTTGTCATGACATCGCTAATTCTTTGGCAAACAAGCGGTGCATTATGAAAGCACCGTGTCTCCTCATGCATGTGATCCAAGTCAAAAGGTTTACTTCAGACGATTACGAGTACATTCGAAATAAAACTAGTTATTATCACTTTTGTACTGACTACTGGTTAAACTTGAACAGCAACATTCATAGAAAGAGACAGCACGCATATCGTTACGGCGGCATGGTGTAGGTGTAGCTGAGAATGATACAAATTTGCAGTTCAATGCAAACACTGAAAGTGAGCGCCAGTGCCCGTTTTTAAAAAGTTTGGGAAAGTGAATGGCATTGGATTTTGAATAATTTTGGCGGTGAAACTTTACGCGTGAGGTGAGGTGATTGTTCATTTTTAACCGACTTCAATTCCATTGAGGAAGGAGGTTCTGCATTCGGTTTGGTGTTTTTTTTTTTATTTCTTAATTATATTTAAGACTGCATATACGTAGGTACGTTATTTGTTATTTTATTATGGTTGAATATCTACTTTATAATAGACGCGGAAAAGCAAGAAGATACCTACCTGAATTAATGATGATGAGAATTGTTTAATTTTTATTTCATCATCATCATCATCTCAGCCATAAGACGTGGACTGCTGAACATAGGCCTCCCCTTTGGACCTCCATAAGTATCGGTCGGAAGCGACTTGCATCCAGCGTCTTCCGGCGACCTTTATAAGGTCGTCTGTCCATCTTGTGGGTGGACGTCCTACGCTGCGCTTGCTAGTCCGTGGTCTCCACTCGAGCCATTTTCGACCCCATCGGCCATTTACCATAAATTAAAACAAGGTACCTACCTATAGTAGTTTCTTGGGTTACCTACCTACTTTATTTTTTACATGAAAACAAGAAGTAGGTTCAAGGTACCTGTTAATGAGTTTCGCTGCAAATGTGAAAAATATCCTTGACTTTTGTTGATTGACATGGCCCATAAAAAACATAGGTAAGATGGGTAAGTATAGCTAAGTATAAAAAAGTATTGATGTAGGTACCTAACACTTTTCTCAATTATTCGCTTGTATACATTTTGTACGTTATATATACCTACCTACACTTAAGTTATGCTAGGATTGCTAATTACGAGTAACTATGGCTTAGACATGTTAGATTTTTTGAGTTATTATTACACACGATGTTTACATTTGCGAGGAAAAAATTTAGTTTTATAAGACAAAAATTTCATGCAATCTACTAATACTATAAATACTATAATGTCCATAACTCCTTTAGCGACTCAGACTTTTCTATAACTCCCGCTAAGTACGCCTGCGTGTAATGCACTTTATGAGCAAATGTGGCGAAAATGATCTCTATAGTTAACTTTCGGGTAGGTAGTGTAGGTACAGAAAAAACAGCTTTTGTTATTCAACTACCTATATTAGGTATAACCCAAATATACCAGTATTTCTGCACCTTTTCCGCCAATCGCGACCTAGGTATGTTTCGAACATAACCAAATCGCCCCCAAAAACCCGTTCACGTTCAGTTGTTACATCGTCGTGCGTAACGTGTTACGTAACGATCCGACGACGATTAACGTTTACGTGTCGTAATCGTAGGAGGTCGATGACCTCTTTATGTGTAGGTTGCGTTTCTTGCGAGCACCCTTAAATGTGTGTCAGAGCAGAGACTAGTGAATAATAATGATTGTCAATGTTTATAAGCAAGAGCTATTTTTGAGTTTCGAGCGCTCGACTCTGACATTTTAAATTCTGTCAGAAATTATTAAACTCTGACCAGAAATTATGACAATGCGCCATGTCGCATGCTGCAATTTCATTGGAACTAAATTTTTCATACTAAACTGAACTGTCACCATATACATGAGAAAAAAGCACCCTTTGGACGATGGTCATATATTTCTGGTCATGCAGGCTTTAAATGGTATTTTAGAAATATACAGGATGTTTTTTTAAATATCTAGCAATTGTGAGAGGTGATTATAGGTAAGTCATACTGAACAATTTAAGTCGCTCTCAACTAGATGGCGTTAAATACTTGCAGCCTCAAAAAGTTCTTAATAGTTAAATTTTATTATTTCCTGTACTGGTTTTGTTTTTGAGGTGTTCAATAAAGAGTATTTGTATTGTATTGTATTCTTAGACTAATGGCCGTCTATTATATCTTTAAGTCTAATATGCTCCTATGGTAGGTCTCAAACTATCCCCTCCCCTACCTTCCTTCTTACCTAAACCTATTATTTTGATTAACAACTTAAGGTTCATATTTTTTTTTTACAGAAACGCGGCCCCCAATGGCGTGCACAACAATCAAGTCCTTCCTAACTTGTCTCCGCATTTTCATAGACAAGATGGTCGACTTTTTCTTCGGCCTGTACTGGGACGGCAAGAAGCAGTCCATTCCTGACCTGAGCAAGAAACATGCGTTTTTGGCTGAGAGCACTGTGACCCTGGCCAGGAAGATTAGGGAAAAACAACTCAAGTCGGAGGATTTAGTGAGGGCTGTCATTGAGAGGATAAAAGAGGTATTTTTTTTGACAAACGTATTAATATATGTAAGCGGACATCGTAGCACGCTTGCAACTTTGCAACTCGAGATGTGCCACATGCGCATTATCGACTGGTTATACGTTAGTAAAGTACGTGGCTATCGGCGGCGGCGAATCCATTCGAACTCTATTCTCACCAGCATGCCTAATTCTCAGATTGGCAGTAGCAGATAGTAGCTTTTCCTTCAGAAATATCAAATTTGCTCTGGCTTACCTATGAATATTTCTGACACGCCGCCACTCGACAACATAATCGGGAAAAATGAAGTGTTTTGTTTGATTTTGCAACATTCTGCTAGAACCTTGAAGTTTAGCTTCGAGTAGGTAAATTATCATTATTTGCTTGACTTTTTTGGCATGTCATGAAGATGTCATGCATTAGAACTGACATGTGACATCTACAACAATACTACTTAGCATTTTTGTTTACAAGTCCATTAAAAGTTGAGACTCTGCTAAAATTCTGCTGCTGGTATATACTTATTTCGATATTAAAAAATTTCAAAATGCCACAAGTGAGACTAATATTATATTACAATATATTTCATACATTATTCATTTCGGCTCATAAAAATAGCGTAATTTCACCCTGTACAAACAGCAACACACTTAACTGCAATGGCCATCAGTAGACCTTATGCCGTTGCAATAGGGATTACAAATGGTCAGTTAACAGTGTTGGCGATGGTACATCTAAGTCCTAAGCCTACCTTGAATTGTACCATCGGCTTCAAAAATATGTTACACTTTTGGACCTTATTACAAAGGAGTAAGGTGCAAAAGTGTAAACATATTTTGGTATCAACCCTACATACGTATGTGTATGTGCTAAAGAACCCAATGATCGAATCTGGCTTGTTACCGCGAAACTTGAAAATTGATGTTTCGTTATCTGCATCTCTTTCTATCGAAAGTAAGTGCGAGAGAGCGATCAGTTCAAAATTACGGCGTTTGGGATAGCGCCGCTGCAGTCTAGTTCCCCCGATTCTTAGCACTTCCAATACCTATTCATCATTAACACGAGTACCTACCTACACGTAATACAATGTTTTCCGGTTTTCAGGTGAACCCTGTAATAAATGCTATAACGGAGGATCGATTCGAGGCAGCTCTAGAAGAAGCCAGAGAGGTGGACAATCTCATAGCCGTCGGTCTTTCTGACGATGTTGCGGCCAAGAAGCCCTTCCTAGGTTTGTATGGTTTTGGTCTCATTTTATGAGCCAGATGTATGTAGACATTTTATGAGCTAGACATGTCCATGCATGTGACCGCATCTTTACCTATATGTGGTTAAGAGTATTTTGTATTAATGACCACAATTTTGATACTGCCGAAAATTAAGTGGGGTTGGGGACCAGTCTCGGACTATGTAAGTCAAAACCATTAGGCTCCGATCCCTCAACTTTAATCTGTCTATGTGACCTCCAACGCACAGATCGTCTCAGATTCGTCAATACGGCGCTATAGAGACCTATCTTTAGACGCACCCGTATCCGATTCCCGTCTTAAATTGACCGATCTGCCCGCCGGGAATATCGCCAGACATCCTGTGAAGATTATGTTAACATCTTCGCATTCTAAAGAAATCGAATAAAATGTTTCTCAATTTTTCTACGCGACTAAGTTAATCTAGGTACCTATTTTCGCAGGAGTTCCATTCACGGCCAAGGAGAGCCAGGCGATGAAAGGTTTCCGCTACACCCTGGGCCTGTGGTCTCGACGGGAGCTCAGGGCTGATGAGGACAGCGAAGCCATAGCTCTGCTAAAAGCAGCCGGGGCCATTCCAGTCGCTCTTACTAACCTGCCGGAACTGCTGCTCTGGTAAGTTGACAGGTACACACAGGTTGGACGTCACATGTTGACATGGACAGGTTGATCTATATCCGCAGGAGTCCCATTCACGGCCAAGGAGAGCCAGGCCATGAAAGGATTCCGCTACACCCTGGGCCTGTGGTCTCGACGGAAGCTCAGGGCTGATGAAGACAGCGAAGCCATAGCTCTGCTGAAACCTGCCGGGGTCATCCCGGTTGCTCTTACTAACCTGCCGGAACTACTGCTCTGGTAGGTAAGTCGAAGTTGGCACAGAATATGAAGAATGCTAGGATGATAAATCCTATATTTCATTCAATAATAATTACTTAGTCCACAAATATTCAAATCCGCATCGCAGGCTTCGCCAGGAGGATACAATAACAGGTCAGGTAAGGTAGAATGATTGAGGATCTACACATGTCAATAACCGAGTAGGTACCTACTTATGTGACTTGAGCTCAGAGCTGATGAAGATAGATGGGAGATGGGATAGTTTTCTTAACACACCTTTGCTAAAGCTTTTGATTCTATAATACTCGTATGTTGTGGAAATTTCCGCCTTATCTTATTCGTTAGTAAAAACATCTCAACACACAAACATCGAAAACAAATGACAACAAACACATCATTTATTTAAACTACCCATTTATCTTGCACAATATGGTATTCAACACAAACTGATATAAGATATTTTACGTCACACAACAAGACACAGTTTTGCTATCCATAAGGAATGCCTTAAAATCTAGGAACTGATATTATTTTACGTAACGAGTCTGCTGCCAGTTACACGTATACCCTCGAATGAGCTTTACATAATTTTCCTCTTCTCCTCAGGCCAGAGACCCGTAACCCCGTATACGGGATGACGAACAACCCCCATCACACTGGTCGGACACCAGGAGGCTCCAGCGGAGCTGAGGCAGCCCTTACTGCAAGTTATGCCACTCCTATCAGTTTGTGTAAGCATATTTTTCCTAGTTATAGCAGTGGTGACCACAGAACTCGGTAACTACCGTCTTGCCTTAAATACAAACTGTAATTAAGCAGTTTTCCTTTACCAGTGAATCCTCCTTTTTGTAAAGTGTAGGCAACGCGGATGTGACCCTGGAGTTGCAGGCGTCCATAGGCATACGGTAACTGCTTACCATCAGGCGGGCCGTATGCTTGTGTGCCACCGCCGTGGTATAAAAAAACCACAGAGAGAAAATCAAAAAACCTTTTGTTTCGACTTGCCTGCAAATATTTTTAATGTGTTGTCACTGATAGTTATAGACATCTGGAAATGGGAAAAACTCAGGGGAAAATCCTGAACTACAGAGCACCGAACTTCTACACCTTTAATTTCCTAACTATAAATTACTAATTATTAGTAAATTGGCAACTAACAAAACTAAAATGCGATGGATATTAACTACCTACATATGTCGTTTCTTTCAAGGTTCTGATCTGGGAGGTTCCACCCGTATGCCAGCTTTCTACTGCGGCTTGTTCGGGCACCACACCACTGCAGGAACTACAAACATCAGAGGTTTGTATTTCAATAATTTTATTGCCCATTTTATACTCTTATATTATAACAGTATCCCTAAGTGATTCTGGTGGGAAGTGAAAATACACATAGCAAAGCCTTTAGATGTTGGCCAATGCCCAATAAAGCGATAAGGCTATCAATATTCAGGAATTACAGATGGATGGCTCTGAGGGAGACCTCGTGGCAATTTTTTCTGTCAAATTACCTACGACATATTTACGACGTCGGACGGTCGGACTGGTCATATAATCGAGGTGATTTTGACGCGGGCTGGTTATGATTCAGTCTCAGGCCCCGAACTTATGGGGAGCCACCAGGGCTCTTTTGGCCCATTCCGATCCTGACGATATTTATAGTGAATTTATAGTTTAACGTTGATTGAAGACTAATGCTAACTTTTTCCATTGTATTCCAGGAGTGATGTTCCATAAAGGCGATGAAGAGTCCATGTTCAGCCTGGGTTTCATCACGAAGCATGTCGAGGATCTGGCTCCGTTGACTAAAGTCATCGCGGGGGACAAGGCTCCACTTCTAAAGTTAGATCGCAATATTGATATTAAGGTAAATTCAAACAAGTATCTGCCTTGCGTTACTCCGAGTATTTTGCTAACTTTATAATAAAAAATTCGATGCGTTTTTAGGGAACCTCATTCTAAATCTCATTCAATCGTTCTATAATTAAACCACAGAATCAATAGTGACTAAGACCACATTTTTTTTTGTATTTCAGGACATAAAGTTCTACTATTTGGAAACATCGAACGATTGCCGAGTGAGCTCAATAAGGCCGGAGCTCAGGGAAGCTATGACTAAGTGAGTGAAGAGTATTACAAATCTGTACATTTACTTACCTACTCATAGGCTCGTAACCTCATTTCTCAAGCTGCTTTACCTCGTTCAAAGGCATTATTTATTTATTAAGTCTACCCAAAGCATACATATATGCGCTAAGTGCATCCTGTGGTAAACGTTTTAAATTTCTCCTAGTTCAACTGCCTAATAACGTGCCACTCTAGCCAACAACTATCAATCCCGTTTCTGAGTCTGTACATAATCCTCTTTAACATTTAGAATAGTAATACCTAAGTTTTTATAATGTTTTATCTTACAGTGCAGTATCAAAGATCAGCAAAGAAGTGTCGCCAGAGAACAGCCCGCAGCCCTACCACCACGAGGGCTTCGACCACATGTACCAGCTCTGGTCGTACTGGATGAGCAAGGAGCCCCACAACTTCGCCAGCCTGTTTAACAATAACAAGAGTGAGGCTAACGGCTTTGTGGAGTTCTTGAGATGGGTAAATATTACTTTATGACATGTGTATATAATGGATGTCAAATAAATACTTAATATAATTTTAGACCCTATTATAATGGAGAAAGATAGAAAGTGTAAACGTATTTTTGACGTCGACTGTGTCAGATGAGCAAGGACTTGAGAACTCGTCATTTTTTCTCAAAAGGAGTCGTTACAATTTGGTGCCATGACCAGGATTAAATATAATTAAATTAATGAGGTGTCAAACAACTTGTATTTTTGGCCTGGTACAATTATGACATCATATTTTAAACCCTATTATCAAGAAGAAGGATATTTGTATATATTCAAAAAATCCATAGTCGAGTTGCACTTAGGCACTCTACACACTTGATCTGAATTCATTAAATCATAGAAAATTGTCTATGGTGGCTGACGTTTTGTATGGAGACCATAGACAAATTTCCGCAATCATAGACAATTGATGAATTCAGATCAGTGCCTTACTGTTAGATTACCGTTGAACAGTTTCTCTCACGACTGTGTTTTGAACCTTTAAATATGAAAAATAAGTTTACAAGTTTTACAACTGAAAAACATTTTTAATAATTATTTTGATTTGTTTATTTTAAGTAGTCACATTACTATAATATAAATTATAAACTTATATAGAATGCAGAAGACGCTGGTTCGACCCCAGCCTTGGGCACCAGAAGCAGGTCACTTTTTCCTTTTGGTATATGACATCTACCTACATAGGTTTATAAAATAAGTTTATCCTATAAAAGCTTTATATTTGTAGATGTTTTGCCTGAGCAAGCACGGTTTGTCGTCGGTCATTCGGCTGCTGGAAACCCAAGTCATGCCGCTGCATCCCAACTGGGCTGAAAATCTGACCAAACAATGGAAGGAAGATCTTTTGGTAAGTTGTTGCTCAATGGTAATATGTTATATTTATTTATTTAAACTTTATTGCACATATAATTTACAAACGACGGACTTAATGCCTTAAGGTATTCTCTACCGGTCATCCACTGGGCTAAGAAGAGAAATGTTTGGTTCAGACTTTATGAAAGCATGTATTGAAAAGATGTATTGTATTGTTTTCGAACATGCATTTATCTACCCACCGGGGTTGCGTTTTATAAAGCTACAATTTTACCAGTAAGAAAGAGACATTTAGGGAAAATGTGATTCGTAGTTTTATAAAATACGGCAGTAGGTAGTCCTCTACCTCGAATCCAAAAGAAAAGCTCGAAAAGCGTGCAAAAAAGACTTCCATCGTGCATCCACCTCTTTCTTACTTGTGATTTGCAGTAACATTGGAAAAAAAACTATCTTTTTCACCTCAGCAGTTCGAACAAGCCTACTTTCCTCACTCTCTGGAGTGACGAAAGCGCGACTTTCATCACTCCAGGGAGTGACGAAAGTTGCGACTTTCCTCACTCCAGTGAGTGAAATTTTGTTTCTAGAAGCTTTTCGTCATAAAGATGATGCCTTTCATTCAGGAATGTAAATAAATGTGTTTTTTTTTAACTTTAATATGTTCTCACTACTGAGGTGAAAAGTTGTATGTGTCACACGAGAGAAAAGTTTTTTTACATCTCGTGTTCTTGAGATCCCTCGCCACGCTCAAGATTCAAACTTAGAATCACTCGCTTCGCTCGTGATTCAATTATAGAATCTTTCGCTTACTCGGGACTCAAAATCAACACTCGCAAGAAAAACCAACTTTCCTCTCTTGTTGCACAAATAACTATTACATTTAATTGAGTATTAGGTACTGAAAAATCATACGTCCCGAGCGGTAATCATGCCACTCCAGTGTCTCCAGGTACTCATGTACATACAATGTTTTAAGTAAACTCGACAATTCGACCCTTTTACACTATTCCTTGACCCACGAAAATTAAATAAATACTTGTGTTATTTTTTAGAGTAAACTGGGCGACAACGGAGTCCTACTCATGCCGAGCGCGCCCCACGCAGCTCCCCACCACTATTCCTGCTTTTTGCGCCCCTACAACTTCTCCTACTGGGCCTCCGTCAACGTCTTGAAGTGCCCTGCTACTCAGGTAAGGCGCAACACACATTTAGCGGAATTCTGCCAACCATAGACAATTTTCATGATGAATGAATGAATGTGATGAACTCTATACAAAAATTCAAAACCCATAGACAATTTTAACTAAATATCTCAAAGCAAGCATTAGTGTCACCACATACCTAGCGGTTTTCCTCGCGGAATTACCGGAAGTAGCGGAAATTCATAGACAAATTAAGCATTTTGTCTATGAATTTCCGCTACTTCCGGTAATTTGTCTATGGCTTCCATACAAAAAATCTGCTACCATAGACAAATTTCCGCTACCATAGACAAATTTCCGCTACTTCCGGTAATTCCGCGAGGAAAACCGCTAGGTGTGTGGCGACCCTTAACTAGAGACCGCACACGTGTACCCCCGTATGGGATAGATATATAGATGCCCATAATCACTTCTACAGCATAAAGCAGAACAATTTACCAATCTTTTCCTTAGCCGACAAGCCGACACAACTTTCTAGGAAAACTAACAGCTTTTCTCGTAGCAATCACAGAAATTCTTGAAGAAATCGCGCATTATATCTGTTTGTTACCCTCCACTGCTAGAAGTAACGCGTGGAGGGTAATAGAAACTATGACAAGGACCAACGATAATAGCACCTCTCTGCCGTATCTATTGAAAGTGTAATAAGACCATCCCGTTCTATCTTGGTATTATTAGTTCCGTGTCAGATCTATGGGTGGTACTTATATCTATGCTAAATATAATTGTTTATGATCGTCTAGGAATTCCGCTGAGATCTAATCTGAGTTCCGCACTTGTGTTGTGTCTCTAAATATGTTTTTTTTTTCTAAGTTGTGGATAGTAGCAGAAACAGTGGCGAAGCGAGAATGCATATAATTTTAAACAAAAAAAAACCGACTTCACTTAGGATCCGCTATTCTAAGAGGAAAGTGGCCGAGTTGCTGTAAAAAATAGTGAAATCACTGTGCCTATAAAAGTTGAAGAGATTGATTTCTCCAGGATTCCATCATCAGACCCCGACTTGGTGACAATGGGACCATCTAGGGGTTATAACCGTTCGATTAAATAAATAATGATTGGAAAATCGGTTCACATTCATCGGTTTTGTATGTATATGTTACTCGATATCTCAGTGAATCGAACGGGTATATCCCCTAGATGGTCCCATTGTCACCAAGTCGGGGTCTGATGATGGGATCCTGGAAAAATCGAGGGAACTCTTCAACTATTATATTAGGCACACCTATAGTGATTTCACTATTTTTTACAGCAACTCGGCCACTTCCTCCTAGAATAGCGGATCCTAAGTGAAGTCGGTTATTTTTTTGTTTTCATACGCTTTGATTTTCTTGACCATTATTACCTCGTGTTAAGTTCATAAATACCTCGCCCGCTTACTTACTTTTGCTGCTGATTGGACAAGAATTGCAAATACCTACTAACCTTCAACTTGGTATCTAATAGTGTAGCCAACGTTAGTCGGTACTTATTTGTAAAATGAGCAATGACACGCCATATAATTATACCTACTGTATTGTGTGTACTTTGGACCTCTTTAAAATATGCGATTGCCGCAAGACATGAAAATCACTCAATCATCGCAAAAAAATCTTGGAAAAATTATATCACTTATTTCCCGTGCTATCCGTTTTTGTCAAACCTAAAATAACACGAGTTTCTTTCTTCCCTTCTTCAAAAATATACCAACTACGATCATTCCTGTGCAAGAATATTGTTTATCTAGACGACGGCTGCGCTGTGCTGTTTATTGAAGAATTAACTGAAGAAAATGTCATGTCATATACGATTGTTTGATTTATATACCATTTAAGAGTCGCCGACGCTCGTGTGAACTCGTGTCCCCATACAAACGTAGTTCAGCTCTCATTTTAAAACGACATGCTTTAGAACCACGAAATTTGGCATGGCCATTCTAGCAGTACAGATCTATGTCGGTAATTCGTTTTCGTTGCTAAAAATTGTAATACAAAGAAAATATAGCAAAAATAAGTTTTGTATGTAAATCTGTATCTGGCTGTATTACAATTTTTTGCAACGAAAATGAATTACCGACATAGATCTGTACTACTAGAATGCCCATGCCGAATTTCGTGGTTCTAAAGCATGTCGTTTTAAAATGAGAGCTATACTACGTTTGTATGGGAACGCGAGCGTCCTGGCGACTCTTAAAAATCGAATTTGTCCACAGGTACCCCTGGGCGTGAACGGCCAGGGTCTCCCTATCGGTATCCAAGTGGTAGCTGCTCCATACAACGACGCGCTGTGTCTCTCCGTTGCCAAGTATTTGGAGAAGGAATTCGGTGGAGCAGTCATGCCGTGCAAAGCTCAATAAAAAATAGTCTAGCTGACTATTGTAAATAAAAAATGGTGCAATACTTTTCAATAAAACTTTTGTGTGAAAAGGTGTAATAAAATGTTATCATGATGTTTGTTGTATTTGAGAAAAAATCGTGCTTGTTGGGTTGTGGTTATATGGAAAAAATGATTGTTCGGTATTTTTTGATTTGTAATTGTTCTCATATTTGGTAGGGATTTTATTGAATTAGTAATAAGTCTGAATCTCATTGTTGGTGCTAAGTACCTACTTATGTTTTTATACCCTACGTTAAGTATAATATATATTAAAATATATAAGTTTTATTATTGTTTCCAATGAAATAACCCCTCAGTCCCCTCACATAAAAACAAATCGAGGATAAATCGAGGTTATAAAAAAGTAATATCAATATTAAATTAAAGAACCTTGCAACCTGCAGGGCCCAATCTGTTGTGTACTCTGCCCTCCCTCCCCTCCTTCAGCTCCCTATACGGGTCGCCACACACCTAGCGGTTTTCCTCGCGGAATTACCGGAAGTAGCGGAAATTCATAGACAAATTAAGCATTTTGTCTATGAATTTCCTCTACTTCCGGTAATTTGTCTATGGCTTCCATACAAAAAATCTGCTACCATAGACGAATTTCCACTACCATAGACAAATTTCCGCTACTTCCGGTAATTCCGCGAGGAAAACCGCTAGGTGTGTGGCGACCCTACTACGGGCCCTACCTTTAATGGGGTTGGCAACTGTCAACGGTTTGGCCAGATGGCGCCAGCATAGCTAGGTCCCTTTCACTAGCTTTGTTGTATGGGATTTGGCTTAAAAGCTAGCCCATCCAGGTCAAAAAAAATTAAAAAAAAACGTGATTTTGACACTATTTGTAGGACTGACAGGGACCCAGCTATGCTGTCGCCATCTGTAAATACTTTCGACCGGCCAACCCCATTACACCTTCCAACCTGACAGATTGGGCCCTGCAGGTTGCAATGTCTAATACCGCTTTAACGCAGAAATGAAACAGGTTTTAGGGTCGCCACACACCTAGCGGTTTTCCTCGCGGAATTACCGGAAGTAGCGGAAATTCATAGACAAATTAAGCATTTTGTCTATGAATTTCCGCTACTTCCGGTAATTTGTCTATGGCTTCCATACAAAAAATCTGCTACCATAGACAAATTTCCGCTACCATAGACAAATTTCCGCTACTTCCGGTAATTCCGCGAGGAAAACCGCTAGGTGTGTGGCGACCCTTATATTCCACTGACGTTACGTTAGCATTACGGACGTCCAAAGAGTAAAGTAAGTATGTTACGGACGTCAATGCACTGCAATACGGACCGAACTAATGTTGCGTTGTCAGTTGTCACTTGTACCTTGTCCTGTCAAACGTGTCAAACAAAAAGTGCTTTTACCTATAATGTTAACTTTCTTTTTAAAGTTTTAGTTTAAAATTTATTCAGATAGTTCATATAAATCATTTGCATAATAACTTTCTTGTGTGATCGAACGGATAATGTGTACGAACAAGATTAACAAAGGAATCAAAGAAAAAGTAAGTATACAATCGGAATATAGGAAGCCGGATTTTTATTTATTTACCATACCAGTCCATCCTTGACTAGGGAATGCAATCTCGCGAGATTGGGGTTCAGGCGAGATCTCGCGAGTTTGTGAATATCAATACCGCGAGATCTCGCCAATTTCGAGATCTCGCGAGATTGGCGGTTTTGTATGTTTGTTCTTGCAAATAATCGCAATATTTGAATACATTAGGAGAAAAAAAGAGTAAGTGTAAGGCCTGAGTGGACGCTCGTGGCGGGGCGTGCAGCGGGGCGTGCAGCGGGGCGTGCAGCGGGGCGTGCAGCGGGGCGGGCGAGCGTCCATACACTTTGTGCAGCGTCGACTCAGGACACCACTACGAGTGTCCTTTGTTTGACATGCACGCCGCCCGCCCCGCCCCGCTGCACGCCCCGCCACGAGCGTCCACTCAGGCCTTACACTTAGAGGTGTTATGATATACCTAAACATTTATTTTAACATATTATTTTTATAAACTTTTACGTAATGACGCATATAAAGCTCATAATGTCATTATTACTGACAGTGTCTGGACCGCCTAACTGATCCTGGCTGTAAAACAGGAGGTTCGAACCATAGTTAAAAACCTGAATTCAGGGCATTTATTTGAGTTTGAATGTTTGTTCTTGCGTATCTGTAATATTTTCAATGTATTCATCTAATAGTTGCGCGTCGTCTAGTACTCACAAAAAAGTACGCAGTAAGCTATTGAGCTTACATTTAGGTAGACTTCAATTAAATTTCAATTTCTTTTATTCAGAGACCAACTTGGATCATTATTGTTAGTACAAATAGTACTTAAAATAAATTGTTGATGATTTGTGTACAGTCAGCCAAAAAAGTGGTCTACCACTTTTCGACTCTATCTATTCATCGAGCCGAAAACTTTCTTGGCTGACTGTACGATAATTTCATAATATTTATTGCTAACTTAGCACGGTCCATTTGACGATTTTATGTCTGCTACACATGGCGGCGTGTCAATAGAACACGATTCCTGTTGGCTTGCCTAATTTTCAGGCACCTCAGCAGTTTTCTTCGCTTCAAATTAGACGTTTTTATGCTCGAGCGCAATCTCGTTAAACTCGCGAGATCTCGCCCATTTTTCGACCGAGATCAGTCTCGCCAAAAAAGGCCGAGATCTCGCAAAAACGAGATCTCGCAAGAACGAGATTGCATTCCCTATCCTTGACCTATACCTTTACCGGAATTACATTACAAGTTTATAAGTAGTATAGTAAAATATTTGTGTTGGATATGAAGGTAGTTTTGTTTGAACGATGCATTAAAAGTTTCTTTGGTTTTGCGTAGGTACCTAACGTTTTTACTCGATGTAAATTACCTACCTATAATACCTATTCGTTATGAATAATTGATGAATACTCATAATTACACATTGTACTTTGACTCGGCACTACGAACAGGTTTGTGTAAAATAAAGTTATCAGCAGTGATCACAGATTTTCCACCATTTTTGGTGCAGTGCTAGGATTGTTATTATTTAAGGCTATTACATTGTTAAACCAAGTATCAAATAAAATAAAAGCCATTTAGAACTAAGTAGTAAGGTCAAAAAAAAAACGTCATTGCAGTGCGGTTTTGTTGTAAAATGTATGATCACTGATTATCAGTGATTATTTAGTTACCACTTCAGGCTTTTAATTAAAAATAAAAGGACAACGTGTTTGTCTTTTATTTCATATATTCCAACATCAATCCTTCTGGGTTCGTGTTGTCATTTTTAAATAACATAAAGCCTGGAAATGTGACATTTCTATACTTGAATAATATTTGAGGTCATTCACTCCCCATGGCATGATGGCAATCAAATCCCTGATTACTGAATTTTTTTGACCAGGGCTTGTAACCGGAATTTTTCTCCATAGTAAAAAAAACCGTTTTTTTTTCGTTCCTTTCGTTACTGCTTTATACTCAATCGAAGAATCCTATAATATGAAGTGAAAACATAAATACAATATTGGGTTTTACATAAAAACCATAAAATATATTGGATCATTTCAGGGTTTTTTGCTTTAACTGGTTACAAGCCCTGTTTTTGAATGAGACTCAAGTACCTTTGAGTGATAATAATGATGATATTGATGATACATTGCAGTTGAATCACCACAGAAACAATTAATGTTTCATATGTACCAAATCAAAGCATCATTGCAACTCTGCGACATTTGAAGTAAGATTTATTTTCTTAATAATCTTATTTTTGTAGTTTTCACATAAGATGGCTTAAAAGGTCAGAAAAAAAAACTGGACTTTGACACTACTGGTAGGATGAGTAAAACCTATTTACCTAGCGCCATGAACTGAATTGAATAATCCCATGTAATCATCTTGTATTTCTTCCAGAAACCCAATAAAACCGCCAAAATACTCAAAGGCATGGCATTCAACATGTTGAAGCATGTGTTCCTCTTCTTCCGCTACTACTTGGACCTGTTAATAGATGTTGTCTTTGCATTCATCTGGGACGGAGAACGCCAGGCCATTCCGGACTTGGAAGCAAGGCATGCTATGTTGGCGGAGAGTGCGGTGGAGCTAGCTAAGAGGATCAGGAGTAAGACGTTGAAGTCGGAGGATTTGGTGCGAGCTTGCGTCGAGAGGATACAAGCTGTGAGTTTGTTGATAGTATGATAAACGTGTACAGAGTATTGTTTTGTTCAATGTGTAATTTTTCACCAGATGGTCTTTTCGGAAGATCAGCGCTCGCTTACGCTAGCAACATGCTGAGAAGAGACCATTTCGTGACACTTGTCTCACCTATGTTCTGTTTTTTGTAGGGTTTGTGCGAGAGGAGAGAGATTTTTCGGGGTAAATAATAGGAACTCATACATTCTGTGGGGCTTTCTCTTTCCGCACAGACTGTGCCTGTATTATTTGTAATTTATTTGTTCTTTTGCTAATGTCACAAATAAAGATATTTATATTAGTGTGTACACATGTAACATGCGCCCAATAGCCTCCTAGTGACTCTGCTCTGCCTGCATCAGGCCCTGTGTGTTGATCATTTGGTATTGTGCCTTTACGCCAAAAATTTTAGTGCCAAATTTCACTTGCCAACCAACTTTTCGCAGAACTTTATTTGGCCGAATAACTTTTAGCAAATAATTATTTTACAACCATTTGATTTCCCAACCCCATAATTGAGAAATGAAAATTACCTTCTAGGCCGGGTTAGGTTAGGTTGGATTACATAAAGTTAGGAAATCAAATTCTGCCAAATGAAACTTCTGCGAAAAGTTGGTTGGCAAGTGAAATTCGGTAATACAATTTTCGGCGAAAAGGCAGAGAACTTCATCATTTACATTTGTTTTTTCTATCCGCTTATGGTACAGTACAGTACCATATGATATATTGTTTGATTTAAATTTAAAAATGTATTGTATGAGTATATAAGTAATTAATATTTTAAAGTCTTCATTCAATAAGTTCAAAGTTCAAATTAATAAACAGATGAACTAATGCTGAACTAATGTTTACTTAAAAAATATAATTATTTTGTAAAAATATTTTTAATGAGTGAACAAAATAAAAAAAGTATGGTTTTAGGTAAATCCAGTATTGAATGCTGTTGTGGACCAGAGGTTCGAAGAGGCGTTAAAGGAAGCGCGTGAAATTGACAAGCAGATAGAAAATGGCCTCCCAGATCAGTATTTTGAGCAGAAACCTTTCCTAGGTAAGATAAGATAAGGTAAGATTGGTAAAATTTTAAAAAATTTCTAAATCAGGAAGATTTTTAGGCATTCCCGAAAATCTGTACTGGGATTAAACCCTGCAGAGGGTTTCCCATGGGACTACAGTAGTGGGGTTCCTCAAAAAAGGAGTATACAGAATTCTAAAGGGTCAACAACACGCAAGTGTCTGAAGTTTGGCGTCTATAGGCTGCGGTAGCTGCTTATCTTCAGGCGGCCCGTATGCTTGTTTATCACCGTTGTGGTATAAAAAAAACTACCAGCCTTAATAAAAGGATGTTAGCAACTGAGTCTAGTAGATAAACTATTTCAATGATGAAAAGATTTTATGTATCAGTAATTAGAAAGGTGCCAAACCTTCCATAATGCGTAATCAACAATGCACCTGCATTAAATGCCAGTTGTATCATAAAATTCTCATTTAGTAGCAATAATTGCAGTGTGTGCGTGTTTCAATCTCGTCCATTAATGACATCTCGACCTTTCACTTTCCCGACGTTTCTATTAGAGCGTTCCGCTGCTTCACTCGAGAATAAACTAAACTTACGATAAACTTTCTAGTCGACCTAGTCGTGAGATAGCCGGGCGTCCATAGAGCTCGACTCCCACAGGCTTGCCATTTTAAGATAACGTTTTACTCGATAGTGTGGAAACATAGATCGGATTACGTTCTTAAACATCGATTAGGCGCCATTCATTTATTACGTAAGACGATTTAGGCGATGGAGGGGGGTCGATCCTATCTTACTTTTTTCTCACGAGGGGTGAAAGGATTTTTAAATATAGATGGATTTACTGAAGATGTCAAAAATGTATGAAATGTTCATAACATAAAACTTTAAAAAAGCGCGATATTAGCAATGTTGGTAAATGCCTTGTGATTTTCTAGCAAAAGCGTCGTCAGTCGTTAATCATATTTCAATAAGTAAAGTGACAACGTCAAAATTCGCCGCTATTGACAGCCTACTTGTGCCTCTTAGGCACTGGTCCCACCGCGAGCTAGTAAGCTATGAGCTATCGGCTATAAACACGAACAAAAGATAAGCACTCCCGTGTAAATAAAAGAGACACGGCGACATTTATAGTTACTCGCCCAGCGGTGAGCTATAAATATAGCCGTGTCTCTTTTATTTACACGGGAGTGCTTATCTTTTGTTCGTGTTTATAGCCGATAGCTCATAGCTTACTAGCTCGCGGTGGGACCAGTGCCTTACTGGAAAACGTCATCATTTTAACTTAACTAACTAAACTACTAGTATTGTAACTTTGTATTTTCTCTAGGCGTCCCATTCACGGCTAAAGAGAGTCATGCCGTGGCCGGTCTACTGCACACACTCGGCATCACACACCGGGCCAACGTGCGGGCCACAGAAGACGCGGAGTGCGTACGCCTGTTGAAGGCAGCCGGCGCCATCGCTGTGGCCGTCACTAACGTGCCCGAGATTAACAAATGGTGAGATATGTATGTAGCTGTACACACCGGGACACGTGCGGGCCACAGAGGACGCGGAGTGCGTCCGCCTGTTGAAGGCAGCCGGCGCCATCGCTGTGGCCGTCACTAATGTGCCCGAGATTAACAAATGGTGAGATATGTATGTAGCTGTACACACCGGGACACGTGCGGGCCACAGAGGACGCGGAGTGCGTCCGCCTGTTGAAGGCAGCCGGCGCCATCGCTGTGGCCGTCACTAATGTGCCCGAGATTAACAAATGGTAAGATATGTATGTAGCTGTACACACCGGGACACGTGCGGGCCACGGAGGACGCGGAGTGCGTCCGCCTGATGAAGGCAGCCGGCGGGAGTTTTGTTGTCAACCGACTACAAAATTTCGAAGGAGGAGGTTATCAATTCGTCGGGATCTTTGTTTTATGTTCACCGATTATTCGAAGACGGCTGGACCAATTTGAAGAATTCTTTTTTTGTTAGAAAGAGTATACTTCACAGTTGGTCCCATTGTCACCAGGACTAGATCTGATGATGGGATCCTGGAGAAATCGCGACTCTTCAACTATTATAGGCACACCTATAATGATTTCACTATTTATTACAGCAACTTGGTCATTTCCTCTTGGAAAAGCGGCTAAGTGAAGTCGGTTATTTTTATGTTTTAAATTTTTGTTTATCTTTTTATGTATGTTTATCAATCACTGGAAGACGGCTGGACCGATTTGGATTTTTTTTAAAGAGTACTTTACAGTTGGTCTCATTGTCGTCAGGTCAGGATCTTATGATGGGATCCTGGAGAAATCTAGGGAACTCTTCAACTATTATAGGGACACCTATAGTGATTTGGGTATTTTTGACAGTATCTCGGGCATTTTCTTTTGGGAAAGTGGAGGCTAAGTGAAGTCGGTTCTTTTTTGTTTAGAATTATATTGTAACCAGTCGTACATTTTTTGCAGGCAGGAGACCCGCAACATGGTGCTAGGACAGACCCGCAACCCGTACCACACGGGGCGCACGGTCGGGGGCTCCAGCGGCGGCGAGGCAGCCCTACACGCCGCACTCGCCTCGCCCATCTCCCTCTGTGAGTAACATATATAGCCGGTCATTGATATATCTTCATTTTTCATTATACACGAGGAATAGTAATGGGCCTACAATAGATCCTTGAGGTACTCCCATCTCTACCGCTATCTCAGACGATATGAATTCATTTATTATAGAGGTTTGATTTCGTTCTACTAAATATAATTCAGTATTAACTAGTTAAAATCCTTTTATGCCATAAAAGTTAAGAATTCTAATGAGAGAGCTGTGTTTACACAATCAAAAGCCTTAGCATGGTCACAAAACACTACAATGCCTTACGTGCTCGCTTTACCCCTCACCCTCTGGGGACCTTACCGACCGGCAGGAACACAACACTATGAGTAGGGCGACTGAGTTCATAACGCTGTCTCCTTTTCTCTTGCCGTGGCGGTGCAATTGTGAAAGAGAAGTTTTATGACTTCAGTCGCCACTTAATTCTGCGGATACTATAGTGCTATTTGGCTGTGGTTTTCTGTAAAATAGAGCTACTTCCCCAGTCGGGCTCTGTTGAAAATGTTAGCGAGATTCGCTGAGTTGTGGCCTAGTTTTTGGACGGAGTTTAAGGACATAATACCCAGGTCCAAAGTTTCCTGTAATTATAAGTAGTTTGTGTGTCGTAATTAGAGTGTATGTTGCAGGTTCTGATATCGGTGGTTCGACGCGCATGCCGGCTTTCTACTGCGGTCTGTTCGCGCTCAACCCCACCGCCGGGTACACCAGCCTCAAAGGTAAACTACAGTAGGTTGTATTTCATGAAAGAACCATACATATGTATAGAAGTATTCGAATTGGAAACAGATCTTCCGTTGACTGTAAGGTCAGTTGGTCCCTACACGGCCTTAACTAAATAATTTAGGCGTCTTTCACACTGCTGCGGTTTCCGCATGTGGCGCCGTTAGCCGATAGCGTTCTGCCTGTGTATAGCGCTGTCACGCTTGCACACCGTCGCCGCATGCGGTTGCGGCGCCAGTGTGATAATCGCTTTACACTTCAGTTGTCGACAGTTTGGCCTCTTCTCAATACAACAATAGTTATTTGTGCAACAAGAGAGGAAAGTTGGTTTTTCTTGCGAGTGTTGATTTTGAGTCCCGAGTAAGCGAAAGATTCTATAATTGAATCACGTGCGAAGCGAGTGATTCTAAGTTTAAATCTTGAGCGTAGCGAGGGATCTCAAGAACACGAGATGTAAAAAAACTTTCCTCTCGTGTGACACATAGAACTTTTCACCTCAGTAGTGAGAACATATTAAAGTTAAAAAAACACATTTATTTACATTCCCGAATGAAAGGCATCATCATTATGACGAAAAGCTTCTAGAAACAAAATTTTACTCCCTGGAGTGAGGAAAGTCGCAACTTTCGTCACTCCCTGGAGTGATGAAAGTCGCGCTTTCGTCACTCCAGGGAGTGAGGAAAGTAGGCTTGTTCGAACTGCTGAGGTGAAAAATCATATTTCCGTTTGCTCGACATAGCTTTAGGAAGATTTTGAACAAGGATGATATTGCCCCTTCTAATGGCATTTCCGTGACTAGATCTCCTGTATGGGTGCTTACCTAGCTAATTTGCCTAGCAAGTTAACTTCTACAAGAACCTATATATTTAAAAACTTACTACCTCAGGTTCTGCGCTGCGCACCGGGTCAGACCCGACGATGGCTTCCATCGGGTTCATCAGCAAGCATGTGGAGGACCTCGCGCCGCTCACCAAGATAGTCGCAGCTGACAAGGCCAAGGAACTTGGCCTGGACAGACAAGTAGACCTGAAGGTATTGCTTGATTTTCTTTTCAACCGACTTCAGGATTTCAAGGAGGAGGTTCTCAATTCGTCGGGATCTTTGTTTTTGCTCGTTTTTTTTTTATAGTGTGGCAAACCAAAAAGCGCAGTAACAGTCAGAGTAACATGCTATACCCATCCCGTTTCAGTAGTGAGAGTACTAGCATTAGAAAAAGACAGTATGATTTTCCCTGTCTATGCTTGAAGTGGAACAAACTCGTGCCAAACTATATGTATCACCGATTATTCGAAGAGGGCTGATCCGATTTGGAAAATTTATTTTTTTGTTTGAAAGAGTATACTTCACAGTTGGTGGTCCTTGGTGGATCTGATGATGGGATCCTGGAGAAGTCGAGGGAACTCTTCAAATATTATAGGTACACCTGAGTCTTGTTGAATATTTTTTACAGTAGCTCGGGCGTTTTGCTTTTTGAATGGTGGAGGTTAAGTGAAGTCGGTTCTTTATTGTTTAATAATTTTTTTTATAATTATTTATTATATTTACAGGATATTAAGGTGTACTACGTGGAAACGGCTCAAGACCTGCGCGTGAGTCCCATCAGCAAGGAGCTTCGGGAGGCCATGAACAAGTAAGTAAACGGATTCCTATTTCGGAGCAAACTTAACACTAGCTCTACGCTCGTAGCGCATAGCCAGGTACTCCTCGTATGTAGCGCGTAGTAGCTACGAACGGAGAACCCGACAGTTGGGTTCTCGGTGCTGAATGTGTAAAACGAAAATTTTTGTTAATTTCGTAATAATTGTAAAAAGGTAATTATAGCGAAACTTTTCAGAGGGCCTAAAGCGAATGTCGAAAAACGAAATTTCGTTATTTCTCACTCTATCGCACTTGCTAATTCGAGTGAGAGACGCGATTTTCGAGTCACGCTGGCGCCGGTGAATGAGACAGCGTTATACACATGAAGAGCGCTATCTTGCTCGCACACTGTCCGCATTTCTAAATGTTTTTTTATGGCAGTAAAGCCTTATTGATAATCGACAATGTACCTTTGACTTGAAAACGTATTAAGAAAATCTTATCTATCTTTTCAGAGTAGTAACAAAACTGTCCGAGGTCACCCGCGTAACGGCGTCAGCACCGCAGCCATACTACCACCGAGGGTTCGACCACATGTTCGCTCTATGGAGGCACGGCATGAGCAAGGAGACCGAGAACTTTCCACGAATGCTGACCAATAACCAGGGGGAGGCCCATGGACTGACGGAGTTAGCGAAGAAGGTACCTTTTATCATTTTTGAGGCTCATCAACAAAATGAGGCGAAGAATAATATACATAATAACGAAGAATAATAAACAGGCCCGAGAATTTTAAGACCTAATTATGTACCGTTGCACACAATAGTTTTTCTACGAGTGCTTAAAATAGGCAAGCCGGTAAGGATTGAGTTCGAGGAATGGCCATAGAGATAGAGGCAGCATCTATACAATGGAGTATCTTGAATGTTCTGGCGGATTGTGCCGGCGCCCGCCTCGTCTACAGAGAACATCCTTATAACAACGTTTATAAAATTTTGAATATACCTGTCAGTCATCTTATTGGCAAATTAGAATGCAGGAGTAGAAAAACGGATTTTAATGTCAACGATATAATTTAGATTGGGCTTTAATCTGTATTTTATATGTAAAAAAGTAAAAGTACTTGAATATAATAGTAGTTTATGTAACTGTTACGTAGGTAATAGGGGTCCTTAAACACGAGTGTGGTTTTATGAACCGAACGAAGTGAGTTTCATAATAAGATCACACGAGTGTTTTAAGGCCTAATTACCAGAGCTCGGATTTTTCACGGCAAAACAAAACACTAGCGTAATTTAGCCAGTGCTTGAAATATTATTTTATCGATATCGATAATTCAGAACTAGAAGAAATAAAAGTCACCAAATAAAATTAATATGTAATAAAACTAATAAAAACATTTGTATAAAGTTACTATATATTAGAAACAGACGCAATTTCTTCTTCAAAATCTACGTCAGTACACACAGCAGCACAAGACATTTTATTTGGGTAATAGTGATAGGAGTAGATGATCATTATCTTTTCAACATTCTCTGGGAGTAAACAGTTGCGTTTATCACTATAAATCCATTTATGTACACTAAATGTACGTTCAACTTCAGTTGACGTCAAGGGAGCAAATTTATAGAATTCATTATCAGTTCGGGTAATATTTTAGGTGTACCATCGAATAAAAAAAGAAAAAATGTACTGAGGCAATACCTGTCATATACTCTAGTAAGACTCGATAGGTGTCGATAAAATAATATTTCAAGCACTGGCTAAATTACGCTAGTGTTTTGTTTTGCCGTGAAAAATCCGAGCTCTGCTAATTACGTACAGTTGCATACACTGCTTAATGTACACACATAATTATAAACCTGAAATGATGATTGAATGGCTGCCATTGCACGGCGGTCGGGAGGCGCGTGCCGGCGGGCGGGGCCCACCCGGATTTTCATAATGATATCGAATTTTTGCTTATTATTTGATAATAATAACATCGTTACAGATAAGACATTTGTTCTAACTACTAACGAAACAATCTATTTTTCTCCAATGTGCTCGGAAATTTTCAGCTTACTGTAGCAAAATGAGTACGTGAAGTTCTTCATTTTTCACCAAAACGAATTAAAAAAAAATAAAAATCATTATTTACCTGTTTTAGCGGCCGTGAAGTAATTTGTCAACGCCATAAATATGTATACACTTTTGCACCTTACTCCATTGTAATAAGGTTCAAAGTGTATACATATTTTAGGCGTTGACTAGTAAAATCCATTACTGTATTGTTTTTTACCTTTTAAACTTTTCATCCGACTAAGAAATATCATTTCAAACAGCCAATACTTAAGCAACGTTTATACACCGTCTGAACGGCAATCCCTTCAAACTGTAGGATAGAGCGAGATAGTTAGATCAAAAACCTTGGTTGTCTCGTTCTTTGTCATAGCACCGCGTCTGATCGTTCGAATGAGGCTTAATACAATCATAGACAAAACAACTATTTTTAAGGTTTAATCTTGTATCCTTTGCATAAAAGGAGCATATTTAATACTGTCTTAAATAGCTTTTGACGAAAATTTCTTTTTAAATATTATTTGAATGAAAATTGGCAGTATACATAGTTCTTAATACTTTAAAAAAAAATTATAGAGGGAAGCTAATTCATGACATTGAACGCTAATAACAGTAATAACGTAACCAAAATCTGTAATTTATTTCATTTACTTTACTTTATTTCCTCGCACTTTTAGAGAAAAGCACTATATATGCCTCGGCGGGAATAGAAATTCGTGGACTCGTCTTATTTTTTCGGACTCAGCTGCGCTTCGTCCGAAAAAATCGCTCATCCACGAATTTTCCTTTCCCGTCCTCTGCAATAATGTACTATTATGGTGGTCATAACGTGCGGTTTTTGAACGCATCATGGAGGGTTTATGATATGGGTGTAGATAAACTGACTTTAATATTAATTGACTGGTTACAGTTAATCGGCACATCGCCTTACACCCTGGCGGCCATTATGAAGTTGCTGGATGAACAAGTGTTGCCACCAGTCAATGCTGAGTGGGCGGAAGCGCTCACAGCCAAGATGGTCGAAGATCTTACGGTAAACAAACATTATCATACATGTTCACTGTATAAACACCCATTATCTAACATTATTCGTCTAACAAGTAACTCCCAATTGTACATTGTGTATCAAGGGTGGTAAACAAGAATCTACTAACAAGTGTGAATTGAAGCCCGAAGCCGAAGGCGAGGGCTTAATTCACACGAGTTCGTAATTCCTGTACCGCCCGTGGTACACACAATGATTTTCATCACACTTGTGAGGAAAAATAAACAAAATTCTCCTTAATTTGGTACTTTTATTGCGTAGCAATAAGTGGCAGTTTAGTGTTGGTATGGTATCGTGGCCGCGCCCCGCCCCGCCCCCCGCGAGTGCCCGCCGGCCCCGCGCGCCGAGCAACAGAGATGTAACGTGCATTACCTGTGCGCCCTAGGTCGTAATGAAGGATCTACGGTTCGCAACGCTTGCGTGTAACAACAGCGTTTACGAGCAAGTGTGATGAAATAGTAGATTGTATTACAAGGGAGCAAAATGACTTATTCCGGTCGAGGGTAGCGTGTTGAATCCCGAACTAAGCGAAGGATTCCAGATTAGAATCCCGAGCGTAGTGAGGGATTCAAGTGACCCGAGATCGAAATATTTTTTCTACCGCGTAGTACACTCTACTTTTCACTCATTCTTTGAGAAAAACAACAACAAAGGTACTAAACTAGCTATCTGCTAGAAAGAGAAGTTATATAATGTTGTCTCATTTTAATCAGTTACAAAGACAAGGAAAATTTAATAAAATGCAAAGGGATTAAAAGTCACTCCCTATAAATGGGCAACAAATAACCCTTTTTCGAATAGTAGGGGTGAAAAGGAACTTTCTGGTCATGTTATAGAGCGTAAGCGAAGTGAAATTCTTACAGACAACTTTGGATACAACAGTACGAGTACTGTCAGCTGGCTACTGGGACCTCCGTGCATTTCGATAGCTTTTTGGTTTTTAGAGTTTGTTCCGCGATAACTTAAGTTAAGTTTTTTTGATCTTAAGAAATTTTACGGGGTTCAGTAGCAGATATACATATATACTTTGAGAGTTCGTATATGAACAGGATCGAGCAAGAGGTCATGGAGCTAGAAGGCTCGGAAAAATCATCATACGGGTCTCGTTATAGTGGTCGTCTCGTTTGCAAGGAAATCGCAACTGCTCAGTTCGGGGCGGACTGCTAGTATATTAGATACGTACTTAACCCCCTTATTCATAAACGTCTACTAAAATTAAGAGGCTTCTGATAATCGTTTGTCCCTTTCCGTCCAACTTATGTGAGGGAAAGGGACAAACGATTACCATCAATCTCTTTAGTTGATGAATAAGGCTTAATTGTTTTGTTGATTTCCAGACGGTGTTGGGCGATTCTGGGGTTCTGCTGTTTCCGTCGGCGCCCATGGTGGCTCCCTACCACTACTCACTACTGATCCGTCCCTTCAATTTCTCGTATTGGGGCATCCTCAACGCGATCAAGTTCCCAGCTGCACAGGTACTATTAAAATTAGTTTTCTCTAATGTGCTCGGAAATTTTCAGCTTACTGTAGCAAAATGAGTACGTGAAGTTCTTCATTTTTTACCAAAACGAATTTAAAAAAATAAAAATCATTATTTACCTGTTTTAGCGGCCGTGAAGTAATTTGTCAACGCCATAAATATGTATACACTTTTGCACCTTACTCCATTGTAATAAGGTTCAAAGTGTATACATATTTTAGGCGTTGACTAGTAAAATCCATTACTGTATTGTTTTTTACCTTTTAAACTTTTCATCCGACTAAGAAATGCCATTTCAAACAGCCAATACTTAAGCGACGTCTATACACCGTCTGAACGGCAATCCCTTCAAACTGTAGGATAGAGCGAGATAGTTAGATCAAAAACCTTGGTTGTCTCGTTCTTTGTCATAGCACCGCGTCTGATCGTGCGAATGAGGCTTAATACAATCATAGACAAAACAACTATTTTTAAGGTTTAATCTTGTATCTGTTGCATAAAAGGAGTATATTTAATACTGTCTTAAATAGCTTTTGACGAAAATTTCTTTTTAAATATTATTTGAATGAAAATTGGCAGTATACATAGTTCTTAATACTTAAAAAAAAAATTATAGAGGGAAGCTAATTCATGACATTGAACGCTAATAACGTAACCAAAATCTGTAATTTATTTCATTTACTTTACTTTATTTCCTCGCACTTTTAGAGAAAAGCACTATATATGCCTCGGCGGGAATAGAAATTCGTGGATTCGTCTTATTTTTTCGGACTCAGCTGCGCTTCGTCCGAAAAAATCGCTCATCCACGAATTTCCCTTTCCCGTCCTCTGCAATAATGTACTATTATTCCGTCCCGTTCTTCTTCACGGGGACGAGAAGTGGCTCACGGAGAGCCGTTTTGCTGCATTGATCGTAGCAAATGGAAATCCCCTTTTGGGATATAGACGTGATTGTATGAATGTATGTATGTATGTATGTATGTATGTAGTTTATTCCGCCTTTTTCTTACTGTTTACAAATTAAGCTTAACACAAATTTTTATTCCTAATTTATTTGACTGAATCGAAAGGATTCATTCATAAATTACGTTACATTAATTTTATGATTTTGGGCCCTTTTTCCCTACTTCCTCCTTGTCTGATATTGTATTGTTTGTGTCTTAGAGCTTTAAACCAAGAGGAGTGGCCATTGACAGGCGTTCCTCTCTGCCGAAAATGTATAACCAGCGGTCATACTCATTGTATGGACTGACGTTTATTTGACGTGGCTATTTTGACGTTTCGCATACATTAGAAGTTCCCCTCCCCGCAAAAAACGGCAGACTTTTTCCGATAGAAATGAGAGCGCGTGTCGCATCCGGTTGGTTTAATAATCAAAGGTTTGTGTATTCAGTCTCCCCGGTGTGATCTCACATATTCACAAGCTTTAATTTAAGTGTCAAATGAAAACAACAGTTTAAGTTTTGACTGCCAAGCATCGGACGGAAAAATCGTGCGTTCAGCGCGAAGCAAATCAGTTATATTTAGGACGTGATATCACGTTCTGGCGCTGAGAGGATGACTTTCTGTGCGCGTGATTTGACCGCCATAAAGGGTAAAAATGATAAATATTTTGCACATAATTAGTGTTGATGAAATCAACATAAAAAAGTAAAAACCCATATTCCGATTAGATTGAGCTTTATTTTCTGTAAAAAAAAACAATAATACTTGCACAATAATTTGATACGTGACGTCACTCACAACATTTGGGACTCCCCCGCACTCCTTATAACAATTTGTCACATTTTGTTAACCCCCTCCCTTTCCCCTAATGTGTGACGTAATGATTCCGAGGCCAAAACATAAGAAAAACCGAATCAAAATTGGAAACCTTCCTTGATTATGAACCTACTTGTTATCACTCCAGGTGCCACTGGGTCTGAACTCGGACGGGATCCCTCTCGGCATACAGGTGGTGGCGGCGCCGCGGCAGGAGCGCCTGTGCCTGGCGGTGGCCGCGCACCTCCGGGACCTGTTCGGGGGCTACCGGCCTCCCTGCAGGCTCCTCAACTAAACATTCCACATGGCTGCCACACTAGAGGTTATATTTTTAACCTTCGTGCCTTCCAATAACGTGCATTGTAAGATGGGAACATTACAAATCCGTTTCCCTGCATTTAAAATTAATGTTAATGTTTTACATCAAAAAAGTTATTACTAGACTGATTTTTTTACTCTTATGGGATGGTGCAAATATTTAAGTATTAATCATTAAATCATATATTTTATAATTAGTATTCATTTATCAAAATTATTATCCTCATACTGTTTTACAACGTCATCGTCATTACAAGTTGTTGTTATATAGTTATTTGTGCAACAAGAGAGGAAAGTTGGTTTTTCTTGCGAGTGTTGAATTTGAGTCCCGAGTAGTCGAAAGATTCTATAATTGAATCACGAGCGAAGCGAGTGATTCTAAGTTTGAATCTTGAGCGTAGCGAGGGATCTCAAGAACACGAGATGTAAAAAAACTTTCCTCTCGTGTGACACATACAACTTTTCGCCTCAGTAGTGAGAACATATTAAAGTTAAAAAAACACATTTATTTACATTCCTGAATCATAATGACGCAAAGCTTCTAGAAACAAAATTTCACTCCCTGGAGTGAGGAAAGTCGCAACTTTCGTCACTCCCTGGAGTGATGAAAGTCGCACTTTCGTCACTCCAGGGAGTGAGGAAAGTAGGCTTGTTCGAACTGCTGAGGTGAAAACACCTTTACTGCCAATAGTACCGAGAACCGACTAGGTGGGTTCATTTTGTATACGATTTAGGGAGCTTGGCAATCGAAGTATTAACTCCGAAAGTCCAGACGAAAGGCGGAATATCTTAGAATTCATTAGTCCCCTTAATAAACCACTACACTTCTCTTTCCAAACTTAACAAGAATATTTCAGTATAGTATATCAATAGATAACGTTGCAATAGAATTTAATTGATGAACTTCAGTTAGATTGTTATCGATTAAAATATTTTGGGTAACAATTTTTCGTATTTCGACTCGTTTGGCTTCAATTATGCACTCCTAAATAGTAAAATTTGTAGTCCTATTTCACTAAAATTTTCGTCCTCTTAATAAATCAATATTATTTCGAGTAATCAATTCGATTGAATTCTGTTACAATACGACCAAGACGTATCGTATCAATATTACAGTTTAGAGTAGTGCATGTTATAGTGCTGAATGATGATAATTGATATTGATCATAATGATCATACGTATAACAGACATTATCTGTCAAAAAGTAACACTTCATATTAGTGACACTGGTAGGCAGTGCTAATATCAGCTGCGCACACGTGATCAAAATATTTTCAATGATTCAACTATTTGACCGCCAAACATCAGAGAGAAATCGTGCCACTGACACTAGAGCGCGTTAGTTAACTCGCTTATATTTTGGACGTGGTATCAGGGGGGTTTCACTATGTCTCTCTCCCATAGATATACCATCCATAGATCTGACACGGAACTAATAATACCAAGATTGAACGGGATAGTCTTATTACACTTTCCATAGATATGACAGAGAACCCGCTATTATCGTTAGTCCTTATCATAGACTCACCCTTGTGATTATTGCTTACTTCCATAAGGTCCTAAGTACAATAGAAACGTTTATTACCCTCCACCGCTCTTTGAAGGGTAACAATGAAACCGACTAAATTATGTAGGCTAGCTACAGTATGCTATCAGCCATCTTGAAATGCGTTTCCAAATTAGTCGCGTTGTGTGTGTTCTATCCCTTACGGTGATACGGGTGTTTCAACTCTATGAGATACTTGCTTTTAGCTCTCTCCATTGTACCTGTTTTTAATCTGTGCGCGTCACGAGCCCGAGGGCGTATTTACAAAGTCTATACTATTAGAGTTCAGATGCGAACTGAACTGGATTAGCTTTAATTTTGCAAAAAGTTGACAAATCCCTAATCGATTACAGTCCTGAAATTGACTTAAATCGCATAGACTTTGTTAATAAAATTCATACTGATATTGCAGCTACAAAAGCTAGACTGTTATGATCTTTAGAAATAGTACATTACCCAATTAGTAGGTTTAACCTAACCCACTTTTTTGTAGCTGTTTGAGTTGGTTTGGGGCTTGGGGTCACAGTTCTTGCCTAACCCACTTTTTGAGCAGATGTTTGATTTGGTTAAGGGTCACAGTTCTAACCTAACCTAACCCGCTTTTTGAGCAGCTGTTTGATTTGGTTATGGGTCGCAGTTCTAACCTAACCTAACCCGCCTTTTGAGCAGCTGTTTGATTTGGTTAAAAGTCACAGTTCTAACCTAACCTAACCCACTTTTTGAGCAGCTGTTTGATTTGGTTAAGGGTCGCAGTTCTAACCTAACCCACTTTTTGAGCAACTATTTGAGTTGGTTAAGGGTCACAGTTCTAACCTAACCTAACCCACTTTTTAGCAGAACCAATAAATTTGCTACCTACTTGTACTTTATGCATAATTTGTTTTCTACTTTCGTGAACTCAACTCGACTAGGTATTGTTGATACATAATCTCTTTAAATATGCCGGCAAAAAACTAATCTATTTGAGTGACATTCGTAACTGAGATAGACTAGATATTTTCAATTAATTTGCAGAAACAAAAGCTAATCTAGTCCAGTTTGCACCTGAACTCTAATAGTATAGCTTTTGGAAATAAGCAGCCCGAGGACTGAGGGCAGGGTTGGCACATCGCTTATTATCTTATGGGGGCGTTTGAGAATAGTTTCATTTCAGAAATAGTTATTTGTTATACAAGTGGTGAAAGTTGTATTTTACGTGCGAGTGTTATTTGAAACACGAGCTAGCGAAAGGATTCTATTATTGACCACGAGCGAAGCGAGTGGTTCAAAAATAGAATCCTGAGCGTAGCGAGTGCTTTAATACACGAGACGTAAAATAACTTTCACCCGCGTATAACACAAAACTTTTCACCTCACTACAGCGAGGAAAATAAGAAAAAGGGTGCATTTTGCTCGGTTTCCCGTAATTCCTCAGGTGTTTAATACTTCTTCATCACTCGAATCACTAATTTTTAACAAAACAATCTAGAAAAACATGCGAATATTTAACGTTGATATGATGGATGAATTGAAATCATGAAATGAAAAGTTTTGACGTAAAAGATTTTAGTAAATGTCAGATGCGTTTTGTTCGTACGTAGACTTATTCGGCTGTCAGAACAATTTATCCGTTTTTACAAAAAGAATGAAGATTAATGTTGAATGCTGATATTTATGAATTAAAATAAAGTTGTCAGACTGTATTAAGTGTTTTTACTCGATGCAATTCATTAATTGCGATGTTAAAAATTCTGCACTTTTAACGTTTTACGTTTTGTTAGCTGTCAAATGTCACTTAAGCCACTTGTCACTTATGTCAAAACTCTTTCACCACATGTGGATAAAAAGCGATTTTCACAATAGATATTAAACAAACAAAAAGGGCTTTCCGAGCTAGTGAGGTGAAAAGATACAATATTTGAATAGTTTATAGTAGTAGTTTTGCACTAAAAAATAATTAGATTGGGCAAATAAGGTAATAAATCTGATATTTATCAAGTTTTCATCTCTGTAGCTAAATGTCAAATTCAGGAAGGAGAACTTTCTGTACTATTCATTTATTATTCTGTGGTGGTATCAGGCGCTGGCGCTGAGGGCACTACTTTCTGTGCGCGTGATTTAGTCATTGGCAGTCAAAGGGTTATTATCAACTTAAATTAAAATAAAATAACTATAAGGAATATTTGGGGTAAAGGAGTAAAATGAAACATGATTGAGATAAAATCGTTTATTGATTGGATTCTCCTCCGGCCGCCACTCCCGTCGCACTACACGTACACACCGCTCCTCTAGGGGGCTTAAATTGATATGTTACACATCTACTACGTCCAAGTATCCGCTAAATGGAAGATTTAATTGAAAAAATACATACATTTCGATACTCGACCACGATCTACGTCCAGCTACGCTAACAATAATATCACCCAGGAATCACGCTTTTGGAATGGAACATTACATCACAAATGGCACCGCGCCCTAATCTATTATTTACAATTAGTTTAGTTTGTACAGGATTTAGTTAGAATTTAGTTTGTACGAAGCTCCTAGGGGCTCACTACGGAGGCAAGTATCTATGAAGCTGGCGGACGACGCCTGGATTCGTCCATGGAAAGGCTGAAATCCCGCAGCCGCTTCTAAAGCGTCATACGTCGTACGTAGTTCACACACGTAGCGTACGCCGCAGGAGAGAGCCTTCCCCTTAAGTGGTTACATATGAACCGTTACAATCGGCGCCCGATGACATATTCACTAAGGCGTCTCCAAACTTTGACTCCGAGCCTTCGATTCTCCCGCTTATTCGCGGGCCGGATCGCATTTGAAGAGCCTTTTCCATTTAGTGGTCACATTTGATTTCGTTACACTTTGGCGCCCGATGACCAATATGATCCGCTAAAGCATTTCAAACATTTTTTCTCGAAGGTCAAGATTAGGACTTTCTTTTCTGCGGGTCAAATTTCAGGGCTTTATGGTAGTTTGAAGAGCCGTCCGCTATAGTTGTCCGCTGTGGTGGCACTGGTAGCGGCGCACGCTGGCCGCTGCGTGGCGGTGGAGGCCACGTGTCACGCGCGGTGGCAGGCGCGGGCGGCGGCGCAGGCGGCGCGCAGCAGCGAGGCGGGCGCGCGCGCCAGGCGGGCGAGGAAGGGCGGCGGTTTGTTGTTGTTGTTGTTGTTGCTGTTCTTGTTGTTGTTGTTGCTGCTGGTGGTGCTGGTGCTCGTGCAGGCCGCCCAGTGGTCCGGCGCCACGGCTAGTATGCTGCTGATGTCCCTGATAAAAAAACGTTAACTTTAATTTCTAGAACTTATGAATAACTTTGTCCGTATTACGTATGTCAATTGGAAAATCGCCACATTTGAATGCACAACGTTGTAAACTAGCCATGTTTTAGTGTAACAAACACAATCATATTTTATCAACTTTACTAGTTAAGTTAAATATGTGCTTATTAAATAAAGAATAATAATAATAATATAATAAGAGCACTAACCTGTAGTTGTGTCTAGTGCGGGTAGCGAGCGCGCGCGCCGGGAGTGGTGGGCCTCAGCTCGGGAACTTGGCGAACAGAGCGTAGTGCAGCGAGTAGTTGGCGAAGCGGCAGTAGTGCGCGTCCGTGGCCGAGTACTCGCGCAGCGATGTATAGCGCTTCAGCGATTGGTTCGCTTCCGTAGCTGTTGGCTCCTGGAGAAAAAAAAACAACCAATGGGTAAAGGTAACTTAGCAAAAGACACCTAACCACTTGGGATAGGAATCGTTGTGAATGTTGGCGGGTGGGAATAGTATCTATCTATCATTTTCATTTGTCCCCGGCAGGCACAGAAATGGAACCATTCCTATCAGTGCCCACCTCTGTCACTTGAGGCGTCTGAGGGAGGAGGCTTGAGGGTAAACGTTTCATTCATTCATTCAATACATTTTGATAGTTTTGATAGTTAATCTCTCGATACTTAGTATAGTTGTTCGGATCTATGAAATTTAGTAAGAGCGTGGTACTAGGGGCGCAGAAACGCAGAATGGGTCAGCTGTCTAGAGGCCTTAATGAATCCCAGTTCGGGATAAACTTAGTATTAAATACTAACCGGGGTGGCGAACACGGTGAGCACGAACCGCTGCGGACGGAAGGCCTGGAGCACGCGCGCGATGACGTCATCGTAGCTGGCCACGGGACAGTTGGACTCGAAGGACACGTAGGAGCATGACCGCTCAGGGGTGATGTGGATGGTCATGTAGCAACCCTGGAGCAATACAATGGATATTTCATTTGGAGTCGAGTGAAAACCTAGAATAGTCAGCAGCAGAAGTAGCTAAGCGCTGGTGGACTTTATTGTTAAGAGAATAAGAGCGCTTGTAAGTCATTTTGAAAGCTACTTCTGCTGCTGACTGTCCTGACATAAGCAAAATAATGCATACCTAATCAGAGCAGATTATAAAAATGTGCATCGAGTTTAGCACACGATTCCAATAATGTTATAAACTTGTATAGATGTCATATACAAAGGAAAATACAAAATATACGATAAAAATAATTTGATTTGTTCTTTCAGTTCCAATAATGTTGTCTAGAATCTCAAACAGGAAATAACATCGCATCTATAGCTATGTGATGTGTCACATGAGAAAACTAACGGTTGAATTCTTATCTCATCTTTTCTTCAGCTTTATAAGGAAAATATGTAAACGAGGTTACTTATTTCCATTGTGATAAACCGATGCTTGGCGGGTATCCTTTGACTGCCTTGCATCGGACGGAAAAATCGACTTTCCGTGCGCGTGATTTGAGGTCTTTGGCGGTCAAAGGGTAAAGACGATTATAAAAGGCAAAATGGCATGTTTAAAAGCGTTTTCCAAGATCACACGACGTCAGTCGCACGATTTTCCTAATCTTAAAATAACGAAGTATAAACGGTATTTCTCCTCTAGGGCGAGTACCGAGAAAGAGTAATTATAAATAGTACTTACATCTTTATCGAGCCCGTTCATGGAGTACCCACAGGGATCGAACAGGAAGTCGTCGATCACCATGCCTGGAATGATTTTGTCTATACCCGACACCTGTCAACAAACATATACATTACTTGTCAATTGTAAACTAATAAGAATCATAGAGCGGGGTACTTCTATTTATGGCACAAGCCACGATCATACAGGGTTCATGTTTATAAATTGTAGTATCTTATCTGTAGTATCTTATAAATAGCTAAAGAGAGCATTGTCCTGTGACAAAATGTTGGACAACTACGCGTAAAGGAAGGAGCCGTTACAGCGTGAATCATCTTTAAGTTTGTAAGAAGTGAGGAGTGCTATGCGAAGACAAAACATCTAGTTTTAACAGAAGCTTTACTAGTACCAGAGAGTATTAAATTTAATAGTGGCACAGTCTCAGAACTTTTTGAAGCTAAGTCTGAAGCGTTATCTGAACAAGACCAAGAGATGCAGAATGGTTGGTGAACCTTGGTGGTTTGCTTGGCATCCGCAGAGGCTGCACGTGTGAAGATGTCCATGACTTCTGGATCTACGTCTGACATGAGGATTTCAAGGGTTTGGTGTGGCTCGAGAGGTGCATTTACAATCTTGTTTATTTGTTGGTTCGGCTACCACCTCGCTCTGAATACTGACCTTGGTAGCTTGCTTGGCGTCCTCGGAGGCTGCACGCGTGAAGATGTCCATGACTTCTGGATCGAGGTCCGACATGAGGATCTCGAGGGTCTGGTCTGGCTCGGGAGGCGCACCCGCCGCCTCACGGTTGTTGCGCTCTTCTTTTTCCAAGGCATCGACTGTTCCTGTGAGAAAAATATAAAAATTAAAACATTTCTTCTGCAAGTATACAAGTTTTCACAAGTTTGATCTACGATTCTGAAGCTATGACATTGGGTAAGAAGTGTTATTGCTATTAAATAGTTATACTAAAATTAAGACGGGCCAATAAATCTAGCGAATTTCATCAACCTATCAGTTTAAATGTGCTACTCGACGGTGGTTCGACCCCTTGTCTTTATAGGGTTCTATATTTCATAACTGTTATGTTGGGGATACCTTCAAGCGGCAGCAGTGTGTAAAGGTACCAGCAATCCTTCTCCGGACCCATGATGTAAGCGCGCCCGTCGCCGAAGAACGAATCTAGCAGTTCCACCTGTGAAGAGAGAATAGTACATTTCGATACTAGGTCGGAAACTAAAACTAGTGTCTATGCCAATTAATGGGATTAGGTTGTCAAGCGGACCCCAAGCCGGGATAAACGCTAGGAAGAAGAAGAGAAGAAGAAGATACTAGGTCGGAAAGGATGTCATTATTCAACGAGTTCCGAGACATTTGGTCACGAGCCGCAGGCGAGTGGCAAAACTCGGGACGAGTGAAGAATGACATTCCGTCCGTGTATCGAACGACGTTTTTTAAATAAAGTTGCGAACAAAATTATAAAAATGGACAATATGTCACTTTGAGGTTACTTCATCCGAACACTCGCGCCGTGCGATGCGGGGCGGTGATCATGAATCCTGAGCTGTGATTGGCTGGAAAAGTAAAACGCGCTAGTGCGAGAAATCCAACTTCTCGCATTATAAACTACTACTAGATTTGAGCAACTATGTTAAAAAAATCATTTAGCATTCGTTCTGAAGCTCACTAATACATTCCGATTTCCGAGTAACAGGCACAGTACAGTAGTGGCGTACGTACATTTTCTTAGTGTAAGGCCCTCGTGGACGCTCGTGGCGGGGCGTGCAGCGGGGCGGGGCGGGCGGCGTGCATGTCAAACAAAGGACACTCGTACTGGTGGCCTGAGTCGACGCTGCACAAAGTGTATGGACGCTCGCCCGCCCCGCTACACGCCCCGCCACGAGCGTCCACTCAGGCCTTACACTTAGGCAAGCCGGTGCTGAATTTGGCTTAAAGTTTCTTCATGACCTGTAGGAAAACTGATCAAGCGCCTGAAACTTAGGCAAGCCGACGGGAATCGTGTTCTATGGACGCGCCGCCACTGCAGTACAGTTAAGGAATGCTCGTTTTGGGAAGTATTCGTGTTACACGTAGCTCAGCGAGTACATACGAGCTAGCAAAAATCCAAGAACATGAAGTTTTATTTCCGAGAAGCGGTCAAAAGCGGCATGTCACTTGAGACGCCGAGTTTATATTCATACAGCGAACGTTGCAAAAGTGATAGCGCGTCCGGTGCGGAAAATCACAAGTTCGTATCCGTTATGGGATTGTTAATTCTCTTCATCAACGGTGGGATCTCGGTAAACTTCAAAATATCAGAAGGTCGTTGGCTGTCTATAATCTCAATGGCAACTTTATTAAGGGTTATTATAAGTTCAGTTCGTTAGGTAGAAGTCACATTGAATTGATAAATTAAAAAACCTCAACCTCTATTTGTAAATGATCCAAATAAATTACGAGTGTAATAATTTCCCATTGCAAACCAAAACTATAAAATTACAACGTGTACAAAATTGCAGCTTGAAACGGCAGATAAAATAATCGATATACTTATGAAAATTTCCAACGGCATGGAATAGTATTTTGTGCAACAGTTACATAATGAGGGTTCTTAAGATTCGAGGGTCGAAGTTACAAAATGAGGCGAAGCCGAATTTTGTAAAAACAGACCCGAGAATTTTAAGAACCCTTATTATGTACCGTTGCACACAATAGTTTTTATACGAGTGCTTAAGCAAGCCGGTAAGAATTGAGTTCGACGAAAGCCGTGCACAACCTACTGCTTCTATGTAATCTCGTAACGTTCGATCTCCCGGTGGATTGTGCCGGCGGCGACACGCAATGCGGGGCCCGACAACAGTTTCACAATATTGTATGGAAATCCTTTCTGTGATTGTTATGGATGCTACAATATGCGACCATAGAAGCTCTATCAAAAAGTATGCGCTAGTAGTTCCGCCACCACAATCTCAATTCGAGTATTACAGTCGCCGAGTATAAAAAGTAACATTTACTAATTCAAATTAGTCACATACTCGTAATGACTACAGGCACATTGTGACGCAATTACTAGTAATTACTGAAACGCGATGTAATATGCACAAGTACAACGAAAAACGTCTGGAAGTTAAACCGTTATCTGGGTTCAGGACCTATTTGCCGTTCAGCGAGTTATCAATTCTGCGAAGCGCGATCAGTCACACAATGTGTGATGTGTGTAGTCGGAATTTTTACAATGTAGCCAGTAATGTGGGTTCACACTCGGGGATTGATAAACAACAACCGTAATGAAAGGTCAAAAAGTTGCTACATATACTCTCATTGGAATGCTAACAGTAAGAGCCCGTTCCCACTTGTCGGATATCGGGCCCGGATTTTAATCGGGTGTCGGCGCCTCATACAAAATTGTATTGTGCAAGTGGGAACAGCTACATATAAAATGTTCTGCCACTGGAACATCAGATTAAAATCCGGGCCCGACATCCGACAAGTGGGAACGGGTTCTAAAGTATCTTATGGCTATCGAAATAGGTTTTTTCGTATGGATAAGTTAGAATGATTTACAGTGGGTGGGTGAAAAAACTTAAGATAAAACATGTTTTTGTGTTTTTAATCCCCTCACTGCGCTGCTCGTCGCTGCGTCGAAGTTGTGGTGTGACCGAAGCTGAGTCAGCGGCCGGTGAACTCTTTCTGTCATCTTCAGCACACAGCGAGAGACATGTTCCAACAACTCACCTCGCTATCAAAGTTGTCGTGCGGCCGCAGCTGGGCTAGGGGGCGGGCGAACTCGCGCCGCGAGTAGAACACGTTGTCGACGCGCGCGTGGCCGGCCACGTCGCGCGCCAGGGCCAGCACGGCGCGCAGGCAGCGGAGCGGGGTGGTGGTGCCGCAGGTCTTCAGGATCCAGCGGCGGCGGGACACGAACATGCTGCTCTCGCTGATGGCAATAACACGGTTTTTGGTTAATTGATGTAGCTGTAGGTAAAGATGCTGGACAATTTGTCTTTTACTTTCATTTTGGCTGAACAAAATGCTCATGACTCCAATGATGTAGGTAGAGTTGTTAACCTTTTTTCCGCCGTCGTCTGATATATGAGACAAAGTGACAACGTGAATGACACCTTCATAAATATGACAGAGTACAGTCGACGTCAAAGGTATGTTTACACTTTTGCACCTTACTCCTTTGTAATAAGGTCCAAGAGTGTAAAGATATCTTTGTCGTCGACTGTACAAAATTGAAAGTTAAAATTTTGACGTAAGGCGGTCAAAAGGTTAAGAAATCGCCATTCAATTTAAAGAAACTAATTAAATAAATTAAGGCTGTAGAGCAGAGACACCCCACAATACTTTTTAACGTTGTCCTCAAAATATGGAAGTGCATATGAATCATTTAGAAAATGTGAATATTGTGTGTGTGCAAAGGCTTAAATTACATATTTATGGATAATTAACTAATTAAATTTCGGATAAAATGGCTCCCGACTCGTGTCACCTAATTTGAGAGAAGAGATAAGAAATGGCGCCTCGTTTTAAGATACAGCTAATGGCAAGACAGTTTAGTTAATGCTTATTCTATCATAAAATATCAGTTTTCGGCTACAATAGTTTGTATAGATACACCGTGAGTTCCACATACGATCCCTATCCCTAATAATATAACGGACCACATAATTTAAGTGATAAGCTATTCCCTACTTAAAGTTATGTCTTTGTAAACGTTTATTCTAGAATAAAAAGCTATATTTAAATCATGATAGCAAACGTCACAAGACCAAAGGTTATACGTACGGTTTATCGAACTAATTAATAATACAATATCACTGTTAATATGAAACTTGTATAATACAATGTGACTGTTAATAAGAAAACTTCGAACTTAGATAATGGCATCCGCGATCGGACAATGAAATCGTTGACTGTGGACTACGTAGTTGTAGGTTACATTGTAAAGCATTCAACGCTAAATATACAAAATATGTCTAGAATCCATCCACGCCGTTCCTATGGTATTGCCATAGATCGTCGATGCAAAGTTGACGTGTTTTGGTTTTGCCTCCGGAACGCGGATATCTCATACGTTAGACTGGACATACATACAGAGCAAATAAGTAAGTTAGAGAGCTCTTCGTCATACTAAGGGGCCCACCGACTATTAGTCCGCCTGACGATATCAGCCGGTCAGTTAGAAAAAAAAATTGACAGCTCCGAACAACTGACATGCCAATATCGTCAGGCCGACGCCAAATAGCCAATATAGTGGATGGGCCCCATAAGACAACTAATACATACTAAGACAATAATATCAAGACCTAGGCATGTTAACCATCATCTCTAGGTTTAACATGTACAATTCTCGGTACATTGAGATCACAATGTGACCTCTGTTCATTTACAGCGAATTAGAGAATAACATGTAGGCGATAAGAGCTATTATCGCAATTAATCTGACATAATGTTATGTCGCGGAAGCGGACTTACTTACATTGTTTTAAATCCAATAAAATGGACCATTGTAAATTATATTTATAAGCAACGGTTCTTTGTAATATAAGTGGTACTTGCTCTTATTTTTATTGCAAATTGCGCTTTTTATAACAAGTACAAAGTATTACTTTGTTGCCGATAACGAGCACGTGGTATTGTTTGCCGTACCTACGACTGTGTCGACTGTACCTACGTATCAATTTAAAATTCAGATCGATCGTCAGTTAAGTAAGGTCGTTTTTAGAGACATACTTAAATAAATTGAGCTTGCGAACAAAAAAGACTGAAGCGTGTAAGTCATGGTAATTAGATAGCGAAACTAATAAGCTATTTTAAGCACGCTAAATTTAGAAATAATGTAAACTGATAAATCTAATAATTATCTTAAAAATGTTGGCACTATTAAGTGCCAACACGTTTATTCAACAGCCAGGGTCTTATAGGAACATGACGAGTATGTATGAACAAAAAAGTTGAATTTGGGTTTAATAAGTCTCGAATCTGAATGTATTTTATACTAAATTTATAGCGACTAAAATTAGGTATTCGTAGCACATTTCGATACTAATAGAAACAAACAAAACAACATCCACGTCCTACTAATAAAATTCATAACCCTACATGTGTCCACTACGCGGCGTAGTACCGTACACGAGGAGATCGACACATGCCGCCGATACCGCGCATGCGTCAATCCTATTTATCTATTCATACGTTTTGTAAGTCTGTAAGCTCGTTTCTAGAATAGTTTTAGCTGTATACAAGTATCATCTACCTTATAAAGGTGAGGCTAGCACGGCTGGCATATCTTACGTTGTTGCGCGACTCTCCATACTGAACATGAATGAAGTGACAGGCGAAAACGTAAGAATGCTAGCCCGCCAGAGTACCTATACCGATTCTTTGGTTTTGGTTACGCCAAGAGTTTAGCCGTTTTTCGGAACTTGTATGCGAAATTATATAGCTTTTCAGTGAAGGAAAACATCGCGAGGAAATACGTGCATACATATACGAAGAAATTTAAGGAGTTTGTTAGAGTTCCATCCCGCTTTGGGCCAGCGTGTGGTAACTGAAAATGAAAGCCATAGTGACACAACTTACTTAAGATTAGAATATAGGGCATGAGCTTCTAGAGTATTAAAAGTTTTGCGTGTCGAAATGTATTATATACCTAATAGCCAGTAGATAATCCTCTTTGGCTTTGTACGTAGTATTATGTGCACTTATTGCATCTACAGTTACATAAAACGGGCTGTACAACCCAAAACCCATAAAGTCGTATAAGCGTTGCAAGCGAGTATTAGTTACGTCTTATTATCGTACAAGTGTGACTTGTTACATAAGGGACTGTGAGTCATGTTGCACTGACGGTCAGGGTCGATCGGATGCGATGCTCTGCTGATGTGGGCTGCTCGTGTTTCGCAGGACGCGACCACATTTGATTGAGGTGTTGTGTTGCTTGTGATAATCTTATGTATAGGTTTACATACTTTTAAATGGCGTCTAATGGTTCTACAACACAGTAGTTATTATTAATATGTTAAATACAGCGTTATATATATATATAATAAGGATAACATTGTATACAACTATGTTGTCAAATAATGCAATCTTTGTTACATATACAACGATTTTAACGTTTTAATACTGATAAGTAAACGCAAATAATAAGTGATTGAAGTTGTTATATTAAAGGATAGGTTAGGTATTAAAACACTGGGCAAATAAGATAAAACTGCACAAAATTCAAGATTCCACTGTGTTCGATAAAAAATAAGTAAATACGAAATGCTAAAAAAGTGACTCAATTAGGTATCTCCCTTAAATATGCGATATAACTAGAATTAGCAGAAGTTACAAGTATGCAAGTGGTACCGATTTTCACAAACTTGTCTACAAAGTTAGAGTTTCATTTTCTCACAATGCCATGTTTGCTGATAATTGGTAAGTTGTCTCATTAGAGTGTTAGTTTAGTATAACATACATAATTAGGTTATCGCGCGAAGACAAATAGAAATAGCTATATTTAGGATCCGTTGTTATCTAAACATTGTATCACTGTAACGGTCTAAGGCTGGCTCTACATGATGGGCCATCATAGGGACGCAGCTATACGACGGAACGAGATCGCAATATCGTTAGCTCCCTCTAACGCATAGCTGCGTCCCTATGATGGCTCACCATTGTAGAGGAGCCATAAGTACCACTGTGCGCTTGTAGTAATTTCTTGGCATAAAACCTGATCTACAAATCTGAAACGATAGGTAGGTATATTGTCGAAATTGCCTGATGATTGTATGACATGACACAAGATTGTAGACTTAAGTCACACCATATACATATGTAGGTAAATAGTAGTTCATCGTTTAATTTGTTGAGACAATAGTTCCTAAACAACTGCGCATAGAACAAACTAACTAAACAAACAAAACAATTATCTAAACAGAAACATTAGATTTATGTGCAAACAAATTGTTCAAACTATTAGTTCATGACCCTGTTCAATTAAAGAAGCGAGCTAGATAAAAATCGCCGTTTTAGTTTATGGGACTAGTTGACCTACATTCCTTAGCGATCATAATATAAGTATTGTGGTGTTATTTCTATTTTCGTGGTCGTTTTGTAGCGGGAGTATCTAATCCAATTAATTTGACCACAAAAATAATCGATTTGGATATCAAGATGTCGAAATGCTATATATTTTCGTAGTTTTCGTAATTATATTCTATGAAACCCAGCAGTGTTCGTATTTAGATTAGGAACCTAATTTACATTGCATTTAGAGAGTCGTATTTGACCCTCTCTGCAGTAACGTAGTATCAGTTAGTTACATTACAAGTATTGGTACCCTCACGAAACAGTACATTAAATAAATTCAGACAATAAAACCATACCTTAAACATACAACCTTATGCATATATTTATTCCCGTACATTTTAAATAAATATTAGCCGTGACATGACATAACATACGCCCCGGCGATAATCGGACTTATCTGACGTAAAGCCAATACGGTTGAGAAACAGTGACCTTGCCAAAATGTGGTGTGAGTGACCAATGGTTTTGTTCATTTATCTTTCTTGATTATTTTTATAATGTGGCCGATTTTTAAACGCTGAAGCAGACCGTATTATATGGACGTCTCCTACAATTTAAATGTGTAATTATAAGAGTTATTACACTTCTCACTTATCTACATAGAGAAGTCACTTATTAGAAAAATGTAAAGTAAAACGTATCTTACGGTTTTTGTCTAGGCAAGTGTGAAAATCTAAATTATAATGTGTTTGAAAATCAAAGGAGTACCAAACGCGCCATAATAATATATACCAAAGCTTTCGTTATTTTTTATCGTGCAGTGTAGTTTGACCCAATCAACCTATTGCCGTACCCGGGCGCCCATTGCCATAACCGAGAGGATCTAGAGGTCGCGCCGGCTTGTATTTATGTCGCGTTACTTTCCTCTTGGATAAACAATTGGATCTTACTGGAAATCCTTGACTTAACTTTTTCGAACAAAAGAGTTCAGTAAAATACAGATACGAACGATGAATAAGTATCGTATACAATCTTAAATTCTATCACTATTCTAAACAAACACACTTAATCCGGTCAAACGACGAAAGCCATAGTCAAGTGTACTTAATGTCTAATCGATCTCCCTAATGGGGATTACTATTGGATTACAATGCTTTAAGTTTAGGCTTTCCTACTCATTTTGCTATGACTTTTTTAAAGAGTAATAATCATACTCTCCTAATCATAACCTCAAGTACTTAAATTGTAGAAGCTTACTATTAGACAGTGTCGATTATTTGGATTTGTGTGTGAATTTGTTTAAGAAAAACTTTACTTATTGATCATTCAATGCGGTAAATCTTCCGTCATCCTGTTCCCACGGAAAGGGAAAGGTGCTCCGGAACTCGAAGTCCTGTTGGTGTTGAGGTTATTTGTTATTAAACCCTCGTGGTTGCAGCACGAACTGCGTCACACCTGATCTATTCACAAACTCCACTTCATACGTCATGTCTACTACAACGTGGACTTCAAAGTCCGTAAGATTAAGGCAAGGGTTATACTGGTTGGCAAAGGCTTGGTGAATGTTGGAACTGTTGCGTGCAGCCATCGCGCAGGTCCCGATCGATAGGGCTCTCGGAGCGCCATTCAGCAGCGGGCAGGCGCATTCGTCAAACGGCCCTTCTAGAACTATCGATCTTCCATGCATAATATTATTATGATGCAAATGAATTGCGGAATTTATGGCTATTCTTCTATGCAAGGATCGTTACTTGTTTTTTGTAGAATTTACCTTGCCACGAGGATATACCTTACGCCTTTTCTCTGATGCATTTGTTTACGTGCCGTAACGTAGTTGGCATCATAATATTAAGTGGCCAAATGTAAAGAAAGTAGCAACACATCTTTATTACTAATGGGAATAAAGATATGTTGCGATATATTTGGTATTTCAAGCCAACTTTACACGTACATCAATACAAAACATGCACGACCCTTAGAGTTCTAAGGATGGACTGTTGTCCATACCATTCCAAAAACTTCCATAATTCTTTTTGCGAAGTGGATGGCGCAGAAAGTCCTCCAGAATTATTTGCAGTTTAATTACGCAATTAGCCGACACCACTTTCTGAATGCAATAACAACATCATGGGTGGAGGTGCACACGTTTGGCAGTTCCGAGAAATTAACAGGATTCACGTCTTGTTTGTAGCTCTGGTAAGAGTAATACCGAGAATTGATAGCAGTGTATGGTTATCTCTGATGGCCGTGAAAAAGTGAATAAAACAAATAAACCATGGACTTTATGGATCCATGTAAATAACTCATTAGATGGAGTTGTTTTCAGATATCACTACTAGTAGAATTAAAGGCATTCTCCATCTATTGGAATATTGGCATGGGCTAATTTTATATTAAAATTAAGGAAGCCCACAGGAAGGAACAGGGGCCCATTTCTGAAAAGCTTATATAATACATGCAGAAGTCGCTTTCTAGCAAAGGATGTCGAAAAGTGACATCCGCCTGTATTACAAGTTTTTTAAGAAACGGGCCCCAGGTCATACGAAGTTGCGACTCTTCTTTATATTCTTTTTTCAGTCACTTAGTTCTCGGGAATTTAAGATAACATTTTTTTGCGAGGCCTTTATTCCGCTATTATGATAGTTGAGTACAACCTAAACATTAGCGATCTTCCTTTTTTTATTGTAATAATTTTCAGTTACAACTATAGTAATGTAATACCTAATTGTAGGATTTGTTTTAATAAAAATCGTGGCCTTAACATTTAAAATACGTCGGTGACGCATTCTTCCAAGATTCTTATCATTATTTCTGTTCGTGTATTTCAGTAGGCGCCGTCTACAAAACGAAGGTTAAACCAGTTTTTGGCGTGGTATTTCAATAACAAAGAGCCGCAGTTTTACTTTATTATCTTTTGTCGTAACTTTGTGGTTGACCAATCGAAGAGACGGCATAACTTTTCTTGTATGTTAAACTTAATTTGTAATTCTTTTGAGCTGCGTTCAAAACGTCTTAAGATTAACCTTTAACTGTAAGATATTCTGGAATAATTTAAATATTAATTAAACAAGCGGTTTTTCAATAATCATGACTATACTTGTATTGACTGAATTTGCTTTATTGATAGACGCTTTCGAATCTAGGCTACGAGTCCTCGTCATATTCCCATCTTGAGTTTTATTTACGTTAGGGTCAGCCATGTGATTTACAATTTAGGTCAAGTTCCGAGGGGAGCTACTAGGTATATCTTTAGTATTATGTTATGATTTATTGAGGCTAGCTTATTTAAGTAAGGTTATCTATTTTTAAATAGACGCTTGGAGACTTGAGCTCCAGTTAACTCACCTAATAAAGCATTTCTAGTTAGAACTTTGATTCTTCCATCAAGAATCCCTTCGACCCTACATTCAACTCGGACAAGGGTACACACTGCACACTTCAGTGCAATTAAGGTAAGCTACGTTTTCAAACCAAGTGCTCCGTCAAGAATGGCGCTCCCTATGTCACTCCCAATTCAGTGAAAACTTATGTGTAAGTGCCAGAAAGAAACCATAAACCATTCGATATTGCCAATGATTACAGTGGCATGGCAACACTGAACGTATAAATCACGTAAGTATACAAAGGCCTTGAGCGTAACTTGTACGACGGAACTTGACCATTATCATTATCAAGTATTCGGATTGATAGTGGCAGCTTTTTTGCATTCAACTACAACAAACCGGGTTTTTATTCCAATAGCCTACGGTTCACGATTCACGACGAGTCGAACGCTCAGCCGGTGAATCAGTATACGGAATATTCTTTTAAATCTTTAGACACTTTGCAAAGTGAATAATCGAATATATATACCACTGGTAGAGAATGCCTCATGGCATTAAGTCCGCCTTTTGTACATCAAGTTTTTCTTTTGTGCAATAAAGTTTAAATAAATAAATATATACCTACTTAAATAATTACTTGAAAGTGAAACGTGAAAAATACTCATAGTAAAAGTTGATTATCATGGGAAGTGCGCTCTTCGACTACCTACGCATAATGGGTGGTTCACGGTGTTCTGTTCCGTATCCTACACGACACTTCCGACATTAGAACATCACTTTACCTCCGAGGATCACGTGACGCTTTCTATAAGGAAGTGTCGTGTAGGACACCGCGAACCATCCTTAAACCAGGACACTTTAATTGCACTGGTTCAGTCTGGTTCGCCTAAAATTTCAACTCACGGTTACCCATCCTACGAACCGACAACAATAGGTATCCATCATGAAGATTTACGATGTCATTAGGTTTGGGGGTGACCAAATCGATCTAGATCTCTCTACATGCCTGGCTCAATAGGTTGATAGCCAGACAGCTTGACGCAACTAGAATTTAGTGCTTCAACCTTGATTAGGAATTAGGATATACAACAATGGGATAGATCCGTTGCTGTACGTGTAAAACAAGATACTAATACTCGTAATAAGTATGCATGTAACATAAATACTACATAAAACAGCTCAAAATACAATCATAACAAAAGAAAACACAACGTGTAAAGGGAACTTAAGTAATGGGCTGGACATGTGGCCCGTAAAGACGGCTCTTGGTAGGTACAAGAGGGAGGTAAAGTGGAAACCATGGGGAGAGTCACGCCCGCAAGGCAAACCAGAAATGCGGTGGTATGTTGACATCATAAGAACAGCTGGAACAAAATGGGTACAAAGAGCACAAAACAGACGAGAAGTAGTGTGAATTCTGACTTCCGACAGTGGTTTCGAAAGAGGAATCTGCTCTGATAAAACGTTGCCAAGTTTGAAATTTATTTCTTTTTACCTTGTGTAATTGTGTGGTTTTCCTTCATACCATGGCTTCTTCGGGATTGTTTGTATTTTTAAATGCACTGGCGAAAGAACCTTATTGTCGTCTATTTTTTATACCAAAGTTTATTTTTAGCTTGCAAAAAATACAATCTTCGAGCATGAATTTGTCAATAGCATTGAGAATAAGTGTGTAAAACAAAACATCGAAACACGATCTTATATCTAATCCTCGATCGTCTATTTGCATTTCTTTCTTTTGAATCAAGAGAGATAGAGACGCAGTTAACGAAAATTCGATTTTCGAAGTTAGTGGTAGGAGGTTTACACTGATTGGCGACGTCACCTTTCAGCTACCTAGAGTTGTAGTATTTGCGCAAGCAAAGCGAAGTTTGAAGTCGCCCTTATATCGAAGTTGCTCATGACTAAATCAAATTGGACAGGACTTGCCAGCAGGTAATCAATACCCATCATGTACCTGTATGCACTTGCACCGGTGCAGCGCGCAGGCGCGGCGCCCTTGACCTTCAGGTAGGGTTCTGATACCTTTGAATAATGGCTTTCAGGAGGGGAAGTTCGATGTTTGGTGTGCGAGTTTGCAGGTGGATTTGAAAAACTCCGTTTTGTATCGGTTTTATTGCAGTGAGGTAAGTATTAGGTCTTCTTCTTCTACCTAGCGTTATCCCGGTTGATTGCCGGGTCCGCTTTCTCTGAATTAAGTCGGTAATATTTCTAATTAAAACTTATAGTGCCACTTCTGGCAAGAAACGACCATTCGTGTAAAATTATCTTGATCAGGCGGTAAGTTGATTCATTATAAATATCTAAATACATTTCATCTTACATCTAACAAGGCTCCCTCTACATAGAGAAATGGAATTCATTGTACACCACTGCACCCTTTTAAAATAGTAGTTTATGTAACTGTTACGTAATAGGGGTCCTTAAAACACGAGTGTGGTTTTATGAAACGAACGAAGTGAGTTTCATAATAAGATCACACGAGTGTTTTAAGGCCTAATTACGTACAGTTGCATACACTGCTTTATCTTCACACATATTATAAACCCGAAATGATGATTGAATGACTGCAATTGCACGGATTGCATCGCCGTCGCCATGGCAACTCGATTGTGTCGGCGGTCGGGCGGCGCATGCCCGCACCCGGATTTTCATAATGATATCGAATTTTTGCTTATTATTTGATAATAATAACATCGTTATAGATAACACATTTGTTCTAACTACTAAGAAGACGTTCGAAATTTGAACGTAATTAAGGTATCGGTTACCGATACTAAAATGTAAACATTAAGATGCAGCCACAGATACTCATATCTAAATATAGGGCGTTTGCTCATCGATCCTGACCATAAAATAGACATATTAGGGTATGGGTGTAGATAAATATGATTTCTAACTTGTCAGTGAGAGATAAATCAAAGCGCTAATTAAGTAGCTAAGTTATTAAAAAGTAGTTAGTATTGTAGTTAGTACTCCGTTGAATTAAAATGGTCCCTACTTTATTCGTAGCCCAAAGTTATACCCAAAATAATTTTCAGGGCCGAAGCGGAAAGTGAAAGCGTTGGCGTTTCGTTTGCCGAAACATTAGGAATTCCGCTAGTGAGGTCGAACGATAAATCGTTCTACACTTGTTTATGGAGACCCACTGTTATATGTTGAGTCTAGGAACGTTCTAGATGTCGCTGAAATAGGTACTACTCACGTTGAAATGGAGCACGGGTATATACGCATTATATATTTATAGGCAAGTATTAAATGTGTATTTTTAGACAAAAATCATAACCAATTTTTGTCGTCAATACGTACTATTGACTTGAAGATTCCATCTTGAAGCCAGAAAACTCAGAAAAGTTTACAATTAATAAAAACAATCCTCTTACTCGATCTATTTCGCGAATCCTTAAAATAGGACTCGGCCCACTCATTCCTTTGTTTTATTTATAACCAGGAAAATCGATGGGACGTGACCAAGGACGAATGTCGAGCTTCGATGTTTGATCAAACATTTCAAGTATTTGAACCATCTAACATAGTAGATAACAGTCCTTTTGTAAATCTTATGGCTATAGATATAGGGGCCACGTTTGGGCCAAGGATATTGGGTCAAACGTGGGTCAAACATTGATACATTTTGGACGTGATGTGGATTCTTATGAGCAAACTTTAGAAATAATCAAGGGAACCTGCTTTGGAAGAGCATTACGTAAATAAATTATGGACACGCCTATATATAACCCAGTAGGGAAGCCGCAAATAGTTAATGCGAAGGTAAATAACTGCGGATGATTTCGTTTTTCGGGTGATAGAAAAAACTAAGTTATTTATGAAACGCCTATGATTGAGAGTATGAGGTCTTGACCTCGATAAGTATTAAATAGACCCTACTGAGCGTTACGTTTGACCGGATAGCAATTAGGTAAAGGCTATATGAGATAAACCTAAATACATATGATCACGTGTTTTTGGCTCTGAATGTAGGTAACCAGGTGAATGGCCGAGTCGTTACAGCAGATAAGGCATAGGTACGAACAAAGGTCTGATAGCAGCATCTGCCCGATAGCGGCTAGCTAACTCCAATTGACTATCGTGAATTAAATATGCAGCAAGGGACGAGTAGGTACCTCTAGTTCTTTGAACGTTATATTTCAAAGGTTTGACGAGAAACTTATATTACTAATAGTTATATACTTTCTTGACGCGCCAAGTGCGGTTCCAACCAAGCCCTAAAAAGGCAAGCGCCTTTTAAATTTTGGCGCAGGGGCTTCATGCTGCCGAAAATCGAGTTAGATGACTGAACATGTTACTCGTGTTAGTTTAAGTATAGTTGCACGACAAATGATGCGGCAAGTATGGCGTACCGTACCCTACCCTACCTAAATTCGTGTACCGTACCTAACCATATTAATTAACATTTCGCTGACAGTGCTACAAGTACACCGCCTGTCGACGTACTGTCAGCGAACGTGTTAAGTATAGTAAAAGTAATAGCGAATTTGTTAAGTACAGTAATAAGTCCTTAGGAATGAATAATACGAATGTAGATGACTATAATGAATCGGCAACAAACATGTTGTATGCTAACTTTCGAAGATCAAGCTAAGGGCAATAGTACCCGTACCCCAACTTTACCTATTACCCCGACTTGTCTAGCTTTAGTGGTGTTTTCAGTATTTGAATTCGTTCACTGAAAAAATGCCTTGGTTGATTTTACGAAATTTTTATTGGTTGATTTCGATTTTGTAAAATTTAGTAGAATTATAGTTAATATCACAAAACCTGCAAGATTGAAGTTACGAAACATACTTGGATTGACGTCGTAAACAAGTACTTTTGTAGATTTAAGCTACACGATATGTAAAACTTACCAAATTGTAGGAGTATATTTTACAAAACGTCAAGTTTAGTAAATAATACAAAATCTATTTGTAGATTTTGCACACACAGTACGTAATAATTACCAAACTGTGTAAATATAATTTACAAAACTATGGATTTATTAAATAATACTATATTTTCTTGTAGACATTAGTAAATACAATTAGTTAAACTTACCAAACTGTATTAGTAAAACTTACAAAACCTTTACTTTAGTGAATAATACTAAATATTTTTGCGATTTTTAGAAAACCAGTTTGGTAAAATTACCAAACTATATAAGTAAAACTTACAAAACTATTACTTTAGTAAATATTACTAAATCTCTTTGAGAATTTTAACTTACCAGTTTGGTAAACTTACCAAACTGTATAAGTAAAAGTTACAAAACTGTTACTTCAGTAAATAATACCAAAATCTCTTTGAAAATTTTAGCAAACCAGTTTGGTAAAATTACCAAACTATATAAGTAAAACTTACAAAACTATTACTTTAGTATATAATACTAAATCTCTTTGAGAATTTTTAACAAACCAGTTTGGTAAACTTACCAAACTGTATTAATAAAACTTACAAAACTATTACCTTAGTAAATTATACTAAATCTCTTTGAGAATTTTAGCAAACCAGTTTGGTAAACTTACCAAACTATATAAGTAAAACTTACAAAACGATTACTTTAGTAAGTAATACAAAATATCTTTGAAAATTTTAGCAAACCAGTTTCGTAAACTCGTCAAACTGTATAAGTAAAAGTTACGAAACTATTACCTTAGTAAATAGTACTAAATCTCTTTGAGAATTTTAACAAACCAGTTTGGTAAACTTACCAAAGTGTGTAAGTAAATGTTAGGAAACTATTTCATTAGTAAATTATACTAAATCTCTTTGAGAATTATAGAAAATCAGTTTGGTAAACTTACCAAACTGTATAAGTAAAAGTTACCAACTGTTACTTTAGTAAATAATACCAAAATCTCATTGAGAATTTCAGCACACCAGTTTGGTAAACTTACCAAACTGCATAAGTAAAAGTTACGAAACTATTACCTTAGTAAATTATACTAAATCTCTTTGAGATTTTAAGCAAAACAATTTGGAAAACTTACCAAACTGTATAAGTAAAGGTTACAAACTATTACCTTAGTAAATTATACTAAATCTATTTGAGAATATTAGCAAACCAGTTTGGTAAACTTACCAAACTGTATAAGTAAAAGTTACAAAACTGTTACTTTAGTTAATAATACCAAAATTTCTTTGACAATTTCAGCACACCAGTTTGGTAAACTTACCAAACTACATAAGTAAAAGTTACGAAACTATTACCTTAGTCAATTATACTAAATCTCTTTGAGCATTTCAGCGAAACAACCTTTGCCAGAATTTCATTTAACGTGATTTCATAACTATACTTTACTACAATAGCCAATTTGCCATTATCAGTGTTATCCATAATAGTTGCCATACAATTTAATTGCCATATTGAATATAAAATCTCCTATAAATAAGTCCCTAATGTTGTGACACCCAACCGGATGTGACACTCGCTCTGATTTCTATCGGAAAAAGTCTGCCGTTTTTTGCGGGGGAGGGGATCATCAAATGTATAATGTAAATAGCCACGTCAAATAAACGTCAGTCCATACAATGACCACTGGTCATACATTTTCGGCAGAACGCCTGTCAATGGCTATTCCGCTTGGTTTAAAGCTCTAAGGTTATTAAAAATAAAATATGGAAAAAAAGATGTGGCATACGTCATACGTAACATTCTGGCATCAACATCAAAAATAACGTTATAGACTAAGATTAGATGGTAGTGCACCCTACCTAATCGGGTAGCAAGATTCGGCATATATAGGGGGTAGCACCTTAAAAAGTTATGACTTTTAGTATGGGACACTATGAGCCAAACCTGGAGCGTTCGGAATGCAGCCAACTTTTCGGGTACCAAAAAAAGTCAGAAAATACCTCATCGGGTAGCAAGATTCGACATATACAGGGGGTAGCACCTTAAAAAGTTATGACTTTTTGTATGGAACACTATGAGCCAAACCTGGAGCATTCGGAATGCAGCCTGATTTTAGGGTGCCAGAAAATATCGAAAAATACCTCATCGGGTAGCAAGATGAAACTAATGCCAAATGAAAGTACTAATCATCCTGTTAATAAAAAAAATTGGTAGTCGGTCCTAAACCTGGAGCATTTCAAATGCAGCCAACTCTTGTGATCGAACAAAAAACTCATCTGATACCATTACAACGTAGAAATGGCCCCAGATGATGGTTCAAAAGACATAAACAAGTTTAATTTGACAGAATTTATCAAAAAGTGCCAAAATATTTCAGGTTTACTCACCCAAACTTATCACTTTCGTGATTTGGCTTAATTTTAGGGTACCTGAAGATTTAAAAAAATACCTTATTGAGTAGCACGATAATATGTATGCCAAATGAAAGGACTTATCATCCTGTTAATGGAAAAAAATAGCAGCGGGTCCTAAACCTGGAACATTCCAAATGCAGCCAACTTTTGTGATCGAACAAAAAACTCATCTGATACCATTACAACGTAGAAATGGCCCCAGAAGATGGTTCAAAAGACATAAACAAGCTTAATTTGATGGAATTTATCAAAAAGTGCCAAAATATATTAGGTTTACTCACCCAAACTTATGACTTTCGTGATTTGGCTTAATTTTAGGGTACCTGAAGATTTAAAAAAATACCTTATTGATTGGCACGATAAGATGTAAGCCAAATGAAAGGACTTATCATCCTGTTAATAAAAAAATATAGCAACGGGTCCTAAACCTGGAGCATTCCAAATGCAGCCAACTTTTGTGATCGAACAAAAAACACATCTGATACCATTACAACGTAGAAATGGCCCCAGATGATGGTTCAAAAGACATAAACAAGTTTAATTTGACAGAATTTATCAAAAAGTGCCAAATTTTTTAGGTTTACTCACCCAAACTTATCACTTTCGTGATTTGGCTTAATTTTAGGGTTCATGAAGATTTAAAAAAATACCTTATTGAGTGGCACGATAAGATGTAAGCCAAATGAAAGGACTTATCATCCTATTAATAGAAAAAAATAGCAGCGGGTCCTAAACCTGGAACATTCCAAATGCAGCCAACTTTTGTGATCGAACAAAAAACTCATCTGATACCATTACAACGTAGAAATGGCCCCAGAAGATGGTTCAAAAGATATAAAAAAGCTTAATTTGATGGAATTTATCAAAAAGTGCCAAAATATATTAGGTTTACTCACCCAAACTTATGACTTTCGTTATTTGGCTTAATTTTAGGGTACCTGAAGATTCAAAAAAATACTTTATTGAGTAGCACGATAAAATGTATGCCAAATGAAAGGACTTATCATCCTGTTTATAAAAAAATTTAGCAACGGGTCCTAAACCTGGAGCATTCCAAATGCAGCCAACTTTTGTGATCGAACAAAAAACTCATCTGATACCATTACAACGTAGAAATGGCTACAGAAGATGGTTTAAAAGACATAAACAAGCTTAATTTGATAGAATTTATCAAAAAGTGCCAAATTTATTAGGCTTACTCACCCAAACTTATGACTTTCGTGATTTGGCTTAATTTTAGGGTACATGAAGATTAAAAAAAATACCTTATTGAGTGGCACGATAAGATGTAAGCCAAATGAAAGGACTTATCATCCTGTTAATAGAAAAAAATAGCAGCGGGTCCTAAACCTGGAACATTCCAAATGCAGCCAACTTTTGTGATCGAACAAAAAACTCATCTGATAAGCCAAATCACGAAAGTGATAAGTTTGGGTGAGTAAACCTAATATATTTGGCACTTTTTGATAAATTCCATCAAATTAAGCTTGTTTATGTCTTTTGAACCATCTTCTGGGGCCATTTCTACGTTGTAATGGTATCAGATGAGTTCTTTGTTCGATCTCAAAAGTTGGCTGCATTTGAAATGTTCCAGGTTTAGGACCCGCTGCTATTTTTTTCCATTAACAGGACGATAAGTCCTTTTATTTGGCTTACATCTTATCGTGCCACTCAATAAGGTTTTTTTTAAATCTTCAGGTACCCTAAAATTAAGCCAAATCACGAAAGTGATAAGTTCGGGTGAGTAAACCTAATATATTTTGGCACTTTTTGATAAATTCCATCAAATTAAGCTTGTTTATGTCTTTTGAACCATCTTCTGGGGCCATTTCTACGTTGTAATGGTATCAGATGAGTTCTTTGTTCGATCACAAAAGTTGGCTGCATTTGGAATGCTCCAGGTTTAGGACCCGCTGCTATTTTTTTCTATTAACAAGATGATAAGTCCTTTCATTTGGCTTACATATTAGCGTGCTACTCAATAAGGTATTTTTTTAAATCTTCAGGTACCCTAAAATTAAGCCAAATCACGAAAGTGATAAGTTTGGGTGAGTACACCTCATAAATTTGGCACTTTTTGATAAATTCTAGCATATTAAGCTTGTTTATGTCTTTTGAACCATCTTATGGGGCCATTTCTACGTTGTAATGGTATCAGATGAGTTTTTTTGTTCGATCACAAAAGTTGGCTGCATTTGGAATGCTCCAGGTTTAGGACCCGTTGCTATATTTTTTTATTAACAGGATGATAAGTCCTTTCATTTGGCATACATTTTATCGTGCTACTCAATAAAGTATTTTTTTGAATCTTCAGGTACCCTAAAATTAAGCCAAATCACGAAAGTCATAAGTTTGGGTGAGTAAACCTAATATATTTTGGCAATTTTTGATAAATTATATCAAATTAAGCTTGTTTATGTCTTTGGAACCACCTTCTGGGGCCATTTCTACGTTGTAATGGTATCAGATGAGTTTTTTGTTCGATCACAAAAGTTGGCTGCATTTGGAATGTTCCAGGTTTAGGACCCGCTGCTATTTTTTTCCATTAACAGGATGATAAGTCCTTTCATTTGGCATACATATTATCGTGCTACTCAATAAGGTATTTTTTTAAATCTTCAGGTACCCTAAAATTAAGCCAAATCACGAAAGTGATAAGTTTGGGTGAGTAAACCTGAAATATTTTGGCACTTTTTGATAAATTCTGTCAAATTAAGCTTGTTTATGTCTTTTGAACCATCTTCTGGGGCCATTTCTACGTTGTAATGGTATCAGATGAGTTTTTTGTTCGATCACAAAAGTTGGCTGCATTTGAAATGCTCCAGGTTTAGGACCGACTACCAATTTTTTTTATTAACAGGATGATTAGTACTTTCATTTGGCATTAGTTTCATCTTGCTACCCGATGAGGTATTTTTCGATATTTTCTGGCACCCTAAAATCAGGCTGCATTCCGAATGCTCCAGGTTTGGCTCATAGTGTTCCATACAAAAAGTCATAACTTTTTAAGGTGCTACCCCCTGTATATGTCGAATCTTGCTACCCGATGAGGTATTTTCTGACTTTTTTTGGTACCCGAAAAGTTGGCTGCATTCCGAACGCTCCAGGTTTGGCTCATAGTGTCCCCTACTAAAAGTCATAACTTTTTAAGGTGCTACCCCCTATATATGCCGAATCTTGCTACCCGATTAGGTAGGGTGCACTACCACCTAATCTTAGTCTATTATGTTAAATGAATATACATTGTATTGAGGAAAAAATAATTATGCATTCTAAAATTATGGCAAATGAAATTATATGATATGAATGTCTGGCAAAAGTAAGAGAGTTATAGCTTATTGAGCTTATTAATGGAGCTAGTTCGATTTCTGTAAAATTGTCCCCTAACCCTAACCAATTTATTACTTTAATAGATATTCATAACATGACAAAAAAATGCTTGAATCTCTAAGATTCTGACTTAGGACTACTTGTGCCTTAGGTACATTTACAAGCCATAATTTATGAAATACCGGATAAGGGACATCACACACTTGATCTGAATTCAGAACTTCGTAGACATAATGCTTAAGTTTATCTATGGTTTCTTCAATTTGTCTATGGTATCTGATTTTTGTATGGAGGCCATAGATAAATTTCAGCCACCATAGACAAATTTAAGCATTTCCGTCTGATTTTGTCTATGAATTTCTGAATTCATATCAGGTGTGTGATGACTGATGTCCCTTAGACGTATTTTATACTAAATTTTAGTTGGTATAAAATATGTGTTTTTTAAACAAAACCTAATCAAAATACATACCTACCTGATAAGACGAATTAAACATTTAGGACACGGCTTATGGTACCTAAACCTAATGTTTATATATGAAAATATAGAGGTCTTAAAATATTCAAATAAGCTACGTTAGGGACAATGTTTTTTTTTATAAGTTATGTGTGTTATGTGTCTTGACACACTATCATTTCAATTTAAATGCGCAATAAAAAAATAAGCATAACAAGAGTTAAAGGGCAGATATCCCGTTTTTGGCCGGCTGGAATATACTATAGTTCGTTTTTTTAGATTAGAAATAAGCTGAAAGAAGGATTTACAGGGTTTCTTTATCAGGCACGATACGACACGATATATGTCACAACTGTCAACGTAAAAATATGTGGCCTTTAAAACTATAATGATACAGGGTGGGCACAAGGAAACCGACAGATCTTACCCGCGCATTTCTGAGACCAAAAGGAATAAAAAACGGTACCGGTATGTGAGTTTAGGTGAATCTCGCCAAAAAAAATCTATTTTTTTTAAATTAGAACTAGACATTTTCATGTGCACAGAACTGTGCACATGAAAATTGAATGTTATTTTTAAAATGAACGCCTAAAACGAAATGATACATTTTATCAAAATAAAATATAGTTAATGCAAAGTATTCCTTGTCACTTTGATATAGTCTGTCAATAAAGATGTATAAAATACTAGTATGCCCAATAGTGGCAACAACGCCATCAAAAGGCGTTTTGTGCTGAGTAATAATAATAATAAAGATTTCTTAAATTGGTATTAACTCTGAAACTAGGCATATTCCAGAAAAGTTTATAGGACATTTTAGTCTGTAAACATGATCACGAATACACTATTAAAATCTGTCGGCTACTCGTGCCCACCGTGTATATAATTATTTGTGTGTATATTAAAGCCATGTAAATGTTAATTAGAATAATATGAATTATTTAACAGCATTTTAATATAATAGTAGACATTTGTACGAAATAATTTATTCTTATCAAGTTTGCACAATAAAAAACCTAGAGAAAAAGAGGTTCGAAACAAATGGTTTCCGATTTAAAACGTACAGTCACCGGCAATAGTATCTTCCTTCATGAAGGCCGCAAAAGAATGTGACACGCTCTTATGGCCCTACAAATAAGAGCGTGTCACATATTTTTGCAGCATTCATGTAGGAAGATACTTTTGCCGGTGACTGTACGTGCTTCACTGTCAGTTTTTCAATTTTCACTTGTCTCGTATGTGAAAATCAAAACGATATTGTGTTTTTATTGTTATGTTAGTTCTAGTTTGCAAATTGTCATTATTTATTCACAAATGTGAACTTTTGATCGTGTTAACTAATCATTTCTTGGTGCTTTCAGTGTGTTAAAATTGAACAGTCAAACAGAACAGATTAGAACAGGTTGGTAACTTCTGTTTCAACAACTTTTTGAAAACATGTGTTTTTAAGATTGTATTTTTTTCATGCAAACTTAATAGTATTTTCAATGTACGTTAAAATCTTATTGACATTGCTTGTCAGTCTCGTCACCATACATACATAATCAATTTCGGAATACATTGCGTGTTCGAATAAACTGTAAGCTATACTAAAAATCAAACAATAAGTTATTTTTAAAAGTCGCTGAACAAACTTTGTCTTGTTTGAGAATGATCAGTTATAAATATTTGAAAACGTCGTTTAGTTTGAGAAGTAGAATCTACGTTTTAATTTTTTGCTCGTTACAGGTCACCCCGGTATATACCTAATACTCGTATAACTAGTAGACAAACTTGAAGAAGCTATTAAACGAGCATTTGGAATAATTATTTGTATTCTTTCTGTGTAGGAACGTAAATACAAGGTATTTATTGGAAATAGTAACTGCATAATGTGTATTGCGCAATTATTTACCAAAGTAGACTACTAAAATTAACCCAAAATGTTTTGTAAATTATACAAAATTTAATTTGGTAATGCGTGGCAGTGAGAGGGCGAGATATGTAAACAAACGTGCGCGCACGAGACAGCGCTTACGCTCATTCTTCCGCCCCGCCCGCTCCCCACCAGCGAAAGACGCGCGTGCGCCAGCTCTGGCAGCTGAGGATGGCCAGCGGCCATTTTGATCTAACAGCGAGCCGAGTCGGCTGCATCTCGCAAGTTTTGCGCTGTTTATGATTCTCTAGTTTACTTTTACTTTTTGTGTTAACTTAACTGTGCTAGGTGCTATGTTTGTGTAAAAAAGGCACCTAAAGAAGATGGAGACAGCCTGTATTTAGAAGATTGGGGTTTATCGAACACCACCATCAATAATTTTGCGGGTAAGTCTTGCCTATAATATTGCATCATCATCCCGTATTTACCAAATTATTTATTAATTCTCTTTTTCATAATGTACAAATTCTGGATTTTTGACATCCCCAATATGCGCGTATACTACGAATCATATTATAGAACAAATAATTAATGTGTGTCTTTTGGCGTTTACGAAACAAGAAATTAAAATTTTACGAAAGTCAACTTAAGTAAGTAGGTAAGTCCTTTACCAAATTAAAATGGCATCGCTTGTTTTGTCTTTCAGATAATGAAATAACTTTCAAACATATGAAAGAAATCCAGGACTGAAAGAGCTGATCCCAAATCTCTAAGAGAGAATATTATTCAAGAGAGGTCTCGTGAAGTTACGTAGGTAAGTAAACAGACTCGATTATTATTTTCTCGTGTTGAAATTATTTGCACAGAGGTATTCTATACGCGAGGCCTGTATGTTATCTTCTAATAACACTTGCTACGGACGAGTCCGACTCGCGCACTGAGGGTTTCCTGTGGGCACGTCACTGAAATATACTTGTTATATGTATCGGATTTATAAGTACCTACCTATAAGAACCATCCCAAAGGTTCAAAAATATTTGAGCAATAATACGCAACTACTTTATTAAGGCGTGTTGACATATTTCTAACCACTTTGTCTGTGCACGTATTTCTAACTTGACTGAACTACATGTACAGTCGACATCAAAGATATGTTTACACTTTTGTTCTTTGCTTCTTTGTGATATACATAATCCAAAAGTGTATACATATCTTTGACGTCGACTGTACAGTCACTGCCGTCACTGGCAATAGTATTTTCCTCAACGACGGCCGCAAAAATATCTGACACAATCTTATTTGTAAGACCGTCTTACAAATAAGACGCTCGCTCTTAAGAGCGTGTCACATATTTTTGCGGCCGTCGTAGAGGAAGATACTATTGCTGCTGACTGTAAATATGTCAGGCCGCATATTTACACATAAGACGCTGTGTGAGAAGCTGTGTTTTCATACATCTGACACCTTGCATGATGCTCAATGCTGTGTCATGGTATCACAGGTTCGTATATCTCTGGTGGATGCTCACCCTTTCTCTGATATTTGATCTTATAAGTGTAACAGTCATGTATTTTTGTGTATCTGTCTGTGGCGTTGTAGTACCCAAGCGCATGAACAGATTGAGTCTGATTTTTTTAAATCGAATTTACCTGCCGCAGATGGTCGTAATAGACGGAGAGCTGGCCACGTCAGATACGACACAATAATGAGAGCAACGAAACCCCTCTAGTTAGTTTGCTATACTATGCTTATTTCTAGATCCGGACATCTAGCAGCTGTAAAGTGGTGGAGGTCAAAGAATGCAAATAACTTGAAGAAAACAAATTCTAGAGTTCTGGCTTCGATCCAATATTATGAAAAATTATAAGACGTCACATAATGCATGGACTAACAAGATCGTACAATTTTGTCAGTCGATGCATTATGTGATGGTAGGTACAGTCGAATACAAAGACATGTATCCACTTTTTTACCTAGATCCAAAAGTGGATAACTGACTGTACCATAAAGCTGGTCGGGTGTTAGTGGTGATGGAGATGGAAAATGGCCACAAATATTCTCTCAACAAGTTCATGATTGCGCTAAAAAAGACAGCCTGCAACAAAAAATGAACATTTTGACAGAAACCTGTGTTGTTCCTTGTTCCCTGATGCCTAGCATAATTTTTTCCATGGCTTTTTGGCAATGTTCTACTTCAAATCAAGAAGCAGTTCCAGTAAGAAGAAAAAGTTTAAATAAAGTGCAGTATCAGAGTGTACCGGCTTACTATGTGCTTAGTGCTCAAGTCTAGTGCTTCGTTCAGTACCTAATGCCTATAGTGTTTGACTTTTGTACCTATGTAGTTTTCAAGTGTTTTTAGTTCCGTGTTTTAGAAGTATTCAGTGTATTAGTTTCGGATCAAGATTGTGTCCAGTGTTTTAGTGCTCATAGGGAAAACGCATCTATTCGCGGACCCGACTACCCGAAGTGTTCCATGTTGTTTCGGGCCTAGATGTTGTAGTGCTGTATCAAAGTGTACCGGCTTACTATGTGCTTAGTGCTCAAGTCTAGTGCTTAGTTCAACACCTAATGCCTATAGTGTTTGACTATTTTGTACCTATGTAGTTATCAAGTGTTTTTAGTTTCCGACCTAGATAGTGTCCAGTGTTTTAGTGCTCATAGGGTAAACGCATCTATCATATCGCTAATCCGACTACCCGAAGTGTTCCGTGTTGTAGTGTTGTATCAGAGTGTACCGGCTTACTATGTGCTTAGTGCTCAAGTCTAGTGCTTAGTTCAATACCTAATGCCTATAGTGCTTGACTTTTGTACCTATGTAGTTTTCAAGTGTTTTTAGTTCCGTGTTTTGGAAATAGGTACTCAATGTATCAGTTTCGACCAAGATAGTGTCCAGTGTTTTAGTGCTCATAGGGTAAATTTTAACGTACCTATTCGCGGACCTAAGAGTTATATGTGTATATAGTATTTTCAGTAAAAGTAAGCCATAGTGTACATACCGAACTGTAAATAAATAAAAATCGTAAGCGTAGTGAGTGTTTTTATTAAAGTCCCATTCTACAGTGGGAGGAATTGAGTTCCGAACCAGCGAATGCTCGTGATCCGGGTAAATAAATGCGGCGCACTTGCAAGTTTACAATTTTATCTCTACGCCCTAACCTAGCTAGGCTATTGGAAATAGGTTGTATTGTATAGGTAAAGTACCTATGATGAGGAGGAATGCCTCACGGCGCCTCTCTGTACTTTCTACGGCTCATAGTTTGAGAACCCCTGATCTAAAGAAAAGTACAGTCAGCCACTAAATCGTTTACTGTAAAAAAATTAGAAACTTTAGAACATTTAGAAAAAAGCTGATTTAGAACCAATTCCTGCTAATCAATTTAATACCTACTTATATAATTGTCTAAAGAAAAGTAGGTACAGTCTACCACAAAATCGTACATTGTCAAAAAATTGCAATCTGATTTAGAAACAATTATAGAACAGTAATGAAATGAAATTTGTTTTATTCCAGAAATTGCTTGCATATACAGAGTGGATTTTCTTTTTGGGTCAGTGAGGGCAGCTACCAGTTCCCGTGCTGCTACGTGAAAATGATCTTAGAAGACCTTCCCTCCATTGCAAATTAATGAAGGATCGCATTTACAGATTTTAAAAAATCATACAGGTTGCGAGAAAAAGGTCTTTTTTTGACGCCATTTGACCCTATCCCTTTCCTATCCAGGATCAAAACCTTGTACGGGACCAAAAAAAAATCCGGCTAGAAAACCCACAAATTGAGGAATCATTTTCCCATACATTTTGTATGAAAATTAAAACTTTTATTTTTCACATGCATTTTTTTTATACCAGTCGATTCCAATCCTATTCAGTATCAATAGTTTCCATGGGGTCATGTACGGTAATGTACCAAACAGCCAGAAATTGAAGAAACTTTATCCATATATTAACTGCTTTAAAATCCCCGTTTTTTGATATTTTGAATGACTTTCACTGTAATGTCCTGATACAGTATTATTGTCCGTAATAGCACTTATTAGCGTGATTGATAAATGTCAGTAAAAATTCACATTTTTTCCATAGTAAATATATGGAAAATGTTTTTTCAATTTGTGGCTGTTTGGTACATTACCGTAAGTTGATCTCATGGAAACTATTAATACTGAACAGGAATGGAATCGATTGGCATAAAAAATTGTACTTATGTGAAAAATAAAAGTTTAAATTTTCGTACAAAATGTGTGGGAAAAGTGTTGCTTCGATTTGTGATTTTTCTAGTCGGAATTTTTTTTTTAGTCCTATACAAGCTTTTGATCCTGGATAGGAATGGGATCAAATGGCATCAACAAAAAAGTTCGCCAAAAATGACCTTTTTCTCGCATCCTGTATGTTTTTTCCAAAATCTGTAAATGCGGTCCTTCATTAATTTGAAATAGTTAGAGGGAAGGTCTTCTAAGACCATTTTCACGTAGCAGCACGGGATCTGGTAGCTGCCGTCACTGACCCAAAAAGAAAATCCAGCCTGTATGTACTATGTACCTATCTAAGTAAAAATAATAAAAATTTAAGTAGATTAAAATAATACAAAATAAAATGTAAGAACTCCGTCATGCTATATCCTGTACAGTCGACGTCAAAGATATGGTTACACTTTTGCACCTTACTCCTTTAAGGCTAAAAAGTGTAAACATATCTTTGACGTCGACTGTACCACGGTTCACCCCGATAATAAGTTTATAATAAATTACAGTTTTATCTTAAAACGAGTATCTTGAATCATAACACTTTTTCAATAACTAGTATTAGATATTAAAAGTATTGTAAAAGCGTTTTTTTTAATGCGTCCTCTTTACCCAAAAATCTAAAAACATAGTTTCATGTACAGTCGACGGCAAAAATATGTTTACACTTTTCCACCTTACTCCATTGTATAAGGTGCAAAAATTTAAAAATATCTTTGACGTCGACTGTACCTGGTCCTCATGTCGTTTGTACAATACGAGGGATCTTTCAAGATAATACTAGGTACTGTTTATCTCGGCTAACGTTCAATCCTATCCCAACGCACCTCGCATGAAATAATCTGTTGCCAAAGAGTATGCATTTTTTGGAACGCAACTTTTAGAAAGGGATTGAGGTCCGTCTGCTCCATACATTTACTTGCCATCCCTCTCAGCTCATTTTTTTTTTCATCTTGGTCGAACGAAAGTAAAACTTAAAGTAACATACACGGTGCCCGTGAGCATTGCGAGAGATTTTAACCACGAATTCCTGAGGTCATAAGGAGTGATAAATGTTATATAATTTTAGGTTAATTTCACCAAAAAAAATTTTTTTTACTTTTTTAAATGCGAACATAAGAAAATTAATGTTATTGGTAAAACTATCGAGTAAAATAAATTGGTTCATTTTTATTCGTAAAAAATGGTTCACGAAAAGTATTCCTTGGAATTTTGATATCTGTCAATAAGGATGTCTAGACTAGACTCCATAAAGATTGAAATCTCTATGAAAAAGGCGTTATTCACTGAGTAACAACAATCAATGTTTTTTTATTTAATTGGTAATAATTTTTACGACATTTTAGTCTCCAGTTACGATCAGGAATACGCTATCTCTCGCAATGCTCACGGGCACCGTGTATATTAAGCGCATTTGACTTATTGGTATTTTTGACACTACTTAAGTATATACAACTTTCTTGGAGTCCATAAAGTTATTATTTCAAACTCGAGTATACTCTTCGGTTAAAAAGTGAGGCCGGCGAAAGAGAGCGTCATAGAGGGAGCTGCGTCCCGTTTTGACTAAGGAGTACACGTAATACGTGTAGTAGCAGATACTATGGATAATATAGACAGCCAGTCTAAGAACTTTTTGAAGCTCAAGTTTACAGCGCCATCTGCACGAGAGCAACCTAAAGGTATAATAAAAATAGTAGGAAAAAATGACATTGCATCGCAGCAACATCTAGTTACGAGTAGCGTACCGTAGTAAATGTAATTATTTCCTAATATTTTTATACCTTTAAGTGGCTCTCCTGCAGATGGCGCTGCAGACTTGAGCTTCAAAAATGACTGTGGCCTGTGTCTGTCCATATTATCTATAATCTCTGGTGGTAGTAATAATAGTAGTAGTAGTTATATTAGTAGCGGTGTACCAAATACAGTTGTTTGTTACAGAACCAGAGTGAAATAAACTGGAGCAGTACCCGAAAATGCATCTATCCAGAGGAACCACCTTCCATCCGCCGCTGGTGATTGCCGTCAGACCAACGAGCAAGGACTTTAAGGATTTTCACGTAGCGGTTGAGTCATTTCTCTACAAATACACCGAATTTTTGTCATATTATCTCTAATAGAGACTATATTTATATATATTTAGATACACGATGTTAAAGTTAGAACATTGCTTAATAATTAGATTACGATAGCGATCAATTAGTTTCTCACTTGCGGGTTTTTTTAATGTACCTATTGGTCTTGCTTTTACATAAATGGTCTGATTTTTTTTACCAAATACCAACATGTGACGTCAATCAATAGGTCATGAAAAATAACATTGAAGTTTGAACGTTTTATGATAAAGTTAATATTTTCAGTAATAATCACCCAGAATGTGAAAACAAATGTGCCGGGCCGTCCTTTAACTTTTTAACCAGAAATCCAAAAATATGAAAAAAAAAGATACATCTTGGGCACATTTGTTTCTTACTTAACTTAAAATATATATTATTTTTTGCAGCAGTTTTACTATAAAACTAAGTAGCGGCACTCAAAACACCCTGTTTGTATAAATTTCATTGATATTGGCTTATTAATAGACCTAAGCTTGACTTCAGACAATTTTTTTTGCATGAAACTTTTACCGTGTAGTGGACGATAGGTAGGTAGGTACTCGTATAGGTAAAAGCGCCCAAAGGGTTAATAATTGATTCAAAATAATATTATACTAACAATTGTTTTAAAGTTTCAAATATACATTAATACGGTCCTTTTTCATACTTAGTTTAAACCCCATAAACTACCTTTTTTATTGTTCCCAAGGCCAAAATGGAACCCGTGTTGTTTCTTCATGTCCGTCTTTCCGTCTGTATGTCACAGGCATTTTACTCGTAAACCATAAAGCAAATATCCAGGAAATGTATACGGAAGGTTGTGTTTTGAGTGCCGCTACTAGGTTTTATAGTAAAATTGCTGAATAAATATTTATTGAGGCCTCCTATACATGTAAATAATATAATGTAAAAAAAACCAAACACAGCACGTAATTTTTGCATATTGTGTTTCGTTTTAATTAAAAGAGATTAATAATTGAAGCCAAATTATTATTGTCATGCGTATATACATACAAGTAATACGTTTAAATATCAAAACACATTTTTTTTTGTAAGTAAGTATTGCCATGAGAATAAAATAAATATTTTTTTAATTTCTCAATTTGTTGTTTATTTCTCGTTTACCCTGTCATTTTAGATGTGATAGACCCTGTATATATCGTTGTGTTTATGCAACTGTGCATAATTTTATGAAATGAGCCGAAAGCTGAATGCCAGCTTCATTGAGGTTACACGATTGTTTCATTTGATTTCATTTATTTATGTATCATTTATTTATTTCAAAGCCAAGTTATGCACAGTTACACGAGTTACACATTAAATTACTGGTTGCTATATATCTAGGACCTAATAAATATCTAGATTCTAGGTATACATACACACAGCATATATTGTTATTGTGTGCCAATTTACTCTATGTCTACTTTTACAAATCTAACTAAGTGGCTTTTGTTATTTTTTGCTATATTGTACATTGTGGTGAACTGGATTAAGTAGCTTTTTTATTCGCTTTGACATCATTTAGGTTTAAATTTTAGTGATAAGTTTGTTCCTTTTTATGCTACTGCTTTGTAATTGCATATTGGTTTTAAAACGATTGTGATCATAATTATACAAAGCCAATATTAATTTAGTAAGAAATACCAAATTATATTAGTATATTGTACAAATTAAAATGCATTACAGATCCAATAACCATACCATTATATGGCCGCATGCCATAAACCTCTATACATATATAGAGGTATAATGCATATGGTCATGTAATGGGACGGTTATTGCATCTGTATTGCATTTTAATTTTTATATTATACTAATATAATTTGGTATTTCTTACTAAATTAATATTGGTTAATATACGAAATATAGTAATTTGATATAACAAAATCAAGTTTCGTAATTTGTACGCAAGTAAAATATTAAAATCCACAAAAGCCGTTTAGTAGAATTTATTAGAGATATTTTGTAAATTGCACCTAAGTAAAGTAGTAAAACTTACAAAATTAGTTTAGTAAATCGTACAAAGTCAGTTGCAGTAAACTATGCGAAAGCGCTTTAGTAGAATTTACTCAGATAAACCAGGTAAAATATACAAAAGTTAAGTAGTATAATTTACTAGAGTTGTTTAGTAGAATTAACCCAAGTAAATTTCGTAAACTATACATTCCTTAATTTAGTGATATCTACGAAAGTTCAGTGCGTCATAAATACGAAAGTAATTTAGTAATTATTACAAAAGTATATTACTTGATTCCACTGAAGAAGTTTAGTGATATCTACGAAAGTTCAGTGCGTCATACATACGAAAGAAACTTAGTAATTATTACAAAAGTATATTACTTGATTCCACTAAAGAAGTTTAGTGATATCTACGAAAGTTCAGTGCGTCATAAATACGAAAGAAACTTAGTAATTATTACAAAAAATATATGACTTGATTCCACTAAAGAAGTTTAGTGATATCTACGAAAGTTCAGTGCGTCATACATACGAAAGAAACTTAGTAATTATTACAAAAGTATATAACTTGATTCCACTAAAGAAGTTTAGTGATATCTATCACAGTTTAGTGGTCATACATATTAAAGAAATGTAGTAATTATTACGAAAGTAAATTCGTACACGCTACGACAATAATTTAGTGAAGCATACAAAAGCTTTCGGAGAATTACTAAATCAATTTCGTTAAAAGTACGCACAAAGTCCGTAAAATTTACTAAATATATTTTGTCAAACGTACCAAATTAGTTTTACTAAACTAGTTTTGTAAAAAGTTATTTACTAAAGTAGTTTTGTAAAAAGTTATTTACTAAAGTAGTTTTGTAAAAAGTTGTTACTAAAGTAGTTTTGTAAAATTAATTTACTAAACTAGTTTTGTAAAAAGCCAACCAAAGTATGTTTGGTAAATTCAACAATACTTGTGTGTAGGTCCCAATTTAACCCATAAATTTCGTAAAAATTTCGTAAAATCAACGAAACTATTTTTTCAGTGTTGGACTGATATTTCCAGTTCAGAATATTGCTTCACATGTGGGCTATTTCCGCATTTCCAACAACATACTAACTGAATGGAAAAGAACATAATCACAGCCATGGTTCGTAACAGCTGTGCTAATGGCAATATTTGTTTCACTATACGAGCAATACGAGCATCGTAGGCAAAAATAGACCGGGAATGTTGATATTATTGTTTTGATGATGGTTCCATGGATTCTACAGCTTGGCTACTTGTAATGTAATCATATGACAGGTGGTAGGAATGGTGGATATATGTGTGTAGGTATTTTAAAGCAGTCAAAATTTAACTTTGGAATTGCTTTATGAAACAGTACTGTGCTTGATAAGTAATCCGATTGAAATACTCCCGTTAAGCACACCTACTAAATGATATTAGTAATCACTTATCAGCACCAAGAGAAAGAAGTGCTTATAAAATCGATCTGAATATGACTAAGAAACTAAGCAATGTTTGTCAGCATTTTTGGAACATTCAGATAAATGTCAGAACCAAACAACAACCATTTATATTTTCACTGCGGAAGCTTTTATTCTATCACAGCTTAATAGCTTCATAAACGATCAATTTTATAAGCGATCGAGAAATTAAACCGAGATTCAGAGCAACACGAGTTGGCCTATTCTCCAACCAGCTTCGATTCACCACTCTTTCATAACTATTATAAAATGAGTCCTAGATTAGTGATAACTACTGGTGATCGGCGGTTGCAAATACACCGGTGCGTCTGTCAAACTTCGTGATTACAGCTGCGCGGTCTGCGCGTGCGAACTGCGATGTGATCGGCGCGTGCAGAAATAGAATTGTGACATGACTAACCGCGGTATACCACTTGTTTGTTTACTAGCTTTTGATCGATAGTATCGATACTTATCCTAAAGCTTTCCGTGCAGCAATGATTCGAAACTTCAAAAAAAGTTGCACATTTTAGCTTTTCTTTCGATAAGAATATATTATTTCGGAAGTTTCAACTTTAAATTTCAAACAAAAAACTATTTTTTGAGCGAAAAAAGTAGGTCCCGTACGTACCTAGATCCCTATTCTTTAAACAAGGACTCAAAAGTATTAAGAAAAGTCCCCGAAAAAAAACGAAAAAGAGTTTATTTTCGAGTGAAATTGATCAAATTGAGTGCTAAAGGCGATCAAAACTAAACGTTACATTAAGATTCGGATTTGTGACCAATTATTGACGGGATAAAGGATATAAGTAGGTAAAAGAGACTAGTTTTATATTATATTTATTAGTATTTTTGAGCAAGTCCGATAAAACTTATAGCATTGAAGAAAGTTAAGTAAAGACACACCGAAACTATACATATTTCTATTCCTTTACAATAATTGATGGCTAAAGGCCGGAGCCGCGAATGAGCCGCCTGTGTCTGATAAACCGACAACATTGAATCGAGTCGAGTGAAGTCAGTCACCCTGTGCGGCCGTTGGAGATAGCGGCTGATAACGCACAAATCTTGAGGACGGAAGCTTCTAGTTGTGATGGGTGGTCCTATACAATCATTATAGATTAGGTATAAGTGAATGCTAATAAATTTTAAAGGTAACGGGTGGATTTTGATGGGATTTTTAAACGATGTTTAAAACCAACCAAATTTATTAAACCGAATTAAGCTCTTGAGTAGGTACACTAGGGGGCAATTACACAAAGGATCCCTCTGTGTTGAAGTATATCCATGTGGGCCCCCGAATCCAATAAGATAAGATAAACCGGATTCAAATAAATAAGTTATCCGGGACATGGTGCAGATAAATCATGAAATCGAAATGTCTTTTTCTGGGTGGGTGGAAAAAGTTAAAGTCTAAACTTCGAGATAATTATTAGATTAACTTCGTACGCCTATTATTTGATACTCTCCGCTTTTGCCTACACAAACAAATTAGCAATCAACATAGGTGCGATTTAGCTTGCATAGGTGCTGCCTACCTACCTAAAGATCGATAGAATACGGTACATGTGGACTATACGGCATGACGACCCGACATATAATATCCTTATAATATTTAGGCTCGACGTCGCGACGACCCTCCCCTTCGTGGTTCGTTTGACACGTTTACTACACTACACGTAATATACCTAGTCGCTATGTACAGTTGTATGTATATGTATAGACTTGTGTAACCTATACGGCGGCGATAGCAAAGCTATCCAAACTCGTGTGCAGGAAATTACCGATCGTTTCGTTTTATGCAAAATGTATATTTTGATAAAAATTGCAACAGTCTGGCTGAAAAGTGTTTCATAGGTACATACAGTTCCGACCAGTAATATATTACATCACCTACCTACATACATGTTTTTACTGTAGAACTTTTTATTGTTATTTGTAAGTGATTTCCACCTCACTAATTTAGGTAGTCTAGTAGGTAGTAGTAGACTTAGAGCGTTTTTATTAGAGCTTTTTTAGTAAAATGCTGAGTCTCCTATTGTAATTCACAGTATTTTACTGCAGTATTCATCAATTTCATCATGTATTTGTATAGAATTGTAAAATATACAATCTATATATTAACCTTTATTGTTTACTCTATACAACATACAACAAAAATCCATATTGACCGGTACTGTACAGCAACAAAATGTTCATTGTCTATTCACCATAGTCAATTTGCTGAACTCTGAACTTTTTACTTATAATGAAATACATGCCGTCAAGTTGTCGTCTGAGTAGGTACTAAACCACTAACGTCCCGTGCCAGGAAAATTCCAGTTAAACCAGGAATTTCCTCCGTACTGGCTAGATTGGAATATTGAAAACACCGCGTGGAAACGGCCTGGTTAAACTAACAAACAGAACGTAGCAGAGATAACTATAAAGAACGGACTAAAGAATGTTCTAGAGATCAATCACCACTCTTATCGTGCGTGACGTAACTTGACGTAATTGTAATGAGCAATGTTTTTGGGAACTTTTTGTATAGGCAATAGGTATGTAGGTATACAACGTTGTTGTCGTGGCCCGATGATAAGAACAATATTATTTTTCCCATACAACTGCCTACAAATATGAAATTTCATGTCACAAATTGATGAATATTTAAATGATGAATAAGATGGTGTCACGACTAGAACTTCTATCAAAAAACAACTAAAAAATACTGATATCAAACCCAAAGACTAATTTGAATTCAAATACTTAATATATCGGATAGAATCCAAGATCTCCATCAAGTGTCATTCAGCACTTATGGCGTCATCTTTTTGGATAAACAACAGTTTCATGGAAAGACCTTGGAGGTGGATTTGCGTCTAAACTCGAAACTCTCGCGAATAAAATAAATTACACTTTGGCAAAGACTTTGTTTAAAAAAAGGGCAGACGTCAGAACGCTTCCCTACTCTATGATCTATGAATACACAGTAATTCAATAACTACAATAATGTTAATGTAAAATTTTAAGGTATCAAAAGAGATGTTATCAACATTTCAACGTAACCAATAGAGTACAATGATATTGATATGTGGAAGGATGAATGATGAATCTCCTTTGAATTTAACGTGTTACATAAACAAAAAAAATACATCGAGAATGGAAGCCGATCTTTAAATATTATTGATAATATAAAAGAGATTGCAAAGTAAATATAAATACAACGTTATCAAAAAAGAGCATTAAGTCAACTTCCTTGAATCTTGAATCACTACAGCTTACAATAATCTTTATGAAAACGACCAAATGCAATACCTACATCGAAGCAAACGAACAGCATATAACTAGTATAGCTTCTTTCTTATTCGGATATAGTGTGTTTCAAGGTGAAATAAAAAGGTATAGCTACCTACGGAGAAAACGTGTGTAGATGTTTCAAAAATTAATTATCTCAAAGCATGAAATTGCTAGGAGTTTTATATGAAAACACAAGAGTGTTACTATTCGACCACATAACATAATATATGAACTTTTAAGCCAATTTCAATTGACAATACATAATACGAATACCTATTAAATTGAAATTAAATTAACTACATATGTAGTACATTTCAGGCGTAAAGTTTTACAGGCTCGATCACCATACTTTCACTCTTGGCCGTCTGCCTGCGACGTCATTGAACGCGTCTGGCGTATCGACGTCGCAAATTACGTAAACGGCTGACCGACGGGAACATTAGGATTTAGCTAGTGCCAAAGGGATATACTACAGTATTTGTTGGTTATTTATGGCATTTCCTGCAGCTTGGCCAACCCTATTTCGGAATCCACGACACTACTTCTATATCTCTGCATTGCATAACCTACCTGAACATTTGATTTTTTTATGACGAATTAACGTCCAATACGTCCATATTGTGTATATGTAAGGGAGGTGTAAGGTGGAGAAAAACACAGCACCTATAGCTTACCCCAGTGTAACAAGCCATACGTTAAATTAGAAGCTACATATGCATGGTAGAAAATAATACTGCCATGGTAAAATTGCATGCAACTAACTAAATATACATATACAGCCAGAAGTAAAACTACACTTGCGACATATTGCAAATATTATATGCAGTTACTACTAACTTCAACAAAACATGTCTATTAGTTTGAATTAATTCATATAACTTCAAAAAGATGGAAACGATGGCGATGGACCAAACTTTAGTTTTGTATGAAAATCGCATTGGTGCCCAATACTTCTGGCCAAGGCTGTATGTCTAGACTCTACAAAGTAAGTCTTCAGTTAAACATATAAAAGTATTTATTTGTAAATGTAATCGTTGCTGCTATATTTTTAGAAAAGTCACATCTTATTCAATAATATAGTAGGCACACCTAGTCTAATATTTATGTGACAAGTGTGACAACAGCATCGGGATCAAAAACACTATTCGAGTATTTTTAAATTGTGGTGCGTAACTTGGCAAAGCGTCTATTTGTTTTTAATATGATCCGCAAAACATTTATAATTAATAATCTGACAGAAACGTCTAGAAGACAACCTTCGTTAGACCTTAAGTTGTCCTTCGTGAGCTTGGCCACTTCGACGCAGAGGTTGCGTGATTTATATCAGCACTTGGCATTTTAGGAAGAAGATATGGCTATCAATGTCCGTGGCCCGCATGACGCTTTTGCATGGCAACATGATCTGGATACAAGTCGATTAATGAGTGATATCATTAACATGCGTAGTTTACTATTGGCGATAACCCCTGCTTCACGATAGCCTTGGAGACACAGACGGGTATACGACTACGCGTGTCAAGAATCAATAAACATAATTGTTACAACAATGTTGCTGTAGTAGATGTGGAAAACGACATTAATTGTGTCAAGATTAGGTATACAAACGGACTTAGCAAATATGTATATTAAACTTCTAACCATTTTCAAACTGCTTCTCTTTGTTTTCTAGTTATAGTTGCTTTACTTATTGTGTCTTTCAATTGTTAATTTTAGGTTGTCATCTTTAGTTAACTTAATTCTTCTCTCCTCTTTGTTGCCCTGAAAACCAGCGCCATGGCTAAGAATCTTAATCTTAGCTATCGGCATATGCTGGGTGGCATCCTTTTTGGTGCTTCGTACTTTAGGATTATTATTAAGTTTTTTTTTGTACCACCAAATAAACATTTTCTATTCTATTCTTCGCCAAAAGGCAATATTGTTTGATTCCACCCTTGGACAATTTGGTATATAACATTGTAACATTTGTAACTTTCAAATGGCTCAAAAAAGGTCAAGAGGCATTTGTCGGGGTCACATGATCGGTAAATCACTCGCTGGTTTAAAGGACCAGGCCAGATTTATTAAAGACTCCGAGTGGTATAACATCAATTTAATAGATAGATGCTCTGGGAGTTATAAGGACACGACATTTGGTGGAGATGCTGGGATTTAGCAGAACATCCCTTGTTCTCTCGATACTTATTTTTTTATTAGAAAGAAATCTATAGCATTTAACACAGGCAGCATACAGTAGGCAGTATATGTTCCTTGTGGTGTGGTCTTTAAAGTTTTGTTGGTGTTTCATAGTAAATTAAAGTGGAGGTGAACATGTAGCGGTGCGGGACCTTTAATTTGTATTAATAGCGCAATATTATATGGCACGGCAATGTATCGGTTGCAGAATATGCGATATGCTAATGCAAAGTTGTCCATAAAGGAACGAGGTGAGTACATAAAACAATCAGTGACAATCATGAAGGTGACACTGATACCATAATTGTTGCGTTTAACCAATTTTGGTACGAAGCTCTTATAAATGTAGCAGTCTACTCTACATCAAAAGGTACCATTTGACGGAAGGCGCTTACGTCATAAGTCGTACAAATTCAATATTGAATACGAGCAATAAAAGCGTAAATGCCGGTACCTTTGATGCCAAGCCACCAAATGGTACCCTTGATCTAGCTAGATTCCAGACTGTCACAAATGGTTTTCGTTCTTACATCCTCTACATCTTTAGCCGTCTGTCTTACTCTTGTCTAATCTAACTCAATTGCCGGTTATCTAAATATAATGTCCGCTTAATGGATAAATTGGCGGTTAAAAAAAGACTGCGCCTGACAGCCGGAAAGTTACTCCGTTGTTATGTTGTTATGAATATGCTAATACCCTAGTTGGTTAGATGTTTGTTCTTGTGATACAATCATGTTGCTATCAGGCCTGTCGGTTCTCTTAGGCGATTATCACATCACACTGACGCCGCAACCGCATGCGGCGACGGTGTGCAATCGTGACAGCGCTAGACGTTTGCAGTCCATGCAGAGCGCTGTCTCGCTCGCGCACTTTACACCCACGTTGGATGTTACTATAGTCAATACTATGTAAGAACATTTCACAAAGGATTTCTTAGAGGACATTACAAAGTTTAATAAAAGCCATTAGTGTTACTATGTCAATTAGGTCCCTACTGAAACTATTCCATGAAATACCGAGATAAACGGGTCAACCGGCCTTATCAACTACGTTACGTGTAAACTACGTACGTCAGATATTGTCTTCTGGGACATAATGGGATGGGATAATCAGACTAACTTTGTAGGGGCTACATACAAAGTAAGTGCGATATTCCTTTGCCAAATAGTGTATGATGACATGCTCAGAGAATCCGTTTGACGGAAATTAGGACTAATGTTGTATGGAAAAGCAGACAATTAAGACGTTATTCCTTTAAACTGGAGTTCACGTTCAAAGTTCGTGATTGTTTGCGTGTTATCTAATGTTGTTATTGTTCACGCGTGCCTATTTGTAAATACCGTTAAGAATTGACTGACGAATTGACGATAGCTTATCTCTGTGTGTATGGCCAATCAGTTATTAAACTTATTAAGTTCAATTGTTTTGATTCATTAAGGATTAATTCGCACAAACATACTGTATAACATATCGAGCGAAGTTAGGGTTTAATATAATTTTTAAGTTAATTACATTTACCTGCATCTCATGTAAATGCTGCAACATAATTAAACTGCATCTTTTCCGTTGGGGTGGTGCATATGAGCCCCGTTTGGCAGTTTATAAAAATAAAACAAGATAGAACCAAGTTTGGTTCCTAATTTATCACATCACAAAAGATAAGGCCCTTCAAGTGAGTGGAACTTTCATACTCCTTATTTTGTTGATGTAATTACACATACAATATAGATAGCTGATATGAGGCATTATAAGAGTTTAAAACACGTTTAAAACATCATAGTACAGATGTTATATGAGAATTTGTGTGGTAGGAGTATTCCCCTCTAGTGAAATTATCCCTACTTCTAACACCATTTCTAGTTATATATTGAATAGTTTTAAAATTCATTGTTCTAACATTCTATCAATTTACCAAAGTGACCAATAGTTTTTCAGTGCTATTAAGATACTATGACTAGAAGTATTAAGTTACGTTTGCAGCACCTTTACTTCCATTTTCTATAGTAAAAGAAATCTAAATAGTCATAATATACAATTATTCCATAAATGACAAGCGGAATATTAAAAACATGGATTTAATTCCATGAACATTATTAAAAAAACAGTAAGTAATAATTAGGTCTTCCAAGCCCAAAATTTGTAAGGTAGACAAATACAGGTATCCTGGTAATTTCATACAAGAAATTCAAAGTTTGGCATAGTGTTAAGCTAAATTCTAGTAACACTAACCTGAGGACATATGCGTCGACTTGCTCGCTCTGTGTGAAAGAGATGATCTCGCATCGCACAATCTTGAGCACATTCTCCCATTGTTGACTGCAACAAAAATAGTACAATTTAATTACATGGTCACTAAAAAAACCCTAAGGCTGCATTTTCTAAGCCGGATATAAGAGGAGACATGTGATAATCAACCAATAGGCTGCCTTTGCACTATGGCAGAGATGAGCGGAGGATTATGCTATTGGTTGATGCCCGGATGTTTCCTCACCTCTCCACCTCAGCGGAAAGGCGGCCTAAAGGATATCTTCTAAAGGATTTGTTTGAATAACACCAATTATTGTGAATTTATTATGCAAACTGTGATGTTTGAAAGAAAATTGGAGACATTTATATTTTTTTTTGTATGAAAGGAGTAGTATATCTTCTTTTTATAAAATAAAATAAAATCCAAATGGACAAAGAGACTTTAAGGGCTAAATTACAATACAAATAAAATCAAGAACCTAACTTAAGTCCTTTTTTAAATTGTTTCATACAGAGTGACTGTGTATCAAAGATAATTTAACAATAAAATTATAGGTTAGCTCCAGACTTCTTCGGTATTCTAATCTAAGTTAAATTAATGAAATATCAAGTCTCAATATAGATGTGATATCACTAATTTTAGTATAATTCACATCTTGTTTTGTTTACCAATAAAGAGAGTGCGACTCTTGGGGTTCTAATCAGGAGAAATATTTTCGAACATCGCGGCATTGCCGGTGGTGGCCATTGGCCAACGGGAACGACCAACTACCGCGTCCGTTCGACAACAGCTGATTCCAGAACATTCCACAACAATTTTTTTATAAACACTCATCTAGGAGCAGTTACTTAAAATATTGTAAACGAGCAAAAAACTACTTTAGTAACTTGACGAACAAGTTACTGTCAGTATTAACCATTTCAGCCAGCTTTGGGTAATTGACAAAATGCCGGTAACCTATACTAACAATTTAATTACGCTCATAAAGTTAACAAAAGTTTTACTCAATCATTTTAGATTTTGTTGCCAAGTCAAACTTACCGTGTAATTTTTCTTAAATCCGCATTTTTAGCCGGCGTAAACCAAATTTCTATTAGCTTTTCAACACCTTCAAAGAATTGGTCGTTGTTAATTTGATTACTTGATATTATTTCCTTTTCAGCCATAGCGATAGATTTTATTTCTGTTATATGGAGAATCTTATTCCCACTGGTTTTTGACTAGACGACTTCGAGCACGACCTCAAAGAAGAAATGTCGGAAGTTGACTGACTGAACGAAACAAAATTATTGGCAAAATGCAGGTGAAAGAGGAGACGGAGCGCGAACTTCTCTTTCTACAGAACGAGCGAGTCGGCGCGCGACGCGGGTGCGTTCGGAAGAGCGAATAACGACGGAAGCTTCTCTTTCTATATATAGCCTAGTCTATGGTGGGAAGATTTGATAACGGGGTAAAGTAAAGCAAATGTTTAAAACGGGCAAATAATTTAAGTTTTAATGTAATTGCAATAAATTATTTAAAAATCAGATGGTTTGTAAAACGATTTTTAAGGTTCATTTTCGAAAATGATTAATATGTTTTGATATCCTAAATTAATCTACATTCCGACGTTTTAATAATGTCTCAAATACTTTCTTCAAAAGAACACAAAATTATCGTAGCCCATTCAAATTTAAAGTATAAATTAAGCAGAAAACTAAGCCAAAGGCGGTTATCGCATGGCACGGCGCCGGTGCGCGAGCGAGACAGCGCTCTGCGTGTGTATAGCGCTGTCACGCTTCCACACCGTCGCCGCATGCGGTTGCGGCGCCAGTGTGATAATCGCCTAGTTCAAGTATAGCCTCTTTACTTAGTTCCATGGTATATATGGGAACTCTTGAATTCGAAAGGATTTCTCTTTCCGCACAGACTTGTTGAATTTGTACATTAGAATGAAACACTAATTGACTAACATCTTTTAATAGCATAACTCTTGTCATAAGCATTCAAAGGTGGAAACTAATTTGTGAAGTCCTCCATCATCCACTCCTCGGATAGGTTTAAATTTAGGTTTTATTACAGGTATTTTAGGTGGTGTATCTATGTCTATATTTTCTTCAATAAAGTCTTCAATATTAGGCTCGGCATCCCGTTTCAATGAACTAGTACTGCTTGAGGGTCTTGTATCTCTCTTTGTTTTTTGGTCATCTATAGTGGCATTTAGTTCTATAAGATCTTTGTACATTCTGTCATTTATATGGAAGTTCAGCTTCTTTGTCATCTGAAATGGAAACAGAGGTCATATTAACATTATTCTGATCTTTAAAAGTGGTTCTACTGGTTAGGTCTATTGTACGGAAAGCAAAACTTTTTTCCTGGTAAAATAAAGCCTAGGTTGCATTACCTAATCTTTTGACTTATTATCTAAGAGAGTTGGCCGGTCAAGGTATAGCAAAGGGGGCGCAATCTCAGGACTTAGAATATTTTTGTAACTTTTTTATTTATTTCACATTTTTGCCATCTTTTTGATTAAAACTTTATAGAATACATTTAGATAAGCATCTTTTATTGATTACAATTTTTTGATTAACTTGCCCGTTTAAGAACTAAAGCGGTCCAAAGTTGCGAGTTTGGCCATAGGATTACTACGGAGCTAGGGACTTGAAAATTAATATTGTACATTAGATTAAGTCGGTTCTGGCCATAGATATACCACCCATAGATCTGACACGGAACTGATAATACCAAGATAGAACGGGATGGTCTTATTACACTTTCAATAGATACGGCAGAGAGGTGCTATTATCGTTGGTCCTTGTCATAGTTTCTATTACCCTCCACGCGTTACTTCTAGCAGTGGAGGGTAACAAACAGATATAATGCGCGATTTCTTCAAGAATTTCTGTGATTGCTACGAGAAAAGCTGTTAGTTTTCCTAGAAAGTTGTGTCGGCTAAGGAAAAGATTGGTAAATTGTTCTGTTTTATGATGTAGAAGTGATTATGGGCATCTATATATCTATCCCATACGGGGGTACACGTGTGCGGGCTCTAGTTACTGCTTGCTTTGAGGTTCTGGCGCTCGCCGGCCGCTGCCGCGGCACGTCCTGAGATCGCGCCCCCTTTGCTATACCCTGACCCGATTGACTCAAAATAGATACAATCTAGACTAAAATCGCACCTGTTATTAGAAGCAACATATTTCAGACATTAAAATGTTAGACACACCTACCTTGGTACATATATCTGTTTTACTTTCGCACAGATCTTTAGAAGATAAAGGTGGCGGAAGACAATGTTTAACCCCAGATAAATAATTAGCCAGTAATTCACTTGAACAAAGCTTTGGTTGATCTAATTCCTTAATCGTTTGTAATCTAGCTGGTTCTTCAGTGGATGGCTCATTTTCCACGTCGTGTACGGCTTTCATACGCGCTGTAGATCTTCCTTTTTGTTCTACGTTCCGGACGAGTGTTTTCTTAACTTTTGGGTCGACACCACATCTGTTCATTGTAAATACAAATAAATTTAACAACTCAAAGTTTCAAAATTACCATTTAGAACCGTAACCGTAACTTCTTGTTTGACATTTTGTTTTGTTTTATTTTGGCTGCGTGCGTTCGATAAATAAAAAAACGAATGAAAAAAAACTATGACCACAGACAAACCCGTTCGGAACGTTCGGAAATGTTTCGGGGATTTCTGAAGCAAATGTCAATTACAGAAGACTGTCAAATTTGACAGATATTGATATTGCAATCGTGGTTTCGTTTTGTACGTGAACGTGAAAACGAAATCTGTTTTATAATTTATTTAAGCCCATAAAATAATATTAAAATAATATTTTATATCGTAATCTAGCAACTGGTACTTACAATTATTCAGATACGTATACGTAGCATGTGTAACAAAAATGTTGAATGTTCGGTAAGATTTTTCATGTATTTATTACTTTGGTATCGAAGTTAATTAAACAGCTTTACTAACTGATATAATTTTCAGAACCCGCAGAACTTGCCAGCCGAGAGGCTGTTGCTGTCGGTGTCGGATTCGGGCGTCGTGCGACAAGTCAAAGCTTTGGTGAGACATTGTTTTGATTTTTGTACAAGGTTGTGCAATGCGAGTACACCCAAGTGGCGTTTATAACTTTACCATTCTCGTTGTTGCTATGTGGCGCGCGTTACAATGTAAAGTCGACGTCAAAGATATGTTTACACTTTTTCACCTTACTCCATTGTAATAAGGTGCAAAAGTGTAAACATATATTTGACGTCGACTGTACATGTACAACTAGTTTTCTAACTATAAAAATTATTACCTTATCTGCTTACTGTATCATGATATTCCTGATGAATGAATATCAATTTTTTTTTTAATTTATTGCCCCTCATAATTTTTTTTGTCCTGAATACAGAACAGAAACCAACATGTTACCCAAAAATGCATAATCTATGCCTATATTTTTACAATTTTAATAATTCTAAAATTAGTTAACATCCTTGAAGATGTAAAATCCCCATAGACATAGCAAAATTATAAGATGTGGAGGTCTAAAAGTACCAGGTTTAAAGAAAATATTTGTCAGAATTTAAAAATAAAATTCCTAACTACTTATCAGTGGTGGCGGGTACATAGAACACGATTCCCGTTGGCTTGCCTTATTTTCGGGCACCTGAGTAGTTTTCCTTCAGCTCATGAAGAAATTTTAAGCCAACTTAAGTTCCGGCTCACCTAAGAAAATGTTTGACCCACCGCCACTGCTACTTACTATTCAGAAATAACCTCTATTTTGTTTTCACTAGGACCCATATTGGGTTGAATCACGAGAGATGATAGTGTATGAAAGCCCCCCGTCGGGCAGTGGCCTGGTGCTCGGTGCTGTTGATGCGTGGAGGACTCGGATGGAAGGGTACTTGGAGGATCTCAAGTGGCTCCTCAGTTTAGAACATCACAGGTAAATTTGTGCATTTAGTTTGTGATGTCTTTTCAGAGTGTTCCTTGTTTGTTTCGATCAGTGAGTTTTGTATGCTGTCATCATACAAAACAGTTAATCAAGGGATACTCCGCTTTACTCTCTGCTAGTAATCATTTTGAATCGCGCTATCAAGATTTTTCATGGAATAATGACCCCTGATACATAAAAAATGGTTTAGTTCGAGAATTTCCTCCTAGATGGCGCTGTACCGACTATTGAATCGCGCTATTAAGACTTAATTTGTGAATTTCTGATCTTACAGCTTAAATTATATTCACAGATTTTGGAGCACAGTGCTATACCACCCGCAATGCATGGATTCCCTAGTATCATTCCTACAAGAAGCGAGTCCGCCATACATGCCACTTCACGAGAGTAGGGATGTACAGAAACTGTATGGAGAAATAAGGAGGCTGGTACTTGTGGTATTTAGCAGGCTTATTACCAATAAGGAGAGTAAGGTGAGACTTTTTGTGATTTTTTTTTTTTAATAAATGGCGTTCCCCCTTTGCACATGAGCAATGGGAATTCTGCCAATGACAAGTTGACGACGTTAATCACATTTTATTTGTTAAATAAATATAGGCAACATTGTTGGGTTTTAGCCTTGCTCTTTGTAAGGGTGATAGCTGCTCCTTACAAACAACGAGTGGCGGCCATGCCATGCCAGGACAACTGTCCATTAAACTACAGAGAGTTTACACGCGTTTTGAGACTAATTCTTCGTTAGCTGCACACTTTTATTAGATCACCGCACAGTGAGCTATCAATATTACACACTGAACTACTTAATGAGCAAAAAATAAAAAATGTTTCTCAAGACGTCCAAACTACCCTGCGTTACGAACAGAAGTCCGATTTTATTATTGTAAAGTTAATGTATAATTGACAATACTTATTACAGTTATTAACATGTGTATACTTATTCAGTAAAAATATCGTATATACGAAGTTTTGCTATTATTTCTGAGGGTTTTTTTGTCATGTAATATCACAGCAGAGACGCATATAATAGACAGCCACAGTCTAAAAACTCTTTGAGGCTCCAAGTCTGAAGCGCCATCTGAACGAAAGTTACCGTAATAATAGTAACGGTATCAATTACTGGATGGCGCCGAGGGGCAGAGAGTACTCTGCCCTACATTACAGCAGCTTTGGTTGGTCTCGTTCAGATGGCGCTACAAACTTGGAGCCTCAAAAAGTTCTTAGACTGTGGCACTCTATATGTATACTCTCTGGTCATAGCAAATCGTGGCTATAGACACTTGTGTACAAACAGGTATATAGTATCCGCAGAATTAAGTGGCGACTGACGTCATAAAACTTCTCTTTCACACTTGCACCGCCATGGCAAGAGAGAAGGAGACAGCGTTATGAACTCAGTCGCCACTTAATTCTGCGGATACTATAGGTATGAATAGAAACTTTTGTTCCAGTCCCAGTGGATAAGCAAAGAATACATGGCCGACATGATATACGATAATTTCGTGTTCACGATACCTATACTGTGGGACACGTGTCTGGTGTACGGCGTGGACAATACTAGGTAACTACAGCATTATAATAATTTTGAACAAAAAAAGAACCAACTTCACTTAGACTCCGCCTTTCCAAAAGTTCAAAAAATGCGTGAAACCCTGTATAAAAAAAACAAAGTGATCCTATAAGGGTTCCGTTTTTTCCTTTTTTCTTTTCTTGAAGAGTTCCCTCGATTTCTCCAGGATCCCATCATCCGATCCGGACCTGGTGACAATGGGACCAACTGTGAAGTGTACTCCTTCAAACAAAAAATAATTTTCCATATCGGTCCAGCCGTCTTCTAATAATCGGACAACATACCTACATAAAAAAAAAACAAAGATCCCGACGAATTGAGAACCTCCTCCTTCGAAATCTTGAAGTCGGTTAAAAATAGATGTTACACTGCCTACCTTCCACACCCACAGTCCTTCTAAATTATGTCAACACAAAAAACATGTATTTCCTACTCATTTTACGGATGCATGAAAAACTTTTAAGTCTTTTAATTCAAATGATGTTTGAATTATTCATCATCATCTTTGCGTTTGTCCCGGTTTTTAAGCCTGAGGTACGCTCGGTAACCTAATACCATGGCGTAGGCACAACATTTCTCGAAACCGCCTGCCTTCTGATCTTCCAACCCACAAAGAAAGCTAGACTTTATTGAGATGAGATCCGGTTTCCTTAAGATTATGTTTTTTACTAAAAACGACTGGTAACATTAGGGGGCAATGCCCTACCTTTAAATACTAATGCTCTACCTTAAAAACTACAATCGGGTCGAAAATGTATGACAATAAAGTTAATGCCCTACCTTAAAATTCGCTATGCCCTACCTTAAATTAGCACTGCCCTATCTTAATTGCAATTTTGGCTACGGCCCTGTTTGCGTAATTAGTTGACGTTAAAACTAAATTTTCTTTATAAGACGTTTTATTGTGAAAAGCCCTGAAAACCTGAAGAACAAAGTTGAAAGTTGATTTCTTAAATGTACAGACACGTGTCCCGAGTGTTGGAGAGTGTGTTCACGCTTCAGCCGCGGTACGAGGGCGACGCGGCGGCTGCCGTGGCCTTCGTTAATGAGGTGAGGGTGAGGATGAGACTCCCGCGACCAGTCGACTATAAAAAGATACCACTTTTGCACCTTATTACAACGCAATAAGGTGAACAAGTGGATATTTTTGCCTTGTAGTCGATTGACAATTTATGAACGGTATAAATTGATTGGGGGGCTGAATGACAATCATTGTGTTAGTATGGATATGCCGTGTGATTCCGGGTTTAGTGTTGTTGAAAAAGGAAACACTAAGTCCGGAATTAATATTATTAGTAATAAGATTTAACAAAAAAAAATCTGTTTTAATAGTGGCCTCCAGTGGTAGTTCGGGGTTGTAGTATCGGTATTGTTTGTACGTGTTAAGAGTCGCCAGGACGCTCGCGTGAACTCGCGTCCCCATACAAACGTAGTTAAGCTCTCATTTTAAAACGACATGCTTTAGAACCACGAGATTTGGCATGGCCATTCTAGCAGTACAGATCTATGTCGGTAATTCATTTTCGTTGCTAAAAATTGTAATACAAAGAAAATATAGCAAAAATAAGTTTTGTATGTAAATCTGTATCTGGCTGTATTTTCTTTGTATTACAATTTTTTGCATCGAAAACGAATTACCGACATAGATCTGTACTACTAGAATGCCCATGCCAAATTTCGTGGTTCTAAAGCATGTCGTTTTAAAATGAGAGCTAAACTACGTTTGTATGGGAACGCGAGCGTCCTGGCGAGTCTTAATCCGGGATTCCGGTATAGTGCGTACAAATAAAATACTTATCAATATAGCTCTTATAAATGATCGGGAGTCGTGTACAGCGAATTCTAAAAATCTTGAAATGTATCTATATAAGATCAATGAAAATTGTTATTATTAAAACACTTTGTTTATTTTAAGCTATTTTCTCATTATATTGAGTTTCCTCAATCGATTTTTTCACCAGGTGTCAGCACCGTGGCGAGAGGTCTAGCTGTCATAATTCAAGTTTTTTTTATTGGTGGATTTTGACAGCTGCTGTCAAAAACACCTCTCCTCACAGTGCCGCCACCTGGGATTCAGGAAACCTTTAATCTTCGATATCACCCACAGGCCTTCAAATACATAATCCTGCAAGTGAATAAAGACTACGATGCCGTGGAGCCTCCGAACCTGCCCAAAACCTTCGAAGGTTTCGGAGAGATCAAGCGGCCGCCCAACAGCAAGGAACAGGGACCACTCACCTTTAGTATATTGAAGGTAATTATTAAAGGATGACAGTTACAATACTTACAGCACAACTTACAATGGTTTTATTTGATGTGATGAAGACTGAAGAAGTACACAGAAGTTTGGCACTTTAAAATCGTCCCGACTCGACTATAGTAGACGATGTTTTAAGGAAATGTACATTGAAAATCATAGATAGATAGATAGATAACAGTTTGTAAACTCGAGTAAAATTAAACAATTTATTGTTTTTGACCAGTTTCGCTTCCGAAATATCTGAAAGAGATAGCGACAAGACTGGCTGTTGTCTGATTCTATTTCACATGTTTAATAATAATAAAAAAATCCATTGAAATTGAAAAATTGCCAACGACGGCCAGTCACCGAGGCAAGTCAAACCATTGATGCCACCAACGTCAATAGCCGTCCATTCAATAACTATGAAATGCGACTCCTTGATGTTTAGCATCATTACCTAGCTTAGTATCGATTTTTTTGGCTCTGGCGTTAGGCATTACTTCACCACTTAGGGGTCAAAAGGTTAACTGTTATTATAATTTGTTGTAGGATTTGGTCATACACTTGTTGGACATGTCAATGACGCTGAGGATATTTGTAGAAGCGTATCCTAAAGGAGTTAAGATATTCAGGAAGACTAATTTTGTAAATAGGTGAGTTGGAATTTCTCGTTATTACAATTATTTATTTATTTTATTTATTTATTTATTATTCAAATAAGTAACACAGCATTACAGTAAAACCAAGGCACTGTGAACTCAAAAACAAATACAATCGCAAGATATTAAAAGCAACTCGAGCAAGCAAGTGACCCGGGTAGCCTAGTGGTTAGGGCGTCTACCGCTAATGCAGAAGACGCTGGTTCGATCCCAGCCCTAAGCATCGGGGGCCTAGGTCAGTTTTTCCTTTGTATAGGACTATATACGTTTATATTAAAAATATTTTTTCTTATTAGTCTTTATATTATTTTTGATAGAAATAATCACCTAAGTAGAGTATGTTTTGGGTGCTCAATTGGCAGATAAGTGGTTTTAAATATACATTTCTTAAGCAAATGGTTGCTAAGTAAAGTCAGCAGTTAAAGTTACTAAGTAGGTCATTAAACTTAACACAAGAACGTTTGTATACCTCATCCGCTGAATAATTAGATACAGTCAGCAAAGAAAGCTGCCGAACGAAATAACTTATGTAATATTTGTGTGTCTAGTTACTTTAGTTATATTATTAAAACATCATATTCATTTTATTCATCTTCTCTTCTTCTTCTTCTCAGCATATTCGCGTCCACTGCTGGACATATGCCTCTTTCATGGATTTCCATGTTGTTCTTGATGCGGCGGTTCTGTGCCAGGTCGGCCCTGCCGTCTTTGTAATGTCGTCCGACCATCTGGCTCGTGGCTTCCCGTCACCTCGGCTTCCCAGTCGTGGCCTCCAGAGCAAAACTCTTTGGCTCCATCGGTCGTCGTCCCTGCGGCAGACATGTCCGGCCCATTCCCACTTTAGTTGCGCAACTCTTTTGGCGATATCAATGACTTTAGTGCGTTGGCGAATGTTCTCGTTCCGAATTCTGTCTCGCAAGGATATCCCGAGCATTGAGCGCTCCATAGCTCGTTGAGCCACTTTGAGTTGGCGTACCCTTCCGACAGTTAGCGTCCATGTCTCGCAGGCGTAGGTCGTTACCGGAAGGACGCATTGGTTGTAAACCCTGGTTTTCAGTGATTGTGGTATTTTTGACTTAAAAAACGTCGTTTAGCTTGCCAAATGCGCCCCAACCCAGTTGTATTCGCCTACTGATTTCAGCGTTTTTATTCATAAACATATTTATTTACATACGAGTAAAATAGAAACAAATACGTACTAGAACTGAAAGAACAAATCAAATTATTTTTTATTATTTTTTTGGCCAAATGCGCCTTAGCATTTACAAAGATTGCATATACACGGGAAAATTCGACCGGTGCTTTCGTGGCCAGGTGGCGAAGTTGGTTAACGCGTCTGCCGCGAATGCAGAAGACGCTGGTTCGAATCCAGCCTTGGGCACGGAGGCGTTGGTCACTTTTTCCTTTGTATATGACATCTAGATACAAGTTTATAACAAATACGTACTATCCACAATCCATCCAAAAAATAATCCGCATCCAACTCAGGTTTCATCAAATCTTATTACATTCGGCAACTTTCGTTGCTGACTGTCCTTTTGCCGGTTACTGTACAGTCGACCAAGAAAGTGGTCTAGCAGTTTTGACAAAAGTTTCTGCGAGATCTAACGATCGCTAAGGTTGACATTTCTAACGGAGCTTAAAACATGCACGACCTTGTTATCTCATGACGTTCAAACGAACCTCAACTGTATGGTGGTAGACCACATTTTTGGTCGACTGTACAAAAATACGATTTATCTACATCGAAGTTATATCTGTTTCAGTATAGTGCAACTCTACGAATACGGCATACCCAACTTATACGAGAAACTAAAAGAAGTTGGCGATGAAACTAGTGTCGCGTATACGGAAGTCGAGGGACACATAGACACGGCGAGAGCGGAGCTTATAGACATCTTCAGAGAGATACTGGCAGTGTACAAGAACGCTATATTGAATGGAGAGTGAGTAAATATCGATACAAGTTAATACTATAGATATTGGCGTATTTGGTAAATATTCGGGCTCTCTTTCTTATTCCATCGCAAAAAGAGAGAATAACACAATTTTTGGGCAAATAAGGCCATGTGAACTGCCAATATTACGTAAGAGAAATTAATTACCGTAAAAAATGGCAAAGTCAGCATAATCACGACATGAAACAGCGCCTGCTAGTGCCACCTAGTGTTCCATTTGTAAATAAATTGTACGCAAATGGGGTTGTTACACCAAGAAAAATGTCAATAGCGTGATTCAGGATTTTCTCTGCACGGTACGGCGCCATCTAGCGTGAGATTCTTATACTAAACCAAAACTTCGTGTTTTGGGGTCGATGTTCCAAGAAAAATCTTAATAGCGCGATTCAGGATTTTCTCTATACGGTACAGCGCAATCTAGCGTGAGATTTCTATACTAAACGAAAACTTCGTGTTTAGGGGTCGTTGTCTCAAGAAAAATCTTAATAGCGTGATTCAGGATCTTCTCTTAACGGAACAGCGCCATCTAACGTGAGATTCGTACATTAAACGTAAACTTCATATTTTGGAGTCGTAATCCCAAGAAAAATCTTAATAGCGCGATTTAGGATTTTCTCTACACGGTACAGCGCCATCTAGCGTAAGATTTATATACTAAACGAAACGAAAACTTCTTGTTTTGGGGTTGTTATCTCAAGAAAAATCTTAATAGCGCGATTCAGGATCTTCTCTTCACGCAACAGCGACATCTAACGTGAGATTTGTACACTAAACGAAAACTTCATATTTGTAGTCGTAATCCCAATAGCGCGATTCAGGTTTTTCATTGCACGGAGCAGCGCCATCTTTGAATTGGTTTTGAACTTATCTTCTAACATTGCAGAGGCAGTGTGATCGCGCACGTTGAAGATTACTTGGCTGTGATGATGGACGGGTTGTCGGAAAGGCTGCTGATCAGCGACTACCATGCGTGCTATCCGGTTAATGAGGATCTGGAGATGCTGAGGGTGGCCTACCCTGACATGTATCCTTTATAAATTATAATTTTAACATGAGGTTTTTGATTGATGTTAATACTGTTTTAAAGAAAATACCTCCACGAGTTTCTTAGATTTCTTACGCCAACTCTTATCGAGACAGTCTTTATTTATGAACGAGTGATTTTTTGTAGTATTTTATTAGATGATAGAAAACAAGCGTACGGCCGAACTTACGGTAAATGACTACCGCTTATGGACGCTAAAAAAGATCCGTCGTGTAATAATCAAATCGAATTTCTGTTTGGGCACTAAAGTTGATTAGTAGAGAGTGCCTCAGTCCGCCATTTGTGCTTATTCTTATTGTGCAATAAAGTTTAAATAAATAAACGATATGTGTCACTGACCCTTTGAATATACAAAGATTCACAGATTTGATTCGGATCGGACGAATACAGGCCTCTTACAGCCCATATAGTGCATCTTCGGGATCCTAAGCTTGTTTCTATACTTACTATTTAAACAAAAAAATTTTGCCATTGCCTATTCTAGTATCATATGTTTCCTATACCAACACAGCGACCCAGTGAAAACAGACTTCATCCTCCAAGCGATCTACTCCAACCTCGACGAGCCCATACCCGAAACCCTCACGAACGGCCACTCTGACCCCGCACCCGACTCGCCCCAACCCGCCCCCGGACCGTCAGACGAAATACCCGTCGATATCAGACAAGAGTCTTTGATTAGTGAAGTGAAGGATATTCTGCCGCATTTGGGAGACGGGTTTATATTGAAATGTTTGGAACATTATGGTTTTAATTCTGAGAGGGTTATTAATAGTATATTGGAGGATACTTTGGATGCTTCGTTAAGAGGTGATGATTCATTTAGTAACATTATATAAAAAAATACCAAATATTCATGCAAGAAAAATGATTATATATTGGTATTTCCGTAAATTGAATATAACCTTTTGACCGCCATCGTCTCGGGCCTTAGCATGACATGCGTTGTCGCGCGCGACTCCATACTTCGAGTCGCGCCTGCATCCCTAGCACATGACTGATGCGACAGTATCTCGCGCGCGAGATAGACTACCCGTCTCTTTTTAATTGACACAGTCAGAAAAGGACGGATAGACTATCTCGCGCGCGAGATACTGACGTGTCAATCATATGCTAGGCGTGCTGAAGTATGGGGAGTCGCGCCGCAACGTAAGTCATGCTAGACGTACTGATATATGATATGAGACAAAGTGACAACGTGAATAAATTCATTACCTTCATAAATTATGACAGAGTTCAAAATTGAAAGTTAAATTTTTGACATATGGCGGTCAAAAGGTTAATAATCATTTGGGCAGTAATTTTATTTTTCAAATTACAATTACTCGAACACTCGTACTATATTACTATACTCTTTGTCAATGATTGTCATCTGTGATATTTTTCGGCTCCAGCTTTGTCGATTACTAACTTATATTCTATTCGCTTACTTTCTACCTTTTCAGGTCTAGACCAATCCCTCCCAATAATACCAAAAGACGCGCTCGACGAGAAATTCCTAGAAACCGGCGTGCAACGACTCAACGTGTTCGACGGAGACCAGTTCGACATCATGACGAGAGACGACGTCGACCTGACCAAGATACATGTGGGGAAGAGGAAGGATAAGCATAGGAATATTAAAGAGTTGCTGGATGACAAGAGCGATGTCAGGCAGCGGGTGGATATCTATAGCAAGTATAAGTAAGTATTTTGAACTTGTTCGACGGAGAACACTTCGACATGACGAGAGACGACGTCGACCTGAACAAGATACATGTGGGGAAGAGGAAGGATAAGCATAGGAATATCAAAGAGTTGCTGGATGACAAGAGCGATGTCAGGCAGCGGGTGGATATCTATAGCAAGTAGCTATAAGTTTTTTTTTACTAAATCGGCCATCACACTGCTGCAGTTTCTGCAGTGAGCGAGCGAGATAGTGCTCTGTGTGTATATTGTGCTTGTCCGTTCACCCATCCGGTTGCGGCGCCAGGGTGATAATCACAACATCAATATTTTTAGATATTAAAAACGAATTCTAAAAAAAAATTCCCTTAGGTAATTTCAGGATTTTAACTTTTTAAGTACTTATATAAAAATACTGGTTGATATTTTATATTACCCGGACGTAAAAACGACCGTTTCGATGTCGGCATGTCTCTTCTTTTTTTGTAGATCTAGCGTCCAAACACACGCACCAATTCGGCTACAATTTTCGTAATAAAAATATTAAACGGGTAATACTTAAAAGTTTTAACCGATCCGAAGATTTCTAGCATTATGTTGGCATTTTCTTAACATAACCTCATTACAGTTTGGTGTGCGACGAGGCAGCGATGTACAGCGACGAATACGATGACACATACGACTCCGACGGCGTCACGCCCGCCGCCGCGGACCCCACCGACGAACGGCGGCCATTCGTCACGCCACGGGCTTTGCTCACCAGAGACGAGCCAGAGGTAACCTTATTACATCGGTATAGAGTAAATTGTCGGACACATACGACTGACGTTGTGACTCCACCGATGAACGACGGCCTTTCGTCACGCCACAGGCGTTGCTGACCAGAGACGAGCCAGATATTAGTCCTTATCCAGTGCTATTCGCTACGTGGCGCATGGTCGCTGTGCAAAATGTGACAAGAAATTAAAATGCAAAGGGCTCTTGTTAATATCATTTTTTTTTTTTGATGTAACTCAACTCGGTCAACTGCAAAACAGCGAATATAAGCAAGGCGAACAAACCATTCATAAATCACTTAAAAAAAATTGGAGTCCCGCCTCAACAGATGGCGCCACAATCATCCACACAGCGAATACGTCTTAACGTCTCTCGCGCTCCCCGTGGGCGAAATATTAGCAGAAACTAAGAACCTTATTGCAATCGAATAGGGTTTCAATTAAAGCTACTTTACTATCCAGACTGAAGTTAATTTACTTAATTTCATATCACATTGTGATGACAAAAACTTAAATTCTACCTACAGGAGGAATCGGAAGACGAGTCGGAACCAGCGCCGGCGCCATCTTCTGCATACAACGCTAGGAACAGAATGGACTTCTGTCAGAACCCTGAAGAGATTCGAGCGAGGCGCGAGGCCAGTTTCCAGGCCAGGCGAGGCCGCGGACATCGGCCTCCACCACCTCCCAACAAGTTAGTCAAAATAATTTTATAAAAAAAAAATGACCAACTTCACTTAGGCTCCGCTTTTCCAAGAGAAATACCCGAGTTGCTGTAAAAAAAATTACTGAAATCACTATAGGTGTGCCTATAATATTTGAAGAGTTCCCTCGATTTCTCCAGGATCCCATCATCAGATCCGGACCTGGTGACAATGGGACCAACTGTGAAGAACAAAAAACAAACTAGAAAGAATTTTCCAAATCGGTCCAGTCGTCTTCGATTAATCGGTGAAAATACATAAAAAAAACAAAGCTCCCGACGAATTGATAACCTCCTTCTTCGAAATCTTGAAGTCGGTTGAAAATGTAAAGAGTTCTGGACTATGCTGTTGAAGATTTTTATAAACTATATCTCCTTTTCCAGGGATGTGGTGGGCAAGCCCCGGGGCCAAGGGCAAGAGAAGGAGGTGCTCGCCAACCGAGACCGCAAGGAGAAGCACAAGAGCTCGCGCGGCAACCACTCGCGCCGCCAGGGCGCGCAGTGGAAGCGTAGCCAGGGCATGATGCCCTCCTAGTAGCGGCGACGCGCATGTTACACCTCCGCGTGTTCCAGAGAGGAGTTTGTAACTTGTAATACAGTCGCCATCAGATATATCGGAGCGGCTAAGGTGGTCACAAATATCTGAACAGCGCCTCTATTGTCCAGGCGATAAAGTGCATGTTCAGATATTTTTGAGTACCCAGGCCGCTCCGATCTATTTGATAGCGACTACAAGCGGAAGTCAGTTTCTGACCTTTTATTATAAAGGGACTTCCGCTCGTCTTACAAATTACAGGATTTTGAAAAATAAGCCTTGTTTTATAAAGCTATAATTTACAACTTTGCTATTTGACTCTCTTTCTAACTAGGGTTGTTAGAAAGAGCGGCAAACAGAGAAATTGCAATTGTTACTAGTTTTATAAAACGCGACCGTGGAGTTGCAATCGTAGTGGCGAGTTAACTTTCCGTAACAGGGTACCTGCACGGAGAGAAAATTTTACTAGTAACAAGTAAAAAATAGTAATTCCTAGGACAAGTAAACAATTTACTAAAAACATGTAAACGTTTCCTTGTTTTTAGTAAAGTTTACTTGTTTTTAGTAAACGTTTACTGGTTTTTAGTAAAAGTTTCCTTGTTTTTAGTGAACGTTTATTTGTCCTGGGAATTACTATTTTTTACTTATTTCTAGTAAATTATTTCTCTCCGTGTGGCGTCTAATGTCACTTTCGAGAAATGACACTTTATATTTAAAATAAAATAATGTAATATTGTAAATAAACGATTCACCTTCATTGCTTCGCAATCACGGACTTATAAGTCATCCGCATGGCGGCGATGCGGTTCGTCACCCATCACGCCTCGTTCTTCACGGGGGCGAGAAGTGGCTCACGGAGAGCCGTTCTGCTGCATTGATCGTAGCAAATGGAAATCCGTAAACAAATCCATCATAGGGCTAAAGTTACTAACTATTAATTGTAACCAACCACAAAGCCGTAAAGTGATGTACGTTGCCAGGACATTTTATTTATATGCAAAGTATCTAAAACCGTACTTATGTTTGCTAATGCAAATATTGTACAGTGTAACTATAGCATCATGTATCTAAGTGATTATACAGAGTGTTTTTTACCCTTACCTACCCATACTTTGCGAGTTAAGTATGTAGGTAGTACTGAACCACCATTATATACTGAACCATGGAATTTGCGTCGTAATCGGGAATAACGGTTTTCCAGAAAATATGTCGACATTCAATCAAATGATTAAATGAATCCGATTTTAGATGAGGTCAGATGGGGTAAGGGAAACATAGTTTATTTTGTCCCGGGAAAGCGAAACGGTATAGAAATTCCACGTGTTCCCCTTACCCGGGAGTTTCATTTACCCCACCTGACCTTGTATGAAATAGCCAATTTCTGGATTTCAAAATAAGTTCGACAGTGGAAGTAGATTAGTAGTCCGGTACGACCTACAAATTAAGTTCAAGTAAACTTTTGTATTGTTAGTATATAATTACCACATTGTACAAAAATATCATAACTATGATAACAAACACAACACCAATATACATTACACATTTTATGGCTGCTCTACATGATGGCAATCATAGGGACGCAGCTATACGACGGAACGAGATCGCAATATCGTTAGCTACCTCTAACGCGTAACTGCGTCCTTATGATGGCCCATCATGTAGAGAAGCCATTAATTACTGTATTATTGTCACTAAGGTTTCACTATAACTGTCGATAAGGCGAAATAAACCTATTTATTTTATACTGTTTTATTTATTGTGCATGAAATATCCCAAATCAATTAAAACTTGCAATTTAAAGTTCTGGTGTAATTTAAACAAAATTGGTTTCATTTTACAAGTAGGAATTTACAAAAGTGTGTACCAACTTTTGTAAATTGCACCAGAGAGTATTATATTTAATAGAGCGGCACATTCTAAGAACTTTTTGAAGCTCCAAGTCTGGAGCGCCATCTAGACGAGAGCTACATTAAACACTACTATTATTGGCACCATTATTTAATTGTTAGAAGTAAACGTTAAATAATTATTCCGATGAATGTAAAAAAATCATAGGTGACGTAAGGTACAGTCGCCAAAAAATATATTGGAGCGGCCAAGGTACTCTCAAATATCTGAACATGCACTTTATCGCTTCGAGAATAAAGGCGTTGTTCAGATATTTGTGACCATCTTGGCCGCTCCGATATATTTCATGGCGTATGTACAACAGAATGATTAAAATGTAACAAGTTCGAAGAAGACAATTTTGGGCTAGTTAAGTAACCCTAACCAGTAATGAAATAGTTATAGAGTACATTTTACGACTAGGTTCGCAGTAGAACAAATTCTACTAAGACATATCATTTACCGACACTAAAAACTAAGATCATCTGTAACTTATTGCAACTCTGCGAAACCATAAAAATAACCTTCCATCTAACCCATAACTTTGATAAAAGTTAAATAAAATACAGTGAAAACTCAACCATATTACGATTGCGTTAAGTCTTAAAGTAACTAATTATTTAATTGTTTTTCTTCGATTTTGGCAAACGATTTACGTTGTCGCGCGACTTTTTACTTCAGGGCGCGTTTTTTCGCATGAAATTAATAGTTTAAATACTCATGATTTTAAATTCCTGTCCCTGTTATTTTTAAAACATAATTTCATCGTTTTATTCTGAGTTGTAAATGTCACTTTCGAGTACTCGAATCTCAAAAATCACCCCCCAGGAGCGACTCGAAGACCTCGAAGTATGCAGTCGCGCGCGACAACGTATGTTATGCTACGCCGCCGTTCTACATTTGTGTCACTGTCAGTGTGTACAGAAAAAGGGCCCACTTTATCGATATGGATAGAGTTGTTATTAGTACTTCTTAAACAAATAAAATTTGTTTATTGAAACCAAAAAAAAAATTACAAATCCGCAACACAGGTTTCGTCCATTAAAAACAATTATAATATAAAAAAAAAACTGCATCCACTACAAACAAACTACTCTAAATACGCTGTCTATTAGTGAAAGAAAAAAACAAAAAACAGGGATACCATACGGTTATTTGGTTGCGGATTTCAGAATCTAAAACCTGGCTTAGACACCCCATTGTTGACTGTTTTATACTTTTTGATGTTGATATGTTTTTTTTTTGTTATTATATTCTCTTCATTTTTAATATTACGATACATAATACTTCACGCACAATCACACCTCGTACATATAAAAATACCTACTTTTAAAATATATTCTTACTTTGCAATTAACGTGACCTGGGTTTCGGCAGAATATCAGTGTTTTGCTCGAAAGAGTGAAGCGTATAGCTGAGCCGCGAACCCTTTTGTTTTGCTGCAACGCACACAACCCTTATAACTGTGTACCTCATCTGTTGTTTATTTTTTCAACTTATTCTTTTATGTTTTATTGTTATATTTTCACTGTTTTTGTATTGTGTGTTATTGCAGTAATCAAATAAACTCTTTATCTATCTATCTATCTATCTATCAAAGAAGAAAGTGTACTTGTAAATCAACAAAGAGGGCACTTTCACTAAACTCGTCCACATCTTTACGAGTATCCTACATATTTCAGTACCTTACCTACTTTCCTGGTAGCATCCTGTGGGGTCCGGTTAGCGGTTAAACGGAATACCTATACCTTTTATATACAATGTACACATCTCTAATAATCATCCTTTAAGCGTGTACCACGGCTCTATTGAGCCTGGGGTCCGCTCGGAAACTATCCCAGGAGGCAGGAATTTTTGTATAGGTATTAGTTTTTACGAAAACGAGTGCCATCTGATATTCCAACCAAAGCGGAAGCTAGTCCTTGTTGGGATTATATCATGTTCCTGTTTCCTTACGATATTTTCCTTCACCGAAAAGAGACTAGTAAATGTCACGTGATATTCCGCACATAAGTCCCGAAAATTTTTGTGGTAGCTACTAGCTGGGGTTTGAACTCGAGACCTTCGGATTGAAAGTCTGATGTCTTACCGCCAGGCCACCAGCGCTTTCACGTGTATTCCTTACACATAAGGGTGTGTCTATAGTATCAGTTACGTTCACCAAAGAATGCCTGGCAATACAATGCGGGCACTATAGCCTTAGCCTGTTATTGTTATTACGTACAGCGGATCGCAAGCAATCGCGATAACTCATCGCGGGGCGGCGGACGTGGTGATGAGCGGAGCGTTGAGCGTGGCATTGAGCGGAGCGGTTTAGTTATTCAATACAGTGCGGGTCACTACAGTGATCCTCGGAGGTCACGTGATGTTCTGTGTACAAAGTGAAGTGTCAGAAACGGTCCGGATCACCGTGCCGTGCATTGCATTATCCTTTATGCGATACAAAGCCTCACGGGTCGGTAAATTACAGCGAATACAGAAATATATTATACTAGCCCTAGACCTGTCATGGTAAGAATACTATCAAGATTGAACGGGAGTGTCTTATTAAACTTTCAACAGGTATGACAGAGAAGGCGCTATTATCGTTAGTCCTTGTCATGTCATAGTCTCACCAATTTTTTGAAGAGATACTTGCTTTTAGAGCGAATAGTCAAGGTACCTACTGACCGTAAAAACCGATAACCAATTCAAAAGGAAATCGCAACGAAAACGCCACTAAGTCCGCACCTCTGCATCAAAGATCTGCCGCCATCATAAAACAGCCCTAAGCCCGGCCATAACTCTACGCTATGTCTTCATACCTCGGAGGTTACTCATTGACATAGCACTATGTTATTTAATATTCTTTGGAATTTGCGACAACATAGCGCCAACCAGGAAATTACTTGCGTTGCGTCGGTATGAATTCTGAATTTGGTTAGATCTTGTCGTCTTAATACGATAGGTAAGGTTCGGTTCGGTTTCAAAAAAGATTCGACTTCACTTAGGATCCGCTATTCCAAGAGGAAGTGGCCGAGTTGCTTTAAAAATAGTTAAATTACTATAGGTGTGCCAATATAGGTATTTATCTATGGGCCACTAGTTGCCTGAAAATAAACGTTTTAATTTTTTTTTCATTTCATTTCATTTCAATATAATAGTTGAAGAGTACCCTCCATTTCTCCATCATCAGATCCGGATCTGGTCACAATGGGACCAACTGTGAAGTATATTTCAAACAAAAAAAGAATTTTCCAAATCGGTCCAGCCATCTTCGAATAATCGGTGAACATACATATAAAAAAACCGGCCAAGTGCGAGTCGGACTCGCGCACCGAGGGTTCCGTAAAAACCTAAAACAATTGCTATTTCTTATGATTGCGTGGACATGAAAGTTTCGTTTTGCTACAGCAGAAAGATATTATAGAGCTGAGTATATGATATGATTCTGACAATTTTCTTTTACGGCTCTGAGTCGTGGACTATCAAGGCAGACCTTAAAAGCCGTATTGACGCGTTTGAGATGTGGTGTTGGCGACGGCTTTTGCGGATACCTTGGACTGCGATGCGCACTAATCAGTCCATACTAGAGGAATTACGCATAAAACGCCGGCTGTCGACGACGTGCCACGACCGCATACTCACATACTTCGGACACCTCTCACGACGTTCCTCGGATAGCTTGGAGAGAATAATCATGACGGGAAAAGTTGAAGGCACAAGACTTAGAGGCCCTCCCCCCGCAAGATGGAGTGCCCAAATCACTGCACCCATGCAATTAAAACTGCAAGAAGCCATGCGCTTAGCGAGGGATAGAAGCCTATGGAGGAACCTGATCTTCAACAGAAGGACATGATGTCACGATCCTCAGCTCTGAGGGAACGACTAATGATGGTGATGATATGATATGAATTTCAATTTAATACCTCTACGCGTTTACGAGGAAACAGGTAGTAAGTTTAAAATTTAAAAAAATATTTTAAGTACTATTTTACTAAAAATGTCTACTTTTCGTAATTTTTCCTTTGTCTTTGCTATATGAAGTTTCTTTGTGCCAAGTTTCAAGTTTCTGAGTTTACGGGAAGTACCCTTTAGGTTTTGAGTTTCTTGCGAGTACTCATCTCCAAAATATGCAACTTAAATTGCTATTTCTTTTGATTGCGTTGACATGAAAGTTTGTTTTTGCCACAGCTGAAAGGTATAATAGACCTGAGTATTTGATATGAATTTCAATTTAATACCTTTACGCGTTTACGAGGAAGAAGGTAGTAAGTTTAAATTTAAAAAAAATATTTTTTGTATGATTCTACTAAACATGTCTACTTTTTATAATTTTTTCTTTGTCTGTGCTATATGACGTTGCTTCGTGCCAAGTTTAAAGATTCTTTTTTTTTTTTTTTTTTTGTCGGTGTGAAAAATGCTTTACGCATCCCCCCGGGGCCTGGGGACGGCCCATAGTGGGGGGTATGTGGGACTCTCCTCTCCCGCAACTCCCTCTGCTAGCCAGAGGGAGGGGAGAGGCCAACCCCTAAAAACACACCGGCGTCGTCCGCACTACCGTTAAGGGGGAACGTCACGGGATAACTTGCGCATTCGTCCGCGACATCCCCCGGTAAAAGTTTAAAGATTCTGAGCTTGCGGGAAGTACCCTTTAGGTTTTGAGTTTCGCGCGAGTACTCAGTTTCAAAATATGCAACTTAAATTGCTATTCCTTTTGATTGCGTTGACATAAAAATTTGGTTTTGCTACATCTGAAAGGTACTATAGCCCTGAGTATTTGACATGAATTTCAATTTAATAACTTCACGCGTTTACGAGGAAAATGGTAGTAAGTTTAAAATTAAAAATATATTTTTTTGTATGATTTTACAAAAAAATTCTACTTTTCGTAATTTTTCCTTTGTCTGTGCTACATGAAATTTCTTCGTGCCAAGTTTCAAGTTTCTGAGTTTACGGGAAGTACCCTTTAGGTTTTGAGTTTCTTGCGAGTACTCAGTTTCAAAATATGCAACTTAAATTGCTATTTCTTTTGATTGCGTTGACATAAAAGTTTGGTTTTGCTACATCTGAAAAATCCTATAGCCCTGAGTATTTGACATGAATTTCAACTTAATAACTTATCACGCGTTTACGCGGAAAAAGGTAGTAAGTTTAAAATTTTAAATATATATTTTTGTATGATTTTACTAAAAATGTCTACTTTTTATAATTTTTCCTTTGTCTATGCTATACCTATGACGTTGCTTCGTGCCAAATTTCAAGTTTCTGAGTTCATGGGAAGTACCCCGTAGGTTTTGCGAGTGCCGAAAACTCTAAAATTTGCAGCATAAACGACTGTATCTTTTGATTGCGTTGGCTTTTAAGTTTGATTTTTTCACAGCTTGAAGGGACAATAGACCTTAGTATTTGGTATAAATTTCAGCTTGATACCTCCACGCGTTCCTGAGAAAAATGGTCTTGACAGACAGACAGACAGACAGACAGACAGACAGACAGACAGATAGACAGACAGACAGACAGACAGACAGACGGACAACAAAGTGATCCTATAAGGGTTCCGTTTTTTTCCTTTTGAAGTACGGAACCCTAAAAAACAAAGATCCCGACGAATTGATATCCTCCTCCATCGAAATCTTGAAGTTGGTATCGAAAAGGCTTGGATATTGTGCCTGAAATATTGTGTGGACGACAGGACAGCTGATATGTTCATTTTAATGACGCCTACGTTTTAACATACTTTCTGCTGCTAATCCTTGTTTTATTGTGATGCACATCTTTCTACCAACTACCCTGTGGTTGCAGTGATCGTCAGTGTGTTGGCTTCTCAAAATTTTAGTATGACTTTGTAAAGTTTGTAACTCCCAAACCTGCGTGTGTTTTGTGTCAGGGACACAGGATACCTGAAGATATCAATTAAAGGCATCCATAAATCGATGTCGCGCAGGACGCGTTTATTATACGGCTGGTAATGGGGGTATTAGGGCGGGGCGGAAGGATTTAATAAGCGAGCGGTGCCGGCAAATTGCGAGCGCCCGCGCAGCGCCGCAGGCGCAGTAGGGGTGGGACACAGTCGATGGTTTTATCGCAGTCAGCATTCTTATCTTAGCCACGCACAAAATGTGCTTAAGGTCATGGGTCTTTGGTTCAGTAGTAGGCGCCTTTTGAATTATGGTATGGTACATTTTTTCATGTGAAAGCTGGTTACGTAGCAAGTGATCATTGACATTAGATACAATAGTAACAGAAATCACTAAGCGGGCGAGATTTTTAAAATGATCTTAAAACGTGCTTGTTATTTTTATAATAAAATCTTTTCAAGCTCATTTTGAAAACCTTATCCGCTTATATACTTCTGCTGCTGACCGTAAAGCTTTACAGCTTTCTATCATTTGGGTTCTAACATTTTTGTGTCTTCAGTTCTTTAATCGTTTGCTGCCAATGCATATCAATTGCATATCTTGGCTTTTTACCACGGCTCAAATAAAACTTGCATTGGAACCATTCAGCAACTTAAGAGTCGCCAGGACGCTCGCGTGAACTAGCGTCCCCATACAAACGTAGTTTAGCTCTCATTTTAAAACGACATGCTTTAAAACCATGAAATTTGGCATGGGCATTTTAGTAGTAAAGATCTATGTCGGTAATTCGTTTTCGTTGCTAAAAATTGTAATACAGAGAAAATATAGCAAAAATAAGTTTTGTATGTAAATCTGTATCTGGCTGTATTTTCTTTGTATTACAATTTTTAGCAACGAAAACGAATTACCGACATAGATCTGTACTACTAGAATGCCCATGCCAAATTTCGTGATTCTAAAGCATGTCGTTTTAAAATGAGAGCTGAACTGAACTACGTTTGTATGGGAACGCGAGCGTCCTGACGACTCTTAATCTTCGAAATTGGTATTAAATTTTGAAATTTGGCATTGACACTAGCTTATTTATACGAAATCTAACTTCCATCTGTCCTTCCAAACCAGAGAGATAAAAATAACTTATCGAGAATAGTTCCAGTTTCCTCTCGATGTTTTCCTTCTCCGATAAGCGACTAGTAAACCAAAAACGCAGGGTTCGAATCCGTGACCTCCAAATTTAAAGACCATCGGCCTAGCAACGTTGACCAACGCATAAATGCGTAGCATCGATATGAAACAAAACATCGATAGCTCCCTCAGCCCATCCCTACAGCGTCGTGAGTAATTTATTTCCCATTCAGTGCGCGTCGATTATTATTGTTCCCCGAAAGCATGAAACCGCGCTACATAGTCCCGTAATTGCAGCTCCGGCATTGATGTGTCTTTTAACCTTCTTTCATTATTTTTACCCCTGGACAACCATTGGTGATCACGTGCTACAATTTTGCCTTCTATGCACAACTTGACCTGGCTTGAAAATCATGGTTTTCTTCACCAAACTGCTATTTATTCTTATTTCTGAGATCGGAGAAAGGCGACCATATCAGGAATACGATATAAATAGCTGTTTTTAAAGCCAGGTCAAGTTGTGCATAGAAGGCAAAATTGTAGCACGCGACGCGGCAGACGCCTTAACCACGTAAAGTAGATATAATAAAATTGATGGCTTTTTCCTAAAAAAACAATCTCTTCCAGACAACCTTTGCCTTTCCTTGCTAGGGATTTTAGTTCCGCGATAGTATTTTGTTACGTTTCTCATCTAAGTAAAAGCCGTCTACACGTGTCTCATCTTTTTTCATTGATAATGACTGGGCTACTTCTTATTATCCTTATTGCTTGGCAACTGAATCGCTATGATATCATATCGCCACCGGCGCGCAAGAAAGTGCTGTATAAGAACTAGTATAATAACCCAACCAGTTCCAAATCTTTCTACAACATCTCACTATAGATAGACAAGTAATAAATTCAATTAAAGAAAAAGTTTTCTCTATAATAGGCAATTAATGAATCGATTATTGTATCGAATAATAACGTGAAATCGATTGATAGATACCGATCAAGCAGGTGTGGTCGGTCGGAGGCGCCTAATTCGCCCATTTGTATTGCAATGATCGTTTTACAATGATGTCAACGACATACTATGGCCATTTTCATAAAAATATGATTTAAGTGTGTAGGTATTAAAAATGATGGTTCCAGCAATGTTTTAATTATACGACTCGTTTTATTGAATACCTAGGGTTTAAACTACGTATAGTCAGACCAAGCTTAAACAGCAAATTTACTTTGAGGCTTTGGCTGAAAAGTCCATGCAGAGACAGAGCGTGCTCGGACTCTATTTGCTGGTAATTGTAGTACCTTTACCGCTTTTAAATAAATAGCTAATGATTTTATTTCGAGTAACGAACTGAAGTTAAACTTACTTTACTGCAGCAAAGTTACTTGAATATGAATATTCAGTAACTTTCGAAACTGACTGTGACTCTGTAATTAATATTTAAATTGTTGTTATTTGACCACAAAACTTCCGTGAGAATCAGACATATTAAATAAATCACACAATAAATATAAGACACAATATTCAACTATTCAACTTATAACAATATTCGACTTAAAAGACGTGAGTAACCCGTGATTTATTTAATATGTTGTTATTTGATAAGAGGGATAATTTTACGGCAAATTCTAATATATGTATAAAATGTATGGCTATATTTGCATGCTCTTTACAAAAACTATTATACCCTCGATATAAATAATGAATGAGTGTTATCACTACACGCGGCTGTACTCACCTGTGTTAAGTCACTACGTGCGAGTAGTGTCGGAGTCGGAGAGCTTATGAAATTATAATAAGTTGTATAACAACAAATAATTAGAAGATCTAACTAAGATAGAGTCAATAGGAACTTTATTCACACTATCTTCCCGTAAACCCTACTGATTTGCGTTTCACGACAGTGTATGTATGTATATCCTTTACATCCTGAAGTGTTCAATATTTTATGATAAATAATTTTTATAGTCTTTCTGAAAAATCTTTCTGAACAAGCGCTGGTAGCCTTGCGGTAAGACGTCCGACTTTCAATCCGGAGGTCTCGGGTTCAAACCCCGGCTCGTACCACTGAGTTTTTCGGAACTTATGTACGGACGGAATATCATTTGATATTTACCAGTCGCTTTTCGGTGAAGGAAAACATCGTAAGGAAACCGGACCTAATCCCAAAAAGGCCTAGTTTCCCCTCTGGGTTGGAAGGTCTGATGGCAGTCGCTTTCGTAAAAACTAGTGTCTATGCCAATTCATGGGATTAGGTTGTCAAGCGGACCCCAAGCCGGGATAAACGCTAGGAAGAAGAGATAGCCTTTCTGAAAAATACCACAACATAAAACGTTAACATACCTACTTTTGCCAAGTTTTGTGAACTTTGTGGTAACTAGTCTGTTAAACTCAACTTGTGAGTTTTTGTCTAACCACAGACCCAAATTAGGCCATACTCTCATGTGTTGCATGTCACGCTAAATCCCACCAGCCTTTTCTCAAGAGGTGGTCCCTCATAAACTTTTATGATAAATTAATACCTCACAGGATGATGTCAGGAAACGTGGTAAGAACAACGTGAAAGAATTGTTAGGGAAACTTTGTCTTAGTGGTAAACATTAGTTCGATTATGAATAAAATATTGTAAAATTGGCATTGACCATACCTACTTCCCATACCTTTCTCGGTACCTCCTGTATGTGCGAAGTCGCATCTGATTATTTTATCATTATCCTCCTAGCGTTTTGTCCTGGCTTTTGTCACGGCTCAGTTAAGCCTGGAGTCCGCTCCGTCCACTTGACAACCTAACCCCATGAATTGGCGTAGGCACTAGTTTTTACGAAAGCGACTGCCATCTGACCTTCCAAAGCAGAGGGGAAACGGCATTAATGGGATTAGATCCGGTTTCCTCACGATGTTTTCCTGCACGAAAAGCGACTGGTAAATATATCTGATTATTTTATCAATAATGTAGATAATTAATTAGTCAACGAAATTATATAAAACAGACGATAATCTAGCCATAGACTAATACATATATCCTATATTTAACATACATATGTTTCAGTGAGTACAGTCGACTACAAAGAGATGTATCCACTTTTGGACCTTATTACAACGCAATAAAGGTGGAAAAGTGGATAAATCTCTTTGTAGTCGACTGTACAAGAAACCATAAAGGTTTTAAAACTTCTCAGGTTTAACACCGATATGATCTTACTTTTTCTAAACTATAAATATTCTCACAGGAAGTGGGTTCGTGCCGTTCGGATGACCTCACAAATTATAAGGTTGTTAGACAAAATTTAAAAGGCACCCTGGCTCAATACCCGTGGAATATTATTCAACGCAATAAAAATGGTAAATTTTTGTATCTTAACAAATCTTAGACCATTAAAATATCGGATAGTAATCTTTTAAAAACAGTATTATATATATCTACTTACTACAATAAACAGTTATGAAAAAAATAACTGTGGAGCACTGTAAAACCGCAGGATTCAATTATTTCGAACCTGCCTCCTCTGAACTGGATTACCGGTACAAAGTGATTTCAATTCAATTAGACACAATAACAACTCCGTAAGGCTGCCTCTACATGATGGGCCATCATAGGGACGCAGCTATACAACAGAACGATACCGCGATATCGTTAGCTCCCTCTAACGCATAGCTGCGTCCCTATGATGGCCCATCATGTAGAGGAGCCATAAAATCTACGATACATAATAATGACAGATGGGTTATGGACGCTCCAAAAGTGAGGTCCTTAAAATGAGTGAATTCAAACAATTGTCACTAGTCGCGCACGCGCGAAAGATGCGGACGTGCCAAGGAGCTGACGTCACTAGCGTGAGAAAGAACTGTAATTTTCTAAGAGTGACAAAGATGTAATGATTGTCAAAATAGATAAATATAACGGAATCATTGCTAGATTATTAAATAACTTTGGAGGTATTTTTATGCACATTTTGTTAGAGTATAACCCATCCATAGTAAATATCATAGACTAAAATTTTATTAGTATCAAATTTAGTAGGTCAATGAGTAACTACCTATACATTATGTTATATTTAGTATATTAACCCTTTGAAAGGTTCAACCCATTCTCGGAACCGGTGATTGAACGGTGAAATCATTTCCGAGTATTGTGATGGGATGACGGATTCGGACATGGGAGGTCTCTTTGGGACAGGAATAGAAAAATTTTCCTTATTGTTAATTAGAGTATAATTTAGATAAATGCATAGAATACCTTCTGAGTAGTTTGATGACGTAGTTCATCATTTATTTAATAGACACAATAAACTGGTTTACAGTATTTTATGTAGGCAATAGGCATATTCTATCTTATTTAGTAGTTAATTATGATTGTATATTTGTAAGCTATAATGTAAAATGTTAATTTAATGTATGTTTTATGAATAAAGGCTTTGTTTAGATAGAGTATTTAGATAAATAAATGGCTACGCTACGTGAGGTCTTAATAATGCCTACATTTGCAAAGGCAGAACGAGGGCTCCCGCTGCGTTGTTTGAGTCAAAACTGGATTGTAACATTATGTTGATGACAAAGTTTACTGTGTACAATAATTTTGATAAATTATTGAATTAAAAGTCCCACAGGTTGAGCAAATGATAGATTATTTAAATAACTCACAAAAACGAATGGTCCGACCATGCGACAATTACGTTTTTGAAGCTTGGGTGCGGGGTGGCAGCGCCATCATAGGTATAAGGTGTCCATAAATTACGTCATAGAATTTTGAATTTTCCAAATTTTATGCTTCGAAATACTTCGAATGGTCCCATTTCCTCCTACGTCATGCTACGATCATCATCCGATGTCCAGACCCCCCCCCCCCCCTATTTTGAAATGACGAAATTTGTGAATAGCCCCATATGGACAATTTGAGATCACCAGCACAGCAAAGCAACGCTATTTGTCCGTCTTATTCTCAAGCGGCATTTAAACTGTGGAAAATGGACTTAGATTAAGATTTTAAAGATATAATGCCGCTATTGCCGCTTCTAATTTTGGTGTATTTATCTAATACCAAAAAGTTGTTTGATAATTAACTATTTTTCCATACCTATAGTCTGCATGCATATATGCGTCGAAACTGAATACTGCAACAAATTCCGCTTTTATCTCGCTGACATTTATCGTAATTTAATTATAATATGCCGCTATTGTATAAACCGGGTACGGCGCGACCGGATGGGTGAAGCAGTGACAATATTAGAGCTAGATGTCACTGAAAAAAAAACAGGAATCGAAGGTGTTTTGATTTTTTTGAATTTGAATATAGTACCTATATTTGAGTACCTACCTATATTTGAATGGTATATGGTAATGGAATGATAGGTACCATATGCGGTAAGAGGAAAAAGCAAAGCAAGCAGCTAGTTTCCCACACTTTCCTAAGTTTTTAATCGCATATTATATCATCATCAATCATAATAATATATTTATTCGGTATAAATATGCGTAGTGGCCATCCACCATGAGAGTGAATGCGAGTCCCCAGTCTCCTCTCTACAGTCTACGTGATCGTGCTGGTATTGGCAAAAATGTGAAGTTTTGTGGGCTCTACCGTCTAGTCTAATATTTAAGCGTAAGTGTTTACTTGTTGTAGTAAACGAGTGTCACCAAACAAGTTCTGCTTTATAGACGTAGTCCCGATACCTTTCAGCCGCTAATCACTCTAATCTGCAGGTCCATGTGGTCGGTATGGACCGGACCCGGCTTGTTCAAACATACGAGTTTACTTATTGAAATGAGCGCATGTTATCGAGCAAGCTCGACTTTAACGACCTCGTCCGATACATTTTAGCTGCAAACTTATGCCGGCGATAAGGCTTCAGAAAGTTCTAATTAAATCCACTCTCCTTGGAAGTTATGAGTATGAGGATATATAAACAAATCTTGTTTAATTTTTTTATTGATCTCTTTCATTTCATTAAAGTAAGTAAAAGTAAATTACCTCAGAAATTAAATATACAGGGTGTAACTAAAATACTGGTATCGTATTGCGAGATTTGCGAGTATAACATATAAGTACGTAATATGAGTTATTAACAGAGGCAAACAAGAGCGATCTTTATCGCTAATAAACTATCTTTACCAGACAACCTTAGGTAGGTAGGTTGAAAGGGAACTAGATTTCTAGGAATAGCCACACGGAAAAAAAAGACATTATTATTATCTTGGAAATATTTCCTCGTGACAAGTATTTATTTCCTTTACCAAAAATATGATTCTTCGCTTAATAAAACCACGTTTTCTTAAAATAGAAATACAAAAATGTATTGTTTCAAGAGTATATTGAGTAAATAAGAGAGATTGTACTTTAATCAAACAAGTATTATCTTAGGTAAAAGAACACTAGAAAATCTGTATGAATATATTCGCTTAGTTATATTTAAAACTTTATTTTACTTTCGTGAAAGGAAATAAATACTTGTCACGAGGAAATATTTTCAACACAATAAAATAATGTCTTAGATTGAGAATATCCCGGAAGCTTTTTTTTCCGTGCAGGGTATCCCAAAAACCAACAACAGTTGACAGGCTTTTTGACTAAATTAGAGCCCATCAGCTGTTCTGTCTGCCCTTTAAGTCTTGGCACAATTTCAGGGACATCCTGTATGTATTTTGGAGTTAGACGCCACGGATTATGAACCAGCCTATTTTTTTCTCTAATGGACTTTGAGGCGGTTTTTGAACCAGCCTTTCGGTACACTGGATGGTAGATATTAGGCGGTCTTACAAAGTGCTATAAAGATACAGACTAATAAAAATTTACAAGCGTATAAATATATATGTACATAATTTAATTATATATTTCTGTGCACCTGCCGAAGTCTTTATTCTTTTTGACTAATCCCCATATCGGCACTAATGGATCGAAAGGTTAAGCTGCCCACATGCATTAATTAAGCTTTTAGCTTCCACATTAGCTATAAATTATGTTAATTGTTTGATAAAGTTTGCGACTAAAAGGTTGCGGTTTCTGTAAAGTGCATAAATTATAATCAATGTTAATGTTAATACTTCATTTGTATTTATTTTACATTTTATAAAACCACTACCCTGCTAGACTGCGGCAGGTCATGGAGACCAATTTTTGAATTTCGAGCGCTCGGATTAAAAAAAAAATCTCGAAAATAATCGCACACAAAAGTTAATCGCCATTATTTAGAATAATTATGATTTTAAATTCCTATCGCTGTTTTTTTTAAACCGTCATTTCATCGTTTTATTCAGAGTTAAAAAAGTGAAATTCGAGCGCTTGAATCCCAAAAAACGCCTCCGTCGATAGGATAAGTTCCTTCTTTCGGGGAAAAAGAAGTTCAGTGGACGTCAGCTGCCGCTCGTTTGCTTAGATTTAGGATCCGTAGCCGCACAAACACCTTAAAAATAGTAATAATATCTTCCCATTATATTTTCATACGATTTTAATTTAAAAAATTACGTAGGTAATTTTAAATCTTATCAAGACAAGATAGTAAGTACCAAGTCACTTCCATCGTTTTTTTACGCCACGATATTGGCAAACAAGCATACGGCCTGTCTGATGGTAAGCGGTTACTGCAGCCTATGGACGCCTGTAACTCCAGAATATTCACATGCGCGTTGCCGAACTTTTAAAAACCTATATACGCCTTTTTTAAGAACCTCATACTGTACCCGCTTGGCAAAACCAAGGGTGTCTCTAACCAAGGTTGTGTTTCTTGGGTACATATCTTACACAAACTTAATGTCCTGTGAGTTACTTTAAAGCGACAAAGAACGAATTAAATGGGTCTGGAGGCTGTCGCGCCGCTCGCCACGCCGCACCGAGCTCAAATTGTGCGGATGATGAACGTTTTGTACATTCAATTTTACTGTGTGCAGTTGTAGGGTTGACACAAGTCACAACGTTAAGTGTATGAAATTTAAATATTCTCGGTTATAGAGTGATAGTTAGATAGTACATTAATTTATGTCTTATTTTTTATTATCCGCTATAGTCCACTGATTTTCATTTGCAGTTTATTTCTAAGGACAATTTGATAAGATAATGCTTGTCGTGCTTGTGTGGCGTGGAAATCTGCATTTGATCATAAAACCTAAAGATGTAATTAATTGATTAACATTGAGTAACATAATAAATCAATGGAGATTAATACGAATTTAATCAAAATAAAAATGGCTAAATAGTATTTAAAGTACTGTCACTCATATTCGGGAAGTAATTCCCTTGTCTAAAGTTACCCCATTTTCAAAAAAGTGATGCCATATCAAAAGATATATTGCCGATTTTAGTATGGAGGCTGGTCCCGACCAAAAACGCGTACTTAGTACAAAAAAAGACACTCAAGACAAAAATACTGTGAAGTGTATATCCCGAATCTCTAAGTTTTTTTAGAATAAGTATTCATTGGGAATATGGATAATTGAGATTAAAATCGCGATTTTTAGGTTATTTTTGATGATCTGACAACATATACATCTCAATAATAATAAGACTTACTAAAACACAGATGGGCTAAACAATAAAATAACATTTATGGTGGTTATTGTCAATCGTGTACACGTTTGTAAAAATTTGACATCTATTTGGTTGTTATATAAGTAATTATTAGCCCACAAATCGGCAACCTTTGTAAGATATCGTTGACAACCCTATTCTCTTCTTAAGGCTAGCCGCTTCGTTTGACTTTGTCCTGTCCGTCCCGCAACTCGTTTTGCTCAACCGCCGCTCCACCGATTCAGCATTCTAGATAAATAAATGCAATGATACCTGCATTCCTGGGTATTTAATCTATCACTAATAAAACAGGTTCTTCTAAATACTTAAATTGAAGCTTGTCCATAAATCACGTATTATTTTTGGTAAGTTTTTGACCCTTCCCTTTCCAATGCTGATCCTGATCTTAAGTGATAGGAATGTAGACAAATACAACAAACAGCCATATACATATAGGAGGTAAAGGCTCAAACAAGATTTACTGAAAATATGGCTGAAAATTTGTAACCGACCGGGGGGGTGATTTTTGAGATTCGAGCACTCGAAAGTGACATTTAAAACTCTGAATTAAACGATGAAAATTATGTTTTAAAAATAAAAGAGATAGAAATTTCAAATAATGATTATTTAAACTATTAATTCCATGCGAAAAATAATCGCACACAAATGTTTGACGCTATTTACAAACATTTGTGTGCGATTATTTTCGAGCTTGAATTTTTTGAAATCGAGCGTCCGGCTATCAAAAATCGGCCCCAAGTATTATACCGTATATAATAAGACTGTCAGAGAAAATGCTCCACGATTTGTTCTTGCAGCACAGCGACTGGTAATATACCTAGACTATGAACTCGAGCTGCAAAATGACCCCACAAAAAGTCTGCCGCGAGGGGCGGTGCTTGCAAACTCTGCCACGAGGCCCGTTAGTTAACAAATGGCGGTCCTATGACACGGTAGTAGTGACGTTTATGAAAAAAATCTAATAAATAAATAAATATGCCTTCTTGCGCCGTAAAATGGTGCCAGAGTTGATCTGGTAAAAATAATAAAAAAGACGACATCACTTATCATACGTAAGTAAAGTCGAAACCACATTATTTTAAATTTCTTTTACCGGATAATTTTATATGGGGATGGTGCTATGCCAACTTTTGAATAACCATTGAAATGTCTTATGATTATTTACTTATTACTTTTTATTCAAATAAATGTTTTGAGTTAAATTAAATATACATGTTTACATCCCATATTTCAAAAGACGCAGATAAAGTAAATAGTATACAATTGCTCGTTGCCGGTATTATTATAAATCAAAATAGCCGACATTTGCATTGTTTACGTGATATTCTGAAATGTAATTTAGGTAAACGTAATAAATTATTAGATTATCCAAAAAAATATCCTTAAATATTAATTAACTAACGGAATACCGAAATTGAATACCGGTTCATTTGTATGAAAATAGTACCGCTATTCAATCCGACCGGCAGGAATCCATTTTGCTTATAAAACTGAACTAGAACTTATAAAAAAAACTGGATTTGTAAAATAATTCACAGTTCCTGTTAAAGCTCTACAACCAGAGGCAGGCTGTATAGTCTGTCTATAGAAATGAGTGACACCTACCGCAAAGAAATTAAAGATGAATTTTAATTTACGTATTTAAATTAAACAAAACTAATAAAAAACAAGCTGACCAATATAACAAGATCCGTGTGATGATCTTTTCCCGCTTTCTAGCTCCATAACCTTTTAATCGATCCCGCTCATATACGAACTCTCAAACTACATACATATATGTATCCCTACTATAACTCCAACAAATTTCATAAAGATCAAGAAAACGTTACTCAAGTTCAGTCTTTCAATCGTCGATCGAACTCTCAAAATCAGAAGGCATCGAAATGCAGAGACGTCCCAGGAGCCAGAAGCTGTTTGTAAGAACTCACTTCCCTGACGCTCCGCTTGTTCGATAATAATACTCACTGCGTTTGCGCGCTTTTCAGTTATTAAGGTATGATAGAGACGCACTCTGTGATAACATCATTTAACGCTACAGTAAAACACGATAAAGTTAGTATCAGCTTATTTCCTTAAAAATAAAATTCAAACCTATCAACAAAAAAGATACATTCGAAGATTGTTCTTTATTTTATGAAACCATCCACTGATAATGCGTTTCCAATGACACCGTTGTCTTGTCATTTTCAAGTGTCAGTGCTACGACGAATAACATCAAATCATTTTGACACAGACCAATCGTATTTTAAGTAATTGTTGTAATTGAAAACAGACTAATATTTTGACGCCTTTTGATTGGTAGTGTAGTGAGCATGCGTATATAGAGTTGTTTCCCAGTTTCAGGCTGACGGTTTGTTTGAAGCTCGCCGTCCATATTTATTATCAGTTGCTGTTGCAGCACTATTGTGGGGCCATTTTTTTGGGGGTGATTGTGTGTATCCCTAGAATTATTGATCGATGAAATACAAGAACAAATATTTGTGATAAAGAAACAAATTAATGCCCTTACTGGGATTCACAATGTTATCTTATCTTTATAGGTAAGTAACAAACCATACATAATACATACCTATTTTATTTAATTCCGCAAACCCAAAAACCACAGCCCCATCAGCATCTACAATTTTGAAAATACCTGCTGAGAATCCTGGCTCACAATTAACGGTCATTATAGGTCGTCAAAAATGTCATCTAGCGACAAAGCTGCTCTATTTAGTGGAACTGCCGGCTCGGAATGACAATGTTGCTGGACAAAAACGGAGGTACAAAATTACACCGTCGAGTGGCTTTATACCACACGACACGATTATGATTCAATCTGTTTTAGGTTTCCAAATGCATCCCGAATTATCAATGGTGCAATGTAGAGTCAAAACAAAACCAACTTGCCGATAGGGCAATAAAAGTAAAACAAAAACGTTGTACCTACTGCGAATCACTACAGATAGCGTGAGTTTTGATCAATCAACATGTTAATTACTATAGAGTAATGCGGAGGAGATTTGTCGAGGTAGCCTTTTCTAATTACCCATTGACAGTAAAAACTCAAATGTGTAATCTTGCGTGCTCTACTTATTTAGTGAAACTGGCGGAATGACAATGCTGGTGGATAAAAATGGCCAATGTACAGCCACTTTGCTGCATCAAATATTTTCTAGTGTGGTTATTCTTTATTGCAAAAAATACGACAGAGTTCTCGCTTCTGCCCTGCAGAGTACGTCGAAATTCGAAGATCGAATATCTGCCTCTACAACGCTCTTATACTTCGAGTGATAGAGCCAGATAACAAAAATTCAATTTTCGAAACGACATTCAATAGTATCAGTCGTGTCGTAAAATCGCCAACTATAAACGCCCCCGTCGGCCAGCTAAAGGGCTAATTATTTTTTAGTGACGCCAAACCTCTGATGACACATAACGAGCATCCGGCGTGGGACCGACGTGATAACGACCAGATTCAGCTATTATTTGAATACCTGTCTAAATGTCTTGCGGGAAGAACCTTGCGTGTCCAAGATACCTTTGTGTTAGTGTTATACCCAAACTAACTAGATATTTCATAGTTTAGTGGTTGAAGTGCTGGAAGCTTGGCGGTAAGACGTCCGACTTTCGATTGGGAAGGCTTGAACCCCCGGCTATTAGTATCATTGAGTTTTTCGGAACTTAGGCATGTACTGAACATCATTTTTCGGTAAAGGAAAACGTCGGGAATGAGCCGGCCCTAATGCCAATAAAGCCTATTTCTTCTGAGTTGTAAGGTCACATAGCAGTTGCTTCCGTAAAGCTAGTGACTACGCCCAGTACATGGCATTAAGTTGCCGAGCTTAGCCCAGGTTTAATTGATATCGGAAAAGTCATCCGTAAAAAAGCCGGGGCAAATACATATTATTGTAAAATACATGTGTTGAGAAACTACTTGTTTTAATTCCAGATATATCCGACTATTTAATACTCTTACATGTCGTACGTGCTATAATTTAAGCGGCTGGAGTTGATAACTACAATTATTGAAGAACGTCAGGTAGTTATTTCTTGTTTTAGTCGCGCTTAAGCCAGTAATTTCTACAGCCCACATTCTAGAAACAATCAGAGATACATATAATTTAATTTGTATGTAAGTTCGAAGGCGAAAAAAAAATCTTCAAGGGTCTTGTAATATTGGTTAACGCGTTTGCAAGTAAATCACGAGCCCTCAGTTCAAGTCGGACTACTAGTTTATTTAAAATCAGCAACCAGGACCAGTACTGCCTATTTCCCGATACCTTAAAAAACCCGTTAAGTACTTTATCAAGACGTTACCCGGCATCCAGAACGCCAATGCAGCGATATTAAAAGGCAATATCTCTTGTGGCATTAATTTCCTCACGGGAGCCCTAATGACGGGTAATTACGAGAGGTAATGGACGCAAAGATGGCGGCCGCCACAAAGCTCGGTGCCTCCATTTTGTTTTTTGGTTTTGTTTTTTTAGTCTCGGAGGTGCGTTCCAGTTTGTTGTGGGATGGTATGGTGATTCACTTAGTTTGTCATTTGCTAATGTTAAGAACAAGCGCTTTTATTCTTGCGAGAAAAACGAATAGGAAGAAGATCAGATGTCAAAATTTACATCAAGGAGGTAATCAGATAATTTTCAGGTTGTCATACTTAACCACCGAAAAACTTTTTAAACAAATCTACTAAAGCAAGCAACGTGCTGGGGTAAATACTATTTGTCAAATTATAAAATCTCTATTGTGAAAATCATAGACTAATCTTCCACAGTATTGTGTCGAAAATGTAGACTTTAGTTGGTCTTTTTTAAATTTATTATGTCTCTAAAATAGGTAGTCAGATTCGCAGAAGATTGAAAATATTAACTTTTAATTATTGTTATTAAGGCCGTTCTTCGATTCGGACAAGCCACGCCCATCCGTTAGAGACACGTTTATGGCTCCCGTGCAAGAAAGAAAGAGATGCAGCGCTCTTAAGAACCAAACTACGACGATAAATAAGCGAATCTATAAAGTTTTGTCTAATTTTGCTTCTGTGACTTTTTAGATAAACCAGAATACCATATTTTTTACTTAGTTATATTGCTTAATCTTTTATAGTTTACGTATGCTAAGAAAAATAAGGGGAAAAAGGACCCAACTTCGGATTTTTTTTCTATCGAGGCAACTTTCAGCAATCGTGTTTCGGCTTGTGCCAAAAACAAGAGTATACAGTCTAGTAATATATATTCGAAAATAAATTCAGTCCCTTTATCCGTTTAGTCACTAGAGCGTTTGAAAAAACCTATGATTTTTCAAAGTAGCCCCTTAAGTAAATAGGTACGTTATTTTTAGATCTAGTACGGTAGTCGGCATTGTCAGCAATAATAATTAGGTAGAGTTTGTCCGGAAAGAAAAGTGTCGTGGTTTAATGGGAGCTCATACATTCTACGACACTATTCTTTCTGGACAAACTCTATTGCACATCAAACGCAACTATATTGACATTTCATCGAAAAACAATTAAACGCTCATAATGTAATCCAATCACGCTAACTCAATGTATTTTTTTTTCAAAATGCATAAATTATTTCGTATCGACGCCTATAACTAAAAGTGGAACGCAGCGGGCCAGTGATGCGCCCCGTCCCGACATTATCCAATGATTTTGATATTTTTTGTAGCACAATTTGATTACGGTGTGCGGTTGATTGCGGCCAGCATTAGTGTGGCTGGCTCGTAACTCAGGCGTCGAAATCTCATATAAATCTCACAATTTTGCTCCATTTCGTGTATAAGGGGTTACATTTTAATGTTCTCTCCATTATCCTATTATGTAGATGTCTGTCAAATTTACCTGAGATTTCTGGCAGAGTAATGTAACACATACTTAATATGCTGCTTGATCGTCCAGGCCAGAACTCGAGATTTCCAAATGCCAAAGTCATCCGAGTATCACACATCACAGTATTCACAGTATACCTACAGATTGGAGACCATTACTGGCCCTTCCATAAATCAGGCTGTTATATTAGGAAATCCTCTTGCTAAGGCGACTTTTACACTACTGCGGTTGACACTATGCCGGTGAACGAGCGAGATAGCGCGCTCTGCATGTGTATAGCGCTTCACGCTTGCCCACCGTCGCCGCATACGGTTGCGGCGCCGGTGTGATAATCGCCTAAGACACATGATGGTCTCTAAAGGATACCCTCCATTGGAGAAATTTCTAAGAGGTAGATTCCACGCACAGCGAAAAACCAGCGCACTCCTTTAAGTTAACACGTGGGTGCCTAAGTAACATGATCTTGAGATTGTTTTTTCAATAATTAGCCATATTGCGCGAGGTGATTAGGCCAAAACAATTTTTACTATGGGATCGAGCAACTCCGAAATCACAAAACAAATTTTTGGCTGTTTCATATAGAAAAAGTTGTCCAGTATGATTTACATCCATACGGCGCATGTACTATTTGTGATTGTAATTATCTAATTAATATAATTTTCAACGACATCGACACCAGTATTATATTTGGTTCCAGTAAATCTAAATCCTGGATTTCTGACTTCAGTTAATTCTCACCTGAGCTAAAACCATAGCCTAACCTAATCGTCCAATGCCTCTTCGCGAATGAGATTATCTACTAGAAATAAGGATCAAAATCGGATTAGAAACATAATTGGACTTATTACATTCTGCTTTCTGGAACCAAATTATATTGCCTTCCTTTGAAGACCAAATGTTGATGACTCAAATTATGTGTTGAGTATATTAATTGTTCTTGCAAAAAAATTGAAAATGTGTACATAGGTACACATTTTCAATATAGATCTTAAATCAAAACCTTATGACCTCATTGTACGTTTACAAAGCATTGATTGTTATTTCATCACAGGTTTCTATTAAACTGCAGCAAAAACTCTTATAAGCTCGAAATATTTCAACAGATATCGATATTAAGGCTCTCAGATCTTTTATTGGATAAAAAAGTGCTGACGTCATTGTTCCGGCGAACGATTCGTCTTGCAACATGGATGTAGAACTTCTGGAAGAAATAGTTTAAAGTTTAGAAGTTTTGGCAGAACTTTAGTTTATGAACAACAAAGAACAACTTAACTGTCGACTATGTCGAAATGAGAAAAGATTTTCAAACATGTTGATAGGCCTTATGTAACAGAACATAAATATAGTATATTATATACTTGTATTATATATTCTTGTTGTTTTGAACGTCACTTAGCTTAGTTGATGCTGTTTAGCGAAAAACCTCCTATTAAGAATCACGCCACGTAGGGGATCATATCGAGTATACCGATTACCGACCATACACAAGCAAATGCCCAAAAGTTGTATCTTTTGTTGTCAAATGTTTAATTAAGGGCACTGGGTCTTTACAAACCTGGGTCTGGGTCTTTGGGTTTTTATAAAACTTATAAATTTTAATTTTAATTTCAGTATATATTTTTATCTCAGTCTTTAATAATTATTTATATTATTGCTGTTTATTTTATGTTTTTAGTTTTTATTTAATATCTAATGATTGGTTACCGTTTTAATTTCACTGTTTTATATGTATATATTGTCTTAACAACTATCATAATTTAAATGTTAATTTAATTTAATTGATGTGATTTAATTTAATTTAAGATTAATATTAATTAATTAATTTTAATCTGTAATTTTTTTTTGTTTTGTTCCCTTAATTGTACTGATATGGACATGCTGTCTGAAATAAACAATTTCATTTCATTTCATTTCATTTCATTAATTTCACGTCCTTCTGATGACGACATAGTTCTAGTTCTAGCCAGATCAGAATTGTAGGCTAATGTTCCTAACTTTCGGGCCATGAAAATACTACTTAAGTAGAATCAGCAGCTAAAGTTGCTTAGCGGTTAGGGTGTTCAAAATGACCTATACGCGCTCTTATTCTCTTAACAATAAAGTCGCTTCAAGCTCATTTTGAACACTTCACCCGCTTAGCTACTTCTGCTGCGGAGTGTATTTAACTTCGTTATCTGTGCAACATAATGGCTCATCCAGCGTGTTAATCGACTCGCCGGAGTCCAAAACGAACAAAACCCGACATTCATTAGTCGTCATTGAAAGCCCAGCCTCTCCTAATAGTTTTGTTTTACAATCCTGTAATTATTGCTGGCCAGTCAGATAGACATCAGAGTATATGGAATGCTATTAATTAAGATTATTATTATCTAGAGATGCTATTGGTTTGATTCGTGAGAATGATCGGTGAGATTTTTAGAGCGATGGTTGACCCTTGGCCCTAGTACAATATTACCAGCACGATGATCGTATATTTTGAAAAAGTACCATTTGGTGGACAGCGGTTACCTACGTTGTATGTACGACTGTATGTTCAGTCACCGGCAATAGTTAAGTAGGTATCTTCCTACACGAAGGCCGCAATAATATGTGACACGCTCTTATAGCAGTTTTATAGCCCTACAAATATGAGCATGTCACATATTTATTTTTGCGGCCGTCATGTAGGAAGATATTATTGCCAGTGACTGTACTAGACAGATTCAGGATTCAATACGAATCTGTCTAGTACATACTGTATACAGTGTTTTTCAAACATAAACATAATACAAACTGTATACAGTGTTTCACAATACTGTATTATTTCGAGCAATAAAAGTGTAATACCGTACCGAGCCCTTAAATGGTACCTTATACTTTGTGATCTCTATCACATTTTCATTATACAGGCTGTTTTTTTTCTAGAACTATTAGCCATATTGAGCTTTTTTGGGATTTCAGAGATGGTCCTATAGAAAAAGTTTTTCAATATGACACCTAATCATCTCTCACGAAATAGGAAGTCATTGAAAAATACCCTGTATAAATTTGACATTAATACTGGCTCTCCACACTTTGTCACTTGCAAAATCGTAGCATATTTAGATAGGTGAGTCTGACTATATGCTATAATAGGTAACGTTTTAATTACCACCCATTCAGCGAGCTGCGCCAATTTATCGATGCAAATTTTAACAAAATTCACATTATCTTATGCTCATCGTACATAATGTCTCCATACTTTACGAGTCCGTACATTATCTTAATATTTAAAACATTGTCACTCACATTAATAAAGTTCCGTATTTATCACCGCGGCACATAAAAGAACCATCTTATCTTCTTAATTCAGCCTTCGATTTAAATTATCTTGCGCTGTGCCATTCTGGGGCTCATTAAAAGGTTTACGAGAGCAAAAAGTTGGCATTTGGGTTTTCAATTCGTCTAATCGACTGGAATAAAAAATGAATATAGGTACCTCAAGTAATGTTAGTGGCTTTGTGGTAATGTGGCTTAAATATACTTATGGGCAATGAAAGCGTGTAGGGCTTGCAATTATTCGGATACTATCCGGATATGGCTCCTATCCGGATAATTCCATAGCTACAAATTACTATTCGAAATATCCGGACTATCCGGAGGGCAAACTCTAAAAGCGTGTCAACTGTCACCTTGTATTTACGCATAATTTTTCTTTACAAAGTTACCTGTTATGATTTTTCTTTAGTTAATAATTGACCGCCGACCTCTTCTAAGACGAAACAAACACTACTTTGATTAATATAGGTTACTATTAATTGAATTAATTACTAATACTATTTCAACTTTGTTCCATTTGGCGTCGAGACCCCGTGGGGTCCTAATGCCCACGCCCTCTTCAAAGAGATTCCAAAGAGGCTAGTGGATTCCACCGATGACCGTAGAGCTGGCAACTTCCTGGCTCAACGTATTGGTATTGCCGTACAGAGAGGGAATGCCGCCAGCATCTACGGCACCATGCCGAGGGGGGACTGGTTATTTTAGTATAATATATTTATTTAAAATTAGTCTTTATTTTACTGTTATATGTATTGTATGTTTACCCCAGTAAATACCATTACTAATTAACTTATTCAAGAACATATTTATTATTTAACAGAAATCGATAAACGAATTATAGCTCTCACTAAAACTTGCTTGATTTTAGAAGGGATATATTTCCAGGATCGAATTTTTTAAGATCCCAACTGCAATTTCACGCGAAAATAAATTTCAAAAGCTCTTTTACTTCCTCCTCTTTGAAACTACATGTTATTACACCGGCATAAGGTATATTTTCGAAATCCAACTGTATATTTTAAATCTGCTGTATAATTTATTAACATGAACTTTATTCGTTTAACTACAGGGTCGATTTTTCGATGAAATTTAAAGTAAGATGAGTAATTGCGCAAATCGGGTAAGCCGGTGTTATTCCTTGATTTGCTTTCGTCGGGCTTCGGGCCATATCGAATTGATTCCAACCTAACTTCGCGCTGTGCATCTGTCACATTCCAACTGCTGAAAATATCGTATGAGTGAGTGAGACAGATGCTTTATGAGTTATAAAAAATAGTGTTCATTCGGGTCGAACAAATCGTGGTCCGGATTGTAGGTTATTTTATTGTCTTTTGATCTTCGCGGTTTGATTGAGCAACGCATTAAGGCAGGGTTATTATATGGGACTTTAAGTATATGAAAAATAATGAAAATTCCAAACTCCGAAAGGTAATTTGATCAGTGAGCTGGTAGCCATTCAACAAATGTGCTGATAGATCTGATGATCTAAAGAAAGGCGCTATCTAGTCTCTAGTCTCTACTGAGATCATATCGAGCCGTAATTTCGATATCAGGCTACACGGTAATATGAATGTACAATATTGCACATTGCGGTAAGTTACATAACAATTAAGTCTACTGTAACTTTGGTGATTTTCGAATAGATGTAGGTAGGTATATCCCTACGCAAAAAAATGGTACCTACGTGCGTATATAATTTGAATAGATTCACGTCTATTTTAGAGGGATACACGCACAGATCTGCCCACCGGATTTGTCTGGCGAATATGCCCGGCGGACAGACCCATCAATGTATGGCGCGAATTGGACACGGATTTGTCTGCGGACACATCTGAATAGCGCCATACATTCACGGATCTGTCCGCCGGGCATATCCGCCGGACAAATCCGGCGCGCCGATCGGTGCGTGTATCCCTAACTAATATACATAAATGTCAGGTATTCCTCTCGTAATCGCTACACCTGTGGAATGAACTCTCTGCCGTAGTAGAGTCTTCCGCTGCACCTCTTCAAATGGTATGGGGGCAGGGCTGGAGTGGGCTTTGTAGGTTTGACTCCCGTGTCGGGTCGCTGTCCCACTGCGTTTGGATGCTCTTCTTGATATCTTTTTGGGAATATCCTGGCGTCTGTGAGCTCCCTGCCGAAGTTCTCTCTAGATACTACACCAGTAAGGGGCTCTTCTGAAAGTAATTTTATTACAGGATTTTAAAGGGCCGACAACGCACGTGAAATGCCCGTCGTGATGCAGGCGTCCCTAAATCGCTTACCGTCAAGCTTACTGTATACTTGTTTGCCGCCGACGTAGTATAAAATAAAAATGTATACTTTTTAATAAGGTTCTTACGTACACAATTACTTCCTTATATCTAGCACTATCACTCCGGAAACCTAGTTCAATAACAATCATAATATTTTTATTGCTAACTTGTCTGCTAACGGGTTATTTCTTATTTCACTTTCACTGCAATAAATATCGTTATCTAACTATGCGCTAACTAGATAACGACTAGCACTTATATTTTACAACCACTCTGCGCCAACTATTACATGTGTTAAATTGCAACAATTATGTCATAACGCTCTTATGATTGTGAAAGTCAATAAGATGGGTTGGGTAGTGGAGTACCCAATGGTTATTGTAGTTATTGGCTATAGTTAAGCCAATGGAGAGGGTACCTAATAATATATATATATATATATATATGTAAATTATTTAATGGATCAACAATCAACATAACTTTCATTCGTTACCTACATAGTTACATACCTTACCTTTCAGTTACGAATTATAATTGTATACTTACTCATACTGATATTCCTTGCAGCGTAAATATTCTTGTAATATGTGTGCAATAATTGTACCGATTTGTTTCATACAAAATACAAATCATACTCGTAAGTACATATACATATAAATGGGCTGAAAAGTAATGGTAAATAATAAGTTACAATATATATCGACAATGCAAATCTCTAAACATGCTTAGAAAATTTTAAGTGACCTATTTAAGATGTCAAGTCAAATTGCACAAGATTTTTTTTACATTTTTTTTATAAATAAATATGGGACAATCTTACACAAATCAACCTAGTCCCACAGTAAGCTCAATAAGGCTTGTGTTGTGGATACTAGACGACGATATATATATAATAGATAGATTAACTTAAATACATAGAAATCATCCATAACTCGGGAACAAATATCCGTGATAAACACACAAATTAATGCCCTGACCAGGATTCGAACCTGGGACCTCCCGCTTCATAGGCAGGGTCACTACTGACTGCTAGGAGGCCGTTAAAAGAATTCTAAATCTTAATTATTATATTTCAGTCCATTGCTAGTTTCCGCAACAACAATGCCCATTATTGCTCTAGCGCATGCATGCAACCACATGCAACCAACATGCAACGCCCGCGCAGGCCGACAAACATCAAAGGCGCCGCCGCCTTTGAAGCGCCGCCCCGTCATTGTCCCGTGCATGTTGTTTTAATACTCTTTAATTTCGTGTTGTCATGTTAAAAGTTTATTACCTGCCCTTTACAACACAGGAAACACAACTTTACGCCCTTAAGTTTAAACGAACTTTTTGCTTGACGTGTATGTTTTTAGATTAGCACCCTTTAGTCTTTTTTCAGACAGGAAGGGTGTTAAAGGAATGGGATAGAGATTGAAACGTGAGAAGACGGTTAATTGCGTTAATAAAGTGCCTTCCCGGATGGCCTTTTGTGCTTCAAATAGCTGTGCTACGGAACTTGAGTGATAATAAAATTAGGTGGTAGAGTCTTCGTTGGTGGTAGCTTTTGTAGTAGGCACGCATTTACTTAACAATCAGGAAAACTGTAAATTAAAGCGCCATATCAATATTTAAAAAAAGTTACAGGGTAGCATGTTGTTGAACGATCGAAAAAGTAGTTAATATCTACGGTATGCGCGACGCCCAATAAATTTATTATATTATATTTAGGTATTATGCAGACAATACATCAAGACAGTATTAGAGAGAGAAAAAAATGAGCCACGTAATGGCCTGATCTCAGCATGGTGCTAGCGGTTGCCAGCGCTGATCTTCCGATGGAACCATCCAGGTGAGAAAATCACGACAGCGATTGATTGCATTGCTGCGGCTGAGTTGCTGCTGTTGATTTGTCTAAAATTAACAAAGCTAGACATAGTTAACAAGAAATCTATTCGCTTAAAGTCACCTCTACATACGGGCCACACGGCGCAATTACGACATACAAATCGAATGCAATTTGGATACGATACGTTGCCGTCTATATATTGGGTGCAACGAATTTAGTCCATAGGACAATAGATCAAAAACCACAATATATTAAGATTTGTAGGCGATTCGTAGCGAGATTAATAGAGATCTTAAAGAATAGCGGTGTAACCTAACATGTTCTAACTTGATCCTCTATGAAAACTTGATCGCAGCAAAAAAATCTAAACCTACCTATCCTTTTTTGTCGCTCTAGTTGTGCTTCGGCTCGAGTAATCGAATTTCCAGTTAATGGTCTTTATCTTTACCCATTAGCGGCCATTCGTAATCCCACGCACGCTTTAATTGCTTTCAATTAGACGCTCTCGATAAATAATACCGGCTTTAGGCTTTAGAACGGAGTCGATCTAATTATCGGTTGAAATACGCGTTTATGTAGGCTTTTGAAGAATGACATTGAAGGGTTTTTTATGACAGTGCTCTTCCAAGCCCTAACAAACTTTAAAGATCCTCCCATCCAAGAAGAATGGCTGGTGTATGAGTCTTATGACACAGCGAAAAAATTTTTTAATGGAAACAGGTCACTTATAAGGTGACTCAATATGTAAATAATTATAATAGGCACTCCGTTAAAATTCACAAGACAACGGAAAATAATTAGACTCAGGTTGGTGGGTAGTTGGGTACCTAATAGGTATAACCTATGTTAAATTAAATGTATCTACGCATTTAAAAGAAAAAGGCACTAAAGATCCGAAAAGCTTGAGCTTATATCGGTAAAAAGTGACGTTTCTGAATCTAGTACTTATTCCACAAGTCTCACTAGAAGCGAAGAAGTAAGAATTTTTATCAGCTAAATAGATCTTACGCAGCGCAGTTGCTATAAATCTCCCATCTTTAATTGACGTAGCATTGATCTAGACGATCGATCAAAACCTTTCGGATCCAGCTTTATAAGAGGCCGTTTAATTATCCCCTCTCCTCCCCCCTCTGTCTGAAGCCAGCGCGCGCGCAGCGTGCGTGACAAATTGCGTCCTACGAGAAAAACCTTTAATGATAGCTTAATTGTACATAATTGTGAAGCGCATGCCGCCGCCATTATAAGAAGACCTTTCATTACAAGTTAGAGGATAATCTATCAACTATTACACGTCAAATAACAAAAGAAGATTGACGTTATCAGCACTGGTGAGACAGGCTATATTTCCCAAATTCTGCGAGAAACAGACAGACAGACGGAAGAGCCCCGATTTTACCCCTTGGGTATGGAACCCTAAGAACTATTTTTCGGTTGATCAGATGTCAATGTGTGTCATGGGATTCATCTGGATCGCACACTGACATAGTCTGCAATGTTTTCTAAGAACTAAGAGCCAGTATTTTTTCGCGATATTGAAAAATTAAAATTAAAAAAATATTGGGTATATTTCCAGTGAAATCCTCACAGGTGCCCAAGGGTTAAAAATTAGGCTGTTATGGTAAATAACTTGTAAACAGCAAGATCTACTTATATTATAATGGTGTTTTTATGAAGGACAATGTGGACCCGGCCTTATGGCTGCCTCGCTTTTTGTTTTTTTTATTTTTATTGTGATGTCGGTAAATTATGCTCGTGTTGTACGATTTACCTTTGATTGCGAAGTGACATCATGTCCTGGGTGAACAATTTTATTTTATTACGTTAAGACACAATCGAAAAGTTGAACATTTATTTAGTTTATTTTATTTATTTGGAAAATGAACAGAAATCAGTGAGCACGAGATAAGGTTTCTAGTACACAATAAAAACATTCAATTAATCCCTTAACAGCTCTCACTAAAACATATATGTATAACCAGAAGCTACAAATTTAGACATAACATCGAAAGCTCTACCAAGAACTTCAATACAAAATTCAAAGCTGTCAAGCTACACCTGCTGTCGCCGGCTGTCTGTGGACCTCATTACATTGGGATAGGGTCTATCAATGGTCAATCGGGTGTAACTGTTTTTATTGGTGGTGGTGGAAGTAACCTGAGTAACATATATAGCTATAGCTTACTATATAATTTGTAAACTGGAGCCTCGTCTGCCAACAAACCACGCTGTGGTTTGGCAGAAGTAAAGAGCGAAGAAAAATTGTAAGCTGTTTCGTGAATAAACATTTATTTATTATTATTTTTTTTTTTTTACAGAAAACCTCAAAAACACCCAACGATATATATAACATTTATATATGTTAATAAATATTTCAATCTTCTCTCCGGCCATGTTCTAAATCAAACACAAGATATATGGCCCGGCCAAACAGGTATTCTCGAAGGCAGGTGTCAAAATATAAAGCGCTCTCTTGCTATATATCATTGTTATTCGTGATATAATTTATTTTAACTGTAATTAAATAACGGGTGGAGCTCAGTTGAAATAATGGGTTCAAATTCTTTCTGATAGATAAATAGAACAGTCTCACGTTCAGTACTAGACTGAAAAGTACAAATAAGTTTCTTCGTCTATATTAGTTGTACGAGTAGGTATATCATATTTTTAGTCGGTGCTTTCCGTTATTTTCCAAAGCCGTTTCACATGTTTTATAATTTCTTATAGGAATACGATTTAGTAGCAAATTGTCACTCACAAATTCATAGGTTAAAAAATCCATTTTGGCATAGCTAAATAAACATACATCAGTTTCCTTATCGTATATAATTATTAGTAAAGTAATTTAGGATTCTTGGCCTCTTGTAAATTGTAAATACAAATAAGGTATATTATAAATATATTATGTTGTTATTGTGGATTTCCACGTTTCAAGACAGCTGTGAGCAACATTTGTGTCGGTTCAATTCATCCATGCAACCCGAACCGAATAAGTTGTAACAAAAAACAATTGAATAGCGCAATACGGCAATTACCAGCTGTTTGTTCCTAATCGCTAAAGGATGTAAAACCCCACAATATAACCATTGATTGTTACAATAAGTCTTGTGGTACTATTACCCTTATACTGGAGATTATAGAACTAATAGTGTTTGTAATAAGGTCGAAAAATGGTCAGTTAACAGTGTGGATGTGGACAATGGTTGCAGTCAAAAACAATGAGCGTTAAACAACTTACATTGTTACTTTACAATCCTATCTTAGATTTAATTTGTATGTGCTTAAGGTCTCAAATTGTATATCTACTACACTACCACATGTTTTTATTATCAATACAGTTTGTACCTTATATTTCTGAGGTTGAGGTTCAAAAAAGCATAAATGTGCTTCATAAAAGCTACCGACGTCGGCACTTTATTGCGTGTTGTTTTAAAGTTAACTCTAATCCTAAAACCCTTTGTTGAAAGGAAATTACAAAAAAGAGTAATAATATTTGAAATGTATATTTCGTAATTGTTTGCATTAGATAAAAAAATCGTATTTTACGCAATATTATTATAGGAATGGAAACTAAAATTACATGCCTACTAGTCATGTAGCAAGTATAGGTACTGCTTAAGTTCCAAATCCAAAAAGCGGAGTCATATCGTATCGTAAACTAGTACCTACAGTTGTTAAGCCAGTTACAATTCAAGCTATATTTTGTTTGTTTAATAGGTATTCTGAAAACCCTAATACAACAATCAAAGTCCACGACCATAATACCAGCAGTTTGGCCCCGAACCTGCGGATTAAATGTCGGACATCTTTCCGCTGACCCCTAGGTATTTCACGTGGCATTGGTCACAATTTGTGACGTTACGTTATCTAAATTACTGGCGTTATAAGCGTCCATAGGCGACGGAAACCGCTTACAATTAGCCGGGTTGTTGCCGTTACAATTATTTTCCCGTAAACTGTTCCCTGTAATAAGTTTCTCTTTAAACAAATAAGGGCCAACAATGACCACATAAATCGCCAGGCCGACATTTAGTTTTAATTATATTCCTGTTTAAAAGCCAGACAATTATGTTTTAAAACCAACTTTGAACAGGTCGTGAATCGTAAAAGTATTCTAGATAATTAAGTACAGTATATACGGAGTGGCTTAAACCAACGTCAAAACAACAGGGTTGATAGAATAGCTGATGCGCCAATTTGACTCTAATGAAGAAAAAAAAATCGAGATATTGGCAAAATTATTTTATGATTTATAAAAAAAAATTAAAGTACTTTCCAGTATCTTGAAAACTATGCCATTTTCATTAAAATAAAATAAGTTATAAAATAATTTATTCCGTCAAAACTAAATTACATGGTTCATTGAAGCTTAATCTGATATCCCAACAGGTGTTCTATCAGCGATTTAATTATTGACGTTGATTAGACCCGCAGTATTACATACTTGCTAATAAACAACTTAACAGAAACGTGTGACAAAGTTGTGAAAGAATTAACACTTATTTAACACTAGCATTGCAATATACTTACACCTCTGTTGGTACAGTCAACGCCTTACTAGGTATACACTTTTGAACGTTATTCCGCTGTAATAACGTTCAAAAGTGTATACCTAGTGAGGCGTTGTCTGTACAGTTAAATTCAGAAATGCAGTTGGTTTTTTTCTTATGTAAAAAACATCGGCTACAATAACTGGTTACTTTCATATCTTATAGATAATAGTTAGTTATTTTGAGATAGTAAACATATGTTTACGTTTCCGTTATTCAGAAAATATCTACGTAGCGTAGCATCTATGTTTTAATTTATGCTCCTGTAAGTCAGTAAACAGGAAACACCCGGTATAAAAAATAGAAAAAATCATTAAAATAACAAACCAAAAACCAACAAGCTGCTGCAGACCAGGAGTCTCGAAGGTGTTGTGTGTTGTACATGTTTATGTTGTGTTGGTGTGAATTTGTAGAGTGTTGTGTGTGTGCACGGAGAGAAAAAATTTACTAGAAATAAGTAAAAAATAGTCATTCCCAGGACAAGTAAACGTTTACTAAAAACAAGGAAACTTTTACTAAAAACAAGTACACATTTACTAAAAACAACTAAACTTTACTAAAAACAGGGAAGCGTCTACTTGTTTTTAGTAAACGTTTACTTGTTTTTAGTAAATTGTTTACTTGTCCTGGGAATTACTATTTTTTACTTGTTTCTAGTAAAAATTTCTCTCCGTGTGTGTTAAGTGTGTAAGGAATGAGGGGATCTCGGAGAAAGTAAGAAAGGAGGAAATAATCTATTATGTTCAAAGAAGGCAACAAGTGAGAAAATTTACTGTTAAAATGTTATGTGCCGTTAAAAGATTTCAGATTATGGACAATGTATTCAAGTAGGGCATTGAAACACTTGGTGGAGGACTCTTTTGTAGTCTGCAACACCTATAGTCGTTGTCATTACATTATATGTTTCCATGTCTATGTATACACGACTTTTTATGTAAGTATGAGTGTGTGTATACTAGTACCAATAAGTACAGCCCATTGGGATTACGTGTAGAGTAGCTGTGTAGTCATTTCCATAAACCATTGTTCGAATCGGCCCCTAAGCTAAGGTCACCGTTTGTAGGCGACGATAGCCTACAAGTATCATAACAAATATTAAGTTACTGTACAGGTACATATACGCTGAAACTAACAATACGTATATAATAATACTTACTACCAATAGTTCTATTATTCACTGTGCATAAATTGTCATAATCTTGACACCCCTAATCTAATATGTATGTCTCTTGGGGCTTGGGTGTGTAATCAAAGTCTTGTTTAAGTAGGTATGCCGGTATAACGTGCCTAATTGTGGCTTTCTCTCTGTCACATTATACCTACATAACATTTACTTCGTCATAGGTATAATAGCCGACCCTTACCGGCCCATAACGTCAGTCAGCTGACGTATGCAATTCTGCAGCTGATAAAGTCTGTCCGGAAAGAGAAGTATCATAGAATGTATGATCTCCAATATAAACCGCGACTCTTTACACGAAAACGCATACGCATCTGGTGTGACCCGGCCTTTATATTAGCATTGACATGCGTGGCGATTTGCTGCGTTTAACACACGGTGGGAGGTTGAGGGTTGACGGAAGATTCCTAAAGTCTGTCAAAATGTAGATGCAGTCTGTCATTGACATTCGCCCAATAGGGGTGATGACACATGTTGAATTATGCAATGAAATTTAGTTGATAGGATGCAAAATGATCAAAATATCCGAATAAAGTAAACATTAAAAAAATCTATTCAACTGGTTCAAAGATATCGGGCTTCAAAGTTTCAATTTTTTTGATTTTTGAAAGTACGAAATTTAAAAAACCAATGATACCATTCGATTTCTAACATTTTATTGTGAAATAAATTGTATAGCAACCATATACATAAACGCAACATTTCACTGTAAAAATAGCAATTTCATAATTTTTCCATACTTCAAACAACAGGGCAAATATGAAGCCGTGATGTCACGGCTTTATATCATTTTGTTAGGAGCGTTTTGAGAAACAAATGCAAATATCAGACTTTAAGTATTTTTGCTGTCTTTTATGTTGATTTAAGGCAATTGGCCCCATATAGACATTTGATCCTCACAACAAAACGAATCGATTGATACCATGCATGAAAAACATTCATCAAGCCTATTGTGCCAAGTTGACAACTTGCATGTACAGCGGTGCGACGTGCGACTAAATCAAGCAGTGCGTCCTGTTTGTGCTGTATTTGCATCTGGTGTAGCCCGGCCTTTAGCATTGATATTGATATGCGCGTCGTCACCTGCCGACGTGCTATGGAAGTGGAACCCCATTGTTCGGCGCGTTTGACACACGGTGGTGGGCTGGTGGGTTGGCGGAAGATTCTTGATGAGGCTATTAAAGCCTGTCAAAACGTAGATACATTAGCTCCCTAGCTAATATCCCTATACCGGGTGTTTCCTGAAATAGGAGCAATAAATTAAAACGTAGATTCTACTCCTCAAACCAGACAACGTTTGTTCAGCGAATTTTAAAAATAAGTTGTGGTTTGATTTTTAGGACACTTTAAAGTTTTTCCGAACACGCAATGTATTCCGACATTGATTACGTCTGTAGGGTGACAAGAAATGTCAAATAGACGGATTTTAACGTACATTGAAAATACTATTTAGTTTGTATGAAAAAGAGGCAACCTACAAAATACATCTTTTTTAAAAGTTGTTGAACAAAAGTGTTGTAGTTTGAGGAGTAAAATCTATGTTTTAATTTATTGCTCGTATTACAGGAAACACTCTGTATACGCACAGATCTGCCCGCTGGATTTATCTGGCGGATATGCCCGGCGCACAGATCCATCCATGTATGGCGCGAATTGGACACGGATTTGTCAACGGACACATCTGAATAGCGCCATACAAGGACGGTTCTGTCCGCCGTGCATATCCGCCGGACAAATCCGGCGGGCAAATCTGTGCTTGTATCCCTAGCTATTGTAAACCAGTTTGTATGGCAAGAGCTAAAATACTACTTTCGAATGTGCGGAAAGGTAAGTGTTGTAGAATTAATTACTTCCCATACAGAGTGTTTTCTGTAACATGAGCAATAAATTAAAACGTAGATTCTACTCCTCAAACAATAAAACTTTTGTTCAACAACTTTTAAATATGTATTTTTTAGATTGTCTCTTTTTCATACAAACTAAATAGTATTTTCAATGTACGTTAAAATCCGTCCAATTGACATTGCTTGTCAGCCTTGTCACCCTACAGACATAATCAATTACGGAATACACTGCGTGTTCGAATAATATTTAAAGTGAAATAAAAATCAAACCATAAGTTATTTTTAAAAGTTGCTGAACAAACGTTGTCTAGTTTGAGGAGTAGAATCTACGTTTTAATTTATTGCTCTTATTACAGGAAACACCCGTATATGCATAGGGTTTGCTAACCGGATCGAAAATGTATAAAATTATCCGGACCTGGATCCGGGTCCACGGATCTTCTCACAAATTCCAAAATCCTTCGTAATAATACTAATAATCCTAACACCGTCACTCTCCTTCCACGCAAACTCAATTATGTCCTCGAATAACTCGAATCCTGTCGTTGACAATCGTCCAACTACGCCTACCATGTCTGGGGAGAGGGTAGATTTAAAAACTTAGTACGCGAACATCATTTCTACGATTTTTATTTTGAATTGAAAAATTAATAAATCATCATCAATTCTTAAACGTTCCGTAAAAGTGCACACGCAACCCACTGGGATTTCGGTGTCCCGTTCAAAATACGAGCTCCAAATAATTTAATCGTAGTACTGTTTTTTTTTCTTCTTATGGACTTTAGGCGGTATTGCTTGTAGCCAATGTCAAGATTGTCAAGTATAAAAAGGCGGGAAATAAGAGCTTGCAAGATTCAATCTTTAGGTACAATGCATGGTACAATGTCTTCAATCGATAAGTATTTTGTTTAATCAAATAAGTTTTAGGCAACGTTGTTCGGTAGAAGTGGCATAAGCCTTGTTAGTTGCTATTTGTAGAGTGATAGCTACTCCCTACAAAAGGCTCGAGGAGGCTACAGGTTGTTCTGAACCAATCAATGGTTACACGCCTTTTAAGACTAATTCTTCATTATCCGCACACTTGTTCGTTAGATCACCGCACAATAAGCTATCTATATTACACACTGAACCACGAAGATGAACTAAAGACAAATAATTAATCCCAACGAGCTGCGACCATGATGAGCTCAACCCATAGACTCCTCGTAGTACTGTTGTCCACGCCCTGTCAAGATTTTTTTTCGTTAAACCATAGATCGCGTACAGATAACAAAAAGTCTGACCACGGTAGTGATGTCCTCGCGCTGCGGGGGACCACATTAACACCTATTCTCCCAGCGTGAGCCCGCTGCTCTCTGGGTTCCGAAACGTTATTAGTCCAACACTATTGTATGTTGAAGCAATGGAATTCAAATCTTATAGTGTGTGTAACAACGACGAAAATAGCTTACTTTAAGTTGCGTAAGGATGTAAAAAGTTTTGATGCATTTTTGATTGGGAATGGGAACTATATGTTATGTACGTAAAATGAATGGAAGTAATCGTAGCTGCAGTTGTATATTTATTTTATTGGTTTTTTAATTGCAGCTACCATGATTATACTCGTTGGGTGAAAATATGAAATATGAGGTGATACTAAATTTTCGTATCATAAGAAACGTATAAAGCATCGTCTTGGAAAATGCATACCTGTCTCCATATCTACGAATTATTGATATGATTTAATATAAAATATTTCCTTAAAGTAGGCTGGATATCATAAGAAACTGTACTATGGACCAGGAAAGCTGGCGGAAATCGAGTTCAATAGACGCGTCGTCTCTATGTATAGAATCGGGATACCTTATTATGCTATTTGGGTTTCCTTATTTATGGAAATGAAATTTATTAACCAATCGGCCCCATTCTACCACCAATTAAGGGTATAAGCTACTTTAACTACTTACATTACGTTTTATGAGATAAACTGCTATTGCAGGAAAGGAAAGGCAATTTAAGTAAATCAATTAACTCACCTTACGTGTGCGCATGAGTTTAAACGAGCAACAAAGTTGCTTTAGTATAGATAAATGACAGTCATTTGTCTTTAGGTGCGTCCACATTAAGCATGAGATAAAACTTACGCTACTTCAAAGGGAGCGAATTTTTAACCTTTTTTTTATCCCACACCAAGCCGTTTGCCTTGTATGCAGCCCGCCTGATGCTACTGCTACTGTATCCTATGGATGCCTGCAGCCCGCAGAGGTGTTTCATGTACGTGGCCGACCCTTTAATATGAAAGGCTAATGGCTCCTCTACATGATGGGCCATCATAGGGACGCAGCTATACGTTAGAGGGAGCTATTAACGATATCGCGATCTCGTTCCGTTGTATAGCTGCGTCCCTATGATGGCCCATCATGTAGAGCCAGCCTAAAGGGACAAGACGGCCTCCCGTCGTCAACACACTGTATCCTCTTTGAGCTCTCTAGCAACCTTGCTCAGCACCGGCAGCCCAGAGATACCACACTGTGAGTAGGGTCGTCTAGTGGTTATAGGGTTTTCTGTAAGGAGGTATTTCCCCAGTCGGATTCAGCTCCAGTTTTGAGCTAGCTAACATTCGCTGAGATACTGTGCCCTACAACACTTAGCGAGATGTCATCAGCAGCCTCTTTTGGACGTAGTTTAAGGACACACCCGGGTCCAAATAAGTACCTATATAAGTCCAGGTTATATTTGCAGCGTAGCAGAAATGCCGTCACTTTTCGCTGCTTGCTGCATAAAAACGAACCGTTATTAACGTTCTCGAAATATCTAGTCATGGTGTGGAAGTACCACATAAACATTTTTCATTCTTAGAATTACAAATATGGCGCCAAGCATCATTTTGCTAAAGTTATGCGTGTGACACTTGAAACAATAAGACATTAATCCGTCTTAATCACATAGTGCAATTATAGGACGTTAGTTATTCTGGTCTTGAAAGGATAATTGTAGAAATTCAATTATTGGGTGGACTTGATCGCATTATTATGGACGGGTTGACATTTCCTAAAACAGTAAAATAAAAATGTGAACGTAAGAGACACAATAGCGAAAAATTTGCTGTACAATGTGAAAAAATACTAATAACAAAGTCTTGTACAGTCGAGCAAGAAAGTGGTCTACCAGTTTTGACAAAAGTTTCTGCGAGATCTCGATCACTAAGGTTGACATTTCTAACGGAGTTTAAAATATGCACGACCTTGTTGTCTCATGACGTTGAAACGAACCTAGGGTGGTAGACCACATTATTGGTCGACTGTACAGGTTCCTACTCATGGTATACCTACCCTACACAAGTAGGTTGGTATCCAAAAATATAAACGGCCACATTGTGATGTGGCAAGCTTACATGGCGTAAGCACCGGCACTGCGCACAGGTCAGTTAGAAAAAAAAAACATTAAAGTAGGTTAGTTGTTGGTAGGTGGCTTGTGTTTCGGCCAATTTTGGTAAGTTTTTTTTTTCAGATTCATACTCGCATTTTCGCTCATTATGTGTCCAGAACTACCCTCCAAATAATTCATTAAATACCAACAAGGTCTTAATTAATGTAAAAACCGAGCGATTCCACAGCGGCCCGTCAACAAAGCAATTATTATAATAAGCACAATTAGTTTAATCGGCGAAAACTGTAGATAAACGATTAAAGCAAAAAGTGATAGTTTTTTGCACATACCCTGCCTTAACGATAGTTTCTGGTGACTCCCGATGTATAAAGGGAATTGGAGATAAATCGTTGCGAATTAATAAGTACCTAGTTATATTTAAGTATGATGGGAGATGGAGCCAGCATGGAGACCTCGGTCAGTAAGACTAGATCATAGCCCTCCAATCAGATGGGAGGACGATATCAAGAAGGTTGCCGGCCCGCTCTGAAGAACAGTAACCGCCAACCGGGCTTATTGGAGGAAAATTGGAGAGGCGTATGCCCAACAGTGGGCGCATACTCGCTGAAGAAGAAGAAGAGATTCTAAGTAAGGAAAAGGATACTTAGTTCAGAATCTTCAGAATTGCTTATCCAAAAAGTATCCTAATGTTGAACAGACAGAGACACTAGCAATGCTAGTAAGGTGACAAACATGTACTTGTATTAAAGATTAGTTCTTCAATTAAGTACACCATAGTGCGCCAGTGGCAGCGCGTCCATAGAACACAATTCCCGTCGGCTTGCCTAAGCACCTGAGCAGTTTTTCTACAGCTCATGAATAAATGTTAAGCCAAATTCAGCACCGGCTACCCCTTATTATCGAAAGACTTGAATTAAACTAACATTTTAGTAGTTATATCCATGATTTAAAAATATTACTTTGCAATCATTGGTTGCTTTTCCCATTTCCCCAACCTATTACCGGTCTCATTGAAACTACCTACATATTTTGCAACATTTTGCTTTTGTACATGATAAAGCACTAAATCTTCTTCTTACCTTGAGTCTTGCACAAAGTGCCAGGCAAATATAAAAACAAGTCTACTATGACCTCAACGTCCGTAATAATCAAGTGTAATCAGAATTAGCAGTTATACTGGTTTATCTGCGTCCAGTAAGCAATGCATGACAACCCAGCAGTCTGTCCTCAGCTGCGCACGTCATAGTTTTTGCGAGCGCCCGCGTCGGCATTCCGCTCAAATTATAGAGAGTAGGGTGACCATCTGAGATCTGAGACATTTCATTGCTTTAATCACGGACTTGTTGCAATGTATTTGGCAGTTTGTTTGGTCAACGTACAGCAGGTTATACACATTTTCGGGAAAACATTTTAAACCTATAAAGATATATACATTTTTTGAAAAATACCTTGCTCTGTGGTCTGACTGATAGTTAAGCATACTCTCCTATGAGGTTGGCACCGTCACCACGAATATACAAAAGCCTCTTCAAAAATAAAGAATTAAACATAAAAAAAAATTGTGTGCTAATTGCGTTCACGTCCTTTCTGCAAGCTAATTTACAGTCTTTCAGCACTTCTCGAATGTTCTAACTGAAGCAATAACAAATATAGTCGACAGTAGCAACGTTTCCAACATCTAGAAGAGCACCCACAAACTATAGCCTAGCTGTTGATTAAGGGGATAATGAATTACAGATGGACCTTGTATACGTCTATCTGCAGTATTTCAAAATGTATAGTCGACGTCAAAAATATGTTTACACTTTTGGATCTTATTACAAAGGAGTAAAGTGCAAACGTGTAAACATATATTTGACTTCTACCGTACCAGTCGACACATGACACTGGTAGTCACATCAGTCACACAATGAAATGAAAGGCCGGCGGTATATTTATATCTACTCTTTAAATTCCCCATGGTCACCCCAAGTTCCCAGTGACGGCTCGTTTTTGTCCCTCCTGGCAAATTCATTTAATTGTATCCCCTCCGTCCCCTCTCCGTGTCCTCGGCCGGCGCAATTAGCTTTTTGGTTTTTAGTTTAATGGTGGTGGAAATAGCTCGTAAATAACCAAGATTGTTTTTGTGGGCGCCGTTAATATAGGACTATAGTAATTACGTAAATATGTGCGAATATATGAGTCCATTTTACTGAATAACAAACACATCTAGAGAGAGAGGTGGCGGCGCTTCCATAGAACTCGATTCCCATCGGCTTGCCTAAATTTTACAAAGTTTAGCACACACCACAAAGAGGAAGAAAGCCAAATCAGCTCCGGCGTTTCAACGAATGTTTTTAGATGCGCCGCCACTGTAACCATACTGTTGTATACATATTCGTAACCAGGCCGAAACTAATTTAGCTTTCCTATTATTCATAAGTCATGCCGTTGGGAATCGAGTTCTATAGTCAACTACAACTACAATATAATAGTCAACTTAACCCATGGACCAGTAAAAGTTACTCGTATGACTTTATTATGCTCTACCCAGGAATATGGAAGACAGACAGTTGACAGCAGCCAAGACCGCGCCGGCCGTCTTAATACGTGACGACGGGGCCCTAGGGCACTTTGAAATCAGGTGCCTTCACTCAGGCGCTCAATTAGGGACAACAATGACTGTAAAAAACGTCATCTAACATCTTTCGGGGCCCCCCTGATGATGGGGGCCCCGTGTGCCCTTTGTCAAGACGGCATTGACAGCAGCGGTGTGGTGTGCGACGAGACACCTTCTGCGTGATCAAGGGGCCGTCAGTATAATGTATAACTATGACAAAACTGCATTACCTACAGGAAATCCTTATTTGGGGCAGGATTTCCTGCATGGTGTATGAACAAAGTGACTTAATTACATTTAGAAAGTTTAAAGGAACTACGTTACGTAACGTGACCCAAAAATAAATATTATCAAATAAAAATAACGAGTGGAAGAAAATCAATTCTTGCATAACATTTGCATAAATGGGCATTTTTATTTTAACTTGTACTTTAAAGCACAATTAAGTCGTGTTTCAGCAGTTTCAGTAACAACTATCCGTCAGATTCCTGACAAAATGTATTTGTTTACCGTCAGTTTTGTGACGATTGCTAACCGGCCATGAATGGTACACAAAGTGAATGCCCAAATAAATATTATTTTTCAAAAATGTATTGTAACGTGGAGGCTGTTGAAAAAGAGAAAAGCGCGTTGAAGTCTTATATATGTAAGTAAATCAAAAATGTGGCATTTTCAATAATAGGTATATCATTGTCGGTCGTCAATAAGGCATAAGGCATTGCTGCACATAATAATTCATTTGGAAATAAACTCTATTAACAGCCGACAATTATGTACCTTTTGTGTGAAAACGTCACAAATAAATACAATTCATGTTGCCAATGTTTAGATTTGATGGTGGCGATAGAGGTAAGAGTAGGTATGTATCTTAGCAGGTACAGTCAGCAGAAGTAGCTTAGCGGGTGAGGTGTTCAAAATTATCTAAACGCGCTCTTATGACTTTAAGTTCTTAACCTTAAGGTCGTGCCAAGATTATTTTGATACATTCAACCACTCCACTCTTTACAGTATACGTTTTTTGGTTTACCTTTGCCCCGGTAGCCATCCTGACATTCCTGACGTATAACAAGTCAGATAAACTGTAAAGAGCGCTTCACTTCCGAGCAATCTATCTCCTCCGGTCAAAACCTCATTGTTGTCCAACACCACTTCAACCACAGCGAGCGTTTATAATACTCGTCGAAGATCTAAAGCCGACCGCCCATTATTATTCCCCATACATTCCATGTCCATATCTGAACACGCCAAAATGACTGTTCTATTGTTTCAATAGCACTTCCTTCATACAAGCCGAACTAGAACCATAATGTATTATGTATGTAAGAACCACATTCGATAATGAACTTTAAATGTTGGTGTTTGAATTGAAATTTGCAGGGTGTGGTTTACGGGACGGTTTTGTTTTGTGAAATACATAGTGCGATTTTATGTGCACTGTGTTGCGCCTGCGACTTTGTACGTACACGAATCCATAATAAATAATACCGATTAAGGAAAGAATGTCTATTTTTCTTGGCAAAATTAAATTTTTATTTATAAATTTGTTATATTTTTGAAAGTATTAGCTCCAGGGGATAGACGATAAATATAAGGGGGCCCACCGAATATTAGTCCCCCTGACGATATAGCCTTTCAGTTAGAAGAAAAAAATTTGACAGCTCCGAAAAACTGACAGGCCAATATCGTCAGGCCGACCGATAGTGGGTGGGCCCCATAAGAATGGTATTTATATTTTGGGGCTTGGGCATCTAATATCCCCGTTGAGAAAATCACACACGCGGGCATATATTTCGTACATATAAGTTCCATATAACGACTCTGGGTCTCAAACGATTTGAAAGTCGCAAGTACAGTCACAGAAATATAACTTACAGACGAACAGGACAGGACAGACAAACAGATATACAATAGCAAGTTGAGCGTGTATTTGCATGTGTCGATAGCTTTGCGCTCGCGCCGCCATATCTGACGTTTTAATTACGATTCCTACGAAGGGTCGGGGCCCAGTGAGAGCGTTTTAGCATTAGCATATCTGAGACGGTAGGAGTTTTAAACAATATATTTAAGTACAGTCGCCATCTCCATATATCGTAGCGGGCGAGGTCCTCAAATTCTTCTGAGCAGCCTCAAATTTCAATAAATTCTGTACACTACATGAAGCCAATAACATCTGTACGTACAGTTTTTCATAAATATATGAGCAGCAATTTTTCAGTAAGTTCTGAACACACAGCGAGGAAAAAACATCTGAACGCATAAAGCGTCAAAGATATCTAAGCAACAAAAGGGGTCACAAATATCTGAACATTGAAGGAAAATATACCTTAAGTCAGTAATTTACAATTCAAAATCCCTACGTCACATTTTATGTTCACAAATATTTAAATTTGGGATGACATTTTTGACACATAGTTATAGCGTATTTATTAACTGCAATGACATTAAATTGAACTTTAAGGTAACGGCGTAAGATATATTTTCCTTTAATGTTCAGATGTTTTACGCCTTGTGGTAATATAGTCGTGGCTACATATTTTCGTCCCATTAAATGTATCCACATTCTGACGTGACTGTATCCGAGTATACGAGTACATCCGCCGGGACAGAAAACAATACTGCTATAGACTTCGTCATTTCTCCCATTCGGTTGGGGATATAGTACAGACGAGTAGATAGCATTTTAGGTACCAAGACAATTTTTTCTTTTTTTTCTCTTTACATTATCTTACATTACACCATGGGCCGACTTCAAATGAACTAGAAAGAGGCATAGAGAAAGAAAAAAACACCATCAGGCATTTCTTAGAATGCAACAGCTATTGCATTGCACCGTATGTATTCAATATTGAACTAAATTCACAGAAGGGAAGATAGGGTCAGCCAGAGGAAAGTGGTTTCCGATCCGCCGTCTGCCGATAAGGTTAATGATAATGATGTGGTGTTGTGCTTTGGGACCGGAACATCTTATCAGAGGATTTCATTAGCGTTGTAGATTCCAAGTAAAAGTATTTTTGATACTTTCTTCTTCTTCTTCGTCGCTCCCTCATGACTGAGGATCGTGACCAACTGTGATGCCCCTCCATGTGACGTTTGATAGCTTTAGCAACATGTATTTTTTATCACTTGAATGATCACTTTGCTGTTAGTTTCTAGTTCTACTAATTGACTCGTCTGCCTCTGATACTAACATGAAAAAAACTTGTCTTGTTTGCGAGATTATGTAACTGTCGGACGGCCTTTAGGGATGTGAAAGGTTATAGTATCTACATACTAGATTATTACATGAGAGATTGGTGTGTGCCGTGGTCACTGCTGTGCCACCAGTGTGACCAGTGTCGGATACAGCTACAGGGCTGTTAATGTCTGCTGTGCCTTATCTGATGTGATGCGGTTGTGTAATAAATAGCTAGGGTAATATGCTCAGCAAATCAGTCTTGACTCCATGATTCTCATGAGAAATTGTAAAGAGATTCCGCCATGGAACATATGTTCTGTGTTCCCCGCTGTCCGCGCGAACTGCTCCACACCCCTGACCCCACCACGCATGCGCCCTTAATTAGGCATTCCGGCGGCGTCCGGCGCGCGCGCAGCGGCGCCTTTGTGCCCGTCCCGCTCGCACAACGCCCTATTCATACCAGCCTCCCACTCTAACCCGACCCGCCGACGCTTTTCAATATCAAACATACACCATTGCACTGAAAGCTCTTCCTATATTGGCGCTGATAAGCTTAAAAGATATGAAACAGTGCTAGGCAAGTTTAGGCCTTAATTGATTGTGCTAAAGTGTAGTTGGGATCGGAGGCAGAGTTGGATTAAAGGTGTTATTGGAGTGATGTAATGAAGGGCCCTAATTGTGTATTCTACTTGGGATGTCGAACTGAAAGATAAAAGTAGCGTCTTGAAAATATCTTGAAGATAAGTTATAAACATTGACAGGTTATACTAGTACAATATATGTATAATTATAATTAAAAAAGAAAGACTTGAAATTCGCAATAACTGTTAAGTGTAACTGGTATTAAATTGAGTGTAAACGTCTAGCTAGGATTATGATAGGCTGATACCTTACTTATAGCAAAATTCATGTAATAAAAGCTTTAAACCTCTCAATTACTACACTTTTATTGCAGTAATTTCATAAAATAAAATTGAACCCCATGGGCAGATACACTTAATTCCATATTATCCTTCCTATCTACTCCATGTCCTAAGAGTGAAAGAGAGAGCGTAAATTACTACCACCGATTGCAGTGAGCCGTACACGAATTAGTTTTTTTTTCTTAATGCCCTGTTCATGCGTTCACTTCAGACGGGCCTTTTATCGAAACATATGCATGTTTCTGAACGTAGCGGCAGACCGGTTTCGTTCCTTTGCCTTTGATTGAACGCCGCGGCGCCGAGTTCGAATTACGAATTTCAAATCAGTCCGGTGCGAGCCGTTGTGGAGCGTGCTTGTGTCCGTGAATAATAAAATAGGTAAAATGTTTACGAGTGAAGTTTGAGTATAAACAAAGTTTTAGACTATTTTAATATGACAATAGTTATTGTGTGGTGATATTTAACTGTGTTGAACATGTCTCGGATTATTTGCGTGTTGTTTTTGGCCGTGTTGGTGGCTGGCCAGGAGGAGGAAGGTGGAAAATGCGAGCGAATCAAGCTGCCACTCTGCCAGGATCTGGGCTACAACTGGACGGCTATGCCCAACCTCATGGGCCACCAGGACCAAAAGGAAGCTGAGGAAGTGGTAAGAAATTACCTATTTAACAGTTTAAAAAAAAAGGGAATCATCAGATGTCAAATTATTTTGAAACTGATTTGAAGATGATGCGGTCAAATTTAAAAGTGAATATTAGGTACCGGTAGGTTTTTCAATCTAGAAATTGAGACCATAAAGTTGTATAAATGTTTAAATAACATTATTTTAGATGTAGTGTTTTGTCTTGTAGATAGGCATTATGTTTATCGTTCATTTTATGTTCGTTTGTAGATTGAAAAAACTTAATACCACTAACATAATTATGTTAGTTTAGTAGGTATAGGTACAAAGGTATTAATGGACTCTATAATATTATAATGGGTAGAATAATGAAACATATTTAATTCTAATATAACGTAGCGGCACCGGCAGTGCAAGTACACTCAAGCGCAAAAGTGTTTTGTTTATGTCAAACTTTTAGGTGAACTACATACCTACTTACCTAAGTACTTGATTTTTATCAGTTTCTTCTCATAATAGTCAGTTCACAGATTAAAAACTAGCCACTACAAATAGGCTTACCATACACCACCGTTTTAAAACGTATTCATTTTAATAAGTAGGAGGGGTAACATGACAATCGATATTAAAAGTTTAGGGGAAAGCGTATTATGTTACTTTTGCCCTTTTAACAAGGGGGATTTGATTTATAGTTGATTATGGAATAGATTTTATGGTCTGTAATGTATCCCCTTTGTAAACACATTATAAAAGTTAAAGGGACTAGGTACAGGACAGGGTGGAATAAAAATAAAGAATTGTTATATATAGGGGTACGATGAAAATGTTGATTATTACAAATCGAGCTACTTATTATAGGTATGGGAACTATAATTTTTTGCTATTTGGAAATTGATTTTTTTTACGTATCTAGGCCCTATTTACGCATCTATATTAGGCCCTGGAATAAAAAACGAACCTATTTAAAGTTACTTGACCTAACTCTTTTAAACGCATAGCTTAGAATTAAAATATTACTTTAGTTGTATAATTGTACTTCCATTACAAACCAAATACCGTAGAGCGATGTTTACCAAAACTAAACAATGATTAGATATTTTTATTAGCACGAGTATATAGATAGCGTAACCGGGGGGAGCATGTTGACATTGGCTTCTGTTCTGTTCCATCCAGAGGGCCTACCGCGAAGTTCGAAAATCGACAAAACGATGGTCCCGTCTCTATCGCTCTTGCATATACGAAAGAGAGTGATGCCAATAGACGATTCGATGATCGAAGTGGTTCGCGGTTATAGGCCAGAACTGTTGTTTTGTGATAGAGTGATGTCGGTCACCTGTTCTTGCATGAGAAAATTTTTTTTGGAGTTTTCCTATTGGATTTTAGAAAATTCATGTTTGAATTTAAATTACCAATTTTTTAAAAACGTTGTTAGTACCTACTTAGTAACATGTTTCGTATTTTTTGCTATAAAAATAAATGTCTTTCTTCGAACATCAGAACTGGCTTTTAACCGCGAACCACTTCGTTCGCCGAATCGTCTATATGCATCACTCTATTTCGAATATGCAAGAGCGAACGAATTTTCGAATTTCGCGTTGACCCTCTGATGGCTCTGATTGAAGAGAAATCTGTTGATTTAGAAAAACGACTCAATTGAATATCTAACAAGAAATATCAGGTCTTTTGTAGATTCATATCAACTCGTTTTGTTTACCTAACTCTTTTAAGCGCTACCCGTAAAAGGGCAATAAAGTGCCTTTAAAAAAACGTTCACGTGACAATAACCGAGGCACGGCGATGTGAGTGATAAGGTATCTCACATCAAACGCGCCGATCGAGGCCTTTTTGTGTAGGTAGTGCTCATATTTGCTAAGCGACATGATCGAGATACCTAATACTAATAAGAAATATTTGAAGGAAAAGGAATTTGACATGAGGAAAAGGTAAAAGATAAACCTAGGATTTTCGTATGCAGACGGTTTTTCCTTCTTTTAGTATCTAAGTCGATAAATCTTGGAACGTACTAAGTACTTATCTGGAATCGATTTATATTAAGGACCTGGAAAAAGTTCTTTTGAAGAGGTTACAAGATACATGGGGACGTTGATTCCCTTATTCTACTCACAAATTATTTACGTTGCCTACGCACTTGATTAGATAAGTATAGTTGCACGAATACACGCACTGCTAAAAGCACCGATTCGTTAAGGAATAGATTCAAAAACATGATCAGCACTTACAACCGCTTTCAGTCTGATTAATGGCTTCTGTAACAAGCAAAATCCATTAAACGCTCATGTTGCAAATTCATTTGGATTATTCGGAGCTGCATTAAATCAATAAACACGCGGACGCTTTGATACAACTATCGCGATAGCGGTATCTTTACAGACCAATAACGCGGAGCAGGCATTTATTTTTATTTATATCCCTTATCAAATCGCGGCTATCTTGCCTTAAGTGCCGATGTGTATCGGTTAATGCCGCTCTATCGTCGGCATCGCTTTTACGCGTATCTCCGATTACTTCACGTATATGAATTTCGCTGTTCATGTAAACATCGATTGGTTTCGTTGTGACATTTGTTGATAAGTATCTAATTACTTAATTAAGTTATTTGTTATCGCCATCTGATTGCGTATGATGACTTTTATGATGGTCTCCGTCTACTTTTGAATAACGAGGTCATATTTTTACAGTAAACTTAATCTGACTCACGTTTTGAAATCAAAATTTCATCTTCAAACACGACTTAGTACAGTAAAAATAAATTTTTATCTTGTTCAAAGTAGACTGAATTACAAACTGGCTTAGGTTGAGTGTTGGTTGTACTTTTTAGAGAAGAATAAAAGTGGTACGGAGTCCTCCAAACGGACCTTATCGGGCGTAGCATCGGGTCCATTTGTTCTAGTGGGATGGTCCATTCACGAAAAGTTTCATCTGATTTTGCTGCAGCGTCACTGCGCGGACGTTCACCTCTAGATTGGGCAATTGGACCCAATTCATGGACAGATAAATTTTCTGTATCGCTTAATGGTATTTCTTAATTAAAGTCTCGTATGAACACCGCTCTTTTACTTGACATTTAAAAGTACATTCCCTTTTTATAGCTTTTAGGCTTTCACTGCGATTACTCAGGTTTAATTTAGTTTTATGACTAAAGCCATAAATTTAACTGTTCGAACTAAATAACGATTTCAATGGTTTTGGTAACTCTTGATGTTTAGATATTACTTTACTCAAAGTATCTACGTATCGTACTCTACGTAGTTGATTTCATCCATATTACATTACATACATACCCACATTAGCAGACATACAAAACTGACTTAACTTTCCGGATATTGCGAGACTTATGATCTAAATCCCAAGTAAATATGATGCAAGACTAACAAAGGTCTGCTTTTAGCTCCTCTTAGAGGTGGTGGCAAGTGCCAGGACACCCACACCTGAGCGCCATTAGCACTAGCCTACCAATTGGCTAACAGAGCTCGGCTGTTCGGGAATAACCCAACGCTAAAGTGTCAGAATGTGGGCTATTTAGTTATAAAAACCGGTCAAATAAGCGGTCCATCTTTCCGTTTCCTAAGGCGATTGCTTCACGTGTAAAGTCGGCTTTTATGAAAGAATTCCTCGGCAACACCTTGAATTTTACCTCATTCCTCGGCGGTTGCAACAATTATCCTTGACCTTTATTGAACGTTTCAGAAATGTATTCTAGACTTATCGCAAGTCATAAAACTTGGGCATAAAATAATAAAACCCAACGCAACGAGATAATACTTGATAACCCATTTCCCCAATTGTCGGCGTCTTTGAGCATTGTGTCAAAATTGCCCGGCGTTTTTGGGTCTGGGTAGATCTGAGGTGTTATTGAGAAGTCCGTATTCTTTGAAGCACCCTATCATTAGCGCAGGTATGGGGATAATACGGCGGCCATAATAGGGCCCGGTGTTTCGGATGAAAGTTTTTAGCTTTGTTAAGTCATGCTCGAAGTCATCGTGGAGGGTAATCTCTGTCCTATTGTTGTGTTGCAGCAGCTTTACGGTAATTTTCATCACGGAAATGTTGATTTGTTCCGAGGGCCTGCGAGTTGTATTGTTGCCCGATGTTGGTGAACTAAATGAAATTGTCATGGCATTGTCAATTCGATGCGCGTAAGTTCTTCTGTGGATCCTAGTTTTTATACCGATTAACTGATGCATCTCATGCGTCCCTTTCAGAACTGAACATTTTATGTCATTCACAACAATAACATTTTTTTATTTTTTGTTATCAGTCATTTTATTACTCAAAACTTTCATAATTCTAAATTTACGATGTAACTTCGATATAAATTTATAGCTCCATCTTTGAATAACTTAGCACTTGGATTGGAATAAAAAACGTTCCACTTTGTGCGACCGCCTACCTGGGGTAATTAGGAGGGGCAATTTGTGAGTTCCGTCGAGCTGCGCCCGCGGCGCGGGCGCCATCTTTCATGCCGACTTTCAAACTTTAATAATTTAATGCCGTAGGATGCGGTCGGCAGGTATCGAAGCATGAAAAAAGCTTTCTTCTCTCCTCCTTTCAAGCGTTTGCTTACCAACCTTACAATATTCGTTATCACAGTGTATCGACAAACGTAACAAATTATGTCAAAAGAACGCTTTCGCTCGCGACAGTACCAGCTGCCTTTATAGTAGTTTTAACAGTTTATACGCACAGCCTTGACAATAAGCCTTTTACGGTTAATTACAAATAATTACGAGTTACGAGTCCAATTAAAGTGAGAAACAATACAAGTTTTTACTATGTACGTACGTATCTTGTACACTCGCCGCAGTATGCGAGACGTTCTCTAATTGCATTGTAATTGCGCCGTTAACTGCCACAATTAGATGCCATAAAGTAGGGGGGAATAGGGGGGAGGCGGCGAGATCAAAGCGGTGCGATTACCGCACGATGCGCCTGCGCTGCGCTTGTGCGGTCGCAGTTACCGCTTTGTATACAGTATGCGTGTGCAAAAATCCATGACATTATTTTACCTCGTTAAATTAAATTGTCAACAGTTCTATGTTCGACGTCAACGATTTATTGCAAATTTACAGACACACACACTACACTTACACACACACACTTACGTACACTTTAGATATTTGTGACTGTTAGACTTAATTAATGAAACGTATGTGGCCAATACGACAGAAATAAAACTGAATAATGGTACAGAAAGCCTGACACCATTATAATTTTTTTTTAGATAAGGACAAATTACAAGGATAATATTAGCTTTTGTATTAATTGTAATGTTTTTTTTTTCATTTACCTGCATTAAACATACATGGTTTTCATTTACCTAATTGTCGAAATAAAATATTATTACTACGACTTCTATTACTGTAATCGTTCAATATCTGTGTACTGTGACCACGTTTTGTTTTATTGCCATGCGCGTACATCGACCCGTTGCATCGATGCGATCGCGATCTACCAACGAAGTTATCTACCAGATAATATCTTAATACCTTCACATAAATAACATTTTTGCTTGATCCATGTGTCTATTTAAAGTTGTTCGCATTCCCTAATGACCCTTAACTTATAGTAATTCAGACTTTAATGAACTGTATTAAGATTTAAACTGCATTGGTATGAATCGGATACGTTTTGGTAGGTATTTCAAGTTTGCATTTGCATTTTTAATTGTGAATCGTCTAATCGAGCGAATATATTTGATTGTGTTTTGTTTTAATCGATGGTGGGTTTAAATTTGGTGATTGGTTTTTGTTTTTATGATGTCATTGAGCTCGATAATGATAGTGATTAATGAAACTTTGAAGACATATTTAATGACTAATGAGTGATATAATAAAATATATTAATATATTTTATATTATAACAGTGTTGTACGCGTAGATACCTACATAGGTTTAACCCGTACTTGGCAATGTATCCTACAAGATACACAATTGTGTACTCTCTTTTTGTATTTTTGTAAATAATTGTTTTAATTCCATTAGGCGTAAATAAGGCTTGAACTCACTTTTTTTAAATTATCCAATAAAAAGTGTTTTATTTTAGCTAATGCCCGTACTATACGTATGCCATTGCCATACGTAAACTATGTCAGAAAACGAAACGCATGTATTGTTGTGTTCCATATTACATACTATTACATTAGGTTTTTGCTACCAAACCTACCTAGACTCTTCAACAAGTAAAGATATGAATACAATAAAAGAGGTTCATTTCAAACGGAATATCATTAAATAGTCATTGTATTTGTCATTGTCAGACCTTCCTACGTCAAAACTTAAGTCATCTCTACTGACCTCATTCCTATTAATCTCACCATTCCACATCTATTAGAAACGAAATGGCATGGTCATCCCATCCTTAGAATTCTGGCCTGTTATTTGTAAGATTCGCATCGCTTTTCAAACTCTCGTCTCACGTATAAATGTGACCAGATTTGTGACAGTATTTACAATAAAGTTCTAATTCATACAAATAACGTTTTTTGAATATGCATATACTTGATATAGAGGTAGACAGTTGTTTCAAGTACCTAAAGTAACTTGAACAATATAAACGCGCAAATCAACGAGCGTTCACTATGTAAGAGATATTTTCCAAATAAAAAAAAAACACTTGAAAGTAATCTATGATCTGTGAGGTTTGAACCTCACTTTTGTGCTAAAGACACAGCTTAGTTTAGCACTCATCGGACTTAAAGGGCACTCATATTAGTCTTGATCTTCCTACTTACTCGTGCTAAGGGATTGGAATACCCTTGTACAATAATCGAATTCTAAACTGACACATTTCATCTAATGACACTTCACGACTTGCAACCTTTTTTCCTTTAGTAACAGAGTTCAAATTGAATTGTAAAAGGTTAACTAGTTAGACTTTTATGTGTGAAAAGGGAAAGGTGAGAGGAATGCAGCCCAATTAGACGGGTTCGATTCCCGATCCGACACGCACGGCGGTAAATCATTTTATAGCCCAAATGTGGAATTACGAAAACCAGAGTTATGTTGTTACCGTTATGAGATTAACGTGCATTAAAAGTAACAAAATTGTTTGGAAGATTAGAGATACATTCATAGGGTTCATATTTGTTGTAATCGATAATTTCGTGAACATATAAAAAAAAATCAATAAAAATGGAAGAAAATTCTCGGTTACATTCTCATAGCTGCTATATATAGGTACAGTTTGCTGATTATTCATAAACATTATTGACGCAAAAAAATTGTAACACGTGTGATAATGCTAATATGAGATGCCAAATTCATGCTCGGCTCGATACGTCCTACAACCAAAGCTCTTATTCCTAGAAAATATATATTATACCTAAGTAAGTATATCCCAAAAATTATTGTCGATCATCATATACGTAATATACGTATAATATAGTATTCAGAAAACATATTCCATACTACGTACGTACGTACTATTAATTTTATACTTTAAAATTTGTTACAAGTTTGTTTACAAGCACATGTGATTTTTTGACTAACACTTAACATGTCCAAATGTTCAAGCCAGGTTAACGTCCATTTCACGTGCTTTCTCAAAATTTCGCGGCCGCCGGCGAGCTCCTTTTACGGCTGTGAAACTAGTTCCAACTTAGTACTAGTTAAGTGCTAAAGAACAGACATTACAGATGTTCCGGGTTGTTGATGCTCTTATAACGGTTTAGACATTATCTTTACATACAGCTATTCGATTTAACTCGCTTCAAGTTTAAGGGCCCTAGTCCATTTGACACTCGGCGAATTTTGAGACTCCCTGTATAGTAAGGTTAAATCATCCTTTTTTCTTATTTCCTAGGTAAATTTTCAGACCTATTTGGCACTGTTAAGCTCAATAATTCTTGCGTACTTATATAGGCAATAATATATGTACCGTTTTCAAGTAAAAGGTACATCATTGTCGTCATTGTCATTACTGCCATAATAACTCATTTAGACATAAGTTAACAACCGACGATGATGTAACCTTTGCTTGAAAACGCCCTATATATTTATGTAGGTAGATGCCTAATATCAGCAATATCACTTTATGTCAAAATATCCTGAACACCGATCTAGATGGCATTTGTAAAATAGATTTTCCACTGGCCGAATAAAAGCTCCAAACTTTAGCTGGTGACATTATCGCCATGTCACAAATATGATGTCCCTAGCTGTCATTGAGTCTCGGATTGGATACGGCCCCAGGGTTGTCAGACGTCTCACAAAAAGTTCACCGTGACAAATCGGTGTTGCCATTATGTTGGTAATATCCAGCCCTATCTTTTGTAGATCTCCCGAACCGGTCGCGGCGGAGAGCGAACCTAATTGATAATAATCGGACTCTCGTGACCGATCTGATATAGAAGCTCTCAACCAAGATGTTACTTCATTTGAAAAAGCTTCTGAGCGCTTAACTTAGAGCTGTTATTCGATTGTTTTACGCAAGTTTATCTTTGTAGAATGATGGGATTCGAAAATCCAAGAGTATCATGCGGTATTTAGAGTCTTAACTTCTTGGTATTAGAGGTGACTTTCCTATATAATTTGTATAGTTATGTTGGTGTAATGATGCGATTGGACGCAGCGGCGCGGCAAAGGGAAGTGGGACTGATTGTACCGCATTTAATTTATAATAATAATCGAGAGGCATTAATACCTGAACACGGAAACGCTTTGAAAGGTTTCGTAAGATTATCTGGCTGTAATTAGATATGGATGTATAAAGAAATTGTATACTGCTATGATATTGGTAATACCAATAGCTATCATAACATGTATAGTTTGGCCAGAGTTTGTTCCACTTCAAGCATAGACAGGGAGAATCATACTGTCTTTTTCTAATGCTAGTACCTACTCTCACTACTAAAAAAGGGATGGGTATAGCATGTTACTCTGACTGTTACTGCGCTTTTGGTTTGCCAGACTATAGGTACCAATTTGGTATAAGACTTGGCTACATATTGCCATCGTTCTTTCGACAGCTTTAATGAAGCTTTTTAAATTTTACTTTTTTTTCCGTAGCCTATACTGTGTCCCACTGCTGGGCAAAGGCCTCCCCTCGCTTCCGCCACTCGTCACGGCCTAGTGCATGCTGTCGCCACTCGCTACATAATGCTTCCAGATCGCCCCGCCATCTCCTTTTTGGTCTGCCTCTGCCCCGGCCAATTTAATTTTACTAACGATACACGTATTTTTGCACTATCTAAATCGTAGTATCGATTAATTAATTATTAGCGTACCTACTTGTTTCTTTCATATTTGTATGTTTATGTAAGATACTTTTCAGTCTTTTTTTGCAATTGAATAAATGACTATCTTGTTTCTTCACAAAAACAAAAACGGCGATAACTAAACTTCTGGTTTGTGTTCCACATTGATGTATATCTCAATTCTCCAGTAGGAACGTTTCAGACATACAGACGTCCGATTGACAATTAAAACTGCCCAATTCACCGCCCAGACTCTTGATTAGTGATCTATAAACGCTATCGTAAACTCATGCGAGCGCGCGAAGAAAACCCTAACTCTGAAATGTTTGTGTTCTAAACTGAACCTTAAATTGATTTGTATAAGATTAGAAATAGAAGTAGTTGCGGTGTATTTTATGTCGTTTTGCTTTAAAGAGTGTAAGCTGTTCGCCGGCAATCTGACAGCGTTGGCGTAAATCAGTTGAGGGAAATGACGCAGCTGGTCTTGCGTAAGAGGCGAATGAGGAAGATGTGTAGCAAAGTAGATATAGAGTAGACATTCTATTTTTTTTCTAACAAAAGTACATGCGCAGGCCGCGCAAAAAAACAGTCTACGTAAACCCATGTATTTACTATTTATATCTCACCGCTCCGTGCATGCTCCCGCCAGTCAAAACAAAATGAGTTGAGGTCAGGTCGTCTCGTCGTCTCCTTTTTGGTCTACCCTCGGTCTTCTGAAAATTATTGGAACACCAATTTAGCCCACGTAAATAAATATTCACCTATTAAAAGTTAGCTTTTAACTATTTCGACGCCATGACAGATGTCAATGCACTCATTCGTACCAAACCAATAATGAACGTAATGGTATCGTATGGCGGATATATCCGACGTTTCTATCCCTGGTATGCTAAGTAGGAACACAGGTACCGCCAAAGAACAATTGTAAATTAACAAATGGTAAGAGATTCCTGTACCTCATCGTCACATGGTTTTATGGTGGCCAGTATTAGCAACGTAGTTTGCCAATTTGTGCTTCTTATGTTAGTGTGAAAAAGCTTTATATGGAGACGGCGGGCTTTAAAGCTGCCATTTACGATGTAGCCAATGGTTTGACGAGTGCTTTTAGAATTAAACTGCTTCAAACAGTTACAAGTGCTGGCATTTACAAGCAACTATGCTGATGCATTATTTATGAAAATATTGCTATTTTACTACCTTAGCACCAGGGACGGATACTGTCAGTGTTTAGTTATTTGCATCTTTACTTGGGTTTCATCGTCATTTTTTATGGGTCTACAGCCCGGGGTAGGCCTTGCCCTGGTCGACCTTTTTATTTCTGGTCGGTTATTTAGGTTTGGCTCGCCAAGACTGTATTCATTCAATCAACATTGTATCTTAAAAGTTACAAAAACTGCGTACCAAAAGAAGTTTTTTTTTAATATTACAGAACTATAACTTTACAGCTCTTAAGTCAGTTCTATAATACATGTATAACACCATTAACCGCCTCCCGGGACCGGGCGGAAGGCCCGGCGCCTCCTTATCGGCGTGATAAGCCAAGGAATGTTAAGTGTGCACCAAATTAAATGCTAATTACACTGGACGCAGGCTGCATTAACCGCTTATAGCTCCAAAATGACTTGAAAGCTTTTAATAATGCTTTTTGACAGAAATGTTGCACATATGTTACTTCGAAATATGTCGGGTTATCAACACATGCAAATTGAATTCGTTATTTGGAGCATTTCTTTAGTACGCATATGATCTACCATGAACATTTTTATTTTATTTTAGGCACCGGAGTTTTGTTGTTGTATGGCAAAGGGTTTCAAAAATAAGTATGCAGAAGAATTCATGAAAATTACGGATAGAACGTTAATACGCGTACGCGAAAACTATGCGTTTGTGTTCCGTACAGTCTATGCGTTCAGCAGCAGAAGTAGCTAAGCGGGTAGGGTGTTCAAAATGAGCTTGACACGACTTTATTCTTAAAAGAATAAGAGCGTGTGTAGGTCATTTTGAACAGCTATCCGCGTAGCTACTTCTGCTGCTGTCTGTACAAATCGTTAACGCTCCATTTCATGATGATTGATGAGGATTTAGCTGAAGTTCCTAATATCCATGAAACTCCTGAACTAAAAGGAATGTAGGTATCCTAACTACGACATAAAATACCACAGTAGTATAAAGTGCAGACTTGCCAAGTTATAGAACTCATATATATATACCAAGTTTCCATATGAATACCGCCTGTCGTCGACAAACGCGCCGACAGAAACGCGGACGCACGTACGCATTTAAACGACGTTCCCCATTCAAAAAGTCGCATGTAGCGACTGATGACACTCGCTTATGCCCTTTTAAGAATAATTGCTATTAATCCAGGCACATAAATAACCATTAAAAACTGTTTATACCTGCGTCGGGACAGCCGCGCCGTTCAGTTGTCAATTACTCGCGTCGCAAATGCCTTTTTAGCGCATGACTGTACATACTTCAATTGTAAGGGTTAACATTTGGAAATGGCGGGATATGTTGCGAGGACGTTTTGACGCTGTCATGCTGTCTTAAAAAAGAGGACTGAAGTTTTTGGTACTAAATTTTAAACGATCTTAGGTACACCTATAATAGTTTGACAATCGTCAAGTTTACAATAGTTTAAAGCAACGATTGTGCCTAAAAATCTATATAAACTTTCAGCTTCAGGTACAGACTAGCCATTGATTTACCTAGTTACCAACTATGTTGCTATAGTACTCTACAAATACCATTTAAACAGAAAGTCCTATATAAGACGTCGATGCGGACACCTATTAAAAATTTAAGATAATTAGGTATTTCGCGTTGGAAACTCAAGAAAAAAACATCCGTTCGCGGATCTGCTATCTTTATTAGATAAGTATAAACTCGTAAAATGTAAACAAAAATAATTCCCACTAGAACTATAACACTCGAATTGTTCTGTCACCAATGTCAACATGCCCGCCCGACCTCGAGGCGTATTTACATTTTTAAAACACTATACCAATATCCAACCAATTTCATTGAATCCACGCGGATTGTTTAAATTTATATCTCTTAGTATTGTATTTTTTAATCCGAAAGTGTTTCGCGTAGGAAGTATATAGAATCGGTGTTTTAACTCCGGTTAATTCTGGACGAGACTGTTTGACAGTTAAATGAATGTGTAGCGATACTAGCGATATGCAGTCGGATTTAGGTACGTTACATTGACTATTGGCCTTGTACCATCAAACATTGTGCCGTCAAGGTTAGAGACCGAGGTTTTACCATACCATAATATACATTGGTATATTACGTAATTAGATACAGAAATTTCGCCCTTAAGAGTCGCCAGGACGCTCGCGTGAACTCGCGTTCCCATACATATGTAGTTCAGCTCTCATTTTAAAACGACATGCTTTAGAACCATGAAATTTGGCATGGGCATTCTAGTAGTACAGATCTAAGTCGGACATTCCTTTTCGTTGCTAAAAATTGTAATACAAAGAATATATAGCAAAAATAAGTTTTGTATGTAAATCTGTAACTGGCTGTATTTTCTATGAATTAAAATGAGAGCTGAACTACGTTTGTATGGGAACGCGAGCGTCCTGGTGACTCTTAACAAATGGATTCATTGTAGCATCATCTTAAAATTCTTAAAAATAGCGGTGTTGGACTGAAAACCTATTATGCTCTCTTGCACATGTATAGAGGTACTAATACAGTACCTATGAAATAGATAAATAGGTGCGTACAATCGCCATCAAATACATCGGAGCGGCCAAGGTACTCAAAAATATCTGAACATGCACTTTATCGCCTTGAAAATAGAGGTGTTCCGCAGATATTTGTGATCACCTTGGCCGCTCTCATATATCTGACGGCAAATGTACCTACTAGAGGTGTGCGCCGATGGCAAAATCATCGGCGGCGGCGTTTGATCATTTTTTGACCGGCGGCGGCGGCGTAATCGGCGTTATCGGCGTGACCTCGACGTGGTATATATTTAAATATTACTAAGGAATTTGGGAACAAACCCTCTAAATTGAAGCCCGCTGAGTATTTATTGGACCATCCAAAACATATAATATGCTTTAAATCATGCGATGAGATTTTTTTTAACCGTATGACGTGCTTAAAATTAGGCAATCAGAGCACAGCTTTGAGTTTGTCAAGCCAGGCAACTACGTCTGATGCCAGGGCGTCCAGATCCTCAGCTGGACCAGGATAGAAGTGAGGATGAGAATGCGCCAGCGTTAATAATGTATAAACAGCGTAAATAAAACACCCCAACTCTTTGAAAACGCACGGGTGCTCGCATAAATTGCACATTTTAAATACAAGACATGAATTGAAATATTTTTCTAAAAGATAGTTAAGGTTAACTTACTCAATTATTTCAACTATATAGAAATAGCCTTGCCTGAATATGAACTTAAATTATAAAACTAAAAGCCCTGAAGTTAATAAGTTCAGTACCGACTGATATTGCATTTGGAATTGGTGAGAGAAAATTGTATGTTGGTTATAACAAGCATCACTGGCATCAGCGGGCTTATTACCACGAACTTCGAAAATAGAAATTTCGTTATCTCCGTTGTTAATAATTTTGATAGCAGATAAAACATGTAACACTCAAAAAATATTTATTTTAGTACACACTTTTATTGAAGATTTTACTTATTAGATATTATTGTCATTTAAAACCAGGTAGTAAGTTGAAATTTACGTACAAGATTAGATGCATATAAATCTACGGAGTGAAACTAAATAAAAGTGTGTAAAAAGGGTTACTTAAAAAATTAAACCATTAAAACAAAATAGTTTTAGTTGACATCATTTCGTAGTAATTATCTACAGTCCCATGCACTTTACAATATCACTGCGCAGAGCTGAAACGTGCGAGCTAATAAAATACACCCAAATTACAATTTACAGTAGGTGTAACCGGAACTTTTAAATAGTTCCTTCGATTTCTCAAGGATCTTAACATAAAAATTGACCCAATGAGAATGAGATATGTAAATAATAAGTGTGAGTTAGCATCTTATGTCACGCCGATTTCACGCCGATCATCGGCCGGCGGCGGCGGCGTGGGTAAAAATGGCCGGCGGCGGCGGCGCGGCGCGGCGGCGCACACGTCTAGTACCTACACTTACCTAATATATTGGGGGATAGCTCTTTAGACGGAAGTTTGGAAACCCATTTCCAAACAAAGCAGGTAACCCGTTTTCATTTCTTTTGAGTGTTGAGACTCTTGAGCAGGTAGTTCGACATAAAACTATACGTTTGTGTCCTGACCTTTTGTCCCATGGTCTCATCTCCGAAAACCAAAGTGACAAATATAAGTACTTAAATATTTATTACGTTATTTACTCGTTAGTCTCTTGTCGTATCTAATATTCGAAGGCAAATTTGCTTAAGCTATGTCCACTCTCGGAAATTGCGCGAACATGACTATTTGTCGACCTTAACTTGTTTGAATAGTTCTCGCATATTGACATACTATGCAAGAGTGTAAATACACTCGTATAACTTTTCATGGTTATTTTAAACTATATATGTAGTCTATTTGACAGCTCAGGAAGTGTAGTCTAGGATCAGCACAATTATATATACACTTATACAGTAACTATACCTACACATCTAAATATCATCATCATCATCATCTCAGCCATAAGGCGTCCACTGCTGAACATAGGCCTCCTCTTTAAGGCCATTCCTCGATTTGGACAAGCCACGCCCATCCGTTAGAGACACGTTTATAGGTCCCGTGCACGAAAGAAAGAGATGCAGCGCTCTTAAGGATCAGACTTTTTGACCAAACTACGATAAATAAGCGAATCTATAAAGTTTTGTCTAATTTTGCTTCTGTGACTTTTTAGATAAACCAGAATACCATATTTTTTACTTAGTTATATTGCTTAATGTCTTATAGTTTACGTAAGCTAAGAAAAATAAGGCGGAAAAGGCAACTTCGGATTTTTATTCTATCGAGGCAACTTTGAGCAATCGTGTTTCGGCTTGTGCCAAAAACAAGAATATATGTATAGTCTAATAATACATATTCGAAAATAAATTCAGTCCCTTTTCCCGTTTAGTCACTAGAGCGTTTGAAAAAACCTATAATTTTTGCAAAGTAGCCCCTTAAAGGGGGGGTTTGCCATATAGGCCGATACTGGAACGTTAAATTTGGCCTTAAAAAATTATAACTCACAAGTCCGATTTTATTTTATTATGAGTAAGAGTACAATGAGCAGTAACAGCGAAAATTTTTTTCTAACTGTTTTCGAGGATGCTGTAGGTATAATATAGGTATTTGTTTGCGACACTCGTAAATTCAAGATAAGATAATTCGAGTGGTATTTCTTTTCATTCGACTATCGGATTTAACTATATGAATGTACCCTGACATTTACTAACAGATTTACCAATGGCCGTATTTATTTAAATTTAAAACAAATAAAAAAAATATACTTCCTCCAAAAGATAATTTAAGTGGTATATGTTAACTGAAATAAATTAAAAACTATCGAACGCGAGTAATAGATTTGATTTATAACACATTATTCAATAGATTATTTTTTAATGAACAATTGAATTTTTAAAGCGTTCTAATAGCTATATAAGAAATCTCCGAAATTTTCAAGTGGGCGCATTCTGTTCATTATCTTTATACTAAAACTTGCATCAAAATTCTAACGATTTTATCAATCGCTCGAAGTCTTCTGAACTTATCAGTTCTAAACATAATCCAAACGCGCGGAGATTAAAGCGGGAGTCTATCGCGTCATGGCATGGCGCTAGCGGCGGGGCCAATCACGACGCGCCGCGCGCTGTTGCCTGACCGCTGCGCGCCGTTGCCTGTCTGCTGTTTCCATGGTAACCCAGTAGGCACGCGAATATTGTATCTTTACGTTTGGTCCACAGAGTGAATAATATGACTGCCTAATGCGAAGCTTGGTTTGATAATGATTACTATAAAGTGCGATGTTTTTTTTGTTGAGAGCATGCCCCTCTATGGTGCGAATGAATGAAAAAGCGGACATTCCTACTTTTTCACTTCTCATGGTCTAAAAGTCTGTCGTACATTTAAGCTCTAGTGCTAATATGTATACATAATTTCACTTCTCATTGTTATGTCCTTTAAGTCTAATTTCGTAAAGTCTGTATAGTATGTATGACGATGGTCTAAAACCCATATTACCACAAGAACAATTTTTCATCACTTGGTTCGGGAAAATAACCTACTAGTGGTAATATGGCTTACTTTAGACCCTTGTCAAACAATCTACTATTTTCCGAAAAATGTATTTTTTAATGAAATGAAATGTTTATTTGTGTAACACAGGTGGTACAAATAGGGTCTTAATTTACAAAGGTGCTCTGTGTTTTGCCTATTGGCATACAAAATTATTGTTGTATTGTTCCATATTCGGTAGGAAATAGTATATCCTGGAGGCAATCGGCCTGTTTGGAGAAAAGTCGTCGACATCTCTTCTAAATACCTAAAACTGGTATACATGTGTTCCCCGTACTCGTGTCACTTCTTTTACAATCCCTATTCTAGGGTTGTAAGTGCCTTTCCAACCATTCTTTGGTTCTTTGGCTGTATCAATACGCCGCACATTGCAATGGGCGGGGCTGTTATGCCTTAACAGGCGTGGCTTCTCTGTTGCCATCTAATGGCATTGTTTGTTTCTGCTTCGTACTCCTTAAGCAGCTGCTGGTAGTGGTGGGCCCGCTGCGCGCGCACCCGAAGGGTGCGGGCGCGGGCTGGGGGCGTCTGGTGGGCGTGCGTGGAGCGGCGCGACGCCTTGTTGGTACCGGTTTCTGGTGGCGTCCTTGCGGGGTTCTGGTGGGCGTGCGTGGAGCGACGCTGCGCCCGATCTGAGCTGGGGGCTTTCGCTGGCAGTGTGGTCGGAGAGGGCGTCCAGGCGCCGACTCTTGGGTCCTCGCTGCGCGCGTGGGAGGGGAGGCTTTTTGATCTTCCTCCTCCTCGGCTTCTTCTTGCCGGCGGTTGGGTGCCGCCGAGCAGGCTGCGGTGTCTTTGCCGTGCTGGTTGGCAGGGCGGAGGTGCTGGGGCCCTTAGAAGGGCCTTGAGAGGGCGCCGCGAAGCCTGCTGTCGCTGCGCCTTCTCCCTCGCTCTGCTTGCGGGGGCGTGAGTCCTTTGTTGGAGCCTGCGGGGGCTCCTGGAGTGAGGTGTCTTCAGTGGGAGGCTCCATTTTCTCTCCCGGGGTGTGCCCATACTGCCCCGTCGCCGGGCCTGGCGACAGGGAGCCAGCCCCCTTCGAGCGGGCAACCTGGATATAATTATCCGGTCGCACGGTACGGGGAGGCCGGGGGTGGGCTGCCGTGGGTGAGGGCACGGGCCTCCGACCGGGGCCCGGTAGGGCCGCGAGTAAGGTGTCTAGGTCCATTGGCGGGTTCTGTGATGGTGATGTTGCGGGTGACTGCAAAAACCCACTTTCGGAACCACCCAGCAACCACCAGGGGCGGGAGAGGGCGGTGTCTGTCCGTGGGTTTTGTGCGTGGGCTGCCTTGGGTGAGGGCACGGGCCTCCGACCGGCGCCCGGTAGGGCCGCGAGTAAGGTGTCTAGGTCCATTGGCGGGTTCTGTGATGGTGATGTTGCGGGTGACTGCAAAAACCCACTTTCGGAACTACCCAGCAACCACCAGGGGCGGGAGAGGGCGGTGTCTGTCCGTGGGTTTTGTGCGGGTACTTCTAAAAACCCGTTTTGCGGACTACCCAACCGCCACCAAGGGGCGGGAGGGGGGTCCGCGGCTTCATTTTCGGTCGGGCTCGTTGTTTGACGGCGCTTCGCGACGCATTGCTACCAGCCGTTTACCCCACATCGCAGTCCTTCGCCCGGTGATACCGTTTGAGCGGGGCCGGGTTCAGTTCCGCGACGTGGGCAGCCGGCAGCAAGGCTTCACAGCGAGCAGGTAATCCCCTCCGGCATAGAGCCGGGCGTAATCGTGAGGTCTTTTTCGATAGAAAAAGCCTGTCCGATAAACTGGTGCTATTGGTGCGTCCGTGCGAGTGTGCGTCCGTGGCGATCCTCTGTGTTCCCCGTGGTCTTCAGAATACGAATTGACTGGTTTTAGTTTATGGAGGGGGATACGAAAAAAGTGAGGGAAAGATGGCGGACGACCGTCATCGAAATTTGTTCACAACTCGAATCATATCGGACCGATCGATTTGTGTGAGATGTCATCTGAAAGACCATTAAAGTACTATAGTTGTTTCTAAATAGAGGCAGTCATCACATTAGTCGTTTACGAAATATTTGAAAAAATATGAATTTTTTACCGTGCCTGTTTAGATAATAGTACATTACGCACCTAGGGCGGTAAAATAAAGAACGGCTCAAATCGCGGGTATTTGTGCCATAGACAAGCGATCTGAAGCCTTCTTTATTTCCGCCCGTGGTGCGTACACAATTTTACGTCTTCTCCTGGGTGTGAAGTGAGATTTGCCGCTACGCCCGTGGGTGTAATATCTCACTTACCGCCCAGAGTGGCGTAAAGTAGTGATAAAACATGCTTATAACTCAATAAATAAAGTATGTATTATTATAAAGTAGACGGGAAAATGTATGAGCTTTCAAAAAACTAGCGTGTGGTGGTCGATCGACGTCGTATTTTCATTAGGGAACGTACCCAAACTACGTGACCCATTTTTTTCAGTTTTTGACCCCCCCCCCCCCCCTCGGTGACCATCCGTAGTAATTGCCAAGACCCCCTCCCTCCCCCCTAGTTGTCACGTAGTAAAACTCACACATATGGTTTAGAGTGAAATTTTGGAGATAGAAAGCAAAAAAACATAAATTTACATACTTATTGCCCGTTTTTAACACGACACTGGCCGCGTGACGCCAAAAGTGCGTGGAAACCTATAATTAGAAGCGCGAGATTTGAGCATAATTATTGACTACGTGACAGAACCTAAGACTCCCCCCTTCCCCCCTGTGACCTAGAGTAGTATTTTGACGACCCCCCTCCCCCCCCCTAAACGGGTCACGTAGTTTGGGTACGTTCCCTTATTGCTCGGAATTTATTTTATGGATCAAATCCTGATGAGTATCATTTGAATGCATTTTAAATTTACTTTAATAGGTTAATTGAGGTCTGAGATGTAAAATTAACAGTTTTTAGATTTTTTTGAAAACGTAACATTTTCACCTAATAGACTGGTGGAAACAGGCTTGTTTGCAGAAAAGTCGTCGATATCTCTTCCAAATACCTAAAACGGGTATGGATATGGTCCTCCTTGTCTCCAGGATATGAATAATTGATCAATTTTATTTTAAGAGGAGGGGACGAGTCGAAAAAAGGAGGGGGGAAAGATGGTGGCCGACCGTCATCGAAATTTATTTACATCTCGAGTCCTATGGAACCGAAAGATTCGTGTGTAAATATTATTTAATGTACTATAATTGGTTATAAATAACCGTAGGCATCAATGTAGTCGTTTACAAAACAAAACATTTGAAAATAACATTAATTGCGGTAAAGTTACAATTTATTGAGCTATAAGCATGTATTATCAGTACTTACGCCAACATGCACGGTAAAAAATCATACTTTTTCAAATATTTTGTATAGGGCTAAAGTGATGACTACAATTATTCAAAAACAATTATAGTACGTTTAATGATCTTTAAAATTGCATCTCAAACGAATATATCGGTCCCATAGACCGAAATGTGAACATATTTCAATGACGATCGGACACCATCTTTACCTCGTCCGGTTATTGACTCCCCCCCCCCCCCCCTCTATAAAATAAAACTGGTCAATTCATGTACATCCATCACAATGAGGAATATATCCATACCAGTTTTAGGTATTTGGAAGAAATGTCGATGATGACTTTTCTTCAAATATGCCCGTTTCTTCCAGTGTATTAGAGTAAATACATATGTTACAATCCTAAAAAATTTTGCAACTTAGACTTCAAAGAACTGATTATTTCAGTAAATTTAAAATGACACAAATCACGAATTGATCCGTTAAATAGATTCTGAGAAATAATGAAAATACGATTACGGTCGGCTGCCGTAGTGACCCATTCTGAACAAAATTCATCAATACTCCGTTATATAGTATTACATAGGGTAGCCAATCATTTGGCAAACAACATTTCATAAAATATTCATTTCACAAACAAAATAAAATATTCATTTCACAATGATTCCCATAAATAATTTTATATATTATTGTTTCACAAATAGATCAAAAGACAAATTATTTTCTTGCAAAAACACTATATTACAAAACATTATATGGCAAATTATTCATTTGCTATTCAGGGCAATTAACAAAATAACGCATGGTAAAACGTTAGTAAAATGCATTATTTGGTACCTAAATTCTTCGTTTAATAATCTCATGGTGTGTATGCCATTTATACGTGTATTATCTACGAGTACAACATTTTAAAAATATATTTTGTACTTTAAAAGTTAAGTTTGTTTTTGTTGTATATTATCACGGACAACTATGATTTGAGAGAGCCCAGATAGATGCGACGACGAGCAAAGCGAGGAGGAGCGTGGTAGATTAACTGCGACCTTACAGTTCTAGTAACTTACATATGTCGGGGTTAATAGAAATGTAAAATACCCGTAATGTCAACATACCCATTTATCTTAATTGCTTCGCAATCACTTATTTTTAAAAAACAGTCACGGCTTTATTGTCAATTTTTACACATAAAATTACCATTGTCATTTAGTTTTAGTAAAAATATCCATGAATTACTTATATTTCAGTGAAAACGAAATTCTTTTATAATATTTTGTCTTGTGTCATGTGCTATTTAACAATCTTTCGAATGACATCTCATACGAATCGTTCGGTCTCATAGGACTCCAGAAGTAAAAATAATCGATGACGTTCGGCCGCCATCTGCCCTCCTCCCCCTTTTTACCGACTTGCCCCCCCCCCCCTCCATAAACTAAAACCCGTCAATTCGTAGTCAGGAGACTACGAGGAACACATCTATACCAGTTTTAGGCATTTAGAAGAGATGTCTACGAAAATCGTGAAGGAGACGACTTTTGTTTAATTTGCCTCTAGACTATTATGGCAGGCTTATGAAACTCTCCCGCGCGGCCTCGGTTAAATACCTATGCGCCGGAGCCTGCCACGACCCGCCGGCGGGACGGTTAGTCAGTGAACCGAAAAGTCTATGCCAATAAGCCCACTCATGCTTTAAAAGAGGAAATTCGACGCTGCATTGGAGAAATTCAGCCGCATCTATGCAAAATGGTCATAGACAATTTTGACAAAAGAGTGCGTATGTGCCAGCAAAGCCTAGGAGGACATTTGCCTGACGTATTATTCCACAAATAACCCTATTTTACAAATATATTATAACGATAACGAAAAAAAATGTGTTTTTCATCAATTTCAAATCTTGCGTCCTTTTTGGGACACTCTTTATAACCTTGTTTCATTCGATCAAACCTAACTTTAAATAAAGTATTTCCAGATTTCCCCACATTGACCTTAGATTAGTATGAATAAACTGTTGTAGTATAATAAATACTAAAATTAAATAAAGATTTTAATATACATTTGGTTATGAATGAAATTTTAATTCAACGGTTAAGTTCACGAGCCACAGCCATAAATAGCTCTGTACTTACTTTTACAGTAGTTTAAGTATTTCAATGATTGCACAATGAAAATAAAAGTAAACCAAGAAAAAAATAATTTTATTTCAATACTGTGGGCTACCGCAATTCGTATTCAAAAGTAAAAACATTGCCTGGCCTGGTTAAGGGTTAATCATAATGTTGTATGAAAGGTGAATGACAAGCTACGGCGCGTCGTGATTGGTGGAACCGCTCCTGCTGACCGCGCCTTAGACTGCCGCGCAAATCTCCTTGCGTTCAAATGACGAATTGAACTGATAAGCTCGTGCACTGTTCAGCTATTGATGAATTCGTTAGTTTTTGTGTATATACATTACTATAACGATAATAAACTAAACACGCTGACTTGGAAATTTTCTAAATTTCTTTTATGGTCAAGACAACGCTTTTTAAAATTCAAATGCTTAAATAAAATCGATCTATTGATGAATCTATTATAAATTAAACTGATAGTTATCTTTGATAGCTTTCAATACATTTCAGTAATCATAAAACACTTTAGTAATCTTTTTGTGAAAAAAAATTTTTTTTCAGCATTTTATATTATCCTGAAACAAACTCTTGACAAATGCGTTAGTAAATGACAGTTGATGTTCAAACAGTTAAATAGGATTATATCATGAAGAAACTTACCGCTTGTATAATCTTACCTTGAATTAATAAGGCCTGCTAACAAATACCTACTTTATACCTAAATCTACGTCAAGATCCGATATATTTTTTTATAAGGAGTAGTTCTCAGAGTATTCTAACAGACTACAAAAAATAGCGCACTTGTGAGTTATAAAAGTTAATTCTGTATTTGTACGCCACTAATACGCGCCACGCTTGGCAGCCGGGTTGGCGCGCGCAGTTTTTTTTTGTTTATTGTTGTTTAGGCTTTCGGAAGATGCTGCTGCCCATCTCCCGGTTTATTCCCTTAGCAGACTCCTACTGCAACCACGGGACGATATGGTGGGGGATAATTCCAAGGCCGGGCACCCCACAGCATCTAAATATAGGTAACGGTAAAATGGGGTAATAGGAACTTTGGGTCAAGAAAACACTTGTAACTTTCTGTCTGTGAAAAGCGTCATACCTTTAATTGTTTTATATTGATGGGCAAAATTTACCATCATGTTTCAGTTACCTAACTTGACCTTATCGTATGTACCTAAGTTATATCTTATTAATCCTATTTTAGGTTTATGACAGCTTGTTACACTTAATGAAACTGTCTAAAATATAATACTTCAGCAATTCTTGCAATTTTGCATGCAAGAGATAGTTTGTTTATAACGGTTTAAAGGCAAGTTTATACATTTAACTCAAAATAGACTTTAGGTTTAATCATTCTCCTATTTAAACCAGGATACGTGACCAGGGTAAGTGACCGTCTTATGAATGTCTAGATTTACCGCTCTACTATTAGCTAGCAAAATAAACTCGCCCATAGCAAAATAAGCCGCCTGCGCAACTACTGGCGTGCGATTCCAATCGTTTGAAAATCACGGGCGAATCAAAAGCTCAAAAGGCATAAGATGGTCATCCTTAATCAACACACTATGGTGGCTCTAACATTTAAACACGTGATGCGATAGACTACAAAGGCGCTACCATCCTAATCCTATACCTAAAGGCTGGTATTTTCTAGCGTCCATAGTGTGCAGTGTTCGCTTACGACAGACGAGCTGCACATTTGTTTGTCACCATCCTTGTAACACTTACAGGTCACTATAAACGGTTTTTTCCCGAACTGGAACCATACGCACGCGCAATGAATCCACGAGCCGTTTCATTATCGTCTGAGCAGTGCTGATAAAAGCGCTATAGCATGCTCAGCAGCGATAGCTATCAATGTGGCTGTCTGTGAATAAAAGATCGCCAAGGAACTTGTGTCACTTCTAAAGTGACAAAGCGTCAATAGTCAGCAGTGTCTTCTTACCATCACACGAGCTGCACTTGTTTGCCACAGTTACGGCTCACTTTAAACTGGTCCGCGAATCCTAATCGCCCAAGCCCACGCATCCAATTAGAATTCGCGAGCCGTTTTCATTAGCAGCGTGTTTGAACAGGGCTGCTAATGGGCAGATGTTCAGCGATGGCTATCAAGATGGCTATCTCATGAAGCTTGATTGTAGCCAGTCATGTCTTTTAAAGGCATTCTTACAAATATTTTTAATTATACTATGTACGGCCGTATTTAGCTTATAGCTTCCGGAAGCAACGTATTACGCTAAGTCAGATAATTTTCTTTTTGCTACGCACAGTAAATAACTATGTAGCTGTTTTGCCTATCAAGGTTATGTTATGAAGTCTGATTGTGGCCAGTCATGTCATTTAATGGCAGTTATAGCATATAGGAATAGACAACGTCGGTATTTAAATGATGAAGACGATTTACGTAGCAAACTAAAATGTAACTATTTGAAATAAACATAACTGCGTATAAGTATAATTTTTAGATTACCTTCGACGTTTCGAGGACGACATTGTCCCCGTGATCGCGAAGAAAGACCACTAGAATGAGAAGAGAATTAAAATGTATAAGAAAAAAAACCGTATCACACACATTAGGCACACGTCTTCCTTAGTAGAACTGACTCGCCCGTTGACGATTTATAAATTCCAATTTTAAAAACACTATTGGTGGTAAATTTTGACAACCCTAGCTCAATTTATACATCAAAGGGCTGCCGCTCCAATGGAGACTTCCCGTTGTATACAATATAGAATATAGTATACAGTATGCTGCTTGTATACGATATGCGAGTGTATACAGAAATGCGGCTAGATTTGTTTACCGCAGAGCTAAAAGAGCACAAGGCCGGAATAAACTTAAAACTACGTATAAAATTTTCGGTCTTTCAAATTTAGCTATCAGTTGCATTGAAGATACTGTTATAATAAAAATATTTAAGAAGTCGAAGAAGATCGCTCTTACGTCCATTTGTCTGTTAGTCTGTTGCATCGTCTTATCTCGGAAACGAAGCCATGTGAGTAAAACTGCTTATGATACATATACGCTACTATATTTATCTGTAAACTCAGCTATACATAGAAAGGTTGTGGTTTGTTATGCAGAAATGGAAAAGCTTGCAGAAATTAGGTAGGAATGCTAGTTAAAATTAAATTAAATAATGGTTTATTTCACGCCTTGGCCCATATTGTTGTTAGTAAGTTACAGACTACAGACTTATAAACAGACACAGACTACAGACTTAGTTAACTTTAAAAGCTGCTTAATGAAATATTATTCAGGTGACAAACTATTTTATACTTTTACTATAGTTTGGTCACACAGGGAGAAAAGCTGTATTTTTCATAGTAAGTCTATTTACTACCACCCCAAAAGGGGGACGCATATAGCTGGACTGCGATTAGTATGGGATTAGAGTTCATCAGTTGCCTGATCTGCCATATACTTAGGTCAAAATTAGTATCGGTTGATATCTATCCGAATCGTATTCTCATCGCGTTACAGTAATATATATGTAAAGCCCTACCAGAAATATATGAGCACGCGCCATATTGCGGAACTTCATTGGACCAAAATTTTTCATACTAAACTGAACTGTCACCATATACATTGAGAAAAAAGCGCCCTCCTGACAATACTTATATATTTCTGGTAGGGCTATAGTTCTTTTCTAATACTGCTACTGACGATATTGTTTACCAGAGACTATAACAACTAATGTCGAAAATTATAATAAAGACTTCTCCACACGCACATCATAGAGTTCTTTATTTATCTTCAAACGTTTATTATTAACCCGCAGTCACTTTGATCAGCTACACGGTGCGTTTGAAGTGCCGAGTCGTTTCACACGTGGGTACAAGAACATCGCATTTTCACCCTTATATTTAGGATAGTAGAGAGCTGTTTTATTTGATTAGTATGACGAGTAACGTAAGTGCACTATAAATAAATATGTGAAACATTTAAAAGTAAGTGTAAATAGATTTAAATGTACATATGTTAATCACAAAGTTAAGTGATTTAATGCTTAAAGAATTAAAAACCTGATTTTTTTCTACGAAAATCTGTTTGATAAAAATGTTTGCTCGGTTGGTGATACAGTCTGCAGCAGAACTAGCTAAACATTTGTTCAAAGTGATCTCAGTACGACTTTGACAATACAATAAAAAAAAATATAGAACTCGCTTCGCTACTTCTGCTGCGGACTGTATATAACGTAATTTCACTTCAAATGTGGCAGTTTATATTAAAGGTACCATTTGGCAGAAGGCAATCGTATTCGATCAATAAAAGCGTAAGCGCTGGCCTCCAAATAGTACCTTTTGATGTACACTTACAAAAATATGGATAAAAAAGTCAACGACACATTTAATAGGTACCATGTAGGCCACGTGTCACAAATAAAGATATCAAATAATTACCGTAAAGTATTCACGAAATATTACACCATATACCTACTGACTCTATTGAGCCATTAAGGGGCTATTTTGAAAAATTATAGGTTTTTTCAAACGCTCTAGTGACTAAACGGGAAAAGGGACTGAATTTATTTTCGAATATATATTATTAGACTATATACTCTTGTTTTTGGCACAAGCCGAAACACGATTGCTGAAAGTTGCCTCGATAGAAAAAAAATCCGAAGTTGGGTCCTTTTTCCCCTTATTTTTCTTAGCTTACTTAAACTATAAGAGATTAAGCAATTTAACTAAGTAAAAAATATGGTTCTCTGGTTTATCCAAAAAGTCACAGAACCAAATTTAGACAAAACTTTATAGATTCGCTTATTTATCGTAGTTTGGCCAAAAAGTCTGATCCTTGAGAGTGCTGCATCTCTTTATTTCGTGCACGGGAGCCATAAACGTGTCTCTAACGGATGGGCGTGGCTTGTACGAATCGAGGAATGGCCTTAACTAACAAAAATATGTATAATAACATCCGACATATGATACGATAGTATATAAAGTACGTCACATGAGACCATCATAAGCAACAGTAGGTAGGTATTGCATAAAGTGTTTCCTTTCTTATAAATATAAACGATTGTTCCCACGAAAATACTTTTTTTCGCAAATCGTGCACTATTAGTTACGCTCTACATTTTGAATTTGTGACAGGAGGTTTAATTATAGCGATAATGAGCTTTCTGCCTCTAGAGATCAACCCCACGGAGGTTTCTCTATATGTTTTCTGGACTTGGCTTTAAATAATATGAAACAATGTTTGTAAATAAAGGAAAAATAGAAAAATCCACTGCCTCAGGCGACATTGTGGTTCATTGTGGTATCTTTAGCAGACGTTCTGCTTAATAGAAAATTAATAATATGAAACAATTATTAAACAAATAGTTTAGCAAGTAGGTACCAACATGGGCTACATTAGTTTTATTAATAGTAATAATATGTTGCCATTAAAGTAATAATAAGCTAAAGACTACGACAAGTGATACAAGATAAGAAAAAAAATCATGAGACTTTTTCGACAAGTTCATTTTTACAAATAAAAATATCTTTTAATAAATACATATGTATACAGTCATGTTGAAAGGGTGTTCTTGAAGCCTGTTAAACTTATAGTTTTATTACTGTGAAGTGCAAACAGCAAACAGCAGTACAAAAATCAATTTAACAACGTTTTCCAAAATCTCTGACAAGCAATAAAGTCGTGTCAAATCGCGACACAAACTGCATGTTTGTTGCAGCTCTATTCTGTCGCGAGTCGACTCCGACGCACCGCGCACCGGTTGCGTTCCCAACTGTCCTTAACATCAAAGGCTTTTAGGGTTGTCACTATATTTACGATACGAGTATTTTTAGTGTCTGAATAAAAACTTACGTTTCGTTCGCCAATCTAATTCTAGATTCTAGAATGAGTAATCTAGTTCGATACCCTTATATGAAAAATGTTGAGATTTATGTAGCTATGCCAGAATTAAAGCACGATTCGTCCGTGATTTGACTGGTGCTATTCATATCTCAAATAGATAAATTTGTACCTAATAAATAAATTTTATAAATAGATGAATAATAAATCTAGCTCGCGATAGTCTTCTAGAAAATAGTAAGTCGTTAATATGTTCTCTTTGGGTTTAGGGACATAAGTGATATAATTGTACAAGGTTCTCTACCTCTATCTGGGTAGTCTACCAAAAATAAATCGAACCCTCCAATCATCCACCTGATTATAATGTTTTCCAATAAACTCCCAAGTTGGCAACCCTGCGTCATGGAGCACTTCAAAGCGTCGCCGGCGCAGCTCGGCTATTCTCGGCTATTTTCGGCCCCGGTAATTATTTTTTTGTCACACGCCTTTGTTGCTGACGCCGGATTGATGAATGTTTATATGTAACTTTAACTTAATGTCGGAGTATGTTTTACTTTTGAGTGTTTGAAACTGAATAGCTTTGATGTTGAACTAAAATGGATTGTCGGTCGGCTGTCCATCTGTTTTAAGACTCTATCTTTTACAAAGAAAATATATTTTAAATATTGAAAGCCTAGTTTCTTATTAGTTTACGATTAATATATTTCTAAAATATACGACAATAATTTGGCACGCGGGACCTTGGACAGTTTTCAAAATAGAAATTCAGCTAAACAATAGAAAAGAACACCTAAACGTGTTTATAAATCTGCGTATCAAAAATGTACCTATCATATAAGCATAAGCAGCATAAGATATTACAAGGTGTCAGTTTATGATAATAAAAACATGAATGAAAACCGCAACATAAACGGCTCAGCTGAACGCGAGATAATCGCGAACAAACATACATACAAACAAACAAACTAACTGAGAACCTCCTTATTTTTGAAGTCGATTAAAAAAACAGCAAATAAAACAAAGCTGTTATGTGTGTATAAAATGTAAATAGTAGGTAGGTACCTACCTAAATTTTTTTACCGCTTTACAGTACAGTCGCCATCAGATAAATCGAAGCGGCCAAGGTGGTCACAAATATCTGAACAACGCCTCTATTGTCCAGGCGATAACGTGCATGCTCAGATATTTTTGAGTACCATGCATGGTCGCTCCGATATACTTGATAGCGACTGTACCTATAACTGCATGTTTCTTGGCAGGCATCTCTACTTGAACAGATATATGTACCTATACACAACAACACATCAATTAATAAATGCCGATACGGTTAACTGCACATTCAATACCAGAAAAGTTCCCGGAAAATCAATAATAACTTTTTGTATTGAACACCGAAATGGTAGCTGATTGTAAAAAGAGTTCGGATTCAAAGATCATGCACTCATGTGTAGATGTTTATTCAAGCAAATAAATACGGTTCTAAACCTCAATGGATTAGATAATGTAAACAAACTCGGCATTAAGAACTTTATAGAACCAGATATCATCAAAATAAACTCTATATATATTAAGAACACGGTTGATTTTCAACAAGTTGTTAGAAGAGTATGAGGTAGGTGTATGTATCAAAAGGGACCCTTGAACGAGATCGAAAACATCCGTAAGCACTTGGTCGAATGTTTGATCTATAACGTCTGTTAAGGGGGAGACGGATGACATCAAAATGAGCTGTCAATGGATACTGTGAATAGCAGAGATAATGGTAGTAATAGAATAGTATTCTGGACCACCGTGGGACCATGTCAAATTAACGAATAGCACAGTCCGTGAGCTCTAAGAGAACCATCGGGTTTTAGAAAGAGACGTCGGGTATCAATCAACAGTGACACAAGAAATAGCAGAACAGCAATATTACCTTCGTGTGTCATCGCCGATTCCCGAAGGTTCTTCTTAAACTCCCGGACTGTAAGAGATTGCTTATGATTTGATTTATAACTTTTATGAGATCGCATTAACACAGTTCCAAGACGGTCTAAGATTCCATAGATACATACATATGTAGTTCAACCTATTACAGTGTTAGTCAGAAATAGACTTTTTTGAAAATGATTAGTTTTTATTTTTTTCAATCCTAGTTAGGCTAGGATGCCTAGGCTAAACTAGGCAGGTACCTATAACATTAAATGTAACCGTGAGAAACGTTGAATATTTAATTGTTATTTTCGTACCGAGGTCTCATTCCACGAATGCATGTGTTATTAAATATCGCATGTTTGTTATTTTATGTGTCAGATTACTCCTTAAGTGCCTTTAGCGGTTGACGACAATGGTGTTGTGTTTCAAAAAACCAAACGTTGCAAATACTTAAGTAATTAAAATATACCTGTTAATGACGCAACTTTGTTTAATTGTTACCTATTCTATATATTCACATATCTAGGTCTAACTTGGCATTTTACCTAAGGCAATTAAGTATCACACTGGTGGCGCAACCGCATGCGGCGACCGGAAACCGCAGCAGTTTGAAAGCCGCCTATCGGCCTAAGTAGGAATGCATACATTTTCTGTCGTCTGTGTAAAGAAAGTGTGTTATAGTTTTTTCGTAAGAAGTTTTTAGTTATAACGACATTTTATGGCTAATATATGTATTGTCTAGTCAACAACATTGGCAAGCAAACAAGATGTCCGAAAACTATTTAATACAGGACATTTACCATGTGAGTTTGTTTTTCCGATATTTCGGCACAGTTCCATGCGCCATTATCACGAAGTAACTGTGGTAACCAGTTACTCGGAAGCTCACAAAAACAAACTCACATGGTAAATATCCCGTATTAAATAGTTTTTGTAATGTTAATGACCATTTTAGCTTAAAATCGTATAAGATGTCCAAAGCTACTACAGAAAGCACAGAAAAGCCTGAACTGACGTTTTAATTAAAAGTGAATATTTTATAGATAAATGTATAGCTGCTCCTTAAGTGAAACATCTTAAACGGCCGACATTGGAAGGCTCTTGGGCTCGCAAACAGTTTGTTTGACCGCCTTTGTCCCGTGTTTGTAAAAACTGAACCAGCGAGCCGCGGTAATAGGATGAGCGGTGGTGTAATTCCAATCGCTTACGGAGCATGAGAGAACACTCAGGGGGTCTGCAAAATTAGAAATTACAGGATATATTTAACGCTTTTGTTTTAACTGTAGACCTAGAGACGGTGATAGCTTAACCTCGATATTAGACTTTCTCGTCAGCCTTGACAACTGACTGACTAGCAGATTTACGCATCTCATAGAAGTTACCGCTAACTATGTAGAGTTGGTAAGAACTTAAGAGTGAGTCGAAATTAAAAGAACTCTTCATTGTTAATGGAAAATAATTTAAGTTTTTTCTAGTACACGGAAAAAAAAGCTTCCGGGATATTCTCAATCCAAGACATTATTATTATCTTGGAAATATTTCCTCGTGACAAGTATTTATTTCCTTTACCAAAAATATGATTCTTCACTTAATAAAACCAGGTTTTCTTAAAATAAAAATACAAAAATGTATTGTTTCAAGAGTATATTGAGTAAATAAGAGAGATTGTACTTTAATCAAACAAGTATTATCTTAAGTAAAAGAAAACTAGAAAATCTGTAAGAATATATTCGCTTCGTTATATTTAAAATTTTATTTTATTTTCGTTAAAGGAAATAAATACTTGTCACGAGGAAATATTTTCAACATAATAAAATAATGTCTTAGATTGAGAATATCCCAGAAGCCTTTTTTTTTCGTGTAAGAACTCGAGTTTCTACAGAATCCACTCTAACTTCAAACTTTTTTGAAGTTTCGACATGACAAGAGCACAAAAAAAAAACGAAAAATGAATGGAGTGATAAATATTTTGCGAAGATGGTAGTCCCGAGAACAGAACTCGCCTACACTCGCGCAAGTAATGGAATAACACGGCCATGTTACAGCGGATTATCTCAAAACTTCTTTAAAAGTAGCTAAGAAAAGGTTGCGAGATAGTTGGGAAAAAAGTTTAAAAGGTTCATGTAATTTTAGACGGGATTTGATATGTTTTTACGACGAATCAGATGTATTCGAGATAAGATCTTTAGCTTAGATTGTGATCTATCGGAGCTTCCGTGTTGATGGAAACATTTGTAGATGCTTATCGCGATTTTGAAAATAGGAAGTTTGGAATAACTTGAATGGGGTTTTAGGGAGAGTTTATGAATGAATATAGCTTTTTAAAATACTTTATACTTAATGTGCCTTTTACGAAAATGAAGGTGTCGTTTTTATGTTTTACTTTCGTTCTACAATTCTCATAAACACGGCGTGTCTTAATTTCTTTAGTATAAGACTCGTAGGAGCTATTCGTTTTTTCGTCCAAAAGAAATGAATGAGTAAGAAACATTTACAGAGTTAGAAGTTGTCCCTAAAATGGCTTTTTACACTACCACAATATTAGATATGTTAATAGCTAGGAACGTATTATTTAAAGTTTTACCGATTATAACGTTCGCATTTCTAAATTGTAAGTTATAAATTTTAGTCTACATGCACCCGTTGCGTGCCTGTTGCCTGCCCTTCCAAAGTACCTAAGGCACCGAGCCGTGCATTCCATCAGAAGCATCCCTAATTGCCAGCGGCCCAAGGCCGGTGGTTCCGTGGCTTTTTGCCGACTATTAACAATGCCTGGCGAACCGTTAAAATCCTGCCGCCCCAAGCATGCAATGTGTTTTTGTTTAGGATAAACTTAGATTTCTTGATAAATAAAGCTTTATTTGTATACTTATACACGTCAATCTATATCCTTATACTTACCTCATTCATATTTTCTCAGTGTTTTTCTCTTTAAGTTAAATTGTAGGTATCATATGTCAACAATGTCTACATACCCAAATGTTTGCTGCACAACAGACTGACATAACCTAAAGCCGATTTATTATAGGAGTCAATGATATGCTTACTGTATTTCCATAGAGTAACTTATATCAGCACAGCCTAAGAACTTTTTGAAGCTCAAGTCAATTGCGCTCTCTATCCGAAAGCCCCCTAAAGATACTGTACTACTACTCCACCTAGTAACAAATAGCGTACCCTCTAATCTAGTAGTACACTAGTAGCTAGAGTGCAGTAGAGTAAGAGAGAGTACTTACCTACAATTTGCCTAATAAATAACTACCTAATTAAAGCACCGCCATCTGGCACAAAGACAAAAGTACTCAAGTTGAAAAGCCCTCAATCGGCGCTCCTAAACCCGTCACACGAGTCACGGGCCCTACACAAAAAGCAGCCTCGTCAGTTCGAGTCCTTTAATTCTGACATCCGCAAAAACGCGACCTTGCCTTTGTCTCAGTTTTAATGTTTTTGCCTGAATCGGCTTGGGAACAGCGAACGAGTTAGTGAAAGGTTTCCTTTTGGTGATTTGATTAGTGTTATTAGAATAGAAGGGAGCCTGTAGGAAGGTTTAATTTTAATTCCATCATAATCATAAATTGACCGATCATTTGTCAAAACATTATTAAGTATATACATTTTTAACCACCAGGGGCTGATTTCCTAAAAACTTGTAATTGTAAATAATATTATAAGCGGAAGTCTCTTTCTAGTAAATGGGATTGGAAACAGACTTCCGCTAATATTATTAGTTACAAGTTGTTATGCTATAATATATGCAATCGGCCCCAGTTTGTGACTTTTTTAAGTTGGTTAGTTTGCCAATTTGTCGATCGAGGTTAAAGGCTCAGAGGGCAAGATTTTTTTATCTTTAAATGTGCCTGTATAGTTATACAAATGCTAAATTGTACTTTCTTGTTGTTCCAGATGACAGCGTTCGCGGGCATCCTCTCGAGCGGCTGCTCTCCGCACGCGCGCTTCCTGCTGTGCTCGGCCTTCGCCCCGCTTTGCTCTGAGCAGGTCTCGGGCTCCGTCAGCGCCTGCCGGGCGCTCTGCGAGACCGTCGCCGACGACTGCAAGGATCAGCTGAAGACTCTCACACCAACTCTGAACCTCGACTGCACCGCCTTCCCGCTCAGAGCGGACAGAAGACTCTGCATGCGACCGCCTAACGCCAGCGAATCTGAGCCCGAACCACCACCGCCCCCAAGATGGCCGTTCCACGAACAAGATTTACGTGAACACGGCTGTCCTCCTGCCCACACGCGGGCGCCTACAGGAGAGTGCTGGCCAGCTTGCGGACAACCAGCCCAGTACACGCAAAGCGACAAGCGCACAGCTGAAATCCTAATGACTACCCTCGCCTGGTTCTCATTACTTTCAACGTCTTTCGCGTTGCTGACGTTCTGCGCGGAACCGTCGCGATACCGCTATCCGGAGAGACCAGTAGTTTGGATGGCAGCGTGCCACGCCATTATAGCCTTAGCGCACGTCGCACGCGGCTGGCTAGGGGCTAAAATAGTCTCCTGCTCCGGAACTACACTCGCCGTCGACGGTTTAGCATCAACCACATGCGTAGCATTCTTCTCAATTACCTACTACTTCACGTTAGCCGCTGATGCTTGGTTCGCGAACGCTTGCGTCGCATGGTACCTAACAGCTGCAAGCGAATGGTCTACAGAAGCGTTAGAGCGCGCTGCTGCATATCTCCACGCAGTATCCTGGGGCTGGGCCGGCGCATGGACAGCAGCAGCGTTAGCCTTAAGAAGAGTTACCGCTGATGAGCTAACCGGAACTTGTGTAGTATCAGATGCTGCCGCTGCGGCTTTGATCGGAGTGCCAAGAGGCGCTTTACTTGTGACGTCTATCGCGCTTGCTTTCGGTGCGTGTCCAGGAATCATGAGAGTGCGGAGAGCTTTGGACTCGAGAGGCGCAAAGCGCGTTGGAAGACTTGCAGCCCGAGCGGCCGCTTGCGGTATCCTATACTTAGTATTAGCTGCCAGTGCGACAGCAGTAAGAGTGTATGAATCTCGCTTAAGAGAAACGCAATCCGGGCTTGCCTTACTTGCGGCGTTAGAGTCGGGGAACCAGGAGGAAACTGTCGGGTCGAACGGCCTGTCTATCTGCCTATGGCTGGCTTGCGGCATAGCTGCAGGCGCGTGGGCATGGTCGAGGAAGTCAGCTGTAGTGTGGAGGAAAGCGCTCTGCCCCCCTCGGAAAGCCCCTAGCTACTCTCCCCCACTTCTTAGAACTCATCATCCGTACTATAAGAGACCGTTGCACGTGTCTCGAGTGTGAAAGTGTTATGATTATGACTGTGTGAGACTGTTAAGTGCCTATATGCCTTCCGTGAAGGCGCTCTCGATTGTAAAACTGTAAATAATGTAAATAGGTATATATTATACTGTTGATTTTTGATACAAATAATGATTTTTAATCCCCTTCGAAAAAGAGTACCATAACAACACAACACGCAACAACAAGAACACGCAAGAGTAACAGTCAACGCCCAAAATAATTATACAATTTTGAACCTTATTACAATGGAGTATTGTTAAGGTGTAAATGTATTTTTGGCGTTGACTGTACCTATAATAAAAACACAAGATCAATTCAATGTGTTATACAGCTCTAACGCCTAAGAATTAATAGCATCTTTTCAAATAGGGGATATTACTGCAATGTTCTGCCACCAGAGTGCAGCACTAGCACACTGGTAAACCATAGTTCTTAATACATACTAGGCTTTAAACAGTTTTTGACAAGTTTTCATAGATAATTTATAACGAATAAATATGGAATTTGTGCACCAAGGCGGTTTGTTTACAGAGGGCCTAATCGTGAAACGAAAGAATCGAAATTTTGACTTTTGCCTCTCTATCGCTCTAATATGTAAGAGTGACAGAGAACCAGGTAACGAAACTTTTATTTTCGTGTTTCGGGGTAGGCCCTCTTGTTGTGCTAGTGCCGCCCCCTACGCAGAGTTTTGCGTAATATTCCCTATTAGGCTGATTTCTTAGGTAAAGTCAGCAGCAGAAGTAGCTAAGCGGGTAGGGTGTTCAAAATGACCTACACACGCTCTTATTCTCTTTACAGTGAAGTCGTGTCCAGCTCATTTTGAACACCCTACCCGCTTAGCTACTATTACTGCTGACTGTACTAGGCATACTAAAGTATGTAACAGTGGCGGAGCATCTATTGCCTGACTTTTAAAAAGTTGACTACTTACACTAAGCCAATGGGGTTGGCCGGTGGAAAGTATTTACAGATGGCGCCAGCATAGCTGGGTCCCTGTCAGTCCTACAAATAGTGTCAAAATCAGGTTTTTTTTTAATTTTTTTTGCCCTGGATGGGCTAGCCTTTAAGCCAAATCCCATACAACAATACTAGTGAAAGGGACCTAGCTATGCTGGCGCCATCTGGCCAAACCGTTGACAGTTGCCAACCCCATTCATCTCCGGTGTTTCTACGAATAAATATTTTTGACTCACCGCTACTGGCATATATTCATTCCTAAGACAAGATCGGGTACACAAAAACTGTAAGTGAGTGCAACATTCGCCGATTAACATGTCTGGCGAAACTTAATATAAATTAAATTGTACCAACTTTGTTAATTAAATCAAATAAAAAAAAATGTTTCAATAGGCAGGCGCGGTCGCAGACGAAAATTTTGGGGGGGGGGGCACTAATGTAGAACTTTTTTTCAAATTTTTGAGGGGTCTGTAAAAAAAAATTTCTATTAGAAATGTAGGATTTTGGGGGGGGTCATGTCCCATGTGACCCCCCCCTGGGACCGCGCCTGTCAATAGGGTTGTCTGGGTTGTCAATCACACAACTAAATAATAATTGTTAAACACTTTTATTAATAAATTGTTAAACATATATTACATCGACAGGTATATATAGCTCTCTATACAAAACAAAACGATTAATTACAATGTACATCCTGAAAGACCCTGGTTTAAGTCGGTAAACATTAATACTACATACACGCCCTATAGCTGACTAATAGTTTTAAAAGGAGCTATCCAAGCTACAGTCAAAACCTAAAATATGTATACACTTTTAAACCTTATTACAACGGAGTAAGGTGCAAAAGTATACACATATTTATGGCGTTGACTGTACATGAAGGGGCACTTCAACCAGCGACGGCACCGATGCAGTTGACAGCAATGGTTTGTATGGTAACTGAATATAAATGGTCGCATTTTCCTGCCAGTTTGGAACCATTTTCTGAGGGGCTAGACTACCATTACCAAAGAGATGTTTTCTTTGCGATTGTGACGCCATCTGCGCATATCTTTGCGCGGTTATCGTCTTTGAAATAATATCAATCATAAGCTCTGACATTACAACAGCAGCATTCGGAGTTTACATTGATCTCATTTTGACGTCACTAGGTTTTGGATATTATAAAGCTGCCAAGTGTAAAGTTTCAATGCTGTTACTGTGTTTGACAAATAATTTTATTTGTAGTTTAGCAACGATGGTGCGTTAGATCTAGATTTCTTAAGAGTTACATAAATTTTTAAAATACCAGTGCGATTGATAGTGGAAATGCCCCTTAACAATACGTTGCCGCTCAAGTTTTTACAAATACATGGTACTTTAATTATATAATCACTTAACTATACAATGAGGCTAGCGGCTAGCGTTGTTTTATATATCTGCCACTTTCAAGCAAAAGGTACATCATTGTCAGTTGTCAATAAGCCGTTACTGCCATAACTAGTGGTTCTGTGAACCGTAGACTTCGGAGAACATAAATAACGCGACAGCAAACTTCCCCCCTTTTCCCCTCATTTTCCCCCCAATCAAAAAAATGGCTCGACAATTTTTGGCCAATAAATCAAGGAACGTACATGCCAAGTTTCATCGAAATCGGATGAAATATGCGACCTCTAGATCGACACTGACCAACCAACCAACCAATACACACACATCAATCTACCAAATCGTCGTACCAGTGAAAACGGAGACGTTCGTCGCCTCGCTACGCTCGGCTCCTCAGTCAATAATTCATTTAGAAATAAAGTCTATTAACAACCGATAATGATGTACCTTTTCCTTGAAAACGTCACATATCTAGTTGGATAGCTTTAAATAAATAATAAAACATAATAAAGAAAGTACTTGGAATGTAAATTATAAAGAAAAGTAAATACGTAGAATTATTCTAGGTCTAGGCCGGGTCACAAGTATATTTACTAGTAACGGTTAGATATTGCTAGGAAGTAACTTTTGCAAACTAATTTATATGACAAATATAAACCTTATCATCCAGTAATGTCGAATATGACAACAACTTTAAATTAAATAAATATTTTTAACGAATAAATTACATTTTGCTCTTTTTATGAACAGAAACTTATTTTTGCCTAAAAAAATTCGGAGTCCATTGTAAAAGCTAGAAACATAATTATGTTTTGCAAAAGTTATATCTCTAGTTTTAATGTAATTAACTTATAACAGAAACAGAGCTCTTGTAACTTTATTTATTACCGATTCAAAAAAAAAAACTAAAACATGATGGTTGCCGTCAATTCGTCATGATTTTTATGTTATTTGATTCTAAACACTTATTGCACAATAAATAATTCATAAGCTAGACTAGTCAAAATTTAAATAATTGCCAAACAAAAATAGACTCTAAACCAAACAAACACAATTTGCATTAAGCCGAGCTCTAAACATATTTATGTATTTACAACCAAGTCCCAACATCCACTCGAGCTATCCTTCCCCTGTCAAACTGTCAAAAACCTCAGACCCCGGCGTCACCAACTCATTCACAGACCCAAAGTAACTAGTGAAATTGAAGCTCTGTGGAACGTTGTCTGTTGAGCCAAATTGAGCCTTATTCTTGTGCATAGGGGTTGCATTTGCGCTTAAAGATTTCTTGTCTAAGAGCGGTTTTGGGTCCTCGGGGTCGTATAGAGTCGCCTCATTGGGGGATACTGTGGTGTCGTTGTAGGGGTTGGTCATGTATTCTGCGAAGAGCTCGCTTTGTTTCACCTTAGCTACTTCTATAATATCGTAATTTAAATCAATTAATGATGCTTTTGTGTCTGTTGGTGGTGGTACATGAGTTGTTACCTCCTCAAGTGGTTCTGGGGGTGGTATTTGTTGAGGTACCGGTTGTAGAGGTACTGGTACAGGTTGGAATGGTACTTGTTGTGGTTGAACTGGAGGCATTGGTACCTGATGAGGTATTTGCTGTGTTAGAACTTGTGGTACCGGCTGGGGTATCTGTTGAACTGGTACTTGTTGAGGTATAGTTTGCGGTAATTGAACTGGTACCTGTTGAGGTACAGGTTGTTGTACCTGTGGTAATTGTTGAGGTACCACTTGTGGTTGTGGTACCTGCTCGGGGGCGCGGTAGAGTGTTGGTATTTGTGACTGAAGGGATATTCCTATAGGTGTGGAGACCATCTGTAAAGATGTAAGTATAGTAAGATAAATGTGAATTACAAAGAGGTACTTTGAATAAGTATAATCAATAATATAAATGGTGAAACTCCGGCAGTCATGGGGCCGAGGGCCGCCTCGTGGTAATATTTTTAAAGTTTGGTATTTTTATGAAGGTAATATTCATAAAAAACAAAGTCTTTTTGAAGCAAACCTTTGCTATTTCAATCATCGACAGTATCGATGGAGTTAAAATTTAAAGATTGATAATTGAATGTAGCTTACACACTGTTTTTATGGGTTTGTTAAACCTTTAACGGGCATAAAGGTGTCAGAAAATATGCGAAATTCAGCCCTATCAGTTTGAAGTAAAGTTCATTTAATATTGGGATTTTTGGGAAATTATATTCACTCTGCCTCTCTTTATAAGAATAAAGGCTTAGGAGACAGCATATTGTTTTACTACGTCTCAGTGGCGGCGCGTCCATAGAACTCGATTCGGGAATCGAGTTCTATGGATCCGGCTTGTCTATTTTTCAGACACGCAGCAGTTTTTCAACAGCTCGTGAATAAAATTTAAGCCATATTAAGCTCCCGCTTGCCTAAGAATAATTTTCACCCACCGCCACTGAATTGTCTAGTTATCAACCAAACTTCTTACTAACCAAAGTTTCTAAAAACTTACTTCATTTAAAGGCTGTAGTAAAACCGAAGCACTAAGTCCAGTCTGGTCGTACAGCGGGTTTCTTATCGGCACCATGCCACTGACTGGCGCTGGCACTGGCATGACAGGCACTGGCGCAATCAGTGTAGGAGCCCCGTTCAACGTTGGTGACGACGACTGGAAGGTTGGGGATGAAGATTGGAACGTTGGCGGTGGGGTTTGGACCAATGTTGGTTGGTTGGGGTTTTGAGGGTTGGGAGGCTGCTGCGCGGGTTTTGTGTCTTTTGCTACAAACAAAAGAGTTGTTACAAGTTGTATAAAGGAACCAATTCAATTCAAAACCAACGATGTTACTGTCTTAAAACGTTAATAAAACATGAGACAATACGACACACCAATTTTATGTTTTTCGTTTATCAATCGACTTCAAGATTTCGAAGGAGGAGGTTATCATTTCATTAATTGTCACCAGGTCCAGATCTGATGATGGGATCCTGGAGAAATTGAGAGTCTTCAACTATTATAGGCACACCTATAGTGATTTCACTATTTATTACAGCAACTCAGCCACTTTCTCTTAGAATCCTCCTCCCCTCCTCCTTGATTCGTGTTCCTCAGTACTGAGGGTCGTGACCTCCCTTCTGCATTACTCTCTCTCGTCTCGTCTCTCGTGTGTTCTCTTAGAATAGGGGATCGTAAGTGAAGTCGGTTCTATTTTTTTTTAATTTTCTATCCCCCCCCCCCCCCCACCTTTTCTCTCGCACATCATGCCATTTGTATACCCCACCCCCTCCTAGCGTGGCGTGATGGCGTCACATTATGAGCAAGTTTTATTTGTATTTGAAATGAAAAGAACTATTTGAAATGAGCTTTAGAAAACTAAGAGAGTCCCGATAAATTCAGAGTCATTGCTTTAGAATCTTCATGTGTATTTTACTTTGGTTTTGGTTTGGTTACTTAAATTAAGTAATAGACAATATACAGGGTGTAACAAAAATACTGGTGATCCGTTTAAGGGCATAATTGGTATCGTATTGCGACTAAGAAAAAGTAAGAGAAAAATTTTTTGGACGCGTAAAAATTATTTTTTTCTATGGGACAGGTGGTCCCAGCCGGCCGACTTTCCATACTAAACCGAAATTTTTGATCGTACGAAAAAAATTTTTTTCTCATTTTTTCGTAATAAAAATACGATACCAATTATGCCCTTAAAAGGATCACCCGCATTTTTGTTACACCTTGTATACTAAAACAAAGTATACTATGCTTACCTTCGGGGAAAAGCTCGGCTTTTAAATTAGGCAGGAACTCTCCAATCTTTTCCCACGTGATGTACCAGAGGTCGTTGTAGCCGTCCGCGTTCGAAAATATCTGCGCGGAAATACATTTCTTTAGAAAATAATTAAAAGATAAATAATCTAAGGAGCGAGCGTAGCGAAGCGAAGTTTTTACAGACAACTTCGGATACAACGGAACTGTCACCTGGCTACTGGGACGTCCGTGCATTTCGATGGTTTTTTTGATTTTGAATGGTTGTTCCACGACCACTTTAGTAGCGTTTTTCTGACCTTTATGAAATTTGTTGCGGTTGTAGCAGAGACAAATATGATTTGAGAGTTCTTATATGAGCAGGATCGATCAAGGGGTCACGGAGCTAGAAGGCGCAAAAGCGATATTCATAAGCATACCCCGGGGTTTTCGGTGCGGGAACGTTATACACTAGCCAAATAACAGGTAAAAACGGTATAAAATGATACTAATTTAATATTTCTAAGCACATTTCGAGCTTACTACCTACTTTTAATTCATAGTTTGGTAATTACTTTACAATAAACAAAGTTATAAATACACGAAATCATTCCCGCACCGAAAACCCCGGGGTATGTTCATAAGGGTCTTGCTATATTGGTCAATTCGTTCGCAAGTAAATCGTGAGTTCGCAATTCGAGGTGAAGCCATAGCCTGCTTACTACGAACTCCAACCGTGGTGATAATGCTAGCAGTTGATGTATACAGGATGTCCCAGAAATCGACGTCAAGCCGTGAATGGATGATAGACCAAGTTATAACAGTTATCAGAAAAATACAAAAAAAAATCTATCACATGTTCTTCAAAAATTATGGTCACTTTAAAAATTTACTAGAAGTTAAGAGACCTGGGCCCTATTTAATAAACATTACAACCCGACAAATATGTCAAAAAACGACAAATTTGTCCAATTGTGCTCATATTGCGTTCAATAAACTTTACAGATTTGTCACAGGGTGACAGGTTCAATTCAATTTTTAAAATAAATGGCATTCTGTCCACAATATTGGGACAATTTTGCCAATGTCAAAGTAGAGACGACAAGTGTACGGTTAATTAGTTAAAATTTCGCTCCAAGAGCTGGACGTTGTACGGTGAGGTTAGGCTTTTTATAAGGAGATAGCTACTCCCTACAAACAGCACGTGGACTAACGGATATCTAACTCAAACAGGGGTTACACTTGTTTTGAGATTAATTCTTCATTAGTTGCCCACTAGTTCGTTAAATCACTGCAGAATAAGCTATATATTACACACTGAATCACGAAAATGAACAAAAAATAAGAAGTTAATCACGAAACCTAACCACCTTGCTCGCCAAGATGGCCGCAAGTCCTCTCAGGGTGACAGGTGAACTCGTGTCAATGTAGCTGGTGAATTTTGTTTAATAAAATTTTGACGGCTCCAAATTGTCATTGTCAACTACAATTCAAAAATTGTCATGAATTTCTATAGAAAATGAGCCAATATACAATTACATATGACAATTACAACGCTTTATTAAACACGATTATGTCCAACTGTAGTTACAATTAAACAAATTTGTCGAGTGTGACAATGACATATTTGAGGGTAGATTGTAATTTTTAATGAACAGATTTTTGAATTGTATTTGTGATTTGTAATTGTGGATTGTAATGTTTATTAAATAGGGCCCAGGGCCCTAAATAATAAACATTACAATCCACAATTACAAATCACAAATACAATTCAAAAATCTGTTTATTAAAAATTACAATCTACCCACAAATATGTCATTGTCACACTTGACAAATTTGTTTAATTGTAACTACAGTTGGACATAATCGTGTTTAATAAAACGTTGTAATTGTTATATGTAATTGTAAATTGGCTCATTTTCTATAGAAATTCATGACAATTTTTGAATTGTAGTTGACAATGACAATTTTGTAGCCGTCAGAATTTTATTAAACAAAATTCACCAGTTACATTGACACGAGTTCACCTGTCACCCTGTGACAAATCAGTAAACTTTATTGAACGCAATATGAGCACAATTGGACAAATTTGTCGCTTTTTGACATATTTGTCGGGTTGTAATGTTTATTAAATAGGGCCCTGGGCGTGAATATTCTAGTAAATTTTTAAAGTGACCATAATTTTTGAAGAACATGTGATAGATTTTTTTTTTGTATTTTTCTGATAACTGTTATAACTTGGTCTATCATCCATTCACGGCTTGATGTCGATTTCTGTGACACCCTGTATAGTATCTCATGTATATTGTATATCTCACTCACCCGCACGGAGTGCATCACAAGTATCATGTTCTTGAGCGACTCCAGCGCTGCCTCGGTGAGGGGGTCGAGTGGTGTAGATATTAGAGCTCGTTGTACGGACACTATGCGAAGCCAGAGTGCACCGAACGTGGGGCGCGGAGATAAGGCGGACAAATGATGTAAGAACACCTGGAAAGTGGTATTGGATTATTACAATCACGTGGCAAACCATAGACATACCCATAGACCTGACACGGAAATAACAATACCAAGATTGAACGGGATGGTCTTATTACACTTTACATAGATATGATAGAGAAGGCGCTGTTATCGTTGGTCCTTATCATAGACTCACCCTTGTGATTATTGCTTACTTCCAAAAGGCCCTAAGTACAATAGAAACGTTTATTACCCTCCACCGCTCTTTGAAGGGTAACAATGAAACCGACTAAATTATGTAGGTTAGTTACGGTATGCTATCAGCCATCTTGAAACGTGTTTTAAAATCAGTCGCGTTGCGTATGTTCTGTCTTTTAGGGTGTGTCTCATCTCGTATGCGGTCTCTAGTTAAATCCTTGCTTTAAGTAGCAAACAGACGTGATCACAGAGATCAGGGATGTCTGTAATTAAATGTCAATGTACTGAGGACAATATTATACATGGCTGGCTATCATTTGACATTTACTAGTCGCTTTTCGGTGAAGGAAAACATCGTAAGGAAACCGGACCTAATCCCACAAAGGCATAGTTCCCCCTCTGGGTTGGAAGATCAGATGGCAGTCGCTTTCGTAAAAACTAGTGTGTACGTCAATTCATGGGATTAGGTTGTCAAGCGGATCCCAAGGCGGGATAAACGCTAGGAGGAAGAAGAATATTATACCTGGCTGAACTGGCGAACGCACTAGCGACATCTATTGTGTCATCAACACAAGTCTCAAGTAGATACATTTTGTTCGGCGTTTTAAATGTCAAAATGAGTCAATTTCCATTCATAGATGGCGCAGCGACTCCTGAAGCCGATATCATAAGTATAGCCCATCAGAAGTCAGACGAATATTGTCCTTGTAATGTATACTCGATGACGTACCTTGCACAGTATAGTGTTGGCGCGGCTGGCGTGCGCGGGCGCCACAGCGTGCAGTAACGGGAACAGCACGTTGGCGAAGCACGCCTCCCACCGCGCGCCGCCCAGCGCGTGCAGCGCGGGGGCTAACAAGGCCCGCTGGAGGTACGCTATGTAATGTATACAAGATGACGTACCTTGCACAGTATAGTGTTGGCGCGGCTGGCGTGCGCGGGCGCCACAGCGTGCAGTAACGGGAACAGCACGTTGGCGAAGCACGCCTCCCACCGCGCGCCGCCCAGCGCGTGCAGCGCGGGGGCTAACAAGGCCCGCTGGAGGTACGCTATGTAATGTATACAAGATGACGTACCTTGCACAGTATAGTGTTGGCGCGGCTGGCGTGCGCGGGCGCCACAGCGTGCAGTAACGGGAACAGCACGTTGGCGAAGCACGCCTCCCACCGCGCGCCGCCCAGCGCGTGCAGCGCGGGGGCTAACAAGGCCCGCTGGAGGTACGCTATGTAATGTATACAAGATGACGTACCTTGCACAGTATAGTGTTGGCGCGGCTGGCGTGCGCGGGCGCCACAGCGTGCAGTAACGGGAACAGCACGTTGGCGAAGCACGCCTCCCACCGCGCGCCGCCCAGCGCGTGCAGCGCGGGGGCTAACAAGGCCCGCTGGAGGTACGCTATGTAATGTATACAAGATGACGTACCTTGCACAGTATAGTGTTGGCGCGGCTGGCGTGCGCGGGCGCCACAGCGTGCAGTAACGGGAACAGCACGTTGGCGAAGCACGCCTCCCACCGCGCGCCGCCCAGCGCGTGCAGCGCGGGGGCTAACAAGGCCCGCTGGAGGTACGCTATGTAATGTATACAAGATGACGTACCTTGCACAGTATAGTGTTGGCGCGGCTGGCGTGCGCGGGCGCCACAGCGTTGTAGTGTGTGTACTACGCCGTGCCCACACACATGCATATTAGCCTAGTATATAATGACAATGTACGCTTCATTTAGCTCTCAATAAACCTATACTCCAGTCTAAGTAGTTTCTCTCTACGCCCAACATCACATGGCGATCCTGCCAGTGCGGCCTCGCGCTGCACTGGCGGCGCGCTGCGCCAGCCAGTACTAGTGAGTGACCTTCAAAATAATACATGGCACACGGAACTTTTTATTATTGAACAATGTGTGTGGTGTGAAAATTATTTGAACTTTTGACGTGCAACTACGAACTTTCATTTTTTTTAATAAGTATAAATCATTAATATTCAATAAAGTGAAGACAAAAACGTAATTAAGGATACGTTTATTGAAAGATCGTGGACTATGGGACTACTTAAAGCAAAAATACAAGTGTAAATACTTATACCCGTACATTCAATGAGAAAAATTAAAAAGACGAACGGATGGTTGCAGCAGGGAGTTGTTGGTGTCCTTGGCCGTGTCAAGGTTGGCGAGTCTGGAAGTCCAGGGACAACAAGAACAACTCGACGAATCGACTGAGACATTTAATCGATAGTGCAGTGTAGTCAGTTTGGTACAGTATGAGTATTCATAAACATTTTTAAAGCAATATGGATCATTTTAGATATTGTGTATTGTATTGTATCAAGCGTGGTACATTTCTTTAAATAAGAAAGTAGTAACCTAGCTATTTAGCAGTTACGAAGATGAATAAGATAACTATGTTTGCTTATTTATTTAAGAACCGACTCTGTTACGTTGACTACAGTACAATTATTAAAATAATAGTTTTTAATTTCATTTTATATAACTTTGGTGTATTTAGTATTAAAGGATTTTTAGGGTAAGTATATTGTATGGGTAGAATATTTTTACCAATGTATTAACTATTTTCTTTCCCTCCGTTTAAAATTTCCATGTTCGATATTTTTTTTTAAATTTATGACAGTTGAACTTTGTTTACTAATTGTTACTTACAGGTGTTTTGATAAATAATATATAAGTATAATTTTAACACAGGTAGTAGGTACTACCACGTATTTCATCATAACTTTCGAATAAGGCGCATCGCGACGGCACATTCCCACCGTGTAGGGATTGGCATGCGGCGTCTGCGATTTCATCTCATATTACACAGACTTAGTGTTAGTGTCTTGGGAATAATTAATGAAAACAACAGTTATTAATGTCATTACGTTGATACAATTTTAAGTTTTCTTTTTCTAGAACTTTATGTTAGGTTGATATTTTAGCGAATAGATTTATAATTATATAATCCTTTGTTTATATTTAAGATTTCATTTTATTATATTTTGATCGGATTTGACGCAAACACTAATAAATAGTGTTCATTATTTTTGGACGTGACAAGTAGGGTGAATGATGAATTTAAATACAATTTATAGATAATTAAAATAATGCAACAACAGAGTATGGAAAATATATTAAAGGATGATAGATATTAACTGGTTATGTTGTTATTTGTACGTAAGGGAAATTAAGGACGAAAAGGACGTGAATTTTAAAGGTTTTTGTAGTTGGTATTTGCATGGAATGGAGTTAATTATTTTAAAGATATGGAATTAGTTGGATATTTAGATGGTGTTATGAATGGAGTGTTTGGGAAAGCTGTAACGTATAAGTTTTTCAAATTACGATTAGTCTGATCAGCTAAAAGTTGCAGAAATTCTTATAAGTTGCCGTTTTCATGATGTTGGAATATTTGATTTGATTGAATTTGAATGTTTTTTTTTATGTGAAATGGAATACGAGTTCGGTGGCCCAGGAGATGGCCTTGAGCGATAAGATATTAATAACAAGGGTATACCAGGACACAAGACAGGCACGGAATCCTTGGCGTCTGACCATGATTCGATCGAGCATCAATCGTGGAGACCCTTGGACACATGGAAGGTTTTAGTGAATGGATAGTGTTAAAAGAAATGCCCGAATGAAGAAATATATAGTATGTATGCGCGCTAAAAATAATAATTATCTTGTGTCCTGAGCAAATAATTAAATGTGTGATAAGGTCGGCCGACCACGATTGTAAATGCGTTGTATACCCTTGTCATAAGTAAATGCACGCTTTAGATGCAAAGTTAAATGAAATATGATGTATTTAATATGAAATATGATGTACTTAAAAAAAATATGAAAAAAAAAGACGTCAAAAGTTAGAAAATAAACCTTGCAAGTTACGAACACTATACGTATGATTTATTTAAAAGGTACCTATTTAATAATATAAAAGGAAATAAAGAAATGTAAGTGAACATTATTTACAAGGACTAAGACATACTCGTAATGTATCGAGTATCGACGGATACTCTAGGAAATGGAAAAAAAACTATTTAATATTATGTAAGCTTAATTTTAAGAACTGTTTTATTTGTAATCACTATTGTTTAGATATATTATGTATCTTTAAGGTTTTAGGTTACTGATTATTGTTTTAGGTGTGTAAGTTCGTCATCAAAGCGCGATAGATATAAGCGTACCTGGTTGATAAGGAATGAAAAAAAACATATAAATAATTATTACCTTTGTTTATACGTGACATAAGTGACAAATTACATACAAATGAATTATCATTCAGGGTCAACTTTAAAATATTATATTTTCTTTGTCATACTTGAAAATCAAAATTGTGAATGAATTTTTGGAATTAGCAATAAAGTAATATAATGTAAGTAATTATACCAATTATATATCAATATATCTGATAGATTCTGGATCGCGATTTAAAAAGTTTATGTTTTAATATTTCTACAAGCGCATTTAAATTAGTACATTTAATTTTGTTTAATTAAATTCATCTTTACTTTCTTATTATTATTTGTTACGTTTGTGTTTATGCTTAACTAATTAATTTTATTTACCTTACTTTTTGTACGTAACAAAAAAAAAATAGATTATCATGTTTATGTGTATTTTACAGTAATCTATTTTTTTTTCTTCAACGGGGAAGGTGTAGTGTGTGTACTACGCCGTGCCCACACACATGCATATTAGCCTAGTATAATGACAATGTACGCTTCATTTAGCTCTCAATAAACCTATACTCCAGTCTAAGTAGTTTCTCTCTACGCCCAACATCACAGCGTGCAGTAACGGGAACAGCACGTTGGCGAAGCACGCCTCCCACCGCGCGCCGCCCAGCGCGTGCAGCGCGGGGGCTAACAAGGCCCGCTGGAGGTACGCTATGTAATGTATACAAGATGACGTACCTTGCACAGTATAGTGTTGGCGCGGCTGGCGTGCGCGGGCGCCACAGCGTGCAGTAACGGGAACAGCACGTTGGCGAAGCACGCCTCCCACCGCGCGCCGCCCAGCGCGTGCAGCGCGGGGGCTAACAAGGCCCGCTGGAGGTACGCTATGTAATGTATACAAGATGACGTACCTTGCACAGTATAGTGTTGGCGCGGCTGGCGTGCGCGGGCGCCACAGCGTGCAGTAACGGGAACAGCACGTTGGCGAAGCACGCCTCCCACCGCGCGCCGCCCAGCGCGTGCAGCGCGGGGGCTAACAAGGCCCGCTGGAGGTACGCTATGTAATGTATACAAGATGACGTACCTTGCACAGTATAGTGTTGGCGCGGCTGGCGTGCGCGGGCGCCACAGCGTGCAGTAACGGGAACAGCACGTTGGCGAAGCACGCCTCCCACCGCGCGCCGCCCAGCGCGTGCAGCGCGGGGGCTAACAAGGCCCGCTGGAGGTACGCTATGTAATGTATACAAGATGACGTACCTTGCACAGTATAGTGTTGGCGCGGCTGGCGTGCGCGGGCGCCACAGCGTGCAGTAACGGGAACAGCACGTTGGCGAAGCACGCCTCCCACCGCGCGCCGCCCAGCGCGTGCAGCGCGGGGGCTAACAAGGCCCGCTGGAGGTACGCTATGTAATGTATACAAGATGACGTACCTTGCACAGTATAGTGTTGGCGCGGCTGGCGTGCGCGGGCGCCACAGCGTGCAGTAACGGGAACAGCACGTTGGCGAAGCACGCCTCCCACCGCGCGCCGCCCAGCGCGTGCAGCGCGGGGGCTAACAAGGCCCGCTGGAGGTACGCTATGTAATGTATACAAGATGACGTACCTTGCACAGTATAGTGTTGGCGCGGCTGGCGTGCGCGGGCGCCACAGCGTGCAGTAACGGGAACAGCACGTTGGCGAAGCACGCCTCCCACCGCGCGCCGCCCAGCGCGTGCAGCGCGGGGGCTAACAAGGCCCGCTGGAGGTACGCTATGTAATGTATACAAGATGACGTACCTTGCACAGTATAGTGTTGGCGCGGCTGGCGTGCGCGGGCGCCACAGCGTGCAGTAACGGGAACAGCACGTTGGCGAAGCACGCCTCCCACCGCGCGCCGCCCAGCGCGTGCAGCGCGGGGGCTAACAAGGCCCGCTGGAGGTACGCTATGTAATGTATACAAGATGACGTACCTTGCACAGTATAGTGTTGGCGCGGCTGGCGTGCGCGGGCGCCACAGCGTGCAGTAACGGGAACAGCACGTTGGCGAAGCACGCCTCCCACCGCGCGCCGCCCAGCGCGTGCAGCGCGGGGGCTAACAAGGCCCGCTGGAGGTACGCTATGTAATGTATACAAGATGACGTACCTTGCACAGTATAGTGTTGGCGCGGCTGGCGTGCGCGGGCGCCACAGCGTGCAGTAACGGGAACAGCACGTTGGCGAAGCACGCCTCCCACCGCGCGCCGCCCAGCGCGTGCAGCGCGGGGGCTAACAAGGCCCGCTGGAGGTACGCTATGTAATGTATACAAGATGACGTACCTTGCACAGTATAGTGTTGGCGCGGCTGGCGTGCGCGGGCGCCACAGCGTGCAGTAACGGGAACAGCACGTTGGCGAAGCACGCCTCCCACCGCGCGCCGCCCAGCGCGTGCAGCGCGGGGGCTAACAAGGCCCGCTGGAGGTACGCTATGGCGCTGTCAGCCACCTGCAACAAACGTAGGGTTTCAAATGAACCAACAATTACTAATATAGTATAGGAGAAACGCAACACGTATATCAACTTTTTTCATGGTGTCAAACTACACTAAACACTTGAAAAAACATTGAAAACAATTAACTCGGTTTCAACTAAGCGCAATAAATTGTTCAGTACTCGCTTAAATACACATGAAAATAGTAAAAAAAAGTTTTCTCATACGAAGTACAAGATAGCGCTAGTGTACCCAAATACGACTATACCTTGTGCAACCTAAGAAGCGGTTTTTGGCACCTGACATCTCAGTACATTTTATAACCTGAAATCGATTTTAGGTTATAAAATGTACTGCGATGACAGGTGTCAAAAACCGCTTCTTAGGTTGCACAAGGTATACTACCTAACGCCATAAAAAAAACTGCTAATTAATTTTAAAAAGATAACGGTAGCATTCAACAATACCATGAAACCTTAAAAACTACTAACGAACGAAAAGACTATTGAAATTGGTGTGGATAAATACATGATTTGTTTTTCTTTTTGTCTTAATTTCGCTGCTATTAAATCAAACACTATTATAGTAAATATTTTTAGGTAAAAGGCAACGTACAATAATAACATTTATTTACATAACTAAATATACAGAGGTACTACAGTACAAATACTAAACTAAATTAATAACTAGCTCAAATCTAAACTAGGCCCTTGCGGCATTGTACCTAGGATGCTGGCGGCATTTCCTCGTTGTATCGCAATGCTGATACGCTGTGCGAGGAAACCGCCAGCTCTTCGGTCACCAGTTACATCAACCAGACGCTTTGCGATATCTGCAAAAAACTTGTGTGCGCTGGGACCCCATGGACCTAGAGTTTCAACTCCAAAAGGTACAAAATGGTACTCTCTACCGAGACTTTTATATTTGTTACGTTTTGAATTTTAGGCGCTTTCCGCCGCTGCGCCCGCTTTTACGTTAGTCCGTTGGAGGTGGGACGGTGCCAGTGTGTCTACGCAGGTAGCATCCCACACTAACATCCGTCCCAGGCTCCAAAGAACCACGTACAATAAATTGAGAACAAGACGTTATTACCATTTCAATTAAAAAACCCATCGACCGACAATACCTTTTGTCTTCAACCCACACACTTATAGAAAAATTGCTTACTTGTTTCCTTCTGTCTGTACAAAATTCGGCGATGCCTTGTAGCAGAGGTTTCCATGCCACTTCCCATAGGTCGTATTCCTCAGCACCTAGAAACAATATTGTTCTAGAAGACCTACATACTCACCTATTCGCATAAAAGTCTTTTAATTTTGAATATCGGATTGACATAGTCACGACTTCTATTTTTGTGACAGAAGACAATATTATTTCATATATAACGTCTATTCCATTTTATGATTTACGTAGTCTTTACTTTTTTTAAACTGAGATAAATATAAAAAAAAATATTTGAGAAAGTTAACATTCGTAAAATAATTGTAGGCTTCTCATGACGGCTCTGGTTACCGAGATTTTACAAATATATAATCTGTATGCAAATATTATAAGGTTAAAATTTCCAGGTTACCTTGCTCTTGGTCGGCCTCGTCGCGCCACCATTTAAATATCTGCGCGGTCCGGCTGTGTAGCGTGTGCATTAGGTCTAAGAGCTGAAACAACATTCACATTAATTGAGTCTAATACAGACTTTATATTCATATTAACCTTTTGAACTAGCATCGGACGGAAAAATAGTGCCCTCAGCGCCAGCGCGCAAGGCAAACCGTTTATATTTTGGACGTGATATCACGTCTTGGCGCTGAGGGACTTTCCGTGCATGTGATTTGACGGCTATGGCGGTCAAAGCGTTAATAAGATAGAAAATCAAAGGTACAACTTGACAAATGTTACATCGTTGCGTCAATGAATACCTACTCCTAAAGAGTTAAAATTGACTATAAAGATTTGCCATTTTTATTTCACACTAAGAAGAAATTTAAACGCGTGTATTTAATGGCCAATAGGCGAATACGAGCTTATGTTGGCATTGAATGCTGACCAGCGGGCTCTTGTATGATGAGCCTGTGCTCAGAATTGGGACATACACAGGCTAGTGATGACAATCATTGGCATAGTTTTTTGTATGTAGCTAGTAGTCAGCCTCGAACTGAGAATTCGCGATTTACTTGCAAACGACTTGACCAATATAACAAGACCCTAAGGAGGATTTTGTTCCTCCTTCTAGCTTCATAACCACTTGATCGATCCTGCTCATATACGAACTCTCAAATTTTATGGATCTCTGCTACAGTCCCAACAAATTTCATAAAGTACAAAAAAACGTTACTAAAGTTCAAAAAGCCATCCAAATGCCGAGACGTCCCAGTAGCCAGGTGACAGTTGGGTCTGAAGTTGTTTGTAAGAACTCGCTTCGCTTACGCTCCGCTCGTTCGATAATGCATACCTGCAGACTGACCATGTGGTATTGGTCCTGGGTGTCGTCCTCCTCCTCGCTACTATCCTCGCAGCTGCCTCGCCTCGCTGAGCTCGGCCGCTTTCGATTCTCACGCTTACTCTGCTTTTTAGCTAAAATAACATTTTATTTTGATTATTCTGGTTAGTTATAAAACAACAAAGATTGAATCACAAGAATCAGAAGTTTTGATATGAGTCGTAGTCAATCCTAACCAACTCCGGATATTCATCAATGCGAACGGCTCTTAAAAAGGTTCCGTTATATAGAGCCATACATATGGAGAAAATATATGTTAAAAAACCTCGGTTACATTTACTCGTTTTAACCTTTTGACCGCCGTCGTCTGATATATGAGATAAAGTGACAACGTGAATGACACCTTCATAAATTATGACAGAGTTCAAAATTGAAAGTTAAAATTATGACTTAAGGCGGTCAAAAGATTAATATGTGTGTCTCATGGAAATATTGGAATTGGAGATTTTGTGTTAAACTTAACTAAATTCGTTAGATATAAATAGTTGAAAATGTGCTATAGAGTGTGAAAAACGTTTTACTTATTACCTCTCGTTAGAGTGGCGTGTGCGAATATCCTCACAGCGCGCACGGCCGCGCGGCAGTTGTGGGGTGTCACATGCGCCACGTCACGCACCACTAGTGCCAGCGCCTCACAACAGCGTGCTAGGGCTGCACGCTTGTACGGCAAGAATGTTAGTTGCTCTGTGTCGAGGTCTGAGTCGGGAGTCGTGGCTTCGTTTTTCACCTGTGCAAAATTCGTGTGGCTTAGATTTATTAAATAAAAGCACTGATGTGTTAATAGCGTATACTAAGAAAAACATTTAAAATTTTTCGGAAATTTCTTGATTTTTTTTATAGGAAATACCTATAGTAGGGTTTTGTCTCAGTACAAATGCGAAAAAAATTGTGCGCATCGAGAAAAAGTTGTGAATTTTTGACCATAGATAGAGTGAGCAAAGATGAATATTTTTTAGTATTGGCGGTCTGTAAAATTTTTGGACCTTCACGGTAAAATCAGGGGTCCCGTGCAATATGTTATTACTCTCTGGTTAAGACTGCTAGGGGTTGTTTGGTATCGTTTCCGTGTAAAACAGACATGCAGAATTCATTTCTGATATTAAAAATGTAAAATTTCGTATTAAAAAAAAAGTTGTGCCGCGAGGAAAAACACAATTTTATTTTTATTTTTTTAGAACGTCATATAACTAATATATATCCTTTATTTCAAATAATAAAAAATATTATAAAGAAGCATATTTAATATAGATTATAGAAACATATACATTTTATACACCTTTAATACAAAAAACTTCTGTTTTTTTTTTTACTTAAGTTGAGTAACGGAAAACAGACGTCGCGTCGTTTGAATTGTGACGGTTTATGTTAAAGTTAAGGCGGAAAAATATGTTTTTATTTATTGTATTTTTTTATTTTTGCATTTTGTGAAGTTATTATGAATAAAATTTACTAATAACAAGCAATACATGCATTTTAAGGTCAATACGCTACGGATGTTCACGTTCACATTGATTATCGATACTTACTATGGAGAAAACATATACACCACGAAGCAAACATTTTTTTTCGCGTAGTTTTTGTATACTATAAGCCTAAAAATTGTATATATTTAGAAACTACATTAAATATGCTCTTTTATAATATTTTTTATTATTAGAAAAAAAAAGATATATATTAGTTATATGACGTTCTAAAAAAAAATAAAAAATTGTGTTTTTCCTCGCCACACAACTTTTTTTTTAATAAGAAATTTTTCATTTTTAATATCACAAATGAATTCCGCATGTCTGTTTTACACGGAAATGATACCACACAACCCCTAGCAGCCTTAACCATAGAGTAATAACGTATTTTACAGGACCCCTGATTTTGACGTGAAGGTCCAAAAATTTTACGGACCTCCAATACTAAAAAATATTTATCGTGGGCCATTCTATCCATAGTCAAAAATTCACAACTTTTTCTCGATGCGCACAATTTTTACAAATTCGAGCTCTGCTACTAAAGATAACTGGAAAAATTGTAAGTGAACAATTTCAATATCATACAAAAATCTGACAGGTTTCCGACATTTTGATACGTGGAAAATTTCGCAATTTAGGATGCTTATGTCAGCATATCTGTATTATTTTAGTATGCGGGAATGTGTACCACTGATGATGTTAAGAATAACAAACAAACAAAAATATTAACATAATATTAATTTTGCCTAACGTCTAACCAGAGACTATAGAGATACAGACGACCACAGCCTAAGAACTTTTCGAAGCTCATGTCGATCGCGCCATCTATGTCAGAGCCACCTAATGATGCCGAAAACGTAAGAGAAATGTCACCTGCACAGCTACTCCACCTAGTAACAAATAGCGTACTAGTAGTACACTAGTAGCTTCAAAAAGTTCTTAGGCTGTGGTCGTCTATATCACTATAGTCTCTGGTCTAACCAAAGAACCGTCTCAAGAAACCCGATGAGAGTGTCACCACACCGTACTTACCACTATCCACCCGTGGGCGCGCGGCGACTGAGACAGTTCGCTGTCAGAAGACGCTGACGTGGGCCGCCTTTCCCCTTCTTCCTCTGAGCCTTCGGATCGACTTGATGCTGTAAAACAAATGGTTAGGTTATTTATTTATTTATTTATTTATAGGAGCCAAGAGTGTCTCACTGCTGGGCAAAGGCCTCCCTCCTTCCCTTCCACGTGTCCCGGTCTTGAGCCGTCTCCCACCAGTTTCTATCGAAGGCGTCAAGGTCGTCTCGCCATCGCCGTCGAGGTTTGCCGCGGCCCCGGGTTCGGTTTTGTGGGACCCATTTGGTAGTTACTTTGGCCCACAAATCACAATGGTTAGGTATTAGATATATATGCTAAGATTTATTTTGAGGCATCTGATATTCGAAAACTGCGCGTGCGCTGTCTGAATTTATTGCACCTGTATTTTAATTGAACGAGCAGAGTTCGCTAGACGAGCTAGACGCCTCGGCATTTCGATGGCTTTTTTATTTTGAGAGTTTGTTTGACAATATTTTGAGTAACGTTATTCTGATCTTTATGAAATTTTTAGCAAGTTGTAGCAGAGATACATATAATTTGAGAGTTAGTATATGAGTAGGATCGATCAAGAGGTTGTGAAGCTAGGAGGCGAAAAAATCTTCTTATGGGTCTTGTTATATTGGTCAATTCGTTTCGAGAGTTCTCAGTTCGAGTCGGACTACTAGTTGTATAATATGATGTGAGTATATTGACCAGTGTTGTTGGGAGAGGGCGCTATGTGCGCGGGCCAGGCGCCGGCGCCGGCGGCACAGAGGAGGGAGAACACCACCTCCCATTCTTCCGCCGTGTGGACGTTTTGGGCAGAGGTCTTCACCAGCTCATATAAACCGCAGGATATCTGTAAAAAAGTCACAATAGTAGTTACAATTCGTAACGCACTTATCTGCGTGGCTTAATAGTTATCGAAATTCTCAAATATGTAATACAATTTTGCGAATGTTTTGACGGCGACAGGTGGCTTAGTGCAAACGACCACTAGTATAGTTTTTTCAAAATGGTGTCTATTTTAATGATAAAAATTTTAAACGCCGTAATAAATGTGTGCGTACGGTAATGACTGAACATATGGAATCATTTAATCTGTCAAAAACATGTATCCATAAGTCCCAAGACATTACTCCTCGGTAATACAGTCATGGCTACATATTTTTGTCACACTAAATGTTTTCATATTTTCAGACGCAACTGTACGGGTCTGCCGAAGGCGTCGAAGCGAGTTCATCTCGCGATGAAGTGATGAAATTTCGAGCACAATCATTACTCCTACCATGACATCTCTGTTATTGATTGTAGTCTACCTGTGAGGGCTTAAAATATTCAAATGAATGTAGATTAGAATGCGCAGTAAGTTTGTTATAACTTTTACTGTCATCCTAGTGATCTATTCGCTGTGTGCACGAGTGTGGCGCCATCTTTTGAGCAGGGGGTTAAAGGGGTTTATTCTTTTTTATTAATTGCATATACTCCTTGCTTATATGAAATGTTACTGGCTGGTTCACTATTTTAACAGTTCACCCTATAGGTGATGTCAAATATTTTGAAATGTGATATTGACAAGAGCCCAATTGGTCTATGGGTTGAGCTCATCATGGTCGCAGCTCGTTGGGATTAATTATTTGTCTTTTGTTCATTTTCGTGGTTCAGTGTGTAATATAGATAGCTTATTGTGCGGTGATCTAACGAACAAGTGTGCGGATAATGAAGAATTAGTCTTAAAAGGCGTGTAACCATTGATTGGTTCAGAACAACCTGTAGCCTCCTCGAGCCTTTTGTAGGGAGCTATCACTCTACAAATAGCAACTAACAAGGCTTATGCCAATTCTACCGAACAATGTTGCCTAAAACTTATTTGATTAAACAAAATACTTATCGATTGAAGACATTGTACCATGCATTGTACCTAAAGATTGAATCTTACAAGCTCTTATTTCCCGCCTTTTTGTACTTGACATTGGCTACAGGCAATACAGCCTAAAGTCCATAAGAAAAAAAAAAAAAAAAAAGAGCCCAATTTCTTGCCACATTGTGCTCTGCGATCGTTCACGTTACCCCCACCATGCACTGCGCACATAGCGAATAGCATCAGAAAGTAGGTTACTCTTATTATAAGCTTTTATCTTGTTATTTGTATTTTCTACTTTTGGTGAAAAAATAAAGAATATAGTATTGTATTGTGTTTTTACTATTTTTATACTCACCACAGTACAGTGTCTCCGGAAGACAGTATGCGGCAGTTGGAACAGCGTGTGCAGATGCCGCAGCGCGCGCGCGCAGCACAGCTCGGAGCGCATGAGGCGCGCGCACGTGCGCAGGAGTGTGGACAGCACGCGCGTCGGCGTGGGGGCGGGACGGCTACACGCCCACAGCAGCACGCGCGTGAACTGGGAGGACGCTTCCGGCCACACTTCCAGTGCGCGGTCTCTGTTTCATTATTGAAATGTATTCAAAGAAAGTAAAGGTAGAAATGCAGTAGAAACTCGATTATTTGAACTACACATTGTAATTGATATTAGTATGGATAATCAAAATGTGAATTTTTTGGACGAAAACAAACAAAAACAACACTATTTATGTGTCGGTTACACTATTTATAACTCAAGAAGTGTAACAATTTTAATGCTATTAAAAAAAATCTTTCCGTCCCTCTAAAAAAATGTAATTGGCGGTACGAAGTTCGCCGAGTCAGCTAGTTTTTACATAAAAAACTAACTGCCGAAATCGAGCGAGCATCAAATTCGTACCAATTTTCGAATAATTGAGGGGTTCGGTAAACTAAGTCTGGATTCGGATCATCAAGATTCTACTGTAACATGAATTATTTATATTATTATTCATTCTAGCTAGGGACTTTGGTAAGAAAATCATGTGCAAATCATCAATTTATGTTTATCGGTTACAATAATCGCATACTAAATCAAATAACACACGGGGGGTTATTTCTAAACGAATTGTAACCAATACAATTTTATTGTAATTGCATACCTGTCCCAACACTCGGAGCTGTAACGTAATTACAAAATAAACCATTACATAGCCACTTTGTGGAACCAGAAATAATAAGTACTCGATTTTTTTATTACATAATAAATTTAAACAAAAAAAAAGAACCGACTTCACTTAACATCCGCAACATAATAGTTGAAGAGTTCCCTCGATTTCTCCAGGATCCCATCATCAGATCCGAACTTGGTGACAATGGGACCAACTGTGTGTCTTTCAAACAAAAAAGAATTTTCCAAATCGGTGAAGTCGTCTTCGAATAATCGGTGAACATACATAAAAACAAGAGATCCCGACGAATTGATAACCTCCTCCTTCGAAAACTTGAAGTCGGTTGAAAAAGCCTTAGTAAAGAGCAAAATTTCGTATAATCTTTCTCTATTTAATAACTACTTTTGATCGCTTTTATGTGAAGTTTAACGATTTCAAAACAACAAGTCAGAAACCAAACCTTTTTTTAATTTGTAGTGTTACCTGTTCTGTATCTTTCAGGGCTTCGTCGCTCCAGCGGTATCTGGGGCGTCCAGACGGACGCTTTCCACCCGGCTTTGGAGTACCGGACTGGCGTGAAGTGGCGCAGAACAGGGCAGAGTGGCGTTCTTTTGTGTCAGAGGCCAAGATCCGTTTTGGGTCACTGAGCCAGTGAAGTAAGTACCTGTTCTGTATAAGTGTGTGCCCCAGCAGCTCCAAGAAGAATACCGCTACATCCTCTGCCTGCGGGTTTGCTTGCAACACCTCAGCGTCCGGCGGGGCACCCACTGTCACCATAGCTCGTACTAATTCCTGTGAGGATATCGCTGTTGTAAAATTATTCATGACTCTCTCTCTCTCTCTCTGTTTCTCTCTCTCTCTCTCTCTCTCTGTCTCTCTCTCTCTCTCTCTCTCTCTCTCTGTGTCTCTCTCTCTCTCTTGTTTACAAGAGAATAACGCAAAACAATAACGGCGGACTTTATACCATTCCCGATATCGGTGAAAACTGTCTTACAACTTTTCATAACTACTTCCCCTCAGAACATACAGAGTGTAACCAAAATACTGGTGATCCGTTTAAGGGCATATTTCCTATCCTATAGCGAGTAGGAAAAAGTAGGAAAAAAAAATTATTGGCGCGAAAAACAAAATTATTTTGTATGGGACACGTCGTCCCAGCCGGCCAACTCTTCATACAAAACTAAAAAAAATTTCGCGAAAAAAATATTTTTTTCTTAGTTTTTCATAAATAGAATTCGATACCAATTATGCCCTTACAAGGATCACCAGTATTTTTGTTACACCTTGTATTAGTCTGATACGATCGACTCGGAACATTGATAGCACTTTTGATCTGTTTCAGCAACTTCTCATTTATCGACTTCGGGTTTCTATATCAGATTATTAAACAAGGCTGTATAAATGTTTTATTATATGGCATGTTCGGCTCCGATCGAATTTTACCATTTCTAACATTATACCTGCAAACTCTCCAGCTGCAGGAACTTGGTCTCCGCGATGAGGAGGCCGGGGAGGTTGCACTTCTCCACGCACTCTGTCGCCGCGTCTATTAACGTTTTCTCATGCGGTGTAGGTGCGCGCATTCCTGCAAAAAAATTTAAAAATAAGCTCTTTCTTTGAAATAACATCTTTGATATGTGATAGTCTAGATCAAAAGGTACCATTTGGGCAGCCAGCGCTAACGAATGCCGTATGCGGCAAAAAGTGTCACATACGTACTTTTCTTTGAACAGATATTAATCTACTTCCCAAAGGTTGTTTGGAAGAGATCGCTTTTTAGGGATAAGACCGCCAATGGTTTTACCTCTACTTTTCTGTTGTAACTTAGGTATACTTTGTTTCTTTAATTTGAGGTGTGCAATATAAAGTATTCTATCTTATGTATCTACTCTACTACTCTGCATCTAGATTCTAAGATTCAGACCACTGAAAGCAGGTCTTTGCTTGTAAGATTTGACATCAATGAACAAATTAAACTAGTAGTCCGCCTCGAACTGAGAACTCGCGATTTTCTTGCAAACGAGTTGACCAATATAACAAGACCCTAAGGAGGATTTTTTTTTCTCCTTCTAGCTCCATAACCACTTGATCGATCCTGCTCATATACGAACTTACAAATTGTATGTATCTCTGCTACAGCCCCAAGAAATGTCATAAAGATCAGAAAAACGTTACTAAAGTTATCGTCGGACAAACTATCGAAATCAAAAAGCCATCCAAATGCCGAGACGTCCCAGTAGCCAGGTGACAGTTCGGTCTGGAGTTGTTTGTAAGAACTCACTTCGTAAAAATAATACCTAATTCGATAAAACCTTGTAAAAATGTAAATAGCAGTTAAGAGTCAAAACATTTTTTAGAGCTGGAAAAGTGTATCACTACAGAGTCTATCTAGACACACAGCAGTAAGTCAGCTAAGTTAGCAAAGCAAAGAAAGAGGCGATATATTTACATGAATCACTTGATAAATCTTAGTGTAGACGGACATACTAACCTGTCTCTCCCAGCGCTATGTAAGAGTATAGACTGGAGAGTAATCCAGCTTCTGAACCTCGGTTGACGTCACGAATTAAAGATACAGTGCCGCTGGATGATAAGTAATCCTCTGCTTCGATTAGACTCTGGAAAAAAGGAAATTATTAATATTTTCTATGATAGATCGCGACCTTAGCTACAGCAGAGACTATAGAGATATAGACGACCACAGCCTAAGAACTTTTTGACGCTCATGTCGATTGCGCCGTCTATGTCAAAGCCACCTAATGATACCGAAAATGTAAGAGAAATGTCAGCTGCACTGCTACTCCACCTAGTAGCTACTAGTGTACTACTAGTACGCTATTTGTTACTAGGTGGAGTAGCAGTGGTGACATTCCTCTTACATTTTCGGTATCATTAGGTGGCTTTGACATAGATGGCGCGATTGACATGAGCTTCAAAAAGTTCTTAGGCTGTGGTCGTCTATATCTCTATAGTCTCTGGCTACAGTTATCAATGTTATCATGAACAAGTCCCTCTTGGGCAATTTTTTAAAGGTTTTGGGACGTAATTGTATTATGTAATCTCAATCATAGACGTCAGTTGGGATTGAAAAACGAATAGGATATTTTGAATCATTACAATTCCGTCCGATTAAGGATTTGTCAAATTTTAGCTGACCCAATATGATAAATAAATAAAAGTTACACGATTAAAGTGATGGATTATACGTCAATGAAAAAAAAAACATTAATATTCACCTTCGGTAGTAGTCTACCAAGGTACAGAGTGTTGACAATTTCCAGTAGATGCCGCTACAGTGCAGGACAACGCAATGCTAGTTTAGCTTTCATCGACCCACTTGTACTGTATCTATCAAATATATCGGAGCGGCCAGGGTACTCAAAAATATCTGAACATGCACTTTATCGCCGCGATAATAGAGGCGTTGTTCAGATATTTGTGAACACCTTGGCCGCTCCGATATATCTGATGGCGACTGTACTGTAGGTGTAAGCTTGTATTATATCTTGTATTTACCTTCGGTAGCAGTCTCCCGAGGTACAAAGTGTGCACAATTTCCAGTAGATGTCGCCACGCGTCGCGCACGCAGTCGGCGTGGCGCGCGGCCACGGCGCACGCGCGGCGCAACGCTAGCTGGGCTTTCGTTGATTGGCCGAGCTGAACCCCTGTAAAGTAAGTAGAGGTAATATGTGACAATCCATATTGGAAGTTTCCTTGTTTATTTATTTATCGCATAGCTGTCACACTAGATATAGCTAGGCATTTCTTCTCTCGGGTAGTATTTACTGGGAAAGAAGAAGTCCACACACGGAACGTCGATTTACGATTACGAAAACGATCCGCTTCGACGTGCGCTTCGTCTGCGGACTACTTTAACCTTTTCGCCGCCAAGCGTTGAACAAACATGATGCGCCACCGACGCCACGCGTTATGTCAAGCGAAATTAAACTTTGCGGAAGCCCGCGTAGGTCCCTATTGCACTACAAAGCCTGTCGGCTGTTGCCGACGGTGGCGTCCATGGCACGACTTTTCGATGTCGGCCATAGCCGACTGTGGCGGTGAAAGGGTTAAACATGTACGTGCTCATTCCGCTCTCGTCTAACGAAACGCTTATGTCACGCCGCCGTTGCTGAGGGCTTTAGTATGAAATTCTGTCTCTTATCGCGTAGTCTAATCATCATCGCCATCATTTTGAAATTAATAGGAGAATTTTATATGTACGAAGATGGACGTACCTATAGCGACATGATGCATCTGTGGTTGCGGCGGCAGCAGCCCAGTAAACTTGCACAAGGTCAGCAAGAGTGTGTCCACCGTCAGAGTAGGTGGCACTGGGGGCAGTCTCGATAGCAGTGCCGCGCACCGCTCGATACCTGCCAGGGCCAAGATGGCGGCGTTCTGGAGGTTGTTTGAGAGGATGTCGTCGGCGGTAGGCGGAGATGAGCGCTCGAAGGCTGCTGAGAGTGCAGTTATCTGTAAAAGTAAATACAGTGGAAACTGGATAAGTGGAATCGCAAGGGACCGGCTGTTTAGTTCCGCTTATCCAGGTTTTCCATTTATCCAGTTTTCCACTTAATCAGGTTCAAATAAAACGTTATCTCACTTACAGAGGCTCTCGCTAACAGAGGTTGTGGATGCTAGTATTGTCGCTTATAGAGGTCACATAAAAGATAATCATCTATTATTAAATATGTATGTAGATATGTATTAATAAAAAATTTGTATGTAATCCTGACTTTAATAAAAGCAATACTGTAAATAATCCACAGTACTCGTACCTATACAAAAATAATATCTGTCCTTTGTTATGAAGTAACTTATATTTAAACAAAATCACTCCTAACAGCATGGCACCGCGCCACGGCTAAAAGAACCAAACTGAACGATGTGTGATATCATACAAAATACGTAGTTTAAACACAAACCATAATGTTAACGAAACAAGCTACCCTCCTTGGGACGGTTTATTAAAAATACAAATTTTATAACGCCGAGCTATTCCACTCATAGAGGTTTTGGAGTCGGCTGCTTCCAGTTACAGAGGTAAAAATAAGAAATTTTCGAAAAAATGGATTACGCTTATAGAGGTCCCAAAATTCCGCTAATAGAGGTAATTCGTTGCCAAGGGACTGGAACCGAGAACTTGGGTCCACTTAAAGAGGTTTTCCACTAATCCAGGTTCCACTTATCCAGTTTCCACTGTAATGGTTGTTTGTGGAGTCTACTTTATTGGCTTTCTGCTGTCTATTTCAGCGTCGTGGTATAACACCAATAGATGGCGATACAATGTTAATTACGTTTACCAGAGACTATAGAGATATAGACAACCACAGCCTAAGAACTTTTTGAAGCTCATGTCGATTGCGCCATCTATGTCAAAGCCCCCTACCGCCTGCCTGTAATAGCGTACTAGTAGTACACTAGTACCTACTAGGTGGAGTAGCTGTGCAGGTGACATTTCTCTTACATATTCGGTATCTTTAGGGGGTTTTGACATAGATGGCGCAATCGACATGAGCTTCAAAAAGTTCTTAGGCTGTGGTCGTCTATATCTCTAGTCTCTGCGTTTACTACAAGCACCTATACATACCTACATCGCGCCTACTAAGTTTCAACGGTCAGTTGCGATATGAACATTTTCCAACCTATATTCATTTTAACTTTAGCCTGGGGGCATCACACCTGCCTGGAGATAAATCTATCTATTGCCTTCTATATCTCTTTACAAAATAATTAGGCCGTAGGTTGATATTTAGAGTGTCGGGCAAAATCAAGCAGGCGTTGGCTACAGCCACCGCCACAGGTATAGGTCAGGTACATTCAGCAGGCATCACTGGCAGGGATGTTTGGTGGTAAGTGATGCTGGGTAATGTTTTAGGCGTCTTTCATACTGCTGCGGTTTCGCGCTCTGCGTGTGTATAGCGCTGTCACGCTTGCACGCCGTCGCCGTATGCGGTCACGGTGCCAGTGTGATAATCGTGTTACTTGTGGTGGAGCAGCGACAGGCAGTAGCCGCGCGATGCGTCCGGCGCCATAGGTACGCGTCGCGTACCGGCCCTACGCGTTCAGCTGGCATCAGAATCTCTTCGTTCCTAGTTACATCTGGGAGGCAATGATGTCTGAGGGTGGGTGATGCTGCATCAGTAAAGTCTCACTTGTGGTGGAGCGGCCACGGGCAGCAGGCGCGCGGTGTGTCCGGCGCGGTAGCGGGCGGCGGGCGTGTTGCCGCGCCGCTGCAGCACGCGCCACAGGTACGCGTCGCGTACCGGCCCTACGCGTTCCGCTGGCATCACCATCTCTTCGTTCCTGGTTACATTAAAACACAACAACACGGTTAGACCCCGTTCCCATTTGTCGGATGTCGGGTTCGATTTTCAATCGGGTGTCGGCGCCTCATACAAAATCGTGTCGGAAAAGTGTGAATAGCTTCATATAAAATGTTCTGCCACTGGAACGACCGATTAAAATCCGGATCCTACATCCGACAAGTGGGAACCAGGCCTTATACTATTTTATACTAGTAGTCTCAAACTAAGAACTCGTGATTTATAAAAAAAACACTCTATGGTCATACTTCCTTGCAAAGGAGTTGACTAGTATGAGAATCGCTGCTCCCTTCTGACTCCACAACCCAAATATGACAGAAAAATTACGTGACAGAATGCAAAATAGCGTGAAATGGACTGATCAAGATCCTTAGTGCCATAGTACCGTTGAAAAAGTCCTCTTGACAAAGTCCTCAGCATTCACGAGGACGTTGAGTTTCTTGGCGTTGTGGTTGTGTTGGCCATGTTGAGCATGATATTTTTTACTTGTCATTTGAAAGAAACTTACTTAATAGAATGGAAGATTGCCTCAAGCATGGACTGATCGAAGTCCCCAGTGCCATTGCAACCTCGCAGGTTCTTGACAAAGTCCTCGACGGTCATGGGCACGTTGAGTTTCTTGGCGTTGTGGTTATGTTGGTCCATGTTGAGCATGATATTTTTTACTTGTCATATGAAAGAAACTTACTTAATAGAATGGAAGATTGCCTCAAGCATGGACTGATCGAAGTCCCCAGTGCCATTGCACCCTCGCAGGTTCTTGGCAAAGTCCTCAACAATCATGGCACGTTGAGTTTCTTGGCGTTGTGGTTGTTTTGGCCATGTTGAGCATGATATTTTTTACTTGTCATATGAAAGAAACTTACTTAATAGAATGGAAGATTGCCTCAAGCATGGACTGATCGAAGTCCCCAGTGCCATTGCACCCTCGCAGGTTCTTGACAAAGTCCTCAACAATCATGGCACGTTGAGTTTCTTGGCGTTGTGGTTGTTTTGGCCATGTTGAGCATGATATTTTTTACTTGTCATATTAGAAAGAAAGAAACTTACTTAATAGAATGGAAGATGGCCTCAAGCATGGCTGATCGAAGTCCCCAGTGCCATTGCACCCTCGCAGGTTCTTGACAAAGTCCTCAACGGTCATGGGCACGTTGAGTTTCTTGGCATTGTGGTTGTGTTGGTCCATGTTGAGCATAATAATTTTACTTGTCATATGAAAGAAACTTACTTAATAGAATGGAAGATGGCCTCAAGCATGGCTGATCGAAGTCCCCAGTGCCATTGCACCCTCGCAGGTTCTTGACAAAGTCCTCAACGGTCATGGGCACGTTGAGTTTCTTGGCATTGTGGTTGTGTTGGTCCATGTTGAGCATAATAATTTTACTTGTCATATGAAAGAAACTTACTTTATAGAATGGAAGATGGCCTCAAGCATGGACTGATCGAAGTCCCCAGTGCCATTGCAACCTGGCAGGTTCTTGACAAAGTCCTCAACGGTCATGGGCACGTTGAGTTTCTTGGCGTTGTGGTTGTGTTGGCCATGTTGAGCATGATATTTTTTACTTGTCATATGAAAGAAACTTACTTTATAGAATGGAAGATGGCCTCAAGCATGGACTGATCGAAGTCCCCAGTGCCATTGCACCCTCGCAGGTTCTTGACAAAATCCTCGACGGTCATGGGCACGTTGAGTTTCTTGGCATTGTGGTTGTGTTGGTCCATGTTGAGCATAATAATTTTACTTGTCATATGAAAGAAACTTACTTTATAGAATGGAAGATGGCCTCAAGCATGGACTGATCGAAGTCCCCAGTGCCATTGCAACCTCGCAGGTTCTTGACAAAGTCCTCAACGGTCATGGGCACGTTGAGTTTCTTGGCGTTGTGGTTGTGTTGGCCATGTTGAGCATGATATTTTTTACTTGTCATATGAAAGAAACTTACTTTATAGAATGGAAGATGGCCTCAAGCATGGACTGATCGAAGTCCCCAGTGCCATTGCACCCTCGCAGGTTCTTGACAAAATCCTCGACGGTCATGGGCACGTTGAGTTTCTTGGCGTTGTGGTTGTGTTGGTCCATGTTGAGCATTATGACGGCGTAGGCCAGGCGGAAGGCCGCGTCTGTGTTGGCGAAGGGCTCGCCGTTGGTGGACTGTTGAGGAAAACGGGTAAATAAATATGTAAAATAATTTTAAACAAAAAAAAGAACCGACTTCACTTTGAATCCGCTATTCCAAGAGGAAGGAGTTGCTGTAAAAAAAAGTGAAATCACAATAGGTGTGCCTATAATAGTTGAAGAGTTCCCTCGATTTCTCCAGGATCCCATCATCAGAACTGGACCTGGTGACAATGGGACCAACTGTGGGACTCTTTCATGCAAAAAAGATTTTTCCAAATCGGTCCAGGCGTCTTCGAATCATCGAAAAAAAAATGTAAAAAAAAACAAAGATCCCGACGAATTGAGAACCTCCTCCTTCGAAATCTTGAAGTCGGTTGATAAACTAGTCCACCTAGAACTGAGAACTCGCGATTTACTTGCAAACGAGTTGAGCAATATAACAAGACCCTTATGAAGATCGCCTTTGCGCCTTCTAGCTCCATAACCTCAAGAGGCTTAAATCTACATACAAACAATTCGTGGGATTTGTCTGACACCCCATTTTCCCTATGTTTGCTGCGGGGTCCTTACGTAAAGATCACAAAATGACTAATGTTACTTCACTCACATGCCACCGCTCTGCGAAGCGCTCCATGACCAGGAATATGAGCGGCGCCTCGCCGGGCAACCTGAAGGTCTCCAGGTAGAGTCTCAGCGCCTGGTCGATGCGGAGGCCGGCGTAGTCGAAGCTGCACGCGAACGCGCCCAGGACGCTGTACCCGTCGTCGTCGTCGCGAGACGAGCGCTTGCAGATGTACTCGCCTGTTACAAATAAAATAAAAATAAAATCCAAATAATAATAATAAAATAATTTGTTTAGTTGTGCCTATGCCAAAGTGCCGATAGTTGTTTCTGCGAACGGTCTCATAGCGAAGAGTCTCGACCAACATCTTAAGAGACTTTCGCTACGGGGTTGTGGTTGGATCAAGGGTCAGATACAGAAGGCGGTAATCCTGGACACGGCGCGCATAGTCCGAAGGTTCCTCACTCGGCAGCCTGGGCCTCGCTCCCTTGCCGGCGGCTAGGTTAGGTTTTTTATAATGTTTTTATTGTCTTTATATGTTTTCGATATATTGTTGTATTTTACTTTTGTAAAAATATTATAAAAGATCCTAACCTAAGAAAGAAAATAAATAAAATAACATATTTTTCTTCAGTTGTACTGACGGCAGCGCCATGTCCCTCGCTTTCCGTGAACTCCTAAGTAGTTTCGATTGTCAAAAATTTATCAAAAATAAAAATGTAAAGCAAGTGACAGTAAACATAACATAAGTGAAATGTAAGGACTCACTTCTTCGATTATTATTCTATATACCTTAGCATAGACTTAAATATATAGTAGACGGCCATAGCCTAAGAACTTTTTGAGGCTCCGAGTATTTAGCGCCATCTAGTTCAGAGCCACCTAAACAGAGCCAATATGTATGAGATAAAATCAGCGCCACCTAGTAACAACTAGTGTACTACTATTAAAAATATTTATAACGGGTTACTCACGTAATTTTTGTCGATTTTTGCTCGACATGTTTCGATCAATTTACGATGATCATTCTCACGAGCGGCCTTCCGCGACGGCAGCGCGTCGGCTACCCTACTACTGGCTACTAGTAACCCGTTATAAATATTTTTAATATGTTAGAGTCTCACGAAAGTTTTATAGTTAAAATAGTGTACTACTAGTACGTTATTCGTTCTTAAGCTATGGCCGTCTACTTATATATTTAAGTCTATGACCTTAGTGACGCTTTCCTTGCTTACCAATCATTTTCTTATCCAAATCAGGATTTTCCCTTAGAAAGAGCGCAACTTCTTCAGGATCTAGTGGCGTTTTCAGAACTCCGTGCTCTTGTAAGTACTCGATACCTCGCTCAGGTTTCTGATTAAAGAGTTCTGTGCCTTGCGTCACCCACTGGAGACAAAAAAAAATGTTTAACATATACGCCTTAAGCCTCTAACATTACTGTAGATAAATATTATAAGGATAATGTTACAAAAATCTGTTTTAAAGGCAGGGTCACTACCACCGACTAGGCTAGGAGACCATTAAGTTACCGCTAACATTAAATACAACATCTATAATGTTTATGGAACGGGAATTAACTTATTGCAGGGCTCAATCTTTTTTTTTATGAACAAAAAACAAATTCAAAATATATTTATTTTGTAGTGTGTGCTACGCCTTACCCACACATGCTTAGCCGCATAGTATATAAGGTCATGTAAGAGTCATATAATCCAGAATATATTCAACATTGAACCTAAATAGTTGTTTCACTACGCCACACATTACATGGCGACCCTGCCAGTGCGGCCTCGCGCTGCACTGGCGGCGCGCTGCGCCAGCCAGTACTAGTGAGTGACCTTCAAAATAATACATGGCACACGGAACTTTTTATTATTGAACAATGTGTGTGATGTGAAAATTATTTGAACTTTTGACGTGCAACTACGAACTTTCATTTTTTAATAAGTATAAATAATTAATATTCAATAAAGTGAAGACAAAAACGTAATTAAGGATACGTTTATTGAAAGATCGTGGACTATGGGACTACTTAAAGCAAAAATACAAGTGTAAATACTTATACCCGTACATTGAATGAGAAAAATTAAAAAGACGAACGGATGGTTGCAGCAGGGAGTTGTTGGTGTCCTTGGTCAAGGTTGGCGAGTCTGGAAGTCCAGGGACAACAAGAACAACTCGACGAATCGACTGAGACATTTAATCGATAGTGCACTGTAGTCATTTGGTACAGTATGAGTATTCATAAACATTTTTAAAGCAATATGGATCATTTTAGATATTGTGTATTGTATTGTATCAAGCGTGGTACATTTCTTTAAATAGGAAAGTAGTAACCTACCTATTTAGCAATTACGAAGATGAATAAGATAACTTTGTTTGCTTATTTTTTTTAAGAACCGACTCTGTTACGTTGACTACAGTACAATTATTAAAATAATAGTTTTTAATTTCATTTTATATAACTTTGGTGTATTTAGTATTAAAGGATTTTTAGGGTAAGTATATTGTATGAGTAGAATATTTTTACCAATGTATTAACTATTTTCTTTCCCTCCGTTTAAAATTTCCATGTTCGATAATTTCCTTTAAATTTATGACAGTTGAACTTTGTTTACTAATTGTTACTTACAGGTGTTCTGATAAATAATATATAAGTATAATTTTAACACAGGTAGTAGGTACTACCACGTATTTCATCATAACTTTCGAATAAGGCGCATCGCGACGGCACATTCCCACCGTGTAGGGATTGGCATGCGGCGTCTCAGGCGTCTGCGATTTCATCTCATATTACACAGACTTAGTGTTAGTGTCTTGGGAATAATTAATGAAAACAACAGTTATTAATGTCATTACGTTGATACAATTTTAAGTTTTCTTTTTCTAGAACTTTATGTTAGGTTGATATTTTACCGAATAGATTTATAATTATATAATCCTTTGTTTATATTTAAGATTTCATTTTATTATATTTTGATCGGATTTGACGCAAACACTAATAAATAGTGTTCATTATTTTTGGACGTGACAAGTAGGGTGAATGATGAATTTAAATACAATTTATAGATAATTAAAATAATGCAATAACAGAGTATGGAAAATATATAAAAGGATGATAGATATTAACTGGTTATATTGTTATTTGTACGTAAGGGAAATTAAGGACGAAAAGGATGTGAATTTTAAAGGTTTTTGTAGTTGGTATTTGCATGGAATGGAGTTAATTATTTTAAAGATATGGAATTAGTTGGATATTTAGATGGTGTTATGAATGGAGTGTTTGGGAAAGCTGTAACGTATAAGTTTTTCAAAGGACGATTAGTCTGATCAGCTAAAAGTTGCAGAAATTCTTATAAGTTGCCGTTTTCATGATGTTTGGAATATTTGATTTGATTGAATTTGAATGTTTTTTTATGTGAAATGGAATACGAGTTCGGTGGCCCAGGAGATGGCCTTGAGCGATAAGATATTAATAACAAGGGTATACCAGGACACAAGACAGGCACGGAATCCTTGGCGTCTGACCATGATTCGATCGAGCATCAATCGTGGAGACCCTTGGACACATGGAAGGTTTTAGTGAATGGATTGTGTTAAAAGAACTGCCTGAATGAATAAATATAAAGTATGTGTGCGCGCTTAAAATAAAATAAAAATATCTTGTGTCCTAAATAAATAAATGTGTAATAAGGTCGGCCGACCACGAATGTAAATTTTATGCGTTGTATACCCTTGTCACAAGTGAATGCACATTGCACACTTGACATGTCTATTTCAAAGAAAATTGTGATGTGAAATTGACACATAAATAAAAAAGTAAAGACGTCATATGATAAAGGTGAATAAAGGTAACTATAAATATGTACCTACAAATACTAGCGAGTGAGTTATTGTCGACAAATATGAGTAATAAATACCAATGTGAAAGAAATAAAAACATAATTATATACGTACGTACGCATCTAATAACGACTAGGACATACTGTATTGACGAATACAAAAAAGAAAAATATTAAAACTGGAACTTAATTTTGATTTAATTTTGTGTACTACAATTGTTTTTAATTTTTACCTATTTTATAATCATTATAGTAAATGATAGTTATAAGTACCTAGGTATATCATTATTTTCTTTTTTTCATTTATAATCATTGTTAGAATTTAATACTGTAACAGAATACAGTGCTATCTATAGTTTTATTGTAGTTTGATAATTGTGTTTTTGTCTTTTGTATTTAATTTTAATGTTTCTTGGACACGTATGCAGCAGATAAATCAATATTGCTAATGCAAATTACTTTATTACTCTAACTCATATTGTGTAACTTTTTTTAATGTCTTAACTCTTCACTATACCACTTTATGCAATTGTATACTGCCACATATAAAATCATTGACTGCTACTTAAAAAAAAAATAGATTGTCTTTATATTACAAAAATCTATTTTTTTTCTATTTTTTTTTAAATAGTTTAATTTTAAATCATATATTATATTAATCATTTTTTTTTCTTTTGGAATGGAGGTGTAGTGTGCGCCATACACGACACACACACTCTCTCATATGTACCTTATATATAGCCTAGCATAGATATCATGTATCAGAATAAACCTATACTTCAACTCAAGTGTTTGCCTTTACGTCCCACATCACAATTTCATATATTGGTTTTACAGTGGGAGGCAATACAGTGATCCCCCCACTAGGCTGAGCCTATGAAATGTCTCTGGCTAATTCACTATTTTGACAAGTGAACGAGTTGTCACATTGTGCACTGTACCATGCACTTTGCAAATAGTGAATAAGCACACTTTCAACATATGTTAAATCGATATCCAACCTTATTTCATGGTAATAAGACAGTAATTCCTACTTGACGTATATTCTGCTTTGATAAGGCTTCCCTTAGGTAGTTCCCCAAGTAACACTTACTAAGTCTTTCATGCCACCTCTCAAAGAAAATATAATTTTAAAGGATTCCTCAGTTTTGGTTTGTTTTAGATTAGAATTTAATACATACTTAATTTGTTCTTTATAAAGGCCTCTGGGATACAGGAGGGTTTTCAAATACGCTCTATATAAATTAATTTAGTTTATAAGTAATTATCATGCCCTTGCAGGGCTCATGTTTGAAACAGTAATATGTCAAAACCTTTTTGCACAACATGAATGCAAATAAACTTGAAACTTAATTTCTTACCTTCTTCATGTTCCTAATATTGTCTAACTCAGCTTCGGAAGGAACTTCGGACACTATCTTATGCCGGCCCGTGCGCCCGCAGCCGAAATAATGATTTATGTCATGTGTCACATCGCTCACTGAGTCCTCCATACCACCTAGTTCTAAGCCAACGTGGTATAAATTAATTTCTTACCTTCTTCATGTTCCTAATATTGTCTAGCTCAGCTTCGGAAGGCACTTCGGACACTATCTTATGCCAGCCCGTGCGCCCGCAGCCGAAATAATGACTTATGTCATGTGTCACATCGCTCACTGAGTCCTCCATACCACCTAGTTCTAAGCTAATGTGGTATAAATTAATTACTTACCTTCTTCATGTTCCTAATATTGTCTAACTCAGCTTCGGAAGGCACTTCGGACACTATCTTATGCCAGCCCGTGCGCCCGCAGCCGAAATAATGACTTATGTCATGTGTCACATCGCTCACTGAGTCCTCCATACCACCTAGTTCTAAGCTAATGTGATATAAATTCATTACTTACCTTCTTCATGTTCCTAATATTGTCTAACTCAGCTTCGGAAGGAACTTCGGACACTATCTTATGACGGCCCGTGCGCCCGCAGCCGAAATAATGACTTATGTCATGTGTCACGTCGCTTACTGAGTCCTCCATACCACCTAATTCTAAACTAACGTGGCCACATTTCCTGTAATATATATAAAACGTTACAGTAATGCACATTTATTATTATTATATACAGCATAACAAGACTCAATACAAGAATGGGTGTTTGTTTAACCTTTTAACCGCTGTACAAACAGAGACACTCTTAACTGTACATCGGTGAACTTTGTTACAAAAGGCATAAGGTCCACCGATGGGTAGTTAACAGTGTGAGCCATGGTACAGTCGACCAAGAAAGTGGTCTACCAGTTTTGACAAAAGTTTCTGCGAGATCTAACGATTGCTAAGGTTGACTTTTCTAATGGAGTTACAAACATGCACAACCTTCTTGTCTCATGACGTTCAAACTAACCTCAACCGTAGGGTGGTAGACTACATTTTTGGCCGACTGTGCGTCAATAATTATATTTTCAATTGTGATCTGTCATAATTGGCGAAGGTGTAATTAACTCAGTCACATATATCAGACATCAGACTATGGCGGTCAAAGGGTTGGAAACAAATTGACCTATATAAAGTACATCGGGCGATGAGCGCAGACTATTTATAACTAACTTCGGTCTTCGGTAATTTAGCCGTGTAATAAATGCCCGATGTAACCGACAGTGGTAACATCGGTTATTCATAATAAATAATAATAAATAAATAAATAAATATTTGGGGACAATCTTACACAAATCAACCTAACCCCAAACTAAGCAAAGCTTGTACTATGGTTGCTAGGCGACGATATACATACTTAGATAGATAAATACATACTTATATACATAGAAAACATCCATAACTCAGGAACAAATATTTGAGATTAGCACACAAATAAATGCCCTTACCAGGATTCGAACCCCGCGAACCCGGGACCTCCTGCTTCGTAGGCAGGGTCACTACCAACTGGGCTATGGAGGCCGTTGAATTCATAACACGGCTAAATTATGAACAATTGCAAGTGGCTCAACAACGTTGCCTATATTTTATTAAAAGTAATAAAAGTGAGATTAACGTATATACTCGACATTGGCAAAATTCCCATTGCTTTAGACAAAGGGAGAAAGCCATTATATAAAAAAAAAAAAAAAGATGCCCCTTTTAAACGTCACATTTAAACTAAATAACAAACTATATTACCTTTCCTTTTCCTCTTCCTGCTCCACTACTTCCGTCTCACTCTCCTTCGGATTACTCATTTCAATAGCCTCTATAATAGTCATCAAAGCTTCTAAAGACAAGGTATGTATATTATACGCCGTCGAGGACACCACATTTTTCGAAAGCAACTTAGTCATTTCTTCAAAAACATTCATACAATATACATCGCAATCGTAGTTTAAGTATAACTCGTTACAAATGCCTGGTATTCTAAATATCTGTGCTAAGCTCTCTAGAGTTAGATGCTGTATTTCTTTAAGCTCGTAGTTGGCTTTAGAGACGTCCATTGATACGATTTCTATGACTTTTTTGAAGAATGCTTCCATTTGGAATTTGAGGTGGAAACGGAGGGCTTCGAAGAGGAGGAAGGTTATTTGGAGATCGAGGGCGAATATTGATATCCGTTCTGTGCTGAGTAACTGTAAAAAACGTAATAGTCATTTAGAAATTCAATTCCTTGTAGTCGTCATCAAATAAATCGGAGCGGCCAACGTGGTCACAAATATCTGAAGAACGCCTCTATTGTCAAGGCGATAAAGTGCATGTTCAGATATTTTTGAGTACCTTGGCCGCTCCGATAATCCGATATATTTGATGGCGACTGTATTGGAATATTATTACACTATATTTTTAAGATGCTACTATGGTACCAAAATGCTTGCCGCTAAAAAAGTAGATTATGGTCACAGGGAAACAAACTTTTACTGCGAGGGCAATTATCGAACCACGAGTGTAGCGAAGTATTTAAAAATAAAATAATCTGTTGATGTATTCCGAAGAATAGCAAGAAAAAAATATTTCAAAGTAAACCATATTTTACTGCCAAGTAGACATTGTTAAAAGAAAATGCTTTCTACTTTTTTTGTACTTGCGTTTGCGGAAATTTCCTTTGTACTTGCGTTTCCCTGTGGATATTGTATTTTACTTATTTTTGTAATAAATGATTTACACGCACTCACTCTAATGAAATTCTCTTAAAACATGTTTCTCCAGCGTTGGCGGAGAAATGTATTGTAAACACAGATATAGCGATGAAAAGCGTAGAATTAGTTTCATGTTTTTATACCCTATACCGTAAAGCCTAGTCTTATTTTTAGGACAAGTGAAATAATGACCCAATGTCCTAAAAATAGTACATCATATTTTGAATTTTCAATTTCTGAAATAAGGTCTAATTTTGAACAAAAAAGTTGACCCCGGCGTGGGCCATTATGACAAAACTTTGCCGTCCTAAAAATAGGGCCTTTCAAGGATACTCACACTAAGCAGATTCCTGCACAGCGGGTCCTTCACCAAGTACAGCAGAGACGGGTACCGAGCCAACTGGTCGGCGCCGACTTCTAGGGCGGTCCCGGCGAGGCAGAGCCCGAGGTGCACCATGCCGGACGTGTTTTGTGTGTCCAGGGGGTTGCAGAGCGATATTATGAATCTGGGGAACATAAGTGTAAAGTTGAAATAACAGAATGAGGATAATGCGCAAAGATATGCGCAGATGGCTGGGGGGAGGCTCCTAACTTTATCTTGATATCTACATCAGTTAAGAGTCGCCAGAACTCTCGCGTGAACTCGCGTCCCCATACAAACGTAGTTCAGCTCTCATTTTAAAACGACATGCTTTAGAACCATGAAATTTGGCATGGGCATTCTAGCAGTACAGATCTATGTCGGTAATTCGTTTTCGTTGCTAACAATTGTAACACAAAGAAAACATAGCAAAAATTAGTTTTGTATGTAAATCTGTATCTGGCTGTATTTTCTTTGTATTACAATTTTTAGCAACGAAAACGAATTACCGACATAGATCTGTACTACTAGAATGCCCATGCCAAAGTTCGTGGTTCTAAAGCATGTCGTTTTAAAATGAGAGCAAAACTACATTTGTATGGAAACGCGAGCGTCCTGGCGACTCTTAAGCTACTAGGCCAAGTTTGGTATCGTTTTCGTATAAGTGGGGGATGCCGATTTCATTTAAGTTATCATTTTGACACCATTCCGAAGCAAAAACATGTAAAATAAAAAATAACTAAATCGGAATTTCTCATTTCAAAAGGAAACAATCATAACTTAAATTTAAATAAACAAAAAATAATTATCGCAAATATTCGCATTGAATTTTGCGAATACGAATATTCGTTAATACATCCCTAGTCTGTACAGTCTCTATAGACTGCAGAAAAACGTCAAAATAGTTCCCAAATAGATAAAAAGCGCCATTTACATCAGTAGGTTTATATTCTCGTTGGATAATATTAAAATATTTACATTTCATAGAACTGTATTTGTACTACATGTAGGACAGCGGGTTTTAGGAGTCAATAAATGCAATATCAATTTAGGTACCTAAAAACCTCTCGCACGCAGGCGAGCCCGTAAGGCTGCAAGTCCTGGACCTCGTCCTGCTGAGTAAACCGGATCCCTCGATGGTTCACATATTCCTCCAGTTTCTCCGACTCCTCGACGGGTTTGGAGGCGGTCGTGCCGTCGGGGTCTGATTCTTGAGGTATAACTGAAAACAGGAAAGGTAGATTTCATAATTCAGTGGAGGAATTTCACAGCACTTTACAACTTTTAACCAATAAACACCTTACTCTTAACTTCTCTCTCTCCAAGCAAAAATCGCTAAACAGGTGTTAAATAAGGGTGAATTATTTATAAATAAAAAAGCGTTATGTTTATTCCATTTAAAAAGAAATGTTCTTTCAAAATGTAATACCACCTAATAGAAGTTTTTTTAGTTACTACAAAATACTATTAAAAAGTTGAGCGAATTCAAAAAATGTTTACCGGACTCATTCAACACTTGTCCTACCTGATGCCCTTTAATATTATTAAAGTTATTTTTTTCTCCGCCGCATCTTCCGTCTCATCAGCACTGACGCACTTCTCCACGAGTTGTGCTATAGACGAGTTGTCTGTGGTCGCGAGATCCATGGACGAGTGGCGTGTGTGTTTCTTGGGGCTCTTGATCGACAAAGGCTCTATGGTTATTTCAGTGTATATCACTCACCTTCGGTAGGTACCTCCGCATCTTCCGTCTCATCAGCACTGACGCACTTCTCCACGAGTTGCGCTATAGACGAGTTGTCTGTGGTCGCGAGATCCATGGACGAGTGGCGTGTGTGTTTCTTGGGGCTCTTGATCGAAACCGGCTCTATGGTTATTTCAGTGTATACCACTCACCTTCAGGAGGTATCTCCGCATCTTCCGTCTCATCAGCACTGACGCACTTCTCTACGAGTTGTGCTATAGACGAGTTGTCTGTGGTCGCAAGATCCATGGACGAGTGGCGCGTGTGTTTCTTGGGGCTCTTGATCGACTCCACCGGCTCTATGGTTATTTCAGTGTATATCACTCACCTTCAGGAGGTATCTCCGCATCTTCCGTCTCATCAGCACTGACGCACTTCTCTACGAGTTGTGCTATAGACGAGTTGTCTGTGGTCGCAAGATCCATGGACGAGTGGCGCGTGTGTTTCTTGGGGCTCTTGATCGACTCCACCGGCTCTATGGTTATTTCAGTGTATATCACTCACCTTCAGTAGGTATCTCCGCATCTTCCGTCTCATCAGCACTGACGCACTTCTCTACGAGTTGTGCTATAGACGAGTTGTCTGTGGTCGCAAGATCCATGGACGAGTGGCGCGTGTGTTTCTTGGGGCTCTTGATCGACTCCACCGGCTCTATGGTTATTTCAGTGTATATCACTCACCTTCAGTAGGTATCTCCGCATCTTCCGTCTCATCAGCACTGACGCACTTCTCTACGAGTTGTGCTATAGACGAGTTGTCTGTGGTCGCAAGATCCATGGACGAGTGGCGCGTGTGTTTCTTGGGGCTCTTGATCGACACCGGCTCTATGGTTATTTCAGTGTATACCACTCACCTTCAGTAGGTACCTCCGCATCTTCCGTCTCATCAGCACTGACGCACTTCTCTACGAGTTGTGCTATAGACGAGTTGTCTGTGGTCGCAAGATCCATGGACGAGTGGCGCGTGTGTTTCTTGGGGCTCTTGATCGACACCGGCTCTATGGTTATTTCAGTGTATACCACTCACCTTCAGTAGGTACCTCCGCATCTTCCGTCTCATCAGCACTGACGCACTTCTCCACGAGTTGTGCTATAGACGAGTTGTCTGTGGACGAGTGGTGCGCGTGCTTCTTGGGGCTCTTGATCGACACCGGCTCTATGTATCACTCACCTTCCGCAGGTTCCTCCACCGCATCTTCCGTCTCATCAGCACTGACGCACTTCTCTACGAGTTGTGCTATAGACGAGTTGTCTGTGGTCGCAAGATCCATGGACGAGTGGCGCGTGTGTTTCTTGGGGCTCTTGATCGACACCGGCTCTATGGTTATTTCAGTGTATATCACTCACCTTCGGTAGGTACCTCCGCATCTTCCGTCTCATCAGCACTGACGCACTTCTCCACGAGTTGTGCTATAGACGAGTTGTCTGTGGACGAGTGGCGCGCGTGCTTCTTGGGGCTCTTGATCGACACCGGCTCTATGTATCACTCACCTTCAGTAGGTACCTCCGCATCTTCCGTCTCATCAGCACTGACGCACTTCTCTACGAGTTGTGCTATAGACGAGTTGTCTGTGGTCGCAAGATCCATGGACGAGTGGCGCGTGTGTTTCTTGGGGCTCTTGATCGACACCGGCTCTATGGTTATTTCAGTGTATACCACTCACCTTCAGTAGGTACCTCCGCATCTTCCGTCTCATCAGCACTGACGCACTTCTCCACGAGTTGTGCTATAGACGAGTTGTCTGTGGACGAGTGGTGCGCGTGCTTCTTGGGGCTCTTGATCGACACCGGCTCTATGTATCACTCACCTTCCGCAGGTTCCTCCACCGCATCTTCCGTCTCATCAGCACTGACGCACTTCTCTACGAGTTGTGCTATAGACGAGTTGTCTGTGGTCGCAAGATCCATGGACGAGTGGCGCGTGTGTTTCTTGGGGCTCTTGATCGACACCGGCTCTATGGTTATTTCAGTGTATATCACTCACCTTCGGTAGGTACCTCCGCATCTTCCGTCTCATCAGCACTGACGCACTTCTCCACGAGTTGTGCTATAGACGAGTTGTCTGTGGACGAGTGGCGCGCGTGCTTCTTGGGGCTCTTGATCGACACCGGCTCTATGTATCACTCACCTTCCGCAGGTTCCTCCACCGCATCTTCCGTCTCATCAGCACTGACGCACTTCTCCACGAGTTGTGCTATAGACGAGTTGTCTGTGGTCGCGAGATCCATGGACGAGTGGCGTGTGTGCTTCTTGGGGCTCTTGATCGATTCAACCGGCTCTATGGTTATTTCGGCTTCGTTTATTAGGTTTTTGTCTTGGCTGGTGAATAAAAATGGAATTGGTATAACAGTTAGTAAGGTTTAGATAAACACAGCTATCTATTTAATTGATAATATTTATAAGAAGCGCTATTAACCTGGCGGTAAGACGTCCGACTTTCAATCCGAAAATCTCGGGTTCAAATACGGGCACGTACAGTCGCCATCAAATATATCGGAGCGGCCAAGTTACTCAAAAATATCTGAACATGCACTTTATCGCCTTGGTAATAAAGGCGTTGTTCACATATTTTTGACCACCTTTGCCGCTCCGATATATTGACGGCGACTGTACCACTGAGTCGGAACTTATGTACGAAATTTCATTCTGTATATTTCGGTGTACGAAAACATCTTGAGGAAACTGGACCTAATCCCAATAAGGCCTGATTCCATTCTGGGTTGGAATGGAAGGTCAGATGGCAATCGCTTTTGTAAAAACTAGTGCCTGCCACAATTCATGGGATTAGGTTGCCAAGCGCAACCCAGGCTTAACTGAGCCGTGGCAAATAGCCGGTACAAACGCTAGGAGGATGATGATACGATAATTAAGGTTCAATTCTATAACAGTAGCTAGGACAGTAATTGTGGATTACTAGAAAAAAAATATTTCTTTGTTTAATCTAAATATATAAAAGAAGAAACTGACTGACTGACTGACTGACTGACTGACTGACTGACTGACTGACATATCAACGCACAGCCTAAACCGCTGGGTCTAGAGTTTCCAAATTTGGCATGTAGGTCCCTTATAAGGTCTAGGGGTGCACTAAGAAAGGATTTTTCAAAATTCACCCCGTAAGGGGGTGAAATGGGGGTCCAAAGTTTGTATGGGGAAACAAGATTTGTTAGACTATTTTATTTGAAACTTCACCGGAGTATTCCTAACAATAAATGAGTAAACACATGTTTCAGCTTTTTTGAAAATTTAACTCCTTAAAGGGGGAAATGGGGGTGAAAAAGTCTGAAAATCAATATGGGTATCGTTCCTATGGTTTATCGGGTCGCTGATTACGAAAACAACAACCATATTATCATACAACGTGGCAGGTGTAAAATATCATCCCCCAGGGGGTGAAATGGGGGTCCAAAGTTTGTATGGGGAAACAAGATTTGTTAGACTATTTTATTTGAAACTTCACCGGAGTATTCCTAACAATAAATTAGTAAACACGTGTTTCAGCTTTTTTGAAAATTTAACTCCTTAAAGGGAGAAATGGGGGTGAAAAAGTCTGTAAATCAATATGGGTATCGTTCCTATGGTTTATCGGGTCGCTGATTACGAAAACAACAACCATTTTATCATACAACGTGGCAGGTGTAAAATATCATCCCCCAGGGGGTGAAATGGGGGTCCAAAGTTTGTATAGGGAAACAAGATTAGTTAGACTGTTTTATTTGAAACTTCACAGGAGTAATTCTAACAATAAATATTTAAACACGTGTTTCAGGTTTTTTGAAAATTCAACTCCTTAAAGGGGGAAATGGGGGTAAAAAAGTCAGAAAATCAATATGGGTATCGTTTCTATGGTTTATCGGGTCGCTGATTACGAAAACAACAACCATATTATCATACAACGTGGCAGGTGTAAAATATCATCCCCCAGGGGGTGAAATGGGGGTCCAAAGTTTGTATAGGGAAACAAGATTAGTTAGACTGTTTTATTTGAAACTTCACAGGAGTATTCCTTACAATAAATATGTAAACACGTGTTTCAGGTTTTTTGAAAATTCAACCCCATAAAGGGGGAAATGGGGGTGACAAAGACTGAAAATCAACATGGGTATCTTTTCTATGGTTTATCAGGTCGCTGATTACGAAAACACCAATGATTTTATGATACAACGTGGCGGGCGTGAAATATCATCCCCCTGTTGGGGTGCGATAGGGTTGAAATTACTAAATATCAATATGGGAGTCGATTAATGGTATTTTGGGACGTTATAATTAAGTACGAAAATGGCATCAATTTCGAAATTTTTGTTAAAGAAATAATTTTACCTCCGGGAAAGGACATAGGGTAGTTTCTATACCGAAAATCAGCCCTTAAGGGGGTGAAAAGGGGATTGGAAGGTTGTATAGAGAATTTTTTACCGTTGAACCGATTTAAATGAAACTTGATATAATAGATAGTTTGAATCCCGGGAAACGACTAAGGGTTATTTTCATTGAAAAAATTAACCCGTAAAGGGGTGAAAAGAGGGTTGGTAGTTTATATTGGATTTTTTCACAGCTGAACCGATTTAGATGAAACTTGGTATACAGATAGTTTGAGGCCCGGGGAGGAAAAAAAATAGTTTTTTTCGCGAAAACTACCCTTAAAGGTAAAAGAGTTAAGGGTGAAACGGGGGTTGCAGGTTTTTATAGGGAATTTTAAACCGTTGAACCGATTTAGACGAAACTTGGTATATAGTAAGTGTGAATCCCTGCAAATGACTAAGGGTTGTTTTCGTTCCGAAAATCATCCCTTGAAGGAAAAAGGGATTGGAATTTTGATCAGGAAATTTTTAACACCTGACCGATTTAGATGAAACTTAATGCTAATTAGCATACAGATAGTTTGAGTCCCGAGAAGAAACATAAAATTGTTTTTAGCTCGAAAATCAGCCCTAAAGGTTAAGGGTGAAACGGGGGTTGCAAATTTGCATGGGGAATTTTTAAACGTGAACGATTTAGATGAAACTTTGTATAGAGATAATTTAAGTCCCGAGAACGGACATATAAATAGTTTTTATTTCGAAAATTAACCCTAAGGTTAAGGGGATGAAATGGCGTTGGAGGTTTAAATGGAGAATTTTTAACAGCTGAACCGATTTTGATAAAACTTAGTATAGAGAGTCCCGGGAAGCGAAAAGGATGTTTTTAGGGTTTCGTACCAAAATGGTAGAAAAGGAACCCTTATGGTGTGACTTTGTTTGTAAGTCAGTGACCCAAAGGCAGGCATGTAACGCCAATTTATGAATTTTAAACATTAAGGGGAGGGGGGGGGATTTGTGGGTAGGTAAATGAGAAATCAAAAAACAAATAACTTTATTGTGTGGCGTATCAAATAAAAGGGCTTAATGTGAGGATCTCTAATTAGTATAATTTTAACATACATAACTTTGAAGTTATTAAAAAAAGGTGTAAATTAATCAATGAAACCTTTGAAGCGCAAGTAAGACCCGTACTTGCGTGTTTTTTTTAATTTCCTAAAATCGTTACTTAAAGTGGTGAAATGGGGGTTAAAAGTTTGTATGGGGCATTTTTAAATGTTGAACCGATTTAGATGAAACTTGGTATGGAGATAGTTTGGGTCCCGGGAAGGGGCAAAATTGTATTTATCCCGAAAAAACAAAGCTTACGGGGGTGCATAGCAAAGGGGTTGGAAGTTTTATACAGAATTATTTTCAGTTGAACCGATTTAGATGAAACTTGGTATAGAGATAGTTTGACTCTCGGAAAACGACATAGGATAGTTTTATCTCGAAAATCAACCCTTTAAGAGGTGAAAAGGGGGTGGAAAGTTTATATGGGGAATTGATAACCGCTGAACCTATTTAGATGATTTGGTATAGAGATAGTTTGAGTTCTGGGGATGGATACATAATAGTTATCCCAGAAGTCATTCCCTAAGAAGGTAAAAAGGGGGGTCAATTACTAATTCTACGCAAAGGAAGTCGCGGGGAAAAACTTTTATTCAAGAGTAGAAATCTGCATTAATCATAATGTACGCGGGCGAAGCCGCGGGCAACTGCTAGTGTTGAAATAAACAGTGATTCATACCTATTTCGAAGAGTGTCCGCCTTTTTAGCTTCGGCATCAGTTTCGGGCTCAATAATAGGAGTGGCAGGTTCTGTCATCGATGATTTCCTTTCCAGCGAGTTGGTACCTAGAAAAAAAGAATTAGTACAGAAGTACCGACTTAAGAAAACGTATACAAAAAATTGTGTGATGTGTGGAACCCTCGGGGCGCGAGTCCGACTCGCACTTGATTCGTCATGACTATCATGAGAAATAACTGAGAGAATCGAAATGACTAACAACCCTAAATCATTGTATTGTTGAATTACTGTTTCTACGAGCGCCTCTGGTTTTCATAATTATCATCAGTCTAAATAAATAGTGCCATAAGGGCTCTTACAGACGAGCGACAGTACGCGACACACTGTCGGCGACGGTCGCCCACGGTCGTTGGCGACCGCCTGCGACAGCTATCGGTAAGAGCCCTAACGGGGGATGTTGGCGCTTAAAACACGACCCAATGGGTTAATATTCTGCGTTCACTACAAACTGTTTGCAAATTAATTAGTTTAAGGACTGTGTGTGTGTTAAAAATTATAGAGGAGGCGCCGGTACATGAGGGTAGCCAACTGCCTCACCATTAAAAAAATTATGTGTTGAGTATGTCTTGATAACCATACTCCGCCAACCGTCGCCGGCTGACGTGCCATCAAAGCAGCAAACACCCTTTTTAAACATGGCGGCCGCCGCCCACAGAACTTGTAGGAGTCATGGAGAACAAGCGATAGTCAGTTTGCGGAGAAGACAGCGACATCTAGCGGCAAATGTTATTAATTTTTACTTTTGGGAAGTTACAATCGGTGGTTGCGTTTAAAGTAGGCATTTTTTTTTGCCAAACTAAATTGAACCATATCTCTGAACAAGAATGTGTTCACAGAAGACTAGACAAAATGGTCCTAAAGAAAACTTACTGTTAGCGGAGGTGATCTTCTTTTTGGGCTTGTCTCGCTTGTTGAGGGAGAGGGCTGCGGCCGCGAAGGCTGCGTTGTCCTCGGGAGGAAACTGGGGGAGCCTCATGAAGATCAGCTGCGTCATGTCGCGGAGGCACTGCTCGGCGTTGCGGCGGAGGAGCTCTGGAAACACGAGTATTTTTGAATAAACATGTGTGGAATGAACCAGTTCGCCGCGTCTGATTTATGTATAGAAATCGCTTTCAAATCGCTCAAGTGTGATAAGGCCCTTAAGGCCGCTTCACATTTAGTGATAGTGCCGCAAGCGCGAAGTCGATCGGCACATTTTTTCGCGCCTTGTCCCCCGATTTCTGTATATTGGTGCGTGTCAAAGAAAACTATACTATCATGCTCTACCTCCTCATTGGTTCGCGATTAGTGTTAGTCCGCAACTTTCGTGTTAATTCACGCACTAGAAATGGAGGGGTCGGGATTCACGCACATAATCTACAAACTTAGCATACCTGTGAGTCTAGTCTCGAAGCATATGCGGAAACAGCTCAGCATGATTTCGCATACACTGTCGTCTGTCAACATAGCGCCTTCCGGACTCAGGATTAGTGTGCGTAAAACCTGGAAACAGAATAACACAAATCAAATAGTAAGAACGTATTTAAGCTTACATTTCTAACGCCAAATATAGATGAAAGTTAACATTCTTCAGTTTCAAACATATTTTTTACAGATAGCCATTAGTGGTCCCGCACAAAATCAACCATCATGTTGTCTCTAAGTTTAAAAATAGTAGGAAACTGTTAGATGAAGGCAGCATACTATCAGTCATTGTGGAGATTTCCGTTCGGCAGTTCTTTTGTTAGCTAATATGTCCACATGTTCATAAAATATTCGTTCCTAATATTTTCTATTATGTATTTAATCAATTTTGTAATTACCTGTAATATTTTCATAAGCACGACTCCGTCCGACGAATGGTCAGTGCCGACGAATCGTGCGTGCGTGACCGCATCGGCGATGTCTTCCACGGTGGCTGGCACACTGGGGTGTGTGGGGTCTGAAATTATAGGGAATAAAGGATAAAATCGCAAAGCTACGTGCAGAGGGCGCTGCGAGTGTTTAAAAAAACATCCCGTTGGATATAAAAAATTTACACCATAGGTAAAAAGCCTGAACTCTTGTTTGGGTTCAACATTTGGAAAAATTATAATCTGTTTATATGCTCATTAACGTACATTATAATTGTTTTCAATATTAATGCAATAATAGTTTATCTTTTTCAATATTAATGCAATCAAAATTTAAACAAATTTAAACCAATTTTAAAGCGATGAAAAAGTTTATCGATTTCATTTAAACATTTTAAACACGTCCTAAAATGTAACTCAAACAGCGCAGCCGGATGACGTAAATGACGTATGGATTTTGAGGTTAGGTTAATCGAGTGACGTGCTGGTAGGACACGAATGACACGATACAGTATATAAATTTATAATAAGTATTAACGTTATCAAAAGTAAGTTATTTATAATAAAATGACAGACAACAATATACGCGTGGGGGAGTACATAGTTATACAGAAGCAAAACTATAGGAAGCTACATAAGTTCAATAAAGCGGACTCCTGCATCAACATTGGAAGAGATAGCGTAAATCTATTCGGTATAGAAGGCTGCCGGTTTCATTCCATATTTAAACTGATCCCTAAAGGTGGAAAAAGGACTAAGGAATTCTCTGTACAGTTAACAGAAGAGGCTGGTGACTTGAAAGATGAGATTAATGTCAAAACGTCGGGTACGGACAACAGAAACATTTTTGATGATGGACAATCGCAAAAACTTTCTTATTCTCAAATTGAGGAGCTAAGAACTGACGCCAAAAAGGCTTCAGACATTGTAGAGACTTTAATCTCGAATTCAAACACTTTTTCAAATAAAACCGAATTTTCTCAAGAGAAATATTTAAGAAAAAAGGAAAAGAAATATTTTGAATACATACAGATTCTCAAGCCGAATCTTCGAATGATTTCTGAGATCATGTATAAGTTGGAGCCAGGGAAAATACAGAATATCCGTATAGACACATTATCACAAATCATTACAGCTGTTAGCATTCAATCCGAAGGTGTGCATCTTTTATATGATTCAGGCTCAAACGGTTTGCTAGCGGCTGCTTTATTAAGCGCTATAGGAGAGTCCAATGATGGCAAGTTAATACACATGCATCCGGGTAACATGTCACAGAAACAAGCTTTACTAGCAATGAATTACAAGGAAGAACAATTCAGCAGATGTATCTCTGTCAATATTTACTCCGTACTAAGACAGTTTTATCAAGGCTGCGACACACATGACACTGAGAAAACTGAACACAACAGCTTGAAAAGGAAAGCCGAAAGTCCTGAATATGAAAGTAAAATACCTAAGCTTGAGGAAAGTTCTGAAGAAACAAAAATAACAGCAGAATTAAATGAACAGACTGATCCAGAAAAAAAAGATGATAGTGAGAAGCCAAAAGAGTTTAAAAAACCTAAATGGCATTTCGATAACATCTCTGCAGCTGAACTCTTAAAAGACAAAGCGGATTCTTTAGTTATAGCTTGCAAAGAAGACCCTCAGAACTTGTTTGATGAGCTAGTGCAGTTTGTGAAACCGGGGCGGCCATTTGCAATTTACTATACAGTGGCGGAGCCGTTGCAGAAGATGTATATGAACTTGAAGATAAGGAGCAATGTTGCTGCACTTAAGCTTTCTTGCAATTGGTTGAGGAATTATCAGGTGCATATCTTTTAATTTATATATAAGCCCTATAATTTTCATATCCAGTCTTAAATTATTGATGAAATGAGTCATGTTCGAGTTTACAACTTGTTTCAATGAATAAACTACTACCTATTCATATTATTTTAATTTTCTTTTTGTGCTAAATTAATTAATAATGTTTTTTTAGGTCCTGCCAGATCGGACGCACCCTGAGGTGATGATGAATGGTGCTAGTGGGTTCCTGTTGACTGGCTATGTTCTTAAATAAAGTTAAATATGGTTAATTATTAGTTTTATTTAAACCTACTACTAGTGTATTACTTAACATGTTCACTGTGCAAATCAAACAAGCAGGGTACACACTTTACAACACTTTGCTGTAGTTAGCACTGTAAATGTAATGGAAGTTTATGATTTCTTGATGCTAAAATAACATTGCACAAATGCATTTGTATTGTCAGTTCGTTATTTAATCTCAATTGAAAAAATAAGCCTTAACAAAAGGATTTAATGTCAAGAGAAGAGGTTCTTATGATATTTTGTAAAACTGATTTTTGGGTGGTTTTGCTGGAAGGGAAAGCCAAAAAATAATATTGCAATAGATTTATGTTCAAATGTTAAAATACTGTTGAAATTATGTAGTTAACTGAAAAGGAATTCTTATCAGTAGTGAGCACTGCCAAGTTGGGCGCTTCGTGTTTTAGAAAGTGATTTGCCACATTTTGTAAGAGGAGAGCAACAACTGCTATCTAGCACTTGAATTTAAGCACACAATAAAGATAAGATAAACTCAATGCCATTCAGCTTTCCAGAAGCAAATATGCATATTCATACTAATATTTCTGCATTGGAAAACTCATTGAGCATTAAATAACTTTAATATTGCTGTAATTTTTTTGTGTAAATGTATATTGACACAGTTTTTTATGAAATTATAAGTGTTAGTATTTCCTTTTTACATCTTGAAGAGAATATTCTATTTAAACCTTAATATGTCAATAAGGCATACTGCCATAATAATTCATTTAGAAATCAACTCTATTAACAACCGACAATGATATACCTTTTTCTCAATTTGTTACCAAAACACAAATTGATACAATTCAACTTGTTAACAATCCCATTTTTTTAATTTGTACTAATACAAAAAATACATTGAGTCTATTGAATCACTGCCTCAGCCATGGTTGACCATTCAAAAAAACTTGTGTATATGTATTCCTGCATCACAGACTACTTACTTTATTTTAAACACAAAACTTCGGTGAGAATCAGACATATTAAGAGCAATATTCGACTTAAAATACGTGAGTAACCCGTGATTTATTTAATATACTTACTTTATGCCTACATAAAATAAAAATGCATAAAACTCGTATGACTATGCTGTTAATTAAATCAAAGCTATGGGAAACATTCGGCCAATTGTTTAAATAATTATGATGGATGAAACACAAAATGTTATAATTTCCTTACCTATCAGTCCATATGATAAAAACTTGTTTATAGCAGACAGGGCAAGGCTTGTCACGGGTCCTGTTGTCTCCTTGCTTCTAATTACTTCCAGAAACGGACCTAAATAAGTCGGAGGGTCCAACAATCTCAAATCATCCACTTGGTTCAATATAGTTTTGAGATCTTGAAAGGTACGCATCAGGACGTCGTATTCCTCGTTAGGAAAGGAATGCGAGCCCCAGCGGGTGCTCCGCCGCATGGCCGTGACCAGCATCGCCATCTCCCCCTGGACCACGAAGATTCCATTCCCAGGGAGCGACATTCTGCTTCTTACTTCAAGTACAGCTGAGAACTATCAACACTTAGAAAACTACGTTGCTGGGCGCGATCGCCAGGTTAACTACATATTTGCACTGCACTTCTTGAACTGATACAACTCACTTGTGTAATTTTTGCACAAACAAACACTTATTTGCATTTATAATACACAATTTAGTGGAATATTTCAATTTGATTAACAAATTCCATCACGATCATGTTGACGTTTCATAAATTTAGTGCTGCTACTTCTCACTAGAGGTCGTGGCAAAAAATGACGTTTCATGCCATAGATACCAGGTTTTTAGCAAATCGATAGCCTCATAATCGATCGATTGTGCTTGTAAAACATCGTCTTAACTTTTGCTAGTAGAAATGAAAGTGAAATACGAGTCTTTTAATTTTAATATATTCAAACTTTTCTATTAACATCAACATCATATTCAAGTATAGTCAAATGAATATGAAGCCAATCGATTACCTCATATATAAGACAAAAAAATGACTTCGCCTTAATTAAACTTTTTTTATAATTGCATATGTTGGTGACATTGTTAAGATGTCTGACGGTCGTGGTTTACTTTTCTTTTGACAAAATTGAGAAAGATCGGAACTTAACTGGAGTTTCGGCGCATTAAGTCTAATAACCTTTCTTCACATGTAACTGTAAGTGTTGAGCGTTTATATTAATAAACATTTGGCATCAGTGCACGGCTATAAATTAACTTTCGGGAAGATAGTGCGTTGTCACGCGTGCAATGGCTATCGACACAGATTTGTCATTTTTCTCTTTTTGTGTCCATGCGGATATTCTATAAACGTATCTGGTTACGTGTTGCAGGCAGTCTCCTGACCTAGTTATGGGAAAAACGATTAAGTGGAAAAAGAGACAAGGCGACCCAGGGGAGAATGGAGACGAGTCGACGGAGTCGTGCGATGAAAATGTCAAGTCCGCATGCCCTCATGTCGCGAAAGCGGTCGACCTGACGCGGCTGAAGAAGGCGCTGAAGATCGGAGGCTTCGAGAAGGAGTGCGCGGAGTGTTTGAAGAGTACGAAGACTGAGGTGTCTGACCCAGATTTCGTGGAGGACCTTTCTCTGTGGATGTGCTTAAGATGTGGTTCTCAGCTCTGCGGTCGCGCTCGTAACCAGCACGCCTTGAACCACTTCAATCGCCCGCACTCGGACTCGCACGCGCTGACTGCCAATACCACGACATGGGCCATCTACTGTTACAATTGCAATGATGAAGTCACTGCCACTAGCTCAAAGAAGCTTCACGAATGTATTGAATACCTTAAAAAGCAGGCTTTGTCTGGTGGAAGTACAAAGTCCTTGCCTCCAATAGAACTTCCTCCTCCAGAGACAATAATAAAAACTGATTATACTTTCAAAGGCAAAGATAAAGCGATGGGTTTCACTTCGCAGCGAGTGAGAGGCCTCTCTAACTTAGGAAATACTTGTTTCTTCAACTCGGTTATGCAGTGCTTAGTCCAGACACCGTACCTCCTGCCAGTGTTACAAGAAATGTCGGCTACCGGGGAACAGTTTACGTTGCCAGGCGGCAAGTTGAATATGAAAGTAGATGGCGAGGAGAAGGAGATTGACCTGCCCCCTATCACGGGACAGTTGTCTGAATGGGGACCATTGACTAGGACTTTGGCGGAGACATTGTCGGATTTGCAGTCAGGTAAGAAACTTCATTATGGATATTTCATTCTGTCTTAAATATTTTTTATCTTTAACAAGACACCTACAAGAGGTTCATATATCTTAATATAAAACGGCCTATTGTTACAAACCAACAAGTTTGTTTTTGTTCACTATGCACACTTGTAGCTAATCCCAGAGCATTCCTGTTTAATAGAGGAAAGCAATAACTACCAGGGAAACTGCCTAATAGATTTCTGACACTTAATCAATTAATCAAATATTTATTAGCAAATGTAGTGTAGTGATAAATACTGTTGGCAGGTACAGGTTAAGTGCACAATTTTTTTTGTGTTAAAGGAGCCCAAATTCAGTGAAATTTGGAATTTTCACTGTGGACTTTTTTGACTAACCGAGGGCACCATCACATCTGCTCTGTTTATTAAAGCTGTGTCAAACAAACATGATTTTATTTTTCCAGAAATTGTTTCAAATATGACCTACAAAATTTGAATCATATATTTAAACAAATATACAGTAGCCAAGTAACAGTATCTATAAGAAAATAACAGTTATTCAACCATCACATCCTCTAAGGTTTAAAGGTCGCACATATGATTTCTAATTTGGCAGATCCTACTAACTCCAAGCACTTGGTTGTAATACAATACTTTATAATTAGCTGACTAATGACCCAGTTTACGTTGCTTTGTCTTAAACACGTCTTATACGCGTACCTACATGTCTATTGCGTGTCATAGACATGCATTGTGATAACATTATCTGCTTTGTTGTTGGAGTAATCAAGCCAGGAAGTCAATAATAATAATAACTGAACTATCCTTTGTATTCTGGACTCACTGTTATGCTGTTTTCATTTTTTAGGGTTACGTACCCAAAGGGTAAAAACGGGACCATATTACTACGACTTTGATGTCCGTTCCGTGTGGTGTGTCACCAGGCTGATTCTCATGAACCGTGATAGTTAGACAGTTGACATGATTTTTAAACCATCCTAAAAAGGAGAAATGAAACACTCCCATGCAGATAGCTCTGTTTACAGTCAAACCTAGATTTATTTCCACCAATGGTACCTAAATTAATTTAAACCAAAGTATTTTTCTCATCATCATCACATAAATATTTAAAGGGGCTCCTATACAACAGACATGATTTTTTTTGGTGTTTGTATGGATAATGGTACAGAACCCTTGTTGTTGTTTTAAATTATTTTAAAACCATCCTAAAAAGGAGAAATGAAACACTCCCTTGCAGACAGCTCTGTTGAAAGTCAAACCTAGATTTATTTCCACCAATGGTACCTAAATTAATTTAAACCAAAGTATTTTTCTCATACTCATCAGCTCTAGCACCCATATAGCAATAACATTATTATTCCCAAGGTGATAAAGCCATATAAGCATCGCATTGACCTTAATGATAAAAGAATTACGTTATTTCACAGATAACAACACTAACTTTGTGTTACTAATTGTTATGCTAATGGCAGATAAGAGTATTCATGATATTGCAGTGGCGCCATATTTTTTTTTTATCTAATGCACATGAGTTTAACTTTGCCTCATAGAAAATACATAACAACATTTATTTATTTACACTGTACTTTATTTTACTGTGCATTGCACAGGATGGACTTAATGCCAGAATCCTATCCATTATCATATATACATCCTTATAGGTACAGTAACCATCAGATATATCGGCCAAGGAGGACACAAATATCTAAACAACGCCTCTATTGTCAAGGCGATAAAGTGCATGTTCAGATATTCTTGAGTACCCTGGCCGCTTCGATATATTTGATGCCATCTGTACAATATTAATTTATGAGGTGTGAACACATTGATTGCCGAAACCCGGCTAACCGGGCTCTCTGTTCACAGTTGCTTACCTTTATATAGAAAATGCTAGGATCTGCTCCGAGCGTTGCACGTAGCGAACAAGAACTGTAGGAGCAGCAAATGCTTAGGTCTGTACAGCTTGTACAAATGTGCAACAGATTCTTATACCGAATGTTTTTTTTATAGGAGAAGGTGGCGTCTACACCCCTCGCAAGCTACTGTCAGCCTTGGTGAACAAGCTGCCTCAGTTCGGAGGCGGCGACCAGCATGACGCTCACGAGCTATTGAGGCATCTTCTCGAAGCCGTCAGGTATGATACAGAAGTTATTTTATTAAATATAATGTTGGTATTTCGCACGTATAGTACTTCTCAAGGAGCAGATGTCGAGAGATGGCAAGACACTTAGATAAGTCAAAAAACGTACCTGGCTATTTAGCCATTTGAAAAAACAAGAAGAACAAATGACTACACTTATTTTCGTTATTCAACTTGATATTCCGAATAACAGCGTTGCTGGGTTGCGTAAACTCATCTGACGTAGGATTCGGCAGGTTTTCCTTACTCACAAAAACGGGACACTTGATCGGGCTCGTTCACGCCGCATGAGTAGCACAATGTTAGTAACTTTTTTTTGGTTCACACTTTTCTTGCCGACTGTAACTATGCCTAGTAAATAGCATTGTCATGTAAACTGCGGAAGTATACCAAATTTCAGCTCAATCAGACACTGGAAAGTGGTTGAAATTTAACTTACAAGATTTGAAGCACATATATTTATATGGGGTCAAGCTAAATAAAAATGTGTTAAAATTGCTATCACTTTTGAACATAACATTAATTTATCATACTAAATTTCAGGTCGGAGGACCTAAGGCGCTATCAGTCGGTGATTCTCAACAGCCTGGGCATGAACTCCAAGGTGGACCCTTCCAAAGTGGACGGAGAGGTCAAGCAGAAGGTCAAGTTCTACGGGCAGCAGGCCTCCGACACCATGCTGAGGCCGGAACAGGTTGGTGAACATATTTTTAAGTTTTTTTATTTGTTTTATTTATCACCAGTATCATATCCCACTGCGGTTCCGTTTTCAACCGATTTTAAGATTTCGAAGGCGGAGGTTCTCAATTCAGTCGCTAACTTCAAACTCGGATACATACATCTGTCAAATTATACGACTTTGGTATTAAGGGCCTTATCACACTTGAGCGATTTGAAAGCGATTTCTATACAAAACTCGCTCGCAAATCGCAAGTGTGATAACGCTCTAAGATAAGTAGGGTAGATATTTGGTGAGAGGGTCGAATGGATTTATCCTTATATATATCTTTGTTATTTTTCTGTTATGTTCAGCAATTATTTGAAGTCGGCTGGACTGATTTAAAAAATCATTTTTATTTGAAATGATATTGACAGTTGGTCCCATTGTCATCAGGTCGAGATAGTGGGATCCTAGAAAAATAAAGGGAATCCTTCAAATATTAGTATTCGCAGGTGTTCCGCGGTTTCCTGGTGTCGACGCTGGAGTGCCAGGAGTGCTTCAGCCACTCGGAGCGCGCGGAGTACTTCCTGGACCTGTCGCTGCCCGTGGCCGCCTCGCGCCCCGTGCCGCCCGCGGTAGTCCGCAGGAAAACCCCCAACGGTGAGTATTTATACTGAAGACTTCAACAAAATTTGCTGGACACAGGTCTCTCCCGGTGTACGACTGCCTTCAACGAACAAAGATTCGCTTCGATCTTGACATGATTGGCAGTTTACTTTGTTGAAAGCATTTGCAGGTATGTGCTGTATACCAGAGATTAAAAACCTTTTTATGTATCCACTACCAATTCAGGCAATGTTGTGAAGTAGCTCAACAATTTTTGTACATGTCAGACTCCTACTACACTAGGAATTGACTTTTGAACCCCTTTTGTTATTTGTACAATCAGATAAATTATATCGGAGCGGCAAAGGTGGTCAAAAATATCTGAACAACACTTCTATTGTCAAGGCGATAAAGTGCATGTTCAGATATTTTTGAGTACCTTCGCCGCTTCGATATATTTAATGGCGACTGTACATTTGTTAAGCATGGACTTGGACATTTTTAGGAACGTTAATTAGTCAGTGTCAGTAATATTACACGCCTCAAAATATATAATCGTTTGAGCTCAAGATGGCGGCGGCGTCTTTAGAGTAGTTCTTTGTTTTTTGCTCATTTACGTAGTTCAGTGTGTAATATTGATAGCTTATTGTGCGGTGATCTAACGTACAAGTGGCAGCTAATGAAGAATTAGTCTCAAAACGCGCGTAACCACGCTTTAGTCGAACGAACGGTTATCCGGGGTCTCGGCCGCCCACGTGGTTGTAGGGAGGCTATCACCTTACAATCAGCAAAGCCTTTACCGAACAACGTTGCCTATATTTTATTATATATTAATAAAAAAGTGTGAAACGTCGTCATTGGCAGAATTCCCATTGCTATGACAAAGGGAGAAAGCCATTAAATATAAATAAAATAAAATAAATATATATATAAAGAAATAATGATGGCCTAAGTTTAAAACCAGACAGACCGTATTTCCCTGGCAACTACCTACTATTGCCTAGCAAAATGCTATAACTATTTCCAGCACTCCATTTTTATAATTGGGTAATGCTACGCCATCTAATTACAAAGTTAGATTTTCCCATTGTTTTGACTAACCTCGAACCAGCTTGCCCCTAACGCATTTGTGTGCCGAACTGACTAAACAACATATTTTCAGAGGAGAATACGTACAGTCAGTACAATACGCAGGAGGAGAATAAACCGTCCAAGCACCAGCTTAAAAAGGAGCGCATCGCGGCGAGGAAGGCAGCGCGCAAGAACAAAGGTGCCCGCTTGGCTTCTCGCTTGCATTGCTGAATCTTATACTGCTATAGAATGCTCACTCCATACAACTGGTTATTAGCCCGAAATCTTGACATTTGAAGGCTCGACGACTAAGGGGTTGAGGGAGGAGCGGGCAGGGGGCGTGAATACCAAGGTTTTACAACGGGCGCCCTACACCCCCTGCCCGCTCCTCCCTCAACCCCTTAGTCGTCTAGCCTTCAAAATGTCAAGCTTTCAGGCTAATAACCAGTTGTGTGGTGTGAGTGTGAGCACTTAAGATATTTCATAGAACTTCTTTATTGATATATATCTAGTTATAATGCTATTAGTGTGCTACTGTCAAAGCCGTCTTAACACGTGATGGGTACCTAGGGCACTTAACAATGTGGGGCCCTTGGACACTTTGAAATCAGGGGCCCTCAGGCGCTCAATTAGGGACAATGTTGACTGTAAAAAAAATCCCGTGTGCCTTTATGGTAAAGACGGCATTGGCTACTGTGCTAACATTTATGAGTTGCGAACTTAGAAAATCCGCTTAACTATTCGAAATCTTTTGTATGAAGGAAAATTATGCAGGGTTTTTGCTGTTTACAGCCCTCAGCATCTCAGGGTAAACTGCTTAAGTATTCAGGGTGTACGAAACAGTAAATTTCATTTGCTAAAATTCAATTACATTTTCTAAAAAAACTTGATATCTGAACTCCCTCGGTATACTCGTACAGCTTGTTTTTAGAATTATATACGCATGTAGAGAGAAAACCGACTCTGCTCTGTAGGCTCTGTCGATATTTATTTCCACTGCGTCTGTTTTAACATTGTAACTTCCATTTGTTAAATATCTATTGTCTGTTACATCTTATTTATTTATGTAGATTTCACATAGACTTCTCTTGTATCCATATCTATTTAGTTATATTATTCACAGCTTACAAGCGTCTCAAGTTATCCCACATTTCTGATCATATTCCCTTGATTTCAGGTAATTCCACGTCAAAGGAAGAAACCACTCCCGAGGCGAACGATAAAAAAGAAGATGGCAAGTCTTCTTCTGAACAATCCGACGCCGACGTAGAAGATAATCTAGAGGATGCCCCGAGGCGAGCGGACACACACAGCACCTCCGTTGGAACCCAGGCCATTGCCCACACCGCTGCCAACTTCGCGCACTACCTTAACATGGAGTCTGGGTATAATTCAGAGAAAGTCATAAGCTCCGACTCAATCCGGACCAGCCCGGTGCATTTAACCGAGAAGGATACCCCAGAAGAGAACGGGAAAGAGTATGTCGACTCATCAACTTCCACTATGGCTGTACCGCTTGAATACAAGCCTCTTGCACCATTCGAGAACCTCTCCAATCCCGACTCTGGGGTTGCAAGCCCGGAAGCTACCAAACATAACTCCACAGAGACGGTTGACCATGTGGACTCTCCTACTGATAACAAGGAGCTCGGTAGCCCTAGTTCCCTCTCAAGCGAGATAAACTTGGAGCTGACTGAACCAAGTCCAGGAACGGAACCAGAAAGACCAGTATCCAGGATTGCTTTTGCTCCGGAGTATACTAACAAGGTGGTGTCCATAGGAATTAGCTTAGCTGGCTCAAAGCAGTTGCTAGAACAGAGTGGAGACAGCAGCTATGAGTCCCCACCTGATGCAAAACCACCAGAAGCAGTGACAAATCATGTCGAAGTCACGAACAAACTTGATAAGCTTAAACTTGATATGGAAGAGAAGAGTCTAATAGTCCCTCCAGCCCCGGCCTTGCCTGCCCCGTTACCATCAAGACCTACGCTCGGAGGCGCCGATGACAAAGGTCTCATGGATTTCCTGTCCTACTCCCGCAACTCGTCCCGCCATGTGTGCGACGAGGACGAGTGCAGCGTCGCCTCCTGCTTAAGCCAGTTCACGGCTTTAGAATTGCTGACTGGGAACAATAAAGTTGGATGCGACACTTGCACTAAAAGAGAGGGACAGGAAGGCGGGAAAACCGTTTACACAAACGCGACGAAGCGCTTTTTAGTAGCGAGTGCTCCTGCTATACTTATCCTTCATTTGAAGCGTTTCCAACTTGGACCACGCTGTATGTTCAGGAAAATGTCAAAGCATGTAGATTTCCCGGCCATCTTGGACTTGGCACCATTCTGCGCTATGGATAAGGTTCGCAAGCAGCCCGGTGTCAACCGAACACAGGAACAACTGCTATACTCTCTGTATGGAATTGTTGAACACTCCGGAGGCATGCACGGTGGGCATTATGTAGCTTACGTAAAAGTTCGGGCGCCATTGCGACGTGACCATCCCCGCTGGGGATTCCTACCTAAGAGTGCTAATGTGCCTCCTGCCGCTGAAGCCCAAGAAGCTCCTGAGCCTGACTCAGAGTCCGAACTCTCCGGATACGAGTCCGGAGAAGGAGCACCTATGCCGGACTCTCCGCCTGGCAAATGGTACTATGTCTCCGACAGTATGGTGTCAGAAGTCAGCGAGGATAAAGTATTGAGAGCGCAGGCCTATCTACTGTTTTACGAGAGGATCCTATAAGCCTAATGTAAGCTGACAGCGTGCTGTACATAGCTTAGCTTTTCCTTTCTAGTTAATGGTTACCTTTTTGGATCGTGTTACTCTGTTTTGTTTGTCCGTGGGTGACCATTAAGCGCGTGCCCCGAAGCGAAATAGCGACGATATTTAGTAATTTTTACGGCTCTACGCCTTAATTATGTATTTATGCTCGTATTAATGAAAGTCAATTGATACTCCACTCAAGATTTTAGAAGGAAATTATAATGAGCTATCCCGCGCGGTTTTCTTTTACGTCTGCATTTTAACTTCTGTATATATTTTTACTTTCACTCAATAATAATTTGTTTTTCTATATATTTTGTTTTCTTTTTTTTATATTCGCGCCCACGATGCTATGGGTATTAAATTGAGCATATTTCATTATACACGGACCACGCTAATTTTGCATCGAATTTACAAAGTGACATTATGCCTAAACATATACATACAGCCCAAAGGTGGTTATAAATATCTGAACAACGCCTCTATTGCCAAGGCAATAAAGTGCATGTTCAGATATTTTTGGCGCTACGATATATTTGTTGGCAACTGTACATCAAATTTATATGAGCTAAGCATGGTTGCATTTACACATTTTGCCGCAGTAAAGTGCATGCAGAGTTTACGTGATCGGACTTCAATTCAATGACAGGAAAAACTTAGTTCAATCATTGACAATTTTAGTGAAAATATTTCGATCAAAGTTCCTCTTAGAACTTAAGTTTGGTATTTTGACTGCATTTTATTAATACGAGCCATAGTCACAGAACGTACGTCGATATATTAACTGAGGAATTGATAGCAATGAATTAAGGTACTTTCTGGTGCATTATAACTGTGTGATTCAAACGGCCGTCTGTTGGCCCGCGTTTTTAGACAAAGAAATTTAAACCTACAGGATGTAACAAAAATGCTGGTGATCCTTTTAAGGGCATAATTGGTATCGTATTATAATTACGAAAAAGTAAGAAATAAATTATTCCGCGCGAAAAAAAAATTTGGTTTTGTATGGAGGGTTGGCCGGCTGGGACCACCTGTCCCATGGAAAAAAAAATTTTTTTTCGCGCCTAAATTTTTTTTCTCCTACTTTTTATAAGTCGTAACACGATACCAGTATTTTTGTTACACCCTGTATATCGTAGTTACATTCTATATTTGAATGACAGCTCCGCGGTTCGCTGTTACTACCTACCTACTAGGCAGGGCTCGGAAACCGGAATTTGTTCCATAGTAAAAACCGGTTTTGTTCCTTCTTTCGTTACTGTTTCATATTTAATCGGAAAATCCTATAATAAGTGAAAACGTAAATAAAACATCGGGTTTTACATAAAAACCATAAAATAGTTAAATATTTCGGGGTTTTTTGCTTTAACCGGTTACCATCCCTGCTACCAGGGCTTGAAACCGGTTTTCGCATAAAACCCCGAAATAACTCGAAATATTTATTTATTTTATGGTTTTTATCTAGAACTCAATATTACATTTAAGTAATGACTTCATATTATGAAGTTTTTAGATTAAATAGAAAATAGTAGATGAAAGAACGAAAAAATACCGGTATTTAGTATGGAGCAAATATCGGTTTCCGAGCCCTGGTTACTACTGCCATTTAAAAATAGAATTTAACTACTGTACATAAGATTTAAATTTCTTTGGCTCTAGTAAGAGCGTTTACGACGGTTTTTTGATGCGAAACGAAGTTATTCGTCGATGTACTGCGGTATAGTTACTCGCATAAGACGTAATATTAAGTCTTCTTTCATTTTAAACGTTATTTTATTCTTGAACGTTAATAACGGTTCTCACTAAGTTTTAAATGTTACGAGACGTTCGTTTTTTTAACGTATTTATTATTTTCTGTATTTGTTTGTAATTTGTTATATTGCGGCCCTGCCTTGGGAGCGTGGGACTCTACAGGGTGATTCGGAAGACGTAATTAAATGTATAACCGTGAGTTTTAATTCTTGAATTAGAATTAAATGATAATTAAACTTTCATGCATTTTATCTTGCATTAGAAGGTTTTCGAATTAATAGTGTTAGAAAAAAATATCACGTGTCTTGAATCATCCTGTATAGCCAGGTATAGGGTGCCTATTGTCTCGATAGTCTTCCTATGAAGTGTCAAGCCTGTATAGTATCTGGTACAATAATATCGGTAATTTCACTGGAATGCCATTTAGTAATGAAATTAGATTAGTTATTTATTGTAATGTGATGTCGAATAACAATTTTACTGCTAAGTTCTTTTCAAGTTGACAAAACAAACGGTATCGAAAAATCGGAATAATATTGTCGTCCAGTAAATGTCCCACTTGGTAGATTATTGCCAATCAAGATCTACCACTAGATTATTTCCAATCAAGATCTACTAGTAGATTATTGCCATGGGTGGCTTTTTTATTGTCACGATATAATGGTGCGCTCACATGTATGGGCACGGCCGGCGGGCTCCATACATCTTTCCCATCGATATAGAATGATAAGTATGATAACATACATGTGAATGCGCCATTATTATAAAGAGAACTGCCGCCCACGGTAAAATATCAAAGCGATCTGTTTGTTTCGGTAAAATCATAGATAACACCATAGACTTAAAGATATAGTAGACGGCCATAGTCTAAGAACTTTTTGAGGCTCCAAGTATTTAGCGCCATCTAGTTCAGAGCGACCTAAACAGAGCCAAAATGCATGAGGTAAAATAAGCGTCACCTAGTAACGATTAGTGTACTACTAGTACGTTATTCGTTACTCAAAAAAGTTCTTAGACTATTGCCGTCTACTATGTCTTTAGTCTATGATAACACTCTATGGCTTAGGGATATCGTGATGTGGTTTTGATATCTAAACTAGATGGCGTTGCTGGACTCGAAATATCTCGCGGTGATTGAATTTATTATTTTCAAAAACTAGTGCCTACGTCAACTAATGGGATTAGGTTGCCGAGCGTCCCCAGACTCAACATGAGACATGACAAAAAAGCCGGGAAACGCTAGGAGAATGATGATGATTTAAAGTTTAGCTGTTATTATAAGCCCTCAAATTGTATTGATCAAACTCATCTAAAGCTGCATTTCCACCAGAGATGTGTTCAGTAAAAAACAATCTTGGAGCTGCACAGTGCGAATATAGGTAAATAAAGTGATTCTATTGGTTTTAACACATTCCTCGCATCCCAACGCATCCGCGCTCATCTCTTCTGGAAACGCAGCCGTATGCTGTGAAAGCAGTTACAAATGTGTCACAAATATCTAAAAGATAAAAAGATTAAAAAAAGATAAAAGATATTTATTCTTCAATTTAGGCACATTACAATGCACTTATGAACGTCAGAGAGAAAAAGAAACTACCACCGGTTCTAAGTAGTTCTAACCCTACACCTCTGACCCGAGAAGTCAAAAAAATAAAAAAAAACATGAAACAATGATGATGATAAAATTATTTATTTATACATCACAGGCAGATTTGATTTTCTTATGGGGCCCACTATCCGTCGGCCTGACGATATTGGCCTGTCAGTTGTTCGGAGCTGTCAAATTTTTATCCTAACTGACAGGCCGATATCGTCAGGCGGACTGATAGTGGATGGGCCCCCTTACTACTTCCTAGGTGGGATATTTGCTGGCTCTATTGCAATTATTGAACAATATATCAATCTTTGATCATGTATTTAACCTACAGTATATATGTAAGGCGATTATCACACTGACGACGGATCCGCATGCGGCGCCGGTGCGAGCGAGATAGCGCTATACACATGCAGAGCGCTATCTCGCTCGCGCACCGGTGCCGCATGCGGATCCGCGCCAGTATGATAACCGCCTAAAACAAGGCATTCGGCTCTTATGAGTTAGTATGTAAATGCAATACAAATATCTAATATCCAAACATGCAGTCGCCATTAGATATATCGGAGCTGCCAATGTGCTCACAAATATCTAAACAACGCCTCTATTGTCAAGGCGATAAAGTCCATGTTCAGATACTTTTGAATACCCTGGCCGCTCTGATAAATTTCATAGCGACTGTACAGTCGCCATCAGATATATCGGAGCGGCCAAGGTGGTCATAAATATCTGAACAACGCCTCTATTGTCGAGGAGATAAAGTGCATGCTCAGATATTTTTGAGTACCCTGGCCGCTCTGATATATTTGATGGCGACTGTGCATTTACTACCGGTTTTGTTATTTTCTGAATTCATTGTTTTGTTGACACTCATGCATTTTATTTAAATCGTGTCACAAGGGAGGAAATTTTAGGGCGAGGGCAGTAATCGAAACCCGAGCGTAGCGGGGATTGCAAGTGCCGTCCTTTACTGTTGGTTTACATGTTTTCGCGTTTGAATACCGTTTTGATTAGAAAATATTTAATAATTAAAAACGCGTAAAGACATTATTTGTGTCAGTGTACGGACAAAGGGACCACTTTGTCGATATGGCGAGTTACTAGTACTTTCTAAAACTACGCACTATCTATTAGTGAAAGTGTGAAAAGTGTCCTTGTAAATCGACAAAGTGGCCCCTTGCATTAAAATCGTCCACATTTTAGAATCTAACGTAATGTCTCTTATGCGTACAACAACAACACAACACGTAACACAAGCTATTACAAAGTTCCATAATTTTGTTTCACTATTACTATTACTTACATTTTCAGTAAATAAGTGACTTGTATAAAGTAGAGTTTATAATTGAGTGAATTAATTTGACAGCACCTTTTGCCGGGATTCTGTCAGACTGCTGCGGTTTCCGCATGCGGCGCCGGTGCGCGAGCGAGATAGTGCTCTGCGTGTGTATAGCGCTGTCACGCTTGCACACCGTCGCCGCGTGCGGTTGCGGCGCCAGTGTTGTAATCGCCTTAAGTACTTCACTCAGTTAAAAATTATACTTACGAACATTTTTGTAGCTACATATTACGTCTCGACGCTTATTACACGATCACTTATAGAAAATGTTGTGTACATTACCCTCCTTTTTGGCGCAGCTGGGTAAGCTAGCCTAGTTTGAACGTATGCATTTGCCCGTCTCCTAAAGTTAGTCTATGTTGATTTATATATTATTTGATAAATTTTGTATATTGAACTCCAAACATATTATTGCGTTAACTGGTGTATTAAAATAAAATATGATTTTAAAACGTCGTTTGTGTTTTATTGAGAATTTATTTACAGTAGAAGAAGACTTAGATGTCTTATTCATGATACATGTTTGTGGTACTTTATAAAGCTGGTAGACTCGCAAAAAAGTATCAAAATAAATAATACAAGTTTTTCAGAGATGGTCAGAATTATCTGTTCCAGGGATCGTTACGTTACCGGTTCCGTCAACTGCTACAATTTTGCCTACGATGCACAACTTTGCCTGGCTTGAAAACATGGTTTTCTTCACTAAACAGCTATTAATATCTTATTCCTGAAATGGCTGCTTAATGAGTAAAAAAACTAATGTTTACCAAGCCAGGCAGTTGTAGCAGTTGACGGTATTACTAATAAATTAATAATCAAAATAGCGCCCCAATATTTCTTAACAATCGAGATACCGAAATTGAATACCGATTAACGCTTTGACCGCCACAGCCGTCATAACACGCGCACGGAAAGTCGTGGCGTCAGCGCCAGGACGTGATATCACGTCCAAAATAAAACCGGTTTGCCTTGCGTTGTTCGCAAAGCGTATAATTTGTATGAAAATAATACCAGTCTTCGATCCCTGATCTGTTTTAAGCGTTCCGTGCCATAAGCTGCGAGTATACACAAAATTGCGGATCGATGACGGGGAAAAAAATGACTCCCGTAATTTTTCCCCAAAATTTTTATTTAAAAATCATCACGTATTCCACAATATACATACATTCTCTGGCTGCTTTCGTTGCAATTCATCGCTTTGCAAATGCTTATAATTCATTAATCCTATTAGATTTCTCCCTTTTATGCTATAAGTTGGTCTTCCTTTTCTTCAGTAAGTCGAGATGTGAAGCGTCGAATGGTATGAGGCAAGTTATTTTGGGCACCTCTAACATAGTTAATTCTATGATGCAGTATAACACCTGAAGAGCTTCTTTTGCCTTTTGGAGAGCCTGTGAACAAATAACACATTTATTTAACCAGCTTTTAAAAAGTTAAGTATGTATGTACAGTCGACGTCAAAAATATGTTTACTCTTTTGGACCTTATTACAAAGGAGTAAGGTGCAAAAGTGTAAACATATTTTTGACGTCGACCGTAAATCAGATATATCGGAGCGGCCAAGGTTCTGAACGACGTCTCTATTGACAAGGCAATAGAGTGCATGTTCAGATATTTTTAAGTACCTTGGCCGCTTACATCGTTGTCAAACATTACCAGTTGATGATCTACCAGTCACCGCCGGGTAGGTGTCAAATTTACATTAGTTTTTATGGTAAAAGCGCTGGTGGTCTGGCGGTAAGACGTCAGACTTTCAATCCGAAGGTCTCGCATTCAAACCCCGATTCATACCACTGAGTTTTTACGTATGTACGTAAATGTTAGTGTTCGGAATGTATGTGTAATTATTTACCAGTCGCTTCTCGGTGAAGGAAAACATCGTGGGGAAACCGAATCTAAACCCAACAAGGCTTAGTTTCCCCTCTGGGTTGAGGTCAGATGGCCCGTTGCATTCGTAAAAACTAGTGCCTACGTCAATTCTTGGGATTAGGTTACTGAACGGACTCCAGGTTCAATAGAGTAATAAGCTGAGACAAACGTTAGGAGGATGATGATCCTGAGTATTATTTTTCTGTGACTAAACATGCGTTAGAAATAAATAAAAAAACTTACCATAACAGCTTTCTCTTTCAACTGAGGATTCGTAGCCATTTGCTTTTTCAACTGATTCATCTCCTGCGGCGTATAACCCACCAACTTAGACAACACACTATTAGTGAAATCCACGTCCAAGCACCCCGTACCATCGACAATCGTACACCTAAGACTCCACCCTTCTTTGCCCACAGACAATTTAGATAACAGCTTCATTATCTGCCCTTTCACTCTAAAAACCCTTCCAGCTTTCTCTATCTCTCTCATCTCATTTATGAGCTTAATATACGTGAAAGGTTCTGATGAGATTGGAATAGGATCTGCATCGAATTTAGATTCTAACTCTCTTAAATAATCTTCGTCTTCGGCGAATAGATCGTTATCGTCTGGGTAATCGTCGACCTTATTAATAGTACTAATAGGGTCCATTTTAAGTTTTTTCTCAGGTTGATTATTATCGTCAGTTAGTGAGCGTTTGTTAGTTATTTGCGCTTCGATGGCGGCTAGTTGGTCGATATCGATGTCGTCATCGGCGAAGTTGGCTTGTTGGACGCTTGTGACTACAGCTACTGGCCGGTTTGGGTCGAAGTTTGGTTCAAATCGTTGGTTGCGTGGGTTTTGGTCTAATGTGGGTTCAAAGCGATGGTTGCGTGGGTTTTGGTCGAATGTTGGTTCAATTCGTTGGTCGCGCGCTGCTGGCATTTCGGTGTGGGGTAAGGGGATGTCGGCGTTTCGATGAGTTGTGTTCAGGTCTACTGCGGTGCCTAAAAATGAAATAGTGGCATGGTTTTAAACGTTTTGAGAGATAAGGCGCATCACACACTTAAGCGGATTTCAGCTAGAATAGACAAAAAAGCGGAAAAATCCAACAGTCTGCGTATGAAAATTCAACCACCGTAGACAAATTTCCGCTTTCCGGCTGATTTTTGTCTATGATAGCTGAATTTCGCTAAGTATGTGCTGCGTTAAGCGTTCAAGTAGTAAGATTTTTTTTATATTTCTGATAGGTATATGGCCGTACCTACTCTTGTTATATCCTATACTTGGCGTCAAAAAAACCTGGCAAGTGCATGTCTAACCACAAAACAGTTTTGTGCCTTCACAATTCACAAGATACAAACCACAAAAATACGTAAAAGTCAAGAGTGATACAATCGTATAAATTAGGTAAATTTTCTTCCGTAACTATATTTAAAATCATATTTTTAGACTTGAAATACTACACGCAGCCGCGACGGTGGAAAACAAGCATACTTCCCGCCTGATGGCAAGCAGCTACCGTAGTCTATGCCTGCAACTCCAGAGGTGTCACATGCGCGCTGGACATGCTAAGGTTAATACTAGTTAATAGGTTTCCTTAATCAGATTTTTTAAACACATGTTGACTGATAATTAATACTGGTTATTTGGTTATCTTACCTTGTGTCATTGGCAGACCAAGTTTGCTGGACAGCAAGCCGGCCAAGGAGTTGGAGACGGCGATCTCCTGGACCTCTCCCCCGAGCAGGTCTATGGAGCTCTCCGTAAGCAGCATCACGCCGCGGCGGCATTCTATCGGACCTGGAAGTATCGGTAAGATTTGGACGGGTTTGAAAGGCTCGAAAAAGCTCGTGATTCAGAGTCGGAATCACCAAAAAATTTCCAAATTAAAAGGATATAGATTGGAGTATAGACAACTCTTAATAAAATGGCAGGTATTTTGAAATCGGAACAGCTCCATCTAGCGAATAATTCGCGTACTAAACTTAATATGCATGAGTCTGGGGTCATTATCCCAAAGAAAGCCTTAATTTTGATATTCATTTATTTCGTAAATGCACATATACAATACACGTCAAAAAGCAATCTTAATAGCGCGATTCAGGATTCACAAGGCACGGAACAGCGCCATCTAGCGAGTACTTCAAGAAAAAATCAACTTACGTAAGTTTCCGGTCATTATCCTAAGAAAAATCTTAATAGCGCGATTCACGATTTTTAGGGTACGGAGCAGCGCCATCTAGCGAATAATTCGTGAACTAAACATAACTTGCGTGAGTCTGGAGCTGGAGTCATTATACTCATTATCCTAAGAATAATCTTATTAGCGCGATTTACAATTTTTACGGCACGGAACAGCGCCATCTAGCGAATAATTCGTGAACTAAACATAACTTGCATCCGGGTGTCATTAATGTCATTATCCCAAGAAAAATGTTAATAGCGCGATTCAAGGTTTTTAAGGCACGGAACAGCGTCATCTAGCGAGTAATTCGTAAACTGCACAAAACCTGCACAGGTTCAGACCCGCCGTTGCAGTCCCTTACGGACTACGGTGACCGCGAAGTGTAAAGATATATATATATATATATATATAGGTTTGTGGTCATTATTAAAATCTCTATAGCGCGATTCAGGATTTTTAGGGCAGTACACAGCGCCATCTAGCGAGTAATTCGTTAACTAAATATAACCTGGGATCATTGTTCAAAGAAAAAATTTAAATGATGCTAGTTTGTTACTACAGTTTGTCCGGATAGAAAAGTGTCGTGGTTTATATGGGAGGTGATACATTCTATGACATTTTTCTTGGACAGACTATAAATTGCGTTACTGTTTCTCTGACTACCCACTTCGCAGGCTTACCTTTGATGAGAACCTTACATCCCGGAGTGATGTCACAGCTGAGGTTTCTCATGGGCTTGTATTCAATGGCAGATATTTCTTGAACACCATCAGTCAGATACAACTTTATCATTCTGAAACGGAAATATACTTTTGTAGAATAAAAAGTACTATTTTTTTATAAATTGTACCAGGTTTTCTTCTGTGCAAAAGGTGAAATGAAGTAAAAATTATCAGGGCCCGATTGTGGTGGAAGTCTCTTTCTAATAAATGGGATTTGAAAGAGACTTCCAATAATATTACTACTTACAAGGTGTTATGCAATCGGCCCCACATTAACATAAAGAAATATGGCTGTTGGGTGCCAATAAGTTGTTACTGCCAAAATTTAAAAGAAATTAGAAATCACCCTATCAGATATAAGATTCGAACAATATTACTTATACTATGTTTGTATAGTTTCTGCATTTCTAGCCTCATGCCGCCCAATGTAAAATAACATGTACATTTCCTTCAATATAATTTAAACCATTTTAAAACCCCATGAATTGTATTTTCCACTGATCCTTTCAATTAAAAAAAAAGACAAAATAAAATCATCTCAATTTGTCAAGTAGTTTAATAAAAATTATGCTATTTTTTTGTCTCTTATTCAATATTTTGAATTAAAATAATCAACACATCTTATCCTTTCCTTCATGCTGCATTTACTTTATTAAAAATCCATATATGGTTTTGAAACTACCTGTGGTTCGGCACTTTATCTTCAAACTTCGTAGTGGCCTCAAGGTTTTCAGTGTTCACTTTTTGTAGTTTCATATACTGCTGGTACGCTGGTGTGCCTAAAACCAAAATGGTCCATTATTAAGTGGTTTTTTTTGCAACCAATTGGCAAGAAAGGACCCTCATTCCTAATGTAAGATAAACATCCAGGGGCAGTATGGCTAAATAGGCTGGAATTAATAAAGGTCAAATGAATAAAATACATCAAAGTCCTCCTTCACTGCCCTAGTACATGTTGTAAAAGCTCACATTGAGTTACCTATATCTACAGCAGCGTTAATTTGCAACGCGAACCTCCCATTAAGCACGGTTTTCTGCTGACTTTTTAAATTAGCTGGCAGAGACCCAGGACATATCTCTTTCAGGTCGTTCAGGAGCCATTGCTCTTTAGCCAGATTCTGTATATCTGACTCGCTGTAATTGTTGCTGCTATCCTCAGTCAAATACTCCACACATCTGTAATAAATATTTTAATTAAGAAAACTTAAAAACGATAAATGTTGTTTAGGTTACTGGTAGTGGAACTTGTTTACCCTGCCAACCATTCATCTTCAACGAGCATATAATTAGATGCTAAGAAATTCCGCACGGAATTTACTAAATTACTTGAAGACATTTTATGTCGTAGATATAATTCATTCTAAGTACACAAATATTTAATAAAAATAAATAGCTTTTACATCCCCTTTATTTACGAATTCACCAATTCACGTCATGTGTCAGATTGACATATGAGTTTGACAACTTGAAAAAAAAATAGTAAGCATGTTTGAGCAAAATTTAAAACAGCTGAAAATGTATAAAAAATGTAGTTGAATGGGCAGCTTTATTTTTATTTTCCACCTGTGTTGCCTTAGTAAAAATACATTTTTACTTTTTAGAGAAATTTAATTTTTGCAAGTTTGGGTAACAAATAAAAAGAAAAAGTACTTACGCAAGAGAAATATTTTTGAAGTACATCAAGGAAATCCCACAATTTTTCATTACCATTTAGGTGTGATCTAGACTAGAACTTGGGTGTTTTACAATAACAAAGCATGGCAACATTATTTCTGAGTGAACGCAGGAAAGAGCTTGCCTCAAAGCAAGCATTAACTAGAGACCGCACACGTGTACCCCCGTATGGGATAGATATATAGATGCCCATAATCACTTCTACAGCATAAAACAGAACAATTTACCAATCTTTTCCTTAGCCGACACAACTTTCTAGGAAAACTAACAGCTTTTCTCGTAGCAATCACAGAAATTCTTGAAGAAATCGCGAAATATATCTGTTTGTTACCCTCCACTGCTAGAAGTAACGCGTGGAGGGTAATAGAAACTATGACAAGGACCAACGATAATAGCACCTCTCTGCCGTATCTATTGAAAGTGTAATAAGACCATCCCGTTCTATCTTGGTATTATTAGTTCCGTGTCAGATCTATGGGTGGTATATCTATGGAGCTTGCCGATTTTTCATCCATCTCCCTCGTAAATTCTCGATAGGCCAAAAGATTGACAACAAAAGGCATTATTTTGAGGAACATTGTTGTTTCAAATGATTCTTTATAAATAAGTGTTGTGTCTCGGGAGCCTGTATTAGCGATTTACACCGTGGAGGAAAAAATATGAAGAGGCGGAATGCCGAAAGTGGCAAATTGCGGCGCCCTTTAAAGCGCACAAAAATCACCGAAGGAATGTACGGAAAGTGAGTGGACGTGGATTGTGTGTGTTTTCCCCAACTTTAGGGCATTCTCCAGCAGTAATAACCCCAAGGCAGCTTTATATTCAGTGATGAAATAAGTGAGAATGCATGAAATATAAATTTCGTGTGGGTAGAGAGAACCATCTGTCTTGGGTCGTGGGAACGTCAACTCGACAAAAAAGCTAAAGAAATGAGTTTTATTTGCGTTTTTTTGTCGGTTTCCACCCGGCGAGAGCCGTTGCACATATGTGCAGAGTGTTTCCCACATTTGTTTTGTGTTAGAAATACTGAACCTATAGATATGTAGTGTTGTTTTTACTGGTGAGTAAGGTGACATGCACAGTCAAGGCACTTGCAGTTGTTCTACTGATAGGCAAATGTTATCAGCCAAGTAGTACTTGAAGAGTCTGTATACTACAGTCCACTTGTTATCAGATGGATTATAGGCTTGCTTGCCGTATGGTATAAAGTGTGCTTGAGTGTTTGAGTAATCTCACTTAAACTCTAAACTAATGTTTACTGAAACTCACACAAATTATTTTTAACTAAAATCAAGACCAGCTACGGCTAAGATTCTGCTCCCTCTTTGGGCCAGAGGCTTAGTTTGTAGTGACCCAGTCTACAAAGCAAGAGGTCCCAAATTCAAATCCTGGTCAGGGTGTTTATTTTGTGTTTATCATCAATATTTTGATCCTGAGGTTTCCTATGTTTAAATATCAATCTAAATCTATCTGTTATATTATGTCCTCGCCTAACATAAGCCTTCTTGAGCATACTTTAGTACTCGGTTGCTTTGTGTAAGATTATCCCCTAATATTTATTTATGCCCTGTGCTAATTGACTGGCTCGTGGGCCATATTCTACGTAGTAGGTATGGCCAGTCAAACTAAAACCGCACTGTTTTTAGCTCACTCCTGTACCTGAAGTTCGTCATGCTGTGGGCCACGGTGGTGCTGGCAGATTACATGCTCGAGTTCAGATTTGAGTTCCTTTGGCCGTTCTGGATGATGCTCCGATCTGTTTATGACTCATTCAAATACCAGGGACTCGTAAGTTGTTCTAGATTTAGCATTAGATTATGAGAAATGATGATGTAATAAAGTGATTCACTTACTTATTGAAAATTACCATTTTGCTACTGGCGCTACTCTTTGAATTCTCGAAAACAATTTCGAAACTTTACAACAATGTAAGTGCCTTATGTCAAATGGTACCTATTCATGTATAATGTTACATATGTATAAGACGTTTTTCACTATCAATTATTAGGTCTGTCACCCCAACAAGGTCCTAACATAATTTGAATGGGGCCTTATTGTGAAAAAAACTAAATGAATCATTTATCCTCTGAAATTTTGGTGTTGCCGAAAAACAGAAATAGAAAAGACTATTTATTTTGTATTGTACAAACTATAGTATAATGTATTGTACAAACTATAGTTTGTCCATAGTGTGTATAGTGTGTCCTACTCAACATGACCTATGTCACTTTGAGTGGTCAACATGCACTATCCCTATACCTACTCTTTAAATGACCAAGTTGGAGTAAGACAACTGCAAATAGAGGATAAGAATACCTCCCTTCTGGAAAGGTATAGTGATATCAAGTAAAATAATTTGTGACACTTTTGACCTTATGTCTAACAAATGTGTCAGTCTACAGTCATAAAAAGATACCATTTGGCGGCACATTGTAGGCTCAGCTACGGATAGGCAATGCCTCGTCTCATCGCCCATACGAAAACAAGCCGAGGCCTTCCGATGACGACGTTAAGTGTGCGTTACAGTATGGGCTTTCATAATAAAGTGTACTGTCGAGACCGCGCCTATCCCATGCCGAGATTGTTGGTGAGGGACAACCTTAAGAAATAAACAATACTAATTGATTGTTCCAGGCATTCTCAGTGTTCTTCATCTGCATAGCGCTCACGTCCGACATGATATGTTTCTTCTTCATACCGCTGCAGTATATATTCTTCGCAGCCAGCACATATGTGTGGGTGCAATATGTCTGGTATTCATGTAAGTATACTTTTGTTACTGTCATTCCAACTATTTTGCATGATGGCTTGATTTGTAAATTAAACTAAGTTAAAAATTTGAAGTGAATGTTACAACTAGGGAACAAATCAACACAGTTATTTTTTTATTTTATTTATTATAATAAATCTTACTTCTATCATTACAGTTATCCAATACAATAGTGTAGGCCTTTCTAAAGTTTAACATAGTGATAATTATATGAGTATAAATTAAATAACAATTTCAAATCATTGAAAGGTACAGTAAAGTAACATAGCACAAACAAAGCTCTAGTGAATTCACTCTCCGAAAAATAAAATATGTCAGTTCGATCGGCAACTAGATTAAGTGTACGCAGGGCTCGCGTCCAAGGCGCCTTACGCATAGGGGAACCAGATCTACTTTCGGGTTTAACGAGACAACACCATTGAAAATACGGGATCCGAGGTTAAAATACGGGACAGAGACAATTTACTGTCCCATATTGGTTTCGCCAAATTACGGGACAGTGGAAAATTCGTGCCTGAAATACGGGACATCTGGTCACCCTAC